>CM075351.1:49380000-50630000 GCA_037693485.1 Kitagawia praeruptora
AAAAAAATATTAATGATGATTAAATTTATTTTTGCCGGCAGGTTCTAACAAATGGGAGATACAAAAGTGTAGAACATAGAGCAGTGACTCACAAGGAAAAAGATAGGTTGTCAATAGTTACATTTTATGCACCGAGCTATGACATAGAGCTTGGACTAATGCCTGAACTAATGGATGAAAAGAACCCTAGGTTTCAAACCTCAAATGGTATATTCTACTAATCTGCGAAGACTCGAACCACAAATCAAACCTCAAATGGTTCCAGTTGCTAGGTTTCAAGGTTCTTGTCTTGCACGACTATCTTCACTTAAGGTATCTTCCTTAGCAGTCAAAAGTTATTAAGTGTTAGGTATCTCTTACTCTTTATTGCTATTTAGTAATACTTTCAACATCTGCAGTTGTTCCTTTTGCAGCTGTTCAAGCCTGGTTTCAGCTTCTGTAAGCTAGACTTTGGAAAGTTCAGCATATCCTGTACTTGTAATCAAGGCATGGCATGTCAATGGGGGAATGGATGGACATGGGAATATCAGTAGAGCTATACTTTGACATGAGATTGTTTTGTATATAGTTTGTATATTGAATTGGTAGATAAAATAGAAATTTTTGTATATATAAAGCGGTTGGAACGCCTCACTTGCGTTGACTTGCGTAGACTAGCAATTGATCACATAATTTTTATGTAGATGAGAATTGATTTATGTATTGATTTATGTATGGCTAAGTGTTTGAATTTTAGAATAGCATTGTGTTTCAATTTTGGCATTTTGGTATTATTAATTACTATGGATCATTTATAATACAAATAAAACCATGTATAATTTAGTTAAGTGTGTGTGGCTATTTCTATCCTTTAGCCACACTATATATTACAACATTATAAATAATGTCTGTAAAAGCATTTAAGTCACAATTAGGACACATACATGTTACAATATAATCAAAATAGACACGAATATATAAAGAAAGTATAACAGTTATGGTGCTTTAGCTACACATTACATAAAAAAGAAGTGTAATAGTTGATGTCCTTTATATACAATAAATTAGCAAAAACTGGCCAATAAAAATATCAATTTCGTCACGATATTATCTTCAAAATGTGGCCATAAATCAAATAAATGTAGCTTTTGAAAATATTTAGCCACATTTTTAATTCTCGCTGTAACGGTATATCCCTTTTAGTTACAGTAAGCAGGCTAGAATTCTTGCTCCCAACATCAAATATTAAAAGCCTTTAGCCACTCTATAAGTCAATACAGCTACTAAGAAAAAGTGTTGCTATATCATGTCTATGGTAGTGGAGGCTTTGGTGACACTGCATGTGAAAAAAATAAGTGTGACCAAAACCATACCGTCACAGTTTTTTGATGTGACTAAAGCCCTTTTTTGACGTAGTGAATAATAAAACTGATGATACGAATTACAAGGCTAAGATGTGTTTAAATAGGCTCTAGATTTCTTGCCCAGCAAGAAATTACTTTCTAATATAATTAGAATTCAATTAAGGTTCTAAAAACTGCCCAAAATACAATTAGAACTTGAAAAGGGCAAAACAGTAATTTCCTTGCTTCCAACAGTCTGCTTGTCGTGCTTCCTGCTCCTACCCCGCGCAACTTGCTCATGTAAGACCAGTTCCATATTGTAGAAAATCTCCCAAGCTTCGCGTGAGCAGTAAGATCGCTGAAAATGGAGTTCTAGAACTCCAGATATGGCCAAAACAGTGTAAGCTGCGCAGCCTTCCCGGAAAATCCGAATTTTAATCAAATAAATCCTCCAAAAACGAAAAAAGCATCCACCATAATCAACATTGTTGCAAACCTGCACAACTACACAAAACACATCAAAACTACAAGAAACTTGAGTCCAAGACAATCAATTTAAGTCGATATAGAATGTTCCAAGTGGATATAAAATCCACTTATCAAGCTTCAGGAAGTGGCTTGGTGAATATGTCAGCTAGCTGTTGATCAGTAGGAACAAAGTGTAACTCAATTGTTCCTTCCATCACTTGCTCTCTTATAAAATGATATCTGATACTGATATGCTTAGTAAGAGAGTGATGTACTGGATTTCCTGTCATAGCAATAGCACTTTGGTTATCACAATAAATAGGTATTTTTGAATATGACAAACCATAGTCCATTAACTGATTTCTCATCCACATAATCTGAGCACAACAGCTTCCAGCAGCAGTGTACTCAGCTTCTGTAGTTGATGTAGAGATAGACTTTTGCTTTTTACTAAACCAAGAAACAAGTCTTCCTCCTAGAAACTGACAACTGCCTGAAGTACTTTTTCTGTCTATTTTGCAGCCTGCAAAATCAGCATCTGAGTAACCACATAAATTAAAATCAGATTCCCTAGCATACCAAAGGCCAAGAGATGGTGTGCCCTTCAAGTATCTGAAAATCCTTTTGACTGCTATGAGATGTGGCTCTCTGGGATTTGCCTGAAATCTTGCACATAGACAGGTTGCATACATGATATCTGGTCTACTAGCAGTTAGATACAAGAGTGATCCAATCATACCTCTGTAATTGGTTACATCTACCTCAGTACCTTGATTAGGATCAAGCTTGGTAGCTGTAGCAATGGGAGTTGATGCAGTAGAGCTGTCTTGCATGTTAAACTTCTTCCAGAGATTCTTTGTGTATTTTGACTGATTGATAAAAATCCCATCATCAGTCTGTTTAACTTGCAGACCTAAGAAATAGCTCATTTCTCCCATCATGCTCATTTGATATCTAGACTGCATTAGCTTTGAAAACTTCTCACATAATTTGGAGTTAGTTGACCCAAAAATGATATCATCAACATAAATTTGAACTAACAACAAATCCTTACCATGATTCAAATAAAACAAGGTTTTATCAATTGTACCTCTTTTGAATCCACTTTCCAGTAAGAATTGAGCCAATGTTTCGTACCAGGCTCATGGAGCTTGCTTTAGTCCATAAAGTGCTTTATCCAGTCTGTAGACAAAATCTGGATGTTTTGAATGAACGAAGCCAGGAGGTTGTTCAACATAAACTTCCTCTTCTAATTCTCCATTGAGAAAAGCACTTTTCACATCCATCTGGAAAACTTTAAATTTCTTATAGGCTGCATATGCCAGAAAAATTCTGATGGCTTCCAATCTTGCAACAGGAGCAAATGCCTCATCATAGTCTATTCCTTCCTGTTGAGAATACCCCTTTGCAACTAGTCATGATTTATTTCTAATAATGGTGCCATATGAATCTGTCTTGTTTCTGAGCACCCACTTTGTACCCACAATTGACCTTCCTTTTGGCCTTGGTACTAGTTTCCAGACTTCATTTCTATCAAATTCATTTAGTTCTTCTTGCATAGCCATAACCCAATCAGCATCCTTGAGTGCATCTTCAACTTTCATAGGTTCCTCCTTTGACAGAAAGTTATGATAAAGACATTGATTTTGAGTTGCACTTCTGGTTCTAACAACTACTTCAGGATTCCCAATAATAAAATCAGGAGTATGACTTTTAGTCCATTTCCTTGCTGGTGGTAGATCATTCCTTGAATTTGATGCTCCCCTGGATTGGTGTTATTTTCAAAAGAACTAGTGTTGCTAGAAGCTCCTCATGAGATATTGCTATCTGTTTCTGATCTGCTGTCAGAATTGCCACTTGAATCTATTTCTGATGAATCTCCTCCTGATGTTTGATTTATTTCAGTGTTGATGGTCTCTTGATGTTGCTCCCCCTCAATATTTGCATTCCCATCAGTAATCTGTGTTTCATCAATAATAACTGGTTCATCAGGATTTGATGAATTATAAGTATCTGATAAGATTTCATCAGAATTCTTGGAGGCTTCATTTGCAAAAATCAAGTCATCATGTAAGTCTTCAGAAATTCCTGTAATCTTCTTGTCATCGAAAGATACATTTATAGACTCCATGACTGTCTTTGTTCTTAGATTGTAGACTTTAAAGGCTCTTGATGATGGATAGCCAATAAAGATGCCCTCATCAGCTTTAGTCTCAAATTTTCCAAGCTGTTCAGGATGAGGTCTTAGAATAAAGCATTTACAGCCAAATACATGCAAATGCTTCAGACTTGGCTTCTTTTCCTTGATCATCTGATAAGGAGTTACACCATGTCTGTTGATTAGTGTAATGTTCTGAGTGTAGCATGCTGTGTTGACTGCTTCTGCCCAGAAATATGTAGGTAGTTTTGCTTCCTCCAACATAGTTCTGTCAGCTTCAATAAGAGTTCTGTTCTTCCTTTCAACCACTCCATTTTGCTGGGGTGTGCCTGGGCAGAGAATTGTTGAACTATTCCTTTGTATTTGCAGAACTCTTCCATTGCTGAATTCTTGAATTCAGTTCCATTATCACTTCTTAAAATCTTGACTTTATACTTTGTGCCAGTCTCAATCAGTCTTACATGGTTCAGTAGTATTTCAGCCATTTCATCTTTTCTATGTAGAAAATACACCCAGGTAAATCTAGTATATTCATCAATAATAACTAGAGTGTACCTTTTCTTGATGATGGACATTATATTGACTGGTCCAAATAAGTCAGGGTGAAGCATGTGATATGGTTCATCAATTGAGGATTCTGTTTTACTCTTAAAAGATGTCCTTCTCTTTTTACCCTTCTGACAAGCATCACAAAGTCCATATGGAGTATACAGTACCTTTGGTAATCCTCTCACTAAGTCTTTCTTTACCAGCTCATTTATATTGTTGAAATTGAGATGAGAAAGCTTCTTGTGCCAACTCCAACTTTCATCTACAGTAGCTTTACTGATGAGGCATGTAGAGTGTCCATCAGTATTAGTATAGATGTTGGCTTCATAGATGTTACCATGTCTTTGACCAGTTAAAGTAACCTTTCCTGAAGTCTTGCTGATTACTTCAAAATGAGTATCATAAAAGTTGACATGATAACCTCTGTCTGTGATTTGACTAACACTTAGCAAATTGTGTTTTAGTCCTTTCACTAGAGCTACTTTTTCAATGATGACATTTCCAATAATAATACTGCCATATCCCAAGGTTTATCCAATGTTGCCATCTCCATAGGACACAGTTGGGCCAGCCTTCTCCTCAAATTCTGATAGCAAAGTTTTGTCTCCAGTCATGTGCACAGAACATCCACTATCCATGACTAACACATTTTTCTTTTTACCCTGCAATCAGAATCACAAAGAACTCAGTTAGAATTTTTAATAACCCACACTTGTTGGGTTCTCTTTTCATGCAACTTAACATTTTTAGCAACAGAAGATTTTTAATAAAAACACCTTCATCAGGATTGAATCCATCAGAATTAGTTTTTTTCTTATCAGATATGATAGATGCATGCTTAGAATTCAAGTTCTTTGTTTTTCCAAAATTTGCACTTTTATTAAACTTAGGCAAAGGCTCATAATAGTTGTAGTACAAATTATGGTATTCTTCACATGTATAAATAGAATGCCATTTACTACCACAGTGGAAACAAGGATTCTGTGGTTTATAAAATACTGATTACCTAATGTCAGACTTAGGAACTACAGTAGCCTTCTTTTTACTCCTCCTGCAATCAATAGCAAGATGATTAGAGTTACCACAGTTAAAGCATACTTTCCTTGGTGCATTTGGAATATACTTATAATTGTTCTCCTTGTTTATTCCAACTTTTCCATTCCTGTTCCTTTTGACAATTGGACCTTTCTTCCTATCTGTTACCTCACAGATTTTATCTCTTAACTGTTTCTTGGACAAAAGACCTACATTCTTGTTCTTGACAGTTCCAGTCTTAGAATGATGTGTAGAAGTGGATCCCTTTTCTGAAATAGATTTGGGATTTTCTGGATACACATAATTAACAGGTTTTAACTTAGTTTTAGTACTGTCTATAACATGTCTGTAGGTTTTTGGATTTGTTGAATCATTAACAACAACTCTTCCTGGTTTTGTTGTTTCATCAGTAACAACTTTACCTTTCTTTTTCTCATTCTCTGGATTATAACCTAGACACTCTTTCCAATTCTTATCAGTAATTATATCATGAGTTTTCTTTCCAGAGTGTGTCCAGGTTCTGAGTTTTTCTTTAGCATCCTCAAGTTCTTTTTCAAGTTCAGTACATTTAAACTTCATTTCTAGTTTCATGTGTTTTGCATTATCACATTCTATTTGTACCTCATGCAAGAAAAGTAACTCAGCTTCTAGATGATCATTTCTCTTTGCAACCTCTGCCATTTCAGATTTTATTCTTGCATTTTCAAGAGATTGACTCCTAAAACTAATATGCAGAGATTTTAAAAATGATCTTAACTCAGAGACACTATTAGTATCAAAATCAAACAAAATTTCAGATACCTTATTTTCAACAGCAGAAGTCTCATCAGTATTAGCCATCAAAGCATAATTCACTTTTCTTCTTCAGAGTCAGATGATGAGTCCATCCAATCCTTGCTTGAAGAGATGAGAGCTTTAGTCTTGGTCTTCTTGCACTCAGTTGCAAAGTGACCCATTCCATCACAGTTGTAACATCTGACTTTTGACTTGTCAAATTTGCTGCTTTTGTCTTCTTTCTTCTTGTACATGTCTTTATCAGCATTGGAGATTTTCTTTTGGAATTTACCTTGCTTCCTAGCCTTTCTGAACTTCATCTTCTTGAAGCCCTTGACTATCATAGCAACCATCTCCATCATATCAGAATCAGTAGAGTCATCATCAGTATAAGAATCAGACTTGGCATCAGTATCTGATGATGAGTCATCAGGAATTGACTCAACAACTCTATCATAGCAACCATCTCCATCATATCAGAATCAGTAGAGTCATCATCAGTATAAGAATCAGACTTGGCATCAGTATCTGATGATGAGTCATCAGGAATTGACTCAATAACTCTACTCTTTCTGCTTGAAACCTCCTCGGCTTTTCCCTTTGATTTTGATTCAACATTCAAAGCAATAGATTTTGCCTTGACATTCTTCTTATTCTTTCTTTGTTGAACCTCAAGATCATAGGTTCTAAGCATCCCATAGACTTCATCAAGAGACAACATCTTCAGATCATATTGATGCCTTATGATTGAAGCTTGAGTATCCTACTCCTCAGTTAGAGCTCTTAGAAACTTGGTGTTTGAATCCTCTGGATCATACTCTTTGCCAACTAGAGATAGATTGTTCAGCATAGTCAGAAATCTATCATACATATCAGTAAGGCTTTCATCAGATTTAGCATCGAACTGCTCATACTCCTGAATCAACAGAGCCCTTCTGTTTCTTTTGATAGATTCAGTGCCTTGGCATTGAGTTTCCAAGGTATCCCAAATTTCCTTTGCAGTCTTGCATGCTATTACCCTGTTTGACATGACATTATCAAGACTGTTATGCAAAATATTTTTTACCTTTGCATCTTTGAGCACTTGAGCCTTTTTTTCTGGAGTCCACTCACTCTTTGCCTTGATGACATAGTGTTCAGCAACAGTCTCTATTCTCCCAACTAATCTTGTTGGAAGAAATGGTCCATCATTGATCCTATCAAGATAATCTAGATCAGTTGCTTCCAGATACATCAACATCTTCACCTTCCAGGTTGGATATTCAGTTTTCTTGAGAATGGGAATCTTAATGATTTCATACTTGCTTGTTGACATCTTAAGATCGTTTCTGATTACTATTAATCAATTTTCTCTGATACCAATTGTTGCCCAGTAAATAACAATTGTAGAAGGGGGGTTGAATACAATTGTATAAGATTTTCGACTTAAACAGAAATAACACAAGTATGAATCAATAACAGCTTTATTAATTCTGATATAAAACTGTTACAAACTCTCTTAAGAAATCCTTATGTTCTTAAGAGCTGCTAGGTTACAAAATAACTCGTGTAAGCGATTACAATTATGTAAAACCTAAACTGTGTTTATATAGCGTACACAATTACACTATCAATTACAAGATATTCTAAATGAATTACATATCACACTGAATGCATATCTTGTATGATAGCTGCCTTCCTATAATCTAGGAACCGACATATCAATCTTCCTTGATCTCTGGTCTGATGAGAATCTTCACGAAATACTGACCAGCTTCTAATCCTGATGATAACCCAATACTGACGTTGTATTACTGATGATGTTAGTATCAGTATCTGATCAGTAACAAACCAGATCCTGATATCACTTGAATCAATATCTAACAACATAGTTCTTACATCATCATCAGATGGTTCACTTGCATAATTCACATTAACAGGTAAGTGAAGTACTGAATTAATAACAGATTCAGTAATGTCATAAGTATCTTGTCCTAAGTGTAGAACAATCTTACTTGATTGACTCTGAGTAGAATCAATTACTTCAGCATTCTCCCAAGCTTGTGAAACAGCAGCTTGATTTATTTCTGGAGATGCTGTCAATGCATAACGCAAAGGTCCAATAGCCATAAAATCCATCACATGATGAAAATCAGCTGATACTCCTTTTTTGCTGGTGATTGCTGCAACATGATTGTTAGTCATAAAATCAAAGTCACCAAACTTGAAAGCTACTTATTTAGGTAGACTTCTTTGAGCTGTCATTTTTGATCTGAAAAGAACTTGAGAAATCTTGAAATTGATTAGAGATTTTGAGTGCTTGAATGAATGTTTTTGCCTTTGGAAATACGAATTAGAAATTAGCAATAAACAATCAAAGTCTCAAAATAAAGATATATTCAAAAATCCTTCAGCCCCACTAACCCACGTTGACACGTAGGTTGATAGGTGTCAGTCCCTGAAAAATGCAGTTTACCCACGATTTTTGGAAAATAAAATCCAAAATTGATTTCAATTAAATAAAACAGGGTAAAATCAAAATAAAATCAATACTGATCAGCTTCATTTTCTAATGTGATCTTTTTCACCAAGATAATCACAATTCTCAATGTGATTAATAATAATAATAATAATAATAATAATAATAATAATAATAATAATCAATCCTGATGAAATCACTTTCGTTTTCCTGATCACTATCATCCTGATTTCAGAGATTAAATGGAGTTCCACGTGGCAATTTATTAGAATTTAACCTGAAAGAACATCAATAATCCAAACAAACAAAAATAAATTTTGTTAGATTGTCAAAATATCTTGGAAATATGAGAGGGCCAGTCATACGCATAGATGTATACGCTGATACATTAACCACTTCAAAATGACTGTTCAGCTTCTCACTCTTTCCTTTATAAACACTTGATGTCTTTTGCCTTTCTTAACTCCAAAAACACACAAAACTCTCTGTAAACACAGAGCTTCCACAAAACACAATGACCTTTAACCCAATCTTTCAATTTCTCACAGATGATGAAAAGATTGTTCATGATCAAAGGTTCATAGCTTGTCTCTTTGAAGAGATGACTTTTCTCATCGCTTTAGACATGGTTAGAGTAGATCTAAATAATATCCAGAATCCTCTCTTAAAACATCCATCTATTGGATACAATCACCCTCTAACCTCCTCAAAACTTGAGGATGAAGAATTTGGCCGAGAGTCTGAGATTGATCTTGATGGAGATGCTATCCATTCTAGTCAGCTGTTCTCATTCAAGTCGCCCAGACAAGGAATCCAGAAGTAATCATCAAAGAGACTCTTGATATGCTCCTTGTCCTGAAGTAGATCTTTGAAGACTAAGAACAACAACTTTAGACAAGAATAGGATTATCAGTAGAATTTAGACAAAAAGATATTTGTATTTCATTTCCATGTATGTAATGCTTTCAATTAATGAAAATACAATTTCTTATTATCTACTTGTCTTTTGTTGTTTATTGACTGATTCTGAAAAACAGTATAAATTATCAGTATGAATGAATTAAAACTTGCTGGCATAGACTTAACAAAACTCAGAATTAGATTACTGCATAACATGAACTTCAGGATTTGAAACAATAGCACACACAAATTTCACAATCCTGATACTGACGATAAAATCCTGATGACGTCAGCATACTGATAGCAATCCTAATACTGATGTTTATTAACAAGACTATCATACTGAAATTTATCAAGATACAATGTTACAGCTTAAGCATTTAACAATCAAATATAGATCCTGACAAGAATATCAAGTCTATAAGCTGAAAACAACATATCTTGCTACTTTTGCAGATGTTAAAGATCTAGAAATTTAACATTCCTAACTCACTTACTAACCTACTGAATGTAGCCACATCAAGTGGTTTAGTTAGAATATCTGCAAGCTGTTTGTCAGTAGAAACAAAATGAAGTTCCACAGTACCATTCTCAATATGTTCTCTAATAAAATGATACCTGACATCAATGTGCTTAGTCCTTGAATGTTGAACTGAATTTTCTGCAATTTTGATAGCACTAGTATTATCACAAAACAAAAGAATATTACTAATTGTCATACCATAATCCATCAACTGATTTCTTATCCAAAGGAGCTGTGCACAACAACTGCATGCTGCTATGTACTCAGCTTCTGCAGTTGAGGTTAAGACAGATTGTTGCTTCTTGCTTGCCTAAGAAATCAATCTGTTTCCCAAGTATTGATATGTACCTGTAGTGCTTTTCCTGTCTATTTTACACCCTGCATAATCAGAGTCTGAATAGCCAATTAGGGAGAAGTCAGATTCTCTAGGATACCACAAACCAAGATTTGGAGTTCCTTTGAGATATCTAAAAATTCTCTTCACAGCAATTAAATGAGATTCCTTAGGATCACTTTGGAATCTAGCACATAAACAGGTAGAAAACATTATACCTGGTCTACTTGCAGTTAAATATTATAATGAGCCTATCATGCCTCTATAACTAGTATTATCCACATTCTTTCCTTTTGGGTCAGAGTCTAGTTTAGTGGCTATTGCCATGGGTGTTTTTGCAATTGCACAGTCTTGAAAGTCAAACCTTCTTAAAAGATCTTTGATATACTTTGACTAATTAATGAAAATACCAGTCTCAGTCTGTTTGACCTGTAAGCCTAAGAAATAATTTAGTTCACCCATCATGCTTATCTGATACTTAGACTGCATAAGCTTTCTAAACATAGCACACAACTTTTCATTAGTAGAACCAAATATAATATCATCAACATAAACTTGAACTAAAAGCAATTCACCTTTTATTTTTCTAAAGAATAGAGTTTTGTCAATTGTACCTCTTGTGAAGCCATTTTCAAGAAGAAATTTAGACAAAGTCTCATACCATGCTCTTGGTGCCTGCTTTAGTCCATAGAGTGCCTTGTCAAGTTTGTAGACATGATTTGGAAACTTTGGATCAACAAATCCAGGTGGTTGCTCCACATACACTTCCTCATCAAGCTTGCAATTTAGAAAAGCACTCTTTACATCCATCTGGTATACCTTGAATTTTGAATGAGATGCAAATGCAAGAAACATCCTGATTGCTTCCAATCATGCTACAGGTGCAAAGGTTTCATCATAATCAATGCCTTCTTCTTGAGAGTAACCCTTGGCCACCAGTCTTGCTTTGTTTCTTACAATCATACCGGATTCATCTAGCTTGTTTCTGAAAACCCATTTTGCACTAACAATAGATCTATCTTTGGGTCTTGGTACCAGTTTCCAGACTTTGTTTCTTTCAAACTCATTTAACTCCTCCTACATTGCAATTACCCAATCAGGATCCTGTAAGGCTTCTTCAACCTTCTTAGGTTCATTCTTTGAAAGAAAGCAACTGTACAAGCATTCATTTTGAATTGATCTTCTAGTTCGAACACCACTATTTGGATCACCAATTATCAAATCTTCAGTATGATTCTTTGTCCATATTCTAGCAGGTGGTAGATTGCCTCTACTAGACTCTCCCCCTAAGTTAGTGGTATTTCTTATAGAAGAACTCTCTCTGCCTTCAAAAAATCCCTCTTTGATCAGTAGAATCAATAGATTCAATACTGCTACTAGATACTGATCTTTCCTCAATAGACTCTGAAGGATCAGTTCCTGATGGAGTAGACTCTGTATAGCTAGTCTGCTCCTGATGATCACTGTGTCGTCCTTGATTTATTTGCTCCCCCTCAACAGTAGCATTCCTTTGAGAAGCAATAGAAATTCCTTCTGGAGAACCTTCATCATCACTGGAGAGTATCTCAGAATTCTTCATATTTTCAAATTCCAATTTGTCATGGCTTTCATCAGTTTGCAGAATTCCAAATTTCTTGTCATCAAATGTAACATGAATTGATTCCATAACAATGTGAGTTCTAAGATTATAAACTTTGAAGGCCTTTGATGCTGAATATCCTAGAAAGATTGCTTCATTCGATTTGGCTTCAAATTTTCCAAGTTGTTCTAGATGAACTTTTAGGACATAACATTTGCATCCAAAGATGTGAAAGTATTTCACATTTGGTTTCTTTCCTTTGATCATCTCATAGGGAGTCTTTCCATGACTATTTACCAAGGTACAATTTTGAGTGAAACATGCAGTGTTAATAGCTTCTGCCCAAAAATAGGTTGGAAGTTTTGCATCTGCAAGCATGGTTCTTGCTGCCTCTATGAGAGTTCTGTTCTTTCTTTCAACTACACCATTCTGCTGAGGTGTACCAGGTGCAGAAAACAGTTGAGTGATTCCATTATCTGCACAAAACTCCTCCATTGTAGAATTCTTGAATTCTGTACCATTGTCACTCCTAAGTACTTTGACTTTGTACTTAGAGCTATTCTGAATATTCTTGACAAGTTCAATGATTTGCTGAGGAGCTTCATCCTTCTTGTGTAGAAATAACACCCATGTGAACCTTGTGAAATCATCCACTATCACTAGAGCATATCTTTTCTTGCTGATAGACATAATGTTTACTGGACCAAACAAATCAAGATGTAGCATGTGAAATGGTTCAGTAATTGAATTTTCAGTCTTGCTCTTGAAAGTGGTTCTTCTTTGTTTTCCAAGCTAACAAACATCACAAAGTCCATCTTGCACATAATTTGCCTGAGGTAGGCCTCTCACCAGTGTATGCTTAACAAGTTGATTAAGCTTCTTGAAGTTGAGATGTGAGAGCTTCTTGTGCCAATTCCAGCTTTCATATATCATTTGTTGCTTTATTGTAGAGACATCTAACAATTCCTTTAGATGTATCACTTAAGCTGGCTTCATATATGTTACCATGTCTTTGACCAGTTAAAACAATGTCTCCATTCTGCATATTCAAGATTTTGCATCCTTCTCTATCAAAGATTGATTGGTAACCTTTATCACCCAGTTGACTTATGCTTAAAAGAGTATGTTTCAAGCCTTCAACCAGTGCTACATTCTCTATGATGACATTCCCCAAAACAATTGAGCCATATCCCAGAGTTTCTCCTTTGTTGCCATCTCCAAAAGATATTACTGGGCCAGCTTTCCTCTCAAATTTTGTAAGCAGGGACTTCTTTCCAGTCATATGTCCAGAGCATCCACTGTCCAAGATAATTGAATGCTTCTTTCCTATGCCCTGCAAACAAAAGGTAACTAGTTAGAATTTTTTAGGACCCAACTTTGATTGGATCCTTTCTTACTAGATTTAGAAACAACAGGCTTTGAAGATTTTATTTTTACTTTACCTGTTGCAAAGTCAACCTTAGACTCTGATTTCACAAACTGTTTGTGACTAGGAGTTTCAGATTTCAGAGAATAATAGTCATAATACAGTTCATGATATTCTCTACACATGTAAATAGAATGAAGTAAACTACCACAATGATAACAAGCTTTTTGGTATTGAATTTTCTGAGTCTTGGGGAATCTGGACTCAGTTTTCCAAGAAGGTTTTGGATTGCAGTCTAGGGCCAAATGATTATGATTTCCACACTTATAGCATTTTTTCTTAGGTGCATCAGGTACATTCTTGTAATTATTCTCTTTGTTAATACCTTCTTTTCCATTCCTATTTCTTTTGATCTTGCTAGACTCTGAAAGACCATCTAGTCTCTATTTCAACTGAGACTTAGACAGAAACCCTATGTTGACATTCTTAGGTTTCTCTAACACTATCTCATCTGAATTATTATTGTTAATTCTTTTGTGTACAACAGGGGTACCTTTTGAATCAACAAATTTAACATGATTAGGTTCAGAAACAATTTTCTTACCTTCAGATTTAGATGTGCTAGCTTCTACTTAACTATCATGATTGACAATAGCTACTTTCTTTTCTTGTCTAGCTTTATTAAAACCTAGACCATTAACTTTACCACGAATTCCACTTTCAAAGATTTCTAGAGTCTTTTTACTAGAATTGTTAATGGTCTTAATCACCTCTCTCTCTTCCTCTAGTTCTTTTCTGACATAGTCATAAGCCTCAAGAATAACACTATAATCATACTTAGCTTTATCAGAACTTAACTTATATTCTTCCATTTGAATTAATTCAGATTCAAGAAAATTATTTCTATCAACTAAGTTATCATTCTTAACCTTAAGTTCATCCCTTTCACTAGTAAGAATTCTAAAATTAGTCATAAGATTCTTAAACTCGGCATGGATAGATCTAATTTCATCAGAATTTAAGCTATCAAATGAATCAAGAGAGTGAAGTGATACCTTAACAGAAGATGAAGAAGTTTTCTTTGGAGATCCAGGTTTGTCTGAAACATTTGCCATCAATACAATGTTGTCATAATCCAATTCATCTTCAGAATCACTGGAATCAGCCCAATCCTTCTGTGTGATCATAAGTGCATTGCCCTTTCCTGAATTCCTAGGCTTCTTACACTCACTAGCAAAGTGTCCAAGCTCGCTGCAGTTAAAGCACTTGATCTTGGCCTTATCAAGCTTGTCAATTGTACTTTTCCTTTTGTCACTCTTCTTCTCCTCTTTCTTTTGAAAAGGTCATTTGCTAAATCTTCTGTTGAATCTTCCTTTCTTGAAAGCTTTAGCAAATATAGCAAAGAGTTCCTGCATCTCTGATTCAGAATCACTGTTATCAGAGTCTATATCAGTAGTCTCTGACTTAGAACTTTCTTTGTTTTTCTTCTTCCTTGAGTTCTTTACAGCAGGCTCATCATGCTGTTCCTCTGGAAGCTTCTTTGATTCAGATTGAGCAGTGAGTGCAACAGTTTTTATCTTTCCTTCACTCCTGCTCTTCTTCTGCTGCTTGTCAAGTTCATAAGCCCTCAGTTTTCCATACACTGCCTCTAATGATATCTCATCCAGATCATTCGCTTCCTCAATTGCAGATATCTTCTCATTGTAGAAATCAGGTAAGGCTTTCATGAACTTAGTATTCATATCCTCCAAGTCATAATATTTACCATGCATGGTCATCTCATTGATGAGTTTTGTAAACCTATCAAAGGTATCAGTAAGTGACTCACCAGATTTGGATTCAAAGTACTCATACTGTTGTATAAGTAGTGTCCTCATATTCTTCTTGACAGGCTTAGTTCCTTCATAGTGAACCTTAAGATTGTCCCATATATCCTTAGCAGTTTTACAAGAGAGAACATAGTTAGTGAGAACAGAATCAAGACTGTTGAATAATATGTTTCTCACTTTAGCATCTTTAAGAACATTCTCCTTGTCCTTATCTGACCATTCAGATTTAGGCTTCTCTGCTGTATGTTCTAGAACAACTTCACCATCAACAGTTGCTTGTGCAACAACCTTTGTTGGGATAAAAGGTCCATCTCTGATTCTGTCAAGATAATCAGGATCTGTTGCTTCCAGATGATGCAACATCTTTACTTCCCATAGAGTATATTCGTTTCTCTTGAGCATAGGAATCTTAGTATTTCCATCCTAGCTTGTAACCAGACATGATTGCAGATCTTTATGATTATTCGAAATCAACCTGCTCTGATACCAATTGTTAACTCGAATAACTTGTAGAAGAGGGGGGGTTGAATACAAGTTATATAATCGTGTCTGATTTTTGCTTGATTGGATAAACAAGAATAAACGAATAAATCAAACTGTTTGTATTAATAAGATCAAATGCAAACTCTACCAAAGGTGTACAAATACCTTTAGCAGCTGCTGACAAAATAAATCTCTCTCTCTCTGTTTGTTTCGAACTTTCGAATACAAACCTTACACAGAGCTACGCACACAAACTCACGACTCACACGACGATGACTCGTTTTACAATGATATAGAGAGAGTATTTATAATGCTACCTATCAACTAATAACAGAAAGATAATCTATACATGACAATGTTCTGCCTTCCAGTTGATAGTTTCCATCAATAGAAAATTCTTTCCTTCATGAAATCTTCTTGCTTGTTCTTCAAACAACGATCATGTTTTATAGCACTTGCCAGTTTTTGTAGCATCCATAATGACATCATCAGTAACACGACTGATATCAGGATTCCATCTTGCATCAGGATCTGACCATCCCATCAGTACTTGATCAGTATTTGACTTGTCGTATCAGGATTCAATCTCAGTTCCTGACATGTAGTACTTGATGCACTGTTCCTGACTTAATTCTACAGATTACTGTCTAATACATATCTCCTATACAAAGTGCTAAATCCTTTATAAGATCAGGATATACAAGAAGTATAAGTAAAATTCTATTCTTAACATCACAACTCATGAATTATTCCTAACAGGGATATCATGTTTCATGCCCTTTTCTTTTCTTGGGTTCGAATTGCTTTTCTAAAACCACGAACAGATTGAACCTTGCTGATTGAGAAACATTGAAGTTAGCAATCCTGGCATTCTACACCTATTTGTTTAATTTGTAATGAGAAAAAGATCAACCTATCAAGACTCCTAATTTAGCAAATACCAGGTCAAAAAACTTACCTGAGGCCATTACAGAGCCAATTTAATCTACCTAACTTAGGCCCCTATACATGTAATTATACCCCGTATAGTAAGTTTGGTGACGGAAATTTTTTAAATATTGACCAAAACATTTATACGGACACTTGCTTTAGTGACCAGGAGAATGGTTAGTATAGGTTAAAACTGGCTCATTTATTTAGGTTTAAAGTAATCGTGCGATGTTTATATTATCGGTGTTGAACTTAAAATGAATTTTATTACACATTACTTAAATACTTGTGACTCTTAAAAATGGTTTTAGTTCTTACAACTTTTTTAATAGTATTTCATTGTTTACAAAGAATTTTAAGTTTTTTAAAATTATCCTTTTAAGAAAAATTAGTGTATTAATATTCTATTACGAGTCAAGCATGTCACCACAAGAAATACAGATTTTTACATGCATCAAATGGGTTTCTTTGCTCTTAGACCAAGAAGATATCAACCCCTTGGAATCCTTGGTTTTAAATCTTAACCACTTATTTTGTAACTATCTAAGTAACAAATACAATCGTTCCTACATTTCAATTATGGAGGACTAGATTCAGTATACATTGCAAATAGGACTTGCATCAAACTTGACTCTACCTCTCAATAAAAGTTCTTATATTTAGACTTCCATGATTGTATGATTTAAGAAAAACATTCTGAGTTAAGGTAGTTTAACCATTTACACTCGGAAAAAGGAGAGGGTAACAGGGACCTAGGAGCTGTAGGAATGAGTTTCTCATCTCGGATGTAAGCATATCAAAATAATCATAATCTCTGTGAACCCCCTCTTTCATTGACAGGTGAATTTCCCCCTCAGGATAATTGCAGACCCATTTAAGCGAATCTTCTGAAGTAACAGGATAATTTTTCCCGCAAATAGTCTTAGCATCTTCTAGATTATTTAGGCTATCCTTCACGGCACTTAGGTACACCTGATTGGGATTGAGCCAATATCTCAGTTCAAATCCCAGAAGATTAGGTTTTGAATTTTTGTCACCGCAAACATTCCCTTGAAGTCAAGACCATGACTTAGCCTGAAATTCAGCATATAATAGTGGAACCAACATCTACAGTACCAAGCAACCTAATCAAACAAAATAACAAAGAAAGATATCTATTTACATATCATCCTTTTAGCGAAGATGTGTTAAAAAGATCAGAGGAAGGAAGTGGATCACTATGAGAACTTCAAGTGACCTGTGCAGATGCTGATATTGAATTCCTTATCGCTCCACCTCACTGTCATAGTCTCCTCCGCTGTTGCTGCTGAGGAGAATACTGCCAGGGAGATGCAAGAGCAAGAGATACCAGAGCAGAATAAATTAATAGATTGGATGTAAGAGAATTTGATTTATATCATCTACAAAATGCTAAAGAGAACCAGAAGAGGAACATGCTACATAGTGTAAATCCTAGACAAAATTTTGCATTTATAACTTGTAAGTGTTGTTCTCTTTTAATATATATGTATGATTTATTTTTAAGTTGAATCATTTGCTGATCTGAAAACCTGTGCTGCCCTATATGCCTGAAAATACCAACTCAGACAGCAACTTAATAAATAAATAACCAAAATACAAGCTAAAAGATGCCACACATATTTGGCTAGATTAAACCATGTGTTTAGATATAATTTGTATTCATAATAGTGACGCAAATCTGTAAGCAATAAGATATGGCTTCATATGCAGGACAAGGAACAGAATATAATTTGTAAACATCTCCATCTTCGACGTTAACATCTTCCTACCATCAGCTATGATGACATTCCTTAAATTAGATGGTTTAGTGCGTCTATCTGCATCTAGGCAATGATTTGCTTGGTTGTATATGGAATTGCCGTCATACATGGCCCATCCGGATCCTCATAAACTTTTCTTTCATTTGGTTACTGAAACTCATACGTTTAATCATTTAGCTTTGCATTTGATGATTCTATATGCATTCACAGGTCTTATTGGATAATTTGGTTAAGCCATATATCAGGGCATCAAGCCTGGCAACTGATTACAACACCGGGTATGTACTTTTTACAGACTATGTGTGTCTGTATAAATTTCAATCTCTCAGCTAGATAGTCTGCCTGTATAGATCTTCTTCTTCCTTCCCCCTCCCCCCACTATTGCTTTTAGCCAGATACCTGATGTTAAAGTTATAATAACTCATTGAATGTATCATGCTTGCACTAATGTTTTTCATTTTAAATCAATTTAATTGTTTCATTTATGCCCTATGTAAAATATCGTGCGTCTCTATGGTTTTTGTATTATGTATTTTTATAAATGTTTACTACTTATTCAGGGATTTGACAGATTGGGCCTGAATTATATATATATATATATATATATATATATATTTGCTCAAGAATGATAAATTTCATTCATGAAAAGATGATACATCAGAAGAGATAATAAAAGCTTCATCATCTAACCGAAAGGTATGCTTAACCAATCCCTGAGTCTAACAACCCATAGGAAAGAGATTCCCCCGGAAGTTTAAGTTAATTACATCTTTATATCCACCAAAAAAGGCCTAGTTAAAAACCCCACTAGAGCAAAACCCTTTGGGAAAAAAACTCAAGCGGGGAAAAAAGAGTACCCTACTAAATAAATGGGTACATCATTTAACCAATACCTAAAAATCAAAAGACTTGAAACTTCTTGATTCTTCAACTTGATTCTTCCACTATAATAATCCTTAATCTCGCCTTCGTCTATCATCTCACCCTAAAACCCAAAATTATGTCGTCATTCATTTTCTCTTTACACTTCTTTCCTCCGAAAACTGAAAATATCAAAACAACAAATAATATTTTGTCAAAGAACAATTAATCGAATATACATTAAATAATTATTATACTCGGTAATCATAATAAATTTGAACAATTTTATATATCTAACCAAAGGAGTCCCCTATGGTTAGACATATAAACATCAATTTCTCATAAAAATCTACTATAAAGTCATCTAAGATGACACCAGATTCCAAATCAATAAATGATCCAAATCGTCAAAAAACGACATTAACATTAACCCAAAATTGGTCCACAAAGCCATAAATAAATGGTACACCCTCAAAGGTACAAAACCATGTAAAATGGTACAATTTTACTAATTAATACATATCAAAATAAAAATCAAATCGAAATCGAAACCACAATCAAATCACCCTCGATTATGCAAATCTCAACCATCAATTCATTCACATTAAAATCCCTTAATTAAGCCCTATCGATCATCAATTAAAAATTAGTTATAAAAACCATAAAAATGATACAACCATACTAAGCTGATTAGCTAATTAAAAGCAAATAAAATTGTAAATTAAAGCACATTAAAAACTACTAATTGAAACACTATCAATCATCTATAAATAAAATATAACTGAATAAATAATTAACAATTAATTATAATTAATACAATTAGGCTAGATCTTGAAAGAACAAATCCCCACAAAACCAACTACTAATTTAATTACAATTATACATAAAAAACGTAACCTAAAAACATTAAAAGAGCAATAATTATAACAACAATTAGACCTAAAAACACGAAAATCAATTAACATTTAAAAGAGGAATCAATTAATCCAATAACAGCTAATCAAATAATCAGGAAATAAAAAAATCAATTACACTAATTATGCAATTATCAAGGGAATATAAGGATACAAAAATTTATGACTATCAGGACCACCATCACCGCCGGAATCCGGCGATCCGCCACCGAGCCTCCACACCAACATCCCGGAGTCAACACAAGTAATACATCTCCTTCCTCCCACCGCTATTACACAATCCACAACAAAATCAATTACCAACAAATACCCACAAACATCAACACCTCTACGACATTGACTACTACAATAATCATAGTCACACACCCAACTATAATAAAATATTCATGTTATTAATTGAGGGTAATTACTTCAACTATTACTAGTAGACTTTTGTGCGTAACGGAGTAGCCCAAATCGAGTTCTTTAAAATCAAGCTTGTTAACCTCCACATGATCATCATCTGAAGTCAGTGACTTTCGTAACCGATCGATGAGTTTATCAACCCCTGACTGTAACATTTCGGAGAGAGAGAGAGAGACGGGAGAGAGATGAGAGAGAGATGGGAGAGAAACCTGCACTATGCCCACAATTTTGAATTTACAAAGGATTTCTTACAGGCTCTCCGTTGGAAAGTAGCATCTGTTGGTACATACCTATTTATGTACACTACTAGAAATATGTCAATAAACATCGGTTTCTGGCCGTTGTTAAAAAAAATCTGACCGATGTCTATGCGAGTGTAGAGAAAGGTCAAAAACTTTGGACATCGGTTTTTAGCCGTTGTCTATTATCGACTTAGACATTGGTTTCTTAAATATTTCTGATGTCTAATCTACATTATGTGCAGTAGTTCTTTTTAAATTATGATATATTGTGTGTATTAGATCAACATAAACATAGTACAGACAAGGTAAATAAAGACATATACATCGATTTCTTGGTAAAAACCGACGTTATATGTCATTTCAGACATCAGTTGATATGTGAAACCGATGTTATATGTTCTAACAGACATCGGTTTTACTAATACTCCGATGTTATATGTTCGAAATAGACATCGATTATTTTAGAAAAAGTGATGTGAATTATTGTTAAACACATCAGTTTTGTTTTAATAACTGATGTATGTTGTTGAGCTTTTAGCATGTACCGATCATTTTATATGCAGCCCAAAATTGAAATCAAAGCCAAAAAATCAAACCAAAACAGATTTATATACAAAAACCAAGTACTTGACATTTACCAAACTTCCCAATGTTTACAATAACCATAATTAGTACCAAAATTCTACAATTGTCATAAATTACTACTACACACCAACGTCAAGCCAACTACTAATCTATACATACACTGCCAACGTATGAAAGTCTACAAGCTAGATATTATGTAGTGCTAATGCCGTCATGTGGCTTTCTTTGTTAATGGCATGTTCTTAGATATGGTTGTTGGCTTGTCACTTGCCATAGCCTGTTTGTTGGAGGCCGTAAGCTTTACTTTCTTTTCTCTTTGTTTACAGGTCCTCGGCACTCTTAAAGTTGAGAAATTGATTATTCTTGCTATTGCTGAACCCATGAATACATGGACAGAAAAATTTCATTTCAGTCCACTCAAGAAATCTCACAAAAAGGAGATGAGGTCAATGAATATATTGGTGTTTCCTGGTACAGATATGTTAAAGAAGCTACTGATAAAGCGGGAAATCACAAAGGAAGGCATAGCTAACAATCCAGGTGACAATATGTTCATCAAGTCCTTTTTCCCCTTGAATTTTCTCAAATTTATCTTTGGGCTTGCTCTAAATTTCAGTTAATTTTATTTTAAAACTTTAGGCTCACAGTCTACTAAAGTAAAAGAAGATAGTCATATGTTGCCCGTGTTCAGTGTATTTGAAACTGATTCTTCTCCGAAGCATGATTTTAGTACGAGTAAAGGCACCGACTTGCTGCCATTGACTGAGAGCAGTAGCAAAGCCACTGCATTGCTTTCTTCTTTACAAATCCCAGCTGTTCCTCTAAATGATATTCCTGCAATAAGCGGTTCCTTATGTGAACTTAGACATGAACCTGCTATGGAGACAACTCTTGCCATCAACCTTCTATCAGTTAACTGTTGATTAAACTTCTAAATACAGTATGTAACAAGTCGTAAATGATATCTATATACATGTACTTAGCTGGTCTTTACACACAAATTTGCAAACATGGGCACAAAGACAGATAAATATGTATAAGTGTTCATAAAAACAAATCAGTAAACGTGCAGATAAAGGTAACTAAAGGGAATTAAAAGAAACGATAAGGCTACTCCTACTACACAACTTAGGTGCTTACTTGAAAGGGGCGTCACCAGGATTTTTCTGTCGTGTGACATGTTCAAATTGCCTTCCATTTTTTGCCACAAAACTAGCTAACTTGTCTGCAACCTTCTTCACTGTAGGATCACTTGGTGATGGAGGTACTGCATGTCATTTAAAGAACTGATTAATACCTAGAACATGAACAAGAAATGCTGATAAACACTTAAATTTTTAAGCTGCATATATCAGATATGAATAATTCAAAAATGCTTATGTCTTCTTACGACCACCCTGGACCATTTGGTGAAGGTGAAAAATAGTTGCACAGCATTACGACCTTTTACAATGCCCTCCCTCATACCCCTTGCAGTTCTAGCTAACACTGGTCCTGCTGCCTTTGTTTGTACCGTTGTTGCCGCCTGCATCAATGCTAAACAAGTAAAGATGGCAGAAATTATATTATATTATCACAAGAAGGTATGTAGACAACATTCAGTTCAACTCACTCGAAAAATTATATTATCACACAAAACAAACGAATGATAATAGAAATGGCAGAAAAATGCAACAATAATATATACAACTAATGAATTTAGCACCTGTGGTAGGTTGATTTTGAAATGAGCTCAATTAGAAACGCTTATAACATTAGTCGATTTACGAAAGTTGTGAGTAGTGTAGAATGTAGTCAAGAGTCCAGACTGTTCGGGCATTCCGGACTGAACTCTAATTTGAGATTATTAAGTTAATTTAACACAAAATTCATCACTTACCTTATACATATAACAAATTTTGTCAAGAAACAAAACAACTTTCTCTGTACATTTATCATGTACCAATTACATACATACATCCACATAACTCATATTTTACCAGATAGACTAATATGAAGTTGTAAACTACAGCAGGAAAGTAACAAACCTCTCATATCCAGATCAAAATTTCCAGGTCTGAAGGTTCAAACATTACGATGGTTGCTTCTTCACAAAACTATACAGAAAAGAACATAATATCAAAAAACTATAATATCAAAGAGAACATAATATCAAAAAACTTTATGATTAAATTATCTTAGGAGGAGAATTAATAAAACTAGTGACAGCTAACCTTTCTATAGGTGTTGATATCATTTGGGGTTGATTTGTCAGGCCTAATCCGCATAAAGACCCATACTTCTTCCTCAGACGCCCAAAAACACTCAACAATCTTACTAGAGTATGAGGATAAATCAATATCATCTGCAATCACAGCTAGTAATTACAAGAAAACACATCTAGTAATTGGAGATAATCAACGTATTTGAGCACAAATTGAAGCTAGGGTTCAGGTAATTGAAAATAGGGTTCACCCATAGGAATCGTAATTAATTCGAGCTTCCTCTTCCCTATTTCGATTTAGAGGAATCGTAATTATAAATTAGATGCGGTTTTAATTAGGGTTTATTAGAGAAGAGTGATAGAGAGAGACAGATTGAGAGGGTCGAGTAGTGATGAGAGACAGAGAGAGAGGGTCGAGTAGTGATGAGAGTGAGCGAGAGAGATGAGTGAGTGAGAGAGATGAGAGATACAGATTAGTGAGAGAGAGACGAGAGATACATATGAGAGAGAGAGAGAGATGAGGGTAGTGAGAGAGCGAGAGAGATAGAATAATTGGGGGAGTGAGAGCGAGGGAGATAGAGTAATTGGGGGAGAGTTTAGCGCGGGCTATACAAATTAGGGGAAATGTTACTAAGGCGGGGGAATGAAATTTTTGTAAGGGGGAAATGTTTTACGAGGAATGGGGGGAAAATGATTCAGCGCATATATTTTTTTTAAAACAAACAAAAAGACATCGGTCATTTTAGCAAGCGATGTCTACAAAGCTGTTTAACATCGCTTTTGAAATAACTGATGTTAAAAAAGTTTTTAACATCGGTGGTTTTTCAAACTGATGTTAAAGGTGCGTTGTCTAATCTACTTTTTCTAGTAGTGGTACATGACATAATGTTAATTAAATGAAGCCAGTGGTCGCTGTAGATATGATTAAATGAATACCAAAAAAGTTACCAGTCTTCTGGGCCATTCATGAGATGGAATCTACAGCTTCATCTAAAACATGATTGACTGATGTGGAGAAAGTTTGGACCGTGTGATCTATTGTATATTTTAAGAACTTGAGATTAAATAGGATGTGTGTTTTAGTTATTAAGTTGTATAAACAGTCTCATTCAATAATAATGTAGGAAGGATGTATATCGAGCAAGCCTGCTATCTCCAGTGAAGATTATTTTAAACAAGACATTAATTAAATATGGTCAACGAGCAAAAAGTACCAACTCCATTACATCAAAATTTATGTAATTGCTTTAGGCTAATATCTAAATTGGTAATAACGGGTGGTACTACAACTGCTGCACCAAATGTGCACGAGCTGCACGACTGTTGGAAGGAAAATTCTACTGCACTGCATGCATTGAAGATGCCATCCCAATCACTTAACGGTAATTTCTTTTCATATACACTAGCAAAATCAACACACCACTCAGGCTACTTGAAAATAATTTGATGCAACATATTTCTCTTGAGTTATAGGGTGGTGGTGCGCATCCAAGATGAATCTGGATCAACAATACTCACCCAGTTCAACAAGGAAGCAGAACAACTTATAGATGTTCCTCTACAGAATATACTGGCTGAGCTCAAGGAGGTAAGAAAATTCATACCAAATTCCAAAAAATTTAAAGTGGGATACACAAATGAATGCCTGCTAACCTCATCTATTATTATCTAGAATTCAAGCATGGCAGAGCTTCCACCGGTGGTCAAAAACATTGTCGGGAAATAATGTGCTTTTCAGATTAAGATTCCATCCTACAACATGACTCACGGTTGCGAGGAATATACAGTCACTCGCGTCTCGGACTGTACCACACCAGTTAACAACAACTCCGATGAGCTGGGCAACATGAAGAAAAAGCAAAAGCTTCATTGAAACCTCAAGTGACCTCACTATTCAGGATTTATTTCTTATATGCATTCTGTTTCAAACTTTTATGGACAAGTTTTTCTTCTTTTATTTCACCCAGCAAAACATGACATTACGTTTGAGGTTATGTCATAATTAAGTTTCGTCTTGGTTTTCCAATCGATGTATTTCAAAACAATTCTAGAAATCGCCCGTGCCTCGCACGGGCTATTATGCTAGTTTGTAATTTGGTTAAGATCTTTATTTTCATTCAATATTCTCAGACTTGGGGTAGTCTTTGGGATGTTATCATTTGTATCTGGTGGGCTGTGGAATGTGGGTTGGTAGTTGGTTTATTGTTTTGTTTTGTGGGCTGTGTAATGTTTGAAATATTGCGGTTGGGTTCATCCCTTTTAATATATATTTGAATTATCGGAAAAAAAACTGGTATAATTTATAGTTTGATTCACTTATCATTTTGATTATTCCTTTTATCCACAATCGTTCACAAGACAAATAAAAGTTATTCTATATAGAAATTAAATTTATAATCCCATTAACAATATTATATTAATTCAAATATAAATAAAATTAAAATTAAATTAATCATATATTATTTTATTTTATTTACTATAAAATAAAAAATAAAATATTCAAAATTAACTTATGATTTACACTGAGTTACAATTTGACCCGGCAATTTTTCACACGATACGAAAACACGACACAAAAATTTAGTGTTTAGATTTGCATTTTTAGTACACGAACACGAAAGTACACGACCGAGATTTAGTGTCGGGTTTAGGTTTACCCTTTAAGTACACGACACGACACGAAGTACATGAAATAAATAAAAAAATAAAAAAATAATTTATAATATATATTAATATATTATAATAATATAATTTACAGTATACAATTTAATGCTAATAGTTGAATTTTATAAATAAAAATATATAATATCAATTAATATGTATAAATTAATTAATTATTAATATTTAAAAATAATAAAAAATAAATAATCTTTTATTTTTTTCGTTTCGTGTACATTTCGTGTACATTCGTGTCGTGTATTTTTGTGTACATGAAAAATTTCGTGTACTTTCATGTCGTTCGTGTCGTTTCATATTTTTAGCAATTCATGTTCGTGTCCAGATTTAAGTACACGAAATGACCTGACACGAAACCACCCATCCACCCGTTTTGCCAGTCTAGTTACAATCTAACTAATTTTTATAAAAAGGGATAAGCCTTTACGCATAAAAATAAATTTATTTACGGGTCCTGAAAATTGATTGTCAGGTACCAATTATCTAACAATCTTTTTCGTAACCGTTGGATCAATCATTCAACGACCAAGATTAAAACAAAAAATTTTATCGTTCCTCTATAAATTTTTGCGAAACCATTGGGCTCTGCTATAAATTTCCACGTAACGTACTAAATTACGAGAAGGCATTCCATGGAAAATTTCAGCGGAACCACTGATACATACAATTGATACGTACATATCTAAGTTACAATGCACAAACTCACCCGTCGGCGATCACTGTAAATCCTACATCTTTTGTGAATGCTTTTGGAGCTTCTTCAGTTCAACCAACTGACCCCCACTATTGTCAAACTCCACAACCCAACTCCAACATCCATCAATTTTATGTAACAACTAAGAACTAATTTTAAGGAAATTAAAGTTACAGACTAACTAAGAAAGCAGTAAAGTGCAGAGAAAGAAAAACAAAAGAAAAACATTCTCATTTCATTCGATGAACATGAAAGATACAGACATCGATTATATATAATAGGCTAATGTGGAAATAGACACTACGCTCTTGGGCTCTAGCTGTTGGGTTTGTGATGGTTGGGCTTTGTTTACGGGTTATCAGTTATGACACAGTCACAGGCCCAATGCTGGTATCATTCTTTGCTAGATCATGACAAATTTTATAATTCGGTAAGTCATCAAAAAAGTTTAACAAAAATTATGGTTTTTATATATTTTGAATCAGATTTACATCACAAACATAAACATCTCACTGATGAAATCAAAAACCTTAAATCTATATGCACGCAAACATATATAAAAAAAGCTTAATAAAAATTCTCAAAACTATCTGATGGTATATATGCATGTATATATAATAGGTATTATTAAAACGATGATGGCCTTGATGGGTCAGATCAATCCGCGAAAAATAAGAGCAAAGTTTATTTAGGATAAAAACGGCTTCGCGGAAATTTATAGCGGAACCCAGTGGTTCCACGGAAATTTATAGAGGAACGACAGAAAATTTTGTTTTAATCTTAGTCGTTGAATGATCAATCCAACGGTTACGAAACAGATTATTAGATAATTGGTGGACCCTTTATTTACTCCCACTTCTAAAAATCTTGTTTACCAAACAGGCCCTTATATGTGAAGAACACAAGGCTCCATTTCTTCATGTCTGCAATGTTATCTGGGTCTCGTTTATCTCACCATTTAAGAGACTATAATCATCTCCATTTGGGTTTTGAATTTGGGTTTGGATCAAAATTCAACTCAACTAATAAAACCAGCAAGGTCCATTTGAAATCCCACTTGGGTCTTGTTTCAAAGAAGAAATTGACCCAATTTTCATCTTCAAGTTTTGATTTTGGAGGACCCCTTGTAGCCTGCATTCAACCCAATTCTCCATTTGCTCAAAGTCCCAGTCTTTCTGTTTCTTTAAGGTAAATTCTTGATTTTAATGTTAGGAAATTAATTTTGTTTTTAATGATTTTTGAAGTGATTTTGTGATAATATTTTTAATCATATTTGTTGGTGATGTTTGTATGTTGTATTGAATTTTTAATTAGTGTTAATGTACTTGGTTCATTATGAATTAGGCTGGATAGTAAAGTTCGAAACTTGATGATTTGGAGTCTTGTTAGTTAAGTGGAAGTAAGTAGTGTGAAGAATTTACGGAACAATGTATGTTATAGCTGATTTTGATTAATCTTGATATTTTGTTTTCTTGTGCTGTACCTGTTGTCTTTAAATTGTCGGAGATGATATGCTTCCTTTATTTCGCCAAGTAATAAAATTTAGTTTTTTTTTTTGTAAAAAAAAGTAAAAATTATGTTAAGGACAGTATTGTAAACTTTGCCAGTCCTCTAGAATTTGGCTTTCGTTTTCTGGAAATTGTTTAACATGAATGATTTTTTGTTGTTGTTTTCGCTGAGGGTGAATGATATTTGAATATTAGGTATTCGTACTCAATGTATAAACACACGTAAATACATTTTTTTACTATCAGCAGCTGCATACAACTTTTTGGTGATCAAGCTACTCTCAGTAGCAGAATTTAATACTAATTTTTTTTGTTTTTCTGGTTGTTTTTCACGATACTGTTAGTTCTTATATATTTGATCTGATTATATTCATTATGTGAAGCCAACAGGAAGATGATGGCGAGCCTCCATCTGAAAGATTGTCAGCTGTGGCAGGTTTGGTATTACATTATAACTCACCTGTTGCTTTCATGTCAGTATCATGGTTACCTTAAGCTAATTAGAATGACAGTTATCTATACTCTACATAGCATAGATTGCATCTTTTTCTTAAAATTCCATATCTGAGATGTTACTTTGGTAATTACGAGACAGGGTAGTTGCTATCATTACTTATCTTGAGGCCTCAGGGGATTAAAAAAAAAAATTATAGCAAAGTGGCAACTACCTCCTTACTTTTAGTTTTGTGCATCCATTTCTTTGTCACTTTTTGTGAAATTAAGTTTTAAAGATTAGTTGTGGTGATATGCCTTTTTGATGAGCGATCTTAGCATTGCCTTAGAAATGTTTTGCTTCTTATCATACTAGGAGGTATAGTAGCTTTGGGGAAGTTTGAAGCTCTTCACATTGGTCATCGTGAACTTGCAGTACAAGCATCAAGGGTTGGAGTTCCATTTCTTCTATCATTTGTTGGAATGGCTGAAGTTCTTGGTTGGGAACCTAGGTACAAATCTTTGTGTATCAGTTACTTCCCACTCTAATTGTCTGAGTAAATAATGATTCTATTAGTAAACAGAAAGATGCCATGAAAGGGACTCATCCCTGGACAGAGCTACCTCAACACATAAACCATAAAAGATAAGCAAAAAAAAGGCATAAGAAGTAGGCTTACTGGCAAATGAATACTCTTAGGTCACGACAGTGTGCCACTGATTTCAGTTTTAAATTGGTTGTCCATTCGACTACAGAAATTGTTCAGAAACGGAATCTGACACTCAACATTGCTTTGATTCTCTTTTGTCGTGGATTTGAATCAGATCTACTCTTATTCAGATGCGTGTGGAAACTAGAAAGTATAGTTTCATTATGCATATATCTGTAATTTCATACGAACAGTCTGGCTTCCTTTCATGAATTTCAGTTCTTATGTCTATAAATGCATCTGTATTCTCCTATGTCTTACCAAATTCTTTATGTCAAGGGATATGAGGCATGTAAATGACGATGTTCATTACTCTTTACAGAGCTCCTATAGTTGCCAAATGTGACCGTAAGCGGATTCTTTCTTCATGGGCTCAATACTGTGGTAATGTGATTCCTACCGAGTTTGAGGTTGATTTTTCAAAAGTTCGATCTCTCACACCTCGTCAATTTGTTGAAAAGTTATCAAAGAAGCTTGGAGTATGTGGTGTTGTTGCAGGTACATTATAAGACCGTTGTTGTCATTGGTTTTGAGTTTATTGTTGTCAATTATTGGTGACTGAGTTATAATATCGAATTATTATTTTAGGAAAGAACTACAGATTTGGTTATAGAGCTTCTGGTGATGCGTCAGAGCTGGTAAATTTATGCGAGGAGTATGGTATGGAGGCTTACATTATTAACTCTGTCATGGATAAAAAACAAGACCCTAAAGTCATTGGTCTTGATGATTTAAAGGAGCAAGGACAAGTTTCATCTACTCGGGTACGTCATGCCCTCGGTAGGGGAGATATGAAATATGTCTCAGAGCTATTAGGTCGACAACATCGTCTTATGTTGATGGCGAATGATAAGGACAGATGCACTAGGGAAAACAATAGGATTTCGGCTTCAATTTCTTGTTTATTAAATCTCTCACCAATAGAGGGTCTGTATGAGAATTGCTCAGTTGTGATAAGTGATGATAATATTGTACCATGCAGAGTAACCATTGATACAACACATATTCATCTGGAATTGGATGACACCGAAACATGTATTCTTATAGCATCTCAAGGCCTTTCGCTCTTGGGTATCGACTTTGGTGGCTAAGGATTTAATGATGTTCAAGTATTTCTTACTTCAAATTTTTGTTCACTACGATCAATTACAAATTCTACATTTCTAGAAAGTAAAGACCAATACGGTTCATCTTGTACAAGAGCAAGTGAGCAATCGGTTGTAAATTCATACAGCCAGAGCTATATTTATAAAGTCCAAGTGAAATATTTTTAAGTTACAGCCTTTCACTGTAATAACAAAATTATGGTCTATTAGATTTTGCTTCTGTTACTATTCCTTGCTTGTTGCTAACAATTCCTTTTCATGGTGGAAGGACTGGATTCTGGAGGAGCTGAAGAAAATGCACCAAGTGTTAGTTGGATCAAGGTAATATACAAGTTCAACCGAAAATTGACATGTCCAGTTTTTTTGCAGTTGCCTCTTTAGAAGCTTTTATGCTCAGTACCTCCGAGGTCAGCGAGTGTGTTTTTATCAGTTTTGTTAGTGTCGCTATGCTGAAGTTTCTGCATTTTTCATATGACAATTAAATATTTAAATTTGTAACGGTTTACAATTTTAGCTGGTTGGTATGACTGTACAAGATCAATAATCTATTTATAACTTTTTAACTTCTCCGTGGACATGATCTTGATTAGAAATGCATCAGCATTCCGTTTTTTCTTTGTCACGGAGAGATTGTTCAATTTGGCTTGTAACACTTATCCAATCCAAAGTTTGAGATGTTGCTATGTCATTTGTTGATATGCTTATGCGGCAAATGGAGCTTCCCCCCATATTTTTTTTTCTTTTTTACAGAACCCCCCCGAGTAATAAGGTGGTCTTCCCAGGATTATACGGTTTTGTGTATTAATCTGAATTTGCCATTTGTGTGTTAGTTCTGTTGGAGTTTGGGTTTAGTGTTCACGGCCACCTATTTCTTCTCCCAGGGTCTTTCTTTAGCGTGCCTTAATATGTTCGAAATGTTACCAATTTAAATTTGAAGATGAATTGGCAATATGAATTGCTCATTAAAGTGTGTTCCTTATTAATTCTGCATTATAACTTTTTGGAAATGTCTGTGTAAACATTATTGGATCCATTGATCGTATGTTTCAGTTGCAAACTGATTCTGGATAGGTAATTTCTGTGAAATATTTTGCTTTCTATTAGTAGTGTATCTTGCTACATAGACCGGCATTTGTAATTGTCTAGTTCTCAAGTAATTGGAGGATATTGATCCATTTTTTATTTTTTTCTATGCAGAATTTTGCAGGTTCCTTTTGAAGAAAAAAAAATGCATGCATGCTATTTATCCGGGTGTATTTATGTATTTATATTAGTAATCCTAACCTTTTAGACTTGAACTTGACGAAGGTTACCTACTTTCGGTGGACGCGGAGCCGCGTAGCATTGCAAGTAAATAGAGCAGAGAGCTTACCCTTTGTTTCTATTAGAGTCGCGAGCTTGTTGTAGTCGGTCCTAAAGGGAGAACCTTGCTGCTTGCTATATCCTCGCGCCCTTTTGCACGGCTCGGCTTCTTCTTCGAGCCCTGCTTCTCCCGTCCCCCTCTCCCCGTTCTGCCGTCCAAAACAGGCCGTATGGAGTACACCAAGTAGTGACCAGAATGTAACTGCAGTATACATCACCAAGTGGGGCTATCCTCTTTAGATGGGATTCCAAATCATTGGTTGTGTGATGCTGACTGTGCTGTGGAACTCTCCAGATTCAGTAGCACCAGACACCAGTGGGTTTGTTGTGCTGATTCTGCTTCAATTTCAGTCTGGGCAAAAACCCTTTGCAACTGAAACTGGAATTTTTTATCGAGCATCACCTACTGTGTATGAACTTTGATGCCTTCTTCCACCACCTCAAAAAGCCAGTATTTATACATATATATCTTTAAAATATCCATTTCTTTACACTTTGAAAATAAATTTAAGATTTGCTTAAGACGAAAAGTCTACTCTTTATATCCTAGCAAAAGTCGTATTCTTAGAGGGGTAATATCCTAAGAATAAGAGATAACCGGTATATTGGGCATGTCTGCTGTCTGTGTCAGTGTGCATTTCATCATTCTTAATCCTACATCTCAGAGGTCCATACATTTCAATAGTTTCAATCCTGTTTCTGAGTAGATACACATGCTTAGATTGTTTTACTGTAAATAGACCTTAAGCCTAACTGCATCAATGAACTTCAGTCCAACTGTTTTGGCAGGAGTCAAGTAGAGAAGCAAGTTTGCATGTGACATTTGTGTATTTAAGTCCATCTATCCTCGGTACTTTCCTGGTAGTAATAAGTTTATGAAGCTGAATATAAATATTCTAGAAGGAAGAGGGTGGGCCTATGAAGGTGGGAGGGAATCCATGAAGATGGCTTCAAAGTGATGATACTGATAAGGATAGTTATAGAGGGAAGTTGAAGCCTCTTTGCCCACTTTCCAAGAATCTGCTTTTCTTGCCCATAACTTGTTTGGTTTCATTTCATGGAATATCTCGTTTAATATTACTCTTCTCTTTTCATAACTATAATATGATAGTATAATTTTAATTTCTAAATTTAAATAAACTTGCTGTTCAATTTTTTTTTTTTTTTTTGAAATCAAACTTGCTGTTCAATTTAATTCATATGTTGTGTAAGTTTTTTCCTGACTGGAATCCTATTTAAAAGGTTTTATTCTTCTAACTAATAAACTTCCTGTTCTGTTAATCATTATTATGGGTTAATTCTTAGCATAATTTCCAAAGATTCATATTCACTTCACATTAGGAGCAAAGCTATTATGGTGGAATATGCTCTGCTTCCACTAAATGGATTAACAACTTGATGAAATGTGATAGGTATGAATAATTCGTGATTTTTGTATAGGAGTAACTTTTTCATGTCTCTTTTATTATTATATTAAAATGTTAATGAAATTAAGGATATTTCATATTTATATTAAAAACTTAAAAATCTTTATTCATTATTTTATTATATTAATCTTTACTTTGTAAATATTGACTAAGTAAAAATACAGTCATTAATTCTGACATTGATTTTACTGAACACGTTATAGCATCAAATTAAATGTTTTAACAAGGCTGAATATTACAAATAACAAATATCACCTAATTGAAGTTCAAGGATAATAATGCAAGAGAATCAAATGAAATATTTAATTATTCATTGTAAAATAATGATAAAGTAACAACAATAAAATAGGAAGAAAATCTAGATAATAAATACAAGAAAAAGTGTACTTAAGCAGTTGAAAAGACCAAGAAAATTTAATAAATTGACAAAGCCAGAGATTAATGGCGAATCTATATATACATTATACATACATGCAATAACTGTACATGTATACTCTCTTTCCTCCCAACATATTAGCAAGGCAAGCAATGCTATATGTATGCAAAAATATAGAGAGGTAAAGAAAATACAAACCCTACTTTTGAGGCTCTCCTACAATTTAGCCTATACCACAACTGTATTGTATTACAACAAGGGAAGGGAAAAAAAAAGCTTACGTTCAACTTTTTACTTTGCTTCTCCTGCATCTTTAATCTCTTTCTAAGGTATGTTCTTCTGTTTTGTATATATATTTTTTGATTACTATGATTTAATGTAGAGGATGATTATTCGTAAAGCATGCATGTTTAGTGTTATTATGGTTTCTTCTATTGGGTTTTGCTGTTCTGTTTAATTTAAGAAAAGTTGATGTTGAATTTGTTAATATTTGTGCTTATGGGCTTCATAGCACAATATTAAGTAAATATTGACACGTTTATTAGTAATTGGAAACATAGGTAGCAGTGATGTAATTGTGATAAGAAGCCCCAATGTTGTTGCTAATAAACGTGTTAATATTACGAAAATTGCTGATGTTCAATGAGAAACGATTAAATAGAAGCTTACTAGCACCTTTTTTGGATGTAAACAGGTTCACTATTCGATATTAACATGTTGATTATATGATGTAGGTGATTTTTATGTCTATGATAAGCACATCTTAGTTTTTGTTTTACCTAGTTAAAAAATTGCTATAGAGATTTACTACTTGTTTAGCTGTGGCTGTTGAATATATTTATTAGTCTTTTCTTTAGGAGGTTAGCCAATTTGTCACATGAAAGATCCAATGAAAGTGAGCAGGAACAATTAAAAGTTAGTAGTCAAACATGTGTTTATCTTTAAATAGCATAACTACTTTAGCTGTATTTTATGTTATCTAGCTTTATTTTTTGGCCAAATTTGTTCTATACTTCTATTATTCCAAAGTATACGTAATATGCCTCATTATTTCTTTAATTGTTATGTCTTTTTAAAATGATCTTCTTCAATAGTGTAATTTCAAAGTTATTAAACTGAAGAAGCTCCTACATTCCTGCAGGTGTGTTTGGAGATCAAAGTTGGTTGGCTGTTGATATTTTTATAAATTACTTTCAGCTGGGCTGTCAATGCTGTGTTGGCAGCCCGCATTTTCTTGAATAAAAGAAAAAAAGAATACTATATACCAACAACAGGTATGACATTAACAGGCATGCTTATTGGAATGTCAATTTCCAACTTAACTTATATTTTCTTTTACCTTGTTTTTCTTGCCACATTTTCGTGTTCATAAGTTAGACATGCTTATTATGCATACGCTTCACATCTGGTTACTTTCTGTTTCCATTTGATTTCTGCAGGTTGTTCATTCTAAATCAACGTGTTTGCCTTTATGTGTGTACCAGTTAGAATTGAAGTGGTTATGCTATATTCGGGAATGCAAAACTTTTTACTCGATATGGTATGAGAGATTGTCAAGTTGCTGACTATCATGGGTTCTTTAGGCGGGTACCTCCAAAGACCGTTCCTTGCAGCCTCTGCTGTTGCTGTAGCTTCTGTTTATACTGATCTTTACGAGAAATTGAAGCCTTCAAAGTTATTAGATATTGGTTCTTCATCGGACCATCCAACTTCTACTTCACATCTGTGTATTGAAGTAAATTCTTCAAGAGTGTCTCAAATGTTGGTTTCCAAGTTGTCTGACTTATCTTTTGTGTCCAGGATTAGGGTACCTGTTCCAAATATACGACGCCCTGTTCATTTTACGAGTCAGGGTCCTGTCACAAACTCTTTGTTCTCTTCTGTTGTCTCTTCTCCTGTCCTGCTTAATATATATAACTCTGCAGAGCTAGCCAAAGCTAAGCCAACTGCATATACATGTGATCTCTCAATACCTTCATCGTCCTCAGACGCGTTGTATAAATGGCATTTACCGGAGTCAACTGTCATTGATAAATTTGGGAATTCAGATTGTTCATTGGCCAGGTCCAGGACTGTAGTAGTTTTGCTCGGATGGTTAGGTGCAAAGCAGAAACATCTGAGGAAATATGCAGAGTATTATACCACAAGAGGATTTAATGTGATCACTTTTACTTTCCCGATGTCTGAGATTGTAGGCTACAAGGCTGGTGGGAAAGCTGAAGAGCATGTAGATTTTCTTGTGAATCACCTATCTGATTGCTTGGAAGACGAGCTTGAAAAAAATCTTGTGTTTCACACTTTTAGTAACACAGGGTGGTTAATGTAAGCTTTTTCCTCTTGCAGTTTTCTAACATGCTCTTGACCCTGCTCAAAACAAACTTCATGATGTCTGTAATGTCTATTATTTTAGGTATGGGGTTATTCTAGAAAAGTTTCAACAGATGGATTATACTTTAAAAGGGAGGATCAAAGGTTGTATTGTTGATTCAGCTCCTGTAGCATCCCCTGATCCACAGGTTAATTCAGCATGCTCACTTACATAAACTGTTTGTACTACGAAATTCGTTGTTCCGAAACTTTGTCTAGCATTGATATATTTTATGTCCCATGACTTATGAACTACTGTTTCACTTGTCAAAGAACCAAAGAGAAGGTCCAACACAACTGGATTTCCATCCACCTTTACTTCACAATGGCAAATTTAATATTGATGTGCAAATAGTTGACAGCTCCTCACTGTTGAATTATTTCTTTAAAGCTTGGTTTAATAGAGTTTGCATCAGCCGCTTATGATAAGTATGCCGAAATTGTTTACTAAATATCTTCTTTACCTCTTAGGTATGGGCTTCAGGCTTCTCTGCTGCTTTTTTGAAAAAGCGTAGTGCTGTAACAAAAGAAGACAAAACAACAGAAGTAGTACCAGGTAGAACCAATGTTTCTAGGGAAGCCAAACCGGCACTCAAGGAAGCCGCTTTGCATCTCATATTAGAGAAGGTTTTTGAGGTAGTTTTGAGACTTCCTCCTGTAAATGGGTAAGACGTTTGAACTCATGTCAGGCATAGTAGTAGTTTCATGTTGGACTTTTTGTATTCATCTGCAACTGGGAAGATCTTAAACAAATATAAAAAAAAATCTGGGTTAATAGGATTGTATATATTACACGTTATACTACCCAAATCCCACAAATAGTTGTTCTGGTGCTTTCATTTTGTTTTACAACACGGTTCAGTTGGTGGCAGCACAGAACGACACTATTTTGACTTTAATATTTACTTTGTAATGCGTTCAGTTCTTAAATTATTTTCATGAACAACATTTAGTCAATTATATGTACAAATTGATATGTGATCTCTTTGTACACAAAGAAGTGACCCCTTGATTAAAATTTTGCATCAAGGGAGATTTGAAGTCCTAATAGTGCAGCAGTTTGTCCCATGCTTGGCATATTACAGTATTTTTTATGTTCTCTGTATATAGCAATGTCTAAATTTACCCTGGTTTGGACATATATCTTCCCATGAATATGAAATCTTATTGGTGTTCTTTCTTCTGTTACAGGAAGCTAACTTTTTTAATGGATCAAATGAAGTCTGGACAACCAAGGTGCCCACAGTTATACATCTACAGCAGTGCAGATAAAGTTATTCCTGCAGAATTTGTAGAGTCTTTCATAGCTGAGCAGAAGAGGATTGGACATGAAGTCCGGGCTTGCAACTTTATCTCTACACCACACGTCGATCATATGCGAAATTATCCAGAGTTGTACAAAAACCAGCTTACCGAATTCTTGGAGGATTGTGTGCTCACGTGCTGCAAACAAGATCCCGGCCACTGATAAGAAGTAACATATTTTTTAGATCTCATTATTTTTGTGTACAAGCCATAATTGTCCTTTTCATTTATTCATTCAGAGGCCGGATACCAAAGGAACCCCCTAGGTTTGTTCCTTCTCACATCATTAACACAAGATATAGATATGCAAAAATGTGATGAAATGGTCGTTTACATGAATTTTTTCCGAGCTCTATCATTCGTATTTTGATATAACTCAACCTTGTAGTCTTAAGCAAGTGTATTTTACACAATTATGCTTAAATACAGAAGATGACAAATGTAATATATCTTTACTTTACTGGAACAATTTTTTCTGTTCTTTTTTTCAGCTAAATATGTTTTCTGTTCTTTTCTTACACTGTAACACGCGCATGAATCAAAAACCAAGAGATGATGCAATCATCTGAGTGGCATTAGATTCCAAAAATTAAATTTAGATTCCAAGCATTTCATGTAGTACTCCTTGTTATCATCACAGGAACTTGTGGATTGAATACACATGTATAGATAGATAAACAAACTGAATTTGCAGACTAATAAAGAGCACAAATACGGAATCACATTGATTGCGGAAGCGTAGTAATGATATATCAGAGAGATAAACCGGAACCATGAAATTTGTTTTCTGTAATTCGGTCTAACCTAGAAGCCATATCTGCAGTTAAATATTTTTTTCCATCTCCAACAATGCCATTCCGAAAAAATGAACTATTGCTTATACCGTGCTTTAAATGTCCAGTTTTATTAACCTCTAGTTTGCTCATAGTCTCAAAACTACACAAACATATAATCTGATCAAGCAGACATGAATTTTCGTCCTCTAGAGAGAAGGGTTTACCAAGAAAATGTGCAAGACGCCTCAGCTGAAACCGGGGCTCATTTTTCATCTCTTCGTACCTCATAAAAAGCACCTTGTGTGGCTTTTCCATACTCTCTTTCCAGTATCCCAAGATTTGATCCCATATCGGTCCAACTGCACTAATTCCGTTGCAGTACAAATCGAAGGCCTCTTCCAGTAATATGGGAGAAGGTCGCATGTTGACCTTGTTGGCAAAGTGGAAGAGGGAGACAAAGTTGTCTTTAATGTCCCTGCAGAGGTAAACAGTTTTGCAGTTTGATGAGGTAGATTCATCCCTAAGGGATTTTGGGAGGCTACCTACTGGAATATGAGTAGCAAAAATCCTAGTGCTGCTGTCTGAGGAGTTGCAAACGGAGTCATATTCAGAGGGATCGAGTAATTCGAAAAAAGGAACAAGCTGATGTGGAGTTTTGTTAAGCAAAGGATGGTGAGGATTCTGAGGAGGGTGAGTCTCCCGGTTAATTAACGTATAGAGGATGGCTTTTAACCAAGTGGTGCCGGATTTAGGGGCAGTAACAAGGAATAAATCATTTTCGCGGGGTTGAAAATGTTTTTGGCAATTAACAACACCTTGCAAAGCTAAAGCAGAATACCAGAATCCTTGGTATTGATATGAGTAGGTTGGAGCTAATCCTCTCTGTTTGGGCAATGATGAAAGCAAGTCCTTAAGCTCTTGGTTGTAGACTTTCTCATCGTTGACTTGCTGATGAAGAGGTTGCGATGTTACTGGATCCATAAGAGATCGAGCAACAGATACTGTGACCCTTACTTAGTAGATCAATAATGTAATGGATCGACATCACCAACTAGAGCATTTTTAATTGATCAAATAAATATAGAGCATAAAATATTTGGTTAGGTATAAACATATTAGCACTAAATTTTAAAGTTTTAGTTGGGCTGTAGTTCTCACTAGGCCTTCTCTGCGGCCAGCTATGTAAAATGACAACAGATGTCTCCACCAAAGAGTCGCTCTTGTCGATAGGAACTTAATTGGAAAAGATGCACATGCACACTTGCAAAAAGAAGAAGATGTATATGCACATGGAGCTCAGAAATGAAAAGCACACATGTAAATAAGAAAACAATTAACAATGCATTTGTTGACACCAGAAGATAAACGGGTGCTAAGAACATGTGATGATATTGTCGAGGTCGAAAAATAGAAGTGTCTCCAAGCAGTTAAAATGAGTTCAGTAGAGGCAGATCAAGGGAAGGTCTTATTTTGATTCATATGTTTATGGATAACAAAGAAAACATCGCACACAACAGAGAACAGTAGTTACTCAACAACAGAGACAGCACCACTCGAAATCATTACTCATGTATGCATATTGACGCCTTGGCGGTCAGAGAAATAACCCGGTACCATGAAATTTTTCTTCTGTAATCTGATCCAACCTAGAAGCCATATCTGCAGTCAAACAATTTTTCCAGTCTCCGACCACACCATTCCTGAAAAATGCTCCATTGCTAAAACCATGCTCGAAGTTTCCTGTGTTATTAACCTTTAGTTTGCTCATACTATCAAAACTACACATACTTATGATTTGGTCAACCAAACATGAATTTTCTTCCACTTGGGAGAATGGTTTCCCAAGAAATTGTGCAAGACGCCTCAGTTGAAACTGAGGCTCATTTTTTATCTCTTCGTACCTCATAAACAGCACCTTACTTGGCTTTTCTAGGCTTTCTTTCCAATATCCCAAGATTTGATCCCAAACAGGTCCGGTTGCACTGATTCCTTTGCAGTACAAATCGAAGGCCTCTTCTAAAGAAATGGGGGAGGGTCGCAAAGTGGCCTTGTTGGCAAAGTGAAAGAGCGAAACAAAGTTGTCTTTGATGTCCCTGCACAGGTAAACAATTTTGCAGTTTGATGAGCAAGAGTCATCTGTTATGGATTTCGGGAGGCTAATTACAGGAATATGAGTTGCAAAGATCCTACTGCTGCTATCCGGTGAGTTGCAAACGGAGTCATACTCAGAGGGTTTAAGTAATTCAAGGAAAGGAATGAGCTCATGGGGAGTTCTATTCAGCAAAGGATGGTCAGGATTTCGAGGGGGATGCGCTTCACGGTTAATTAAAGAGTAAAGGATGGCTTTCAACCAGATGGTGCCAGATTTCGGGGATGTAACAAGGACAATATCACTTTGGCGGGGCTGAAAATATTTTTGACAATTAACAATACCCTGCAAACTTAAAGGAGAATACCAGAATCCTTGGTATTGATATGAGTGGGATGAAATTATACCTCTCTCTTTCGGCAACGAAGAAAGCAAGTCCTCAAGTTCTTGGTTGTCAACGACTGACACATCGTCCACTTGCTGAAGAGGCTGTGCTGTTTTTCGCTCCATAACAGACTTCCAAAGTCCTTGTTATTTATGTTGATATTGTGTTATTCAGAGAGCAAGGATGTTCAAGAATTCCTAGTATAAAATTCACTTTTTTCTCTCATTTCAGATGAGGGTGTGTCAATCATTGAAGTGTAAGGGGTCCTATTGTCCTAATCATTGACAGTATTATTACCACAGACAAGTCAGCCTACTCCATCCGCCCACACAAGATTTTCTTTCGTTAAACAGATTGATAATTTTTTTTGTTCAACAAATTTCCTACATTGCATATGCTTTGTTGTACATTACATATGTATCACAATTTGAAAGATAAAAGGGTGAATAACATAATTTTAAGCAAGTATTACACAAATTTAGATAGAAGTCGCACACAGTAGTACTGAACAACAAAAAAAATGGAAACAACAATACTTGAAATCACGAAATTTATTAGTGGCCGCAGCATACAGGTGATGTATCAGAGAGATAACCGGGAACCACAATATTTTTCTTCTGTAATCTGGTCCAACCTGGAAGCCATTTCTGCAGTTAAACAATTTTTCCAATCTCCAACCACACCTTTCCGGAAAAATGAACTATAGGTAACACCATCCACGATTTGGTCCCATACTTTTGGCTCATCTTTCATATTTTTCTGGATCTCTATCCAATATCCCAAGATTTGGTCCAACACTGGTTCAGCTGCACTAACTCCTTAACTGTACGAATTAAAGGCGTCTTCCAGAGAAATGGGTGAGGGTCGCAAGGCAAAATCAAAGAGTGAAACAAATTTGTCTTTGATGTCCCTGCACATGTAAACTACTCTGCAGTTTGATAAGCTGGCAATTATTGATTTCGGTAGGTTAACTGGAATATGAGTTGCGAAGATGATCTTCATGCTCCTATCAGAGGAGTTGCAAACAGATTCATATTCAGAGGGACTAACAAATTCAAGAAAAGGAACAAGCTCACAAGGAGCATTGTTAAGGAACGGATGGTGGCAACTTTTAGGAGGCTGGGCTTCACGGTTGATTAATGCATAGAGGATGGATTTCATCCAGGTGGTGCCACTTTTAGGGGCAGTAAGTATCATTTTCGCGGGTTTTAAAATGTTTTTGTCAATTAATAACACCCTGTAAAAGTACAATACCAGAATCCTTGGTATTGATATTTGTAGGATGTAACAACACTTCTCTCTTTGGGCAATGATGAAAGCAAGTCCTCGAATACATTGTTCTATCTCATCGTCGACTTGCTGATAAAGAGTTTCTGATGATTTTGGCTCCATAAGAGACTAACAGAGTGTGACAGTCCTCGTTGTTACTGACATTTATGCGGTGTGTGATTTGGAGAAAGAATATTTTGTCAATTGATGTGTGCACTGCTAAATAATTGTCAGTGTTCAATTGTTCATATTAAGTATGTTTCACTTGATTATTCTTACGAACATAACCAATTCTTCCCAAATTCCCACACTATATATGAATGAATATCACTCTTTTCTTCCATTACTATGACAATGTTTCTTTTTAGCCTTTTAAGTAAACAAGACAAGCTCTGTGACAAATACATGTCTCTATCAGTTAGATTTTACATTTTGTGTAATTTTAGGCTTAAAGTCAATTTTAAACTGAAAACAATTTTTTTCTCAAAAAGAACATGGGTGGATCTATATGTTGAGTCCTACGGGGACACATGCCACAAAGAAAAAATAAATAAAATTTTAATAGTAATTTTGTGCATGGTATCCTGAAATATCTGTGATTTCAACTTCACAATCATATTAACAGAGTTATGCTTCTTATTACTTTCCAGAGCTGCCCCAGCCCCAGAACTACCATTCTGGTGTCGTAGTTCTGAGAGATTAACATAACAAAATACAGAATAATATGATTCTTTGTTCTCCTGCAACTATGTATCTCTACAAGTTCATTAAGGCATCAGGGTGAACGAGAATAGTTTTCTAAGAACTACGACAATTGTCTCTGTTTTTTTATCATTCGAAAAAAAAAACTACGACAATTGTCTTTAAATTCCTGCTTAAATTTGGCAGAGTTGCAATTCACCCTTTTCAAGTGCAGGATCATCTTGGAAGGTTGGAATGCCTGCTTGTTCCAAAGCAAAATAAAATATTGAAATGAAATTTCTGCACACCTTGTGACAAAACTTATAACTGAAACTCGTGTATGTTTTAAATGTTCAGACAGACAATATTTCCTATGAGTTGAGTCACAAAATAATTAACCGATTGCTAGAGAGCTAAACTCGTGAACATAATAAAGAACTGCTTGCAAGCACACACCTTGTGAGTTGTGAAGAAAAGAAGCGATTTGATTTGTATTACTATGCTTGCTTATGCCGTTTTATATTACTGTACTTGGTGGATGGCTGGCTTCTCTTTCCAACCCCTCTTGCTATTCCTCTGACTTCATCATCACCTACATGGAAACATGTCAGTTTATGTTTGCATTACAACTGGCACAATCTACAGAACACAAAAAATATCTAGCACAAGGAAGCCACAAAAAATCAACCAAGTCCCATGGCCTTAAAAAATTTAGAAGGTAAGTGATGAGCACAAAAAATCAGGTTGTACATTCAGGAAACAGAATAGTAGGCAGTAAACTCCAAGAATCAGAGTTACAAAAGTAAATATGCGAGCTTATAGGAGGACGTTAAAGCAAATCTTGGAGACAATTGATCTAGGGTTCAGTACCTTCATTGTTTCCAAGAAAGCTTCTGCTTGATGTAGTGGGCTTCATTCCTTTGAGAAAAACCAGGCTGGGCTTATAACTAAAGCAATTCCGCAAATAACCTCCGGTGAAACCTCCAGTGATGCCAAGATCCTTATTTTGATTTGTTTTCCGATCATGGCACATAAGTTTCCCTCTTGCACCGAACAGAATATCACCATCATACATTAAAAAGGGGGAGATCGGGTCCACGTGACAGTTTAGTGGACCTACATTGTACATGTTATTCCAAACACCATATCTCTCGTCAAAACAACGTACATTCACAAAACTATCTAAATACCTCGTATCATATACGAGTGCATAAATACACTCTTCTAAATTAACAAGAAAGAAATCAAAAAGACCAAACGCGTCACGTTCAAACTGAGGCAACATCCTAAACTCATTCCTCCCAACCTCAAACTTAAGCACAGAAAATAAATATCTAGATGTTGCCCCACAATTCCTACAACCAGTCCAGTATGGCATTCCGTTTACAATTGCAGATGGAGTCGAGCGATCAACAGGACGACCATTAAACGGAAAATGAGGTAGTAAAATACTCCATGAATCAGAGTCACAAGAGTACACATACGAGCTATCATGAGGACCTTCATCAGATACACTTCTGTTGTAGGAATAAGTGATGACCACTTTAAAATCGTATTTCACCGCATCCCAACAGAATCCATAAAAATACTCACCGGCATCTAGCATAAACGGTGGATCAATATATTTAGCTTGTCTAAGAGCAGGATTAAATACTTCAAACTTATTTAGCAACTCGGAAAAAAGACAGACTAAACCATTTATCGAACCAAGTAAATCGATTTTAGGGTCAGGTCGTCTGAAAGTGTCTCTATAGCTAGATTCTGATACATTCAATAAAGAAAGTAAAGTGGTTTCGTTGTAAAATATCGACTTGTGAATTTCATAAACGTTGTTAACTATGAGATATTCATCGTCAGGGTCTAGAGGAGTGCAAGTTTTAATTATATCATGGTCAGATATTATAAGGGTTATAACGGATTTCCATGATTTACAAACGCAGCGGGAACGTACTAAAGATTTTAGCGGTAATCGCATAAGTATCTCTGTCTGTATTATATCTTCCGGCAACTCCTGAGCCGGAAAAGACATAGTTAAAGATTTCGGATTTGTACACTTTCAATACAGTATTTGAATTTGAGTTGACCTAATATGAGTTATGACACCAACTCGCTCGATCCTTTGTCAGAAATTGTTCTTCCTAAATGTGACTATATTTAAATTGTTATCAATTTCATGTTTTTTACTTATTATAGAGAAATTTATTATCTAAGATCCTAAAATATATATACTTTTAACTTAGTTAACCAATCAATTTTTATATCTATACTATTATATAAATTCCGAAACATTGAAAGTTTTGGTACCTGTTTTTTGGTACCAATTTTTTGGTACCTGTTTTTTGGTACTTCGTGAATTTACTTATGTACCCTTCATTATAAATAAAAATATATATTAAAACACCTAAAATAAATTTTAACATAATGTAATTAATGGTAATTAGTCGATTGCCTTTTTCATATTTACTTTTAGTTGAAGATTTTACCTTTTATCATATCTTCCAATCATTAATATTACCTTTCGAATTAAAATATGTTTCCTTTTTTATTTAAAACTAATCTTACAATCATTAATATATATTCGAAAATCTATACTATTATATAAATTCCGAAACATTGCAAGTTTTGGTACCAATTTTTTGGTACCTGTTTTTTGGTACTTCGTAAATTTACTTATGTACCCTTCATTATAAAGAAAAATATATATTAAAACACCTAAAATAAATTTTAACATAATATAATTTATGGTAATTAATCGATTGCCGTTTTCATATTTACTTTTATTTGAAGATGTTACCTTTTATCATATCTTCCAATCATTAATATTACCTTTCGAATTAAAATACGTTTTCTTTTTTATTTAAAACTAATCTTACAATCATTAATATATACCCGAAAATATCATACAATATTTTTCAATTATTAATAAAATATATTAAAAATATACTTTGTTTATAATAAAGAAACATTAGTATAATCCGTAAACATGTGTATATTAAATTATATTAATTAAAATTAAAAATTATGTAAAAAATAATGATTATATAAATTGGTACCCGTTTTTTTGTACCTATTTTTTGGTATTTCGTGGATTTACTTATTTACCCTTCATTATAAAAAAAAATATATATTAAAACACCTAAAATAAATATTAACATAATATAATTAATGGTAAGTAGTCGATTGCCTTTTTCATATTTAGTTTTAGTTGAAAATGTTACCTTTTATCATATCTTCCAAACATTAATATTTCCTTTCGAATTAAAATATGTTTCCTTTTTGATTTAAAACTAATCTTACAATCATTAATATATATCCGAAAATATCGTACCATATTTTTCAATTATTAATAAAATCTATACTATTATATAAAAACCGAAACATTAAAAGTTTTGGTACCTGTTTTTTGGTACCTATTTTTTTGTACTTCGATTTACTTACTTACCCTTCATTATAAAAAATATAAATACACCTAAAATAAGTAATAAAATAATATAATTAATGGTAATTAGTCAAGATACTACCTTTCATAAACAACTAAAAACATCAATCATATCACATCTTTTCCATCATTAATATTTCCTTTCGAACTAAAAGTCTAAAACACGTTACCTTTTTAATTTAAAACAAATCTTACAATCTAAAATAAGTAATAACATAATATAATTAATGGTAATTAGTCAAGATATTACCTTTTATAAACACCTAAAAACATACTCCCTCTGTCTCACCCATTTCTTTACATAAAAGTGCGTGTCTGACACGAGGATAGTTCTATAACTTATTTTTGATATTTTATTTTTTTGTATAAAAATAGGATTGTTCTATTTTTATACAAAAAAATAAAATATCAAAAATAAGTTATAGAACTATCCTTAAAATCCGTGCCAGAAATTGGTCCGAAAACGTAAAGAATTCAAAGGGACGGAGGGAGTAAATCGTATTATTTCTTTCCATCATTAATATTTCCTTTCGAACTAAAACACGTTATCTTTTAATTTAAAACAAATTTATACTATTATATAAAAGTCGAAATATTAAAATTTTGGTACCAATTTTTTGGTACCTATTTTTTTGTACTTATTTTTGGTACTTCGTGAATTTAATTATTTACCCTTCATTATAAAAAAATACACCTAAAATAAGTAATAACATAATATAATTAATGATAATTAGTCAAGATACTACCTTTTATAAACAACTTAAAACATCAATTGTATCATATATTTCCATCATTAATATTTCCTTTCGAACTAAAAGTCTAAAAGACGTTACCTTTTTAATTTAAAACAAATCTTACAATCTAAAATAAGTAATAACATAATATAATTAATGGTAAGTAGTCAAGATATTACCTTTTATAAACACCTAAAAACACCAATCGTATCATATCTTTCCATCATTAATATGTCCTTTCGAACTAAAACACGTTATCTTTTTAATTTAAAACAAATCTTACAATCATTAATATATACCCGAAAATATCACATTAATATAATAAAATTAACGGTAATTAGTCGATTGTCTTTTTCATATTTACTTTCACGTAAAAACATGAATTATATCATATCTTTCGATCATTAATATTTTCTTTCGAACTAAAACACATTACCTTTTTAATTTAAAATAAATCTTTCAATCATTAATATATAACCGAAGATATCACACCATAATTTTCAAGTAAAATGTAACACCTAAAATAAATAACAATATAATATAATAAATGGTAATTAGTCGATTGCATTTTTCATATTTACTTTCAGTTGAAGATATTACCTTTTGTAAACACCTAAAAAGATCAATTGTATCATATTTTTCAATCATAAATATTTCTAATTAAAACACGTTACCTTTTTAATTTACAACAAATCTTACAATCATTAATATATACTCGAAAATATCACACCAAAATTTTCAATTATTAATAAAATATATTAAAAATCATATACGTTGTTTATAATAAGGAAACATTATTATAATCTGTAAACATGAGTATATTAAATTATAACAAATTAAAATTAAAAAAATTATTAAAATAATGATTATATAAAAACATAATTTTAATATTAAATAAAATTTATAACATAATACAATAAACCCGTGCACTGCAATACTAATAATTAATCGATTATCTTTTCAACTAAAACATATCATCTTTCTATTTTTTTCTAATTAATTTCCTTTTTTTCTAGAAATATAACGGACAACGTTAATTTCTCATTTTCTAAAAAACACTACGAGCAATTTTAATTAGTAATTGAACATAATTAAATTATAATTAGTATAAACTAATCAATTACCCTTTTTACCTAAAACATGTCACCTTTTTAATTTTCCCGTTTTCTTTTCTATTTTCTCTAACTGAAATATCTCATTTTTCAAGTATATTAAGGGCAGTTCTATTATATGAAATAAAATAGTAATATGATAATACTAATAATTAATCGATTAACTTTTTCAGTTAAAACATATCATTTTTTCTATATTTTATAATTAAAATCCCTCTTTTCCTAGAAATATCACGGGCAACAATAATTTCTTTTTTTCTAAAAACATTACAAGCAATTTATTTAGTAAAATAACATAATTAACTTATAATTACTATAAACTAATCAATTACCTTTTTCACCTAAAACATGTTACTTTTTTAATTTTCCCTAACCAAATCCTCTATTTTTCCAATTATATCATAGGCATTCTATCTAATAAAAAAATAATTTTATAATTACTTATAATTAACCGATTATCTTTTTCAACTAAAATCCATCATCTTTTCTAAATTTTTAACTAAAATTCCCCATTTTATAGAATTATCACGAATAACATTTATATAATTATCATCATATAATCTCATTTAAAAATTTAAGTCTCCAAAAATCATGTTTTAAAAAAAGTAATTTAAATAATTAAAAATTTTAATATAATATTAAAAAAATCTGTGCATCGCACGGGATTTAAGCTAGTAATACCTTATATTTTATTTTTAATAATGCATTGTAATATTATATTATTTTTTTTCGAAACGTATAATATTATTATTAAATAAGAATAATAATTTAAAAAGATATTTAGTTCAGGAAATAACATGTATTTAGCTCGATTCGTGAAGAATTAAATGTTTAGCAACAATATTACTCCCTCCGTCTCTTATCACTTTTCGTGTTTGGAATGGACATGTTTGTCAATGCACACTTTTGATCGTTAATATTTTTAATTTCGTATTAGTATTAAATATAAAAATTTCACTGTATTAAAGTATTAACAAATATGAATCCAACAAGATTACTCATGATTATATTTGGTCTTATAAATTACGTGTAAATTAATAATTTATCTAATGTAACAGAACCAGTATTCCAACGGGACGCAGAGGGAGGAGTAGTTAAGAGAATCAATCCAAAATATTTGGAAGTTTACACTTTACGGGAAAAATATATAATCCAGCTCTAAATTTACAATACATAGATAAATTATAGAATAAAAAATATTTTCATTAAAATTTATCATATCTTTGTATGTAGTTACTAATCACATGAAATTTGTGTAAAATTAAATTTGTTTCATATTTATAATTTATGAGATAAGGTAATTGAAATAGAATTTGAATTTTTGGAAAATTAATTAAATTACAGTTAGTAAAGAAGGAATTTGTAAAAATTCAAATTCTAAATTTTCTAAAAAGGTAGTTACAAAAGAAGGAATTTGTTGAAATCAAAATCCTACATTCAGGAAATATTTGTCGAAATCCAAATTCTAAATTTTCTAAATTTTTTAAATAGGTAGTTAGAAAAAAAGAATTTGTTGAAATCCAAATCTTAAATTCCTAAATTTCCCAAATAGGCAATTTGATGAAATTCTTGCATTTGAAATAAAATGCTTGTTTTCAAACAAGGCATAAAAAAATTATAAATTTTTGCTTCAGTTCGATATATTTGTAGTTAAATATTTAATTTTAAGTACAAGATCATATTGATTTGTTGGAATTCATGCTTGATCCAAAGTAAAATAAAGAAATAAAATTTTTTCAAGGGTTCTTGACCAGAAAAAAACAAAACAAGAGAAAATTTTCTATTTAGCAAGAAAATAATTCCTGCAAGAGTCTTGTTATGCCTGAATTTGGCATAAGTCCTAAACATGCCTAATGGGCTAGAATAATGGTACACCGCATGAAATGAGCCTAGAGATGAGGAATGGGTCATTAAAGTCCATCATCATAAGTGGATTCAGAATAGGGCTGAAATGCATATCAAGGTCGCCAGCGAGCCCTAGGAGGGGGTCGCAGTTCACGAGGTCTCTTGGCGAGGCCTAGATTGTTGTCTGCGAGGCCTAGAGGTGGCCTAGAGGTCCAGCGTGGCCTAATGTTATGAAGGCTTACGATAAGACCCAGCGAGGTCACGTAAGTGTATTTGTCTCCATTCAGCGTGGACCACCTCGCATGCCTGGCCAGTGGGTTCGCATGCGAGGCCATGCAGTCTCCTTTAAATGATCAGAATCAGGTATAAGTGGGTAAAGAATATTAGCCCAAGGAGAGGTCTAGTGGATTTGGGCCAAGTTGAGCCCATAGAAACCCTAGCCCATCTAGATAACTTCTTCTCCAAGAGAACTACGTATGGATTGATCCCTATAAATAGGGTACGTAGGCATCTTGTAAAGGATGAGAAACAGTTCACCACTGAATATCAATAGACAAGATCAGCCACAAACAGTTACAAATCTCCTCCGTGTTCTTCGTGTTCTTAGCAGAATATCCGTATTTTGCTCCATCAATCCAGCAACCTCCAAAATATTTTTATACAATATTCTCCCTATAACATTTGGCGCTAGAAGGAGGGGCCGTAGTCATTGATTGGGAGAACGATGACTAAATCACACAAAAAGAAGAACGGAGAGGGGGATACCCCGGGGTCGCATAGGAGGAATAAGGACGACCCCCAGAAGAAGAACCCACCAGAGAACGAGGCGCACAAAGACGGAACTGTGGAAGAGTTCGAGGATGAGTTCGAGAAGGAGCGAACACCCCCTGTCCAACAGGTGGCTTTAACTGGCGAAGTCATGTCATTTTTGAAGGGCCTCGGTGATCAGATGATCGAGGTGAGGGAGAAGATGGCTAAGATGGAGAAGCGACACAGTTCTAGGGGCTTCAAGAGGAATACAAGGACAGGGGAGCGAACTCATCAAACAGAAGGTAACAAAGGCCCCACCAAGCAATTAATAGGGGACTTTGATGATGTTGTAACGGACCGAACGAACCCCGATTGGCACGACGAGGAAGCCACCATGGATAGGGAAAGGTCGAAGGAGAAACCCGCCTCGTCTGAAGGAAGGTCCGTAAGTGTCTTTGACAGGGTTGGAAAGAAGCTCAGCGAGCACGATCTCCGTCTCAAATTGGAGAAGCTTAAGGCCAATAAGGATGGAGGCTCTGAAAATAAGAGCAAAGGTTCTCATCGACCCTTATCCCCTCGAAAAGATCGTGAGCGGTCACATCCTCACGATGACAGACCCCCCTCTCCTCGCAGAGAGCGTGAGCGGTCACATCATCGCGAGGACAGACCCCCTTTCAATCGAGAGCGCGAGCGATCCCCACATCGCAAGGAAGACCGTAAAAACAGGGATCGCAGAAATGATCAAGAAGAATCTAGTGCCCCGAAAAAGACTCAATCTCATCATGCGAGTAATGGAGAAAAGAGGGATGGAGACAAATAAGCCAGAATCGGGGATTATAAGCTGGAAGAGTTGAAAAAGGCCTTGGATGCAATGAACAATGAGAAGGGGATCTTTAGTACTATGGGCTCTTCCTCGCCCTTTACCCACGAAATTTGAACTGCACCACTCCCTACAGTATTTCGGGGGCATCATTCAGATATGACCTACAATGGGAACACTGATCCAGCTGAATTCGTCATTCGGTTCAACAATGAGATGGATGTGTATCAAGTATCATTGTTGGCGAGGTGTAGGCTGTTTGCAGCTTCGCTAAGAGGGAGCGCTCAACAATGGTTCTCGAAGCTAGGGTCCCTGGTGGTCATAGATTCATGGGAACAGCTCGTGGATATCTTCATCAAACAGTTCCAATCTTCGATGCTCTATGCACCTCCTGTGTCAACATTGGCGAACATAAAACAGAAGGAAGGAGAAACTTTGCATGATTATTTCAAGAGGTTCAATGCTGAGGTGCCTCGTGTTCGAGGCGCAAATGATGAGGCCGTGAAAAATTTCCTTATCGCTGGGGTAAGGGAAGGAACCAAATTTTGGGAGAAACTACAGGAGTAGACCCCTGGTACACTTTCAGAATTGCACCGGGTCGCTGAGCCCTTTAAGCGTGTTGAAAAATCATTGGCAGATCTCAAGAAGAATGCTGAGGCTGTTAATGGAAGTAAAGGCAAAGGGATAAAGAGAAGAGAATCTAGGAGTCCCAGGCGAAGACAGGATCGTAGTCCGAGCCCGAAAAGAAGGGAACGCGATCCCCCAAGACGATCCCCACCTCGAGCTCGTCCGGCTAGGGACGAAGACAAGTTCGTGCCCCTAGTGGCTTCTGTTGACCATATCTATGCTGTCAATGCTAATAAAGGGATGTTTACAAAACCTCGTGCTATGGGTCCACAAGGAACTTGGAACACTGCAAAGTATTGTGACTTTCATGAACAAAAGGGGCATGATACTGCGGACTGTTGGCAATTGAAGGAACAAATTGATCAGTTAATTCGAGAAGGGAAGTTGACTGAGTGGGCGGTTCGCGAAGTAAAAAAACATCAATGGACCTCAGGAAAATCAGGAGTAGGATATCATGTTGTACCCCACTCAGGCCAAAATACAGAGCCTCGCAAGGAGAGAGAAGAACGAAGTAATAGTATACATGTGATTATTGGAGGGCCGCATATTGGAGGAGACAGCAACAAGGCAAGAGAAAGGTACGCACGCGAGGCCAGAGAGCGACCTCTAACCAATGTGCATCATCTGCAAGAGCGACCCCCAAAGCTTTTTAAGGGGGAAGATACAAATATCATGTTCACTGAAGAGGATGCGAAGTGGGTACACCATCCTCACTCCGATGCTCTAGTAGTTCGAGTTCGCATTGGCTCACAGAATATCTACAGAGTGCTAGTGGACAATGGAAGTGCTGTGAATGTTTTGATGTATGATGTTTATAAGAAGATGGGATATGTGGATAAGGATCTCATTCCAACAGTGGGGCATCTCTATGGATTCACCGGGGCATCAGTAAGTGTGAAAGGCCTCATCAGACTCCCCATCACATTAGGGGACGATCCCTGCATCACCACTCAGGTCGCTGATTTCATGGTTGTTGATCAGCCATCCGCTTACAATGCCATCGTAGGAAGGCCAATCTTGAAAGAAATGAGGGTGGTAACCTCCATCTACCACCTCTCAATGAAGTTTTCTACCCCCCCCAAGGTGTGGGTTGTGTTAGAGGAATTCAACATGAATCTAGAGAATGCTACAACAAGGCCCTGAAGTCGGCTGAAAAGGGAAGTGGCTCTGTGCCAGATAAGATGGAATGCGAGGAAGAAGAAAGGGTTCGCAAAGTAGCCTCGCAACCTTCATCTGGTTGCAATATAATATCTATTGAAGAGTTGCCCGACGATTATTTTGACAACTTGGGCATACAAGTAGAGCCAGTGCCAGGAGCTATTATGATGGAGGCCTCGCAACCAGTGATGGTCCTCCAAGAAGGAATTGTAGAAGAAGCTAGTGATGAAGAAGAGAGCCCAGAACAGGCTGCTGTGCGAGCCCGTAAGGGAAAATGGGTTCGCAAGGAGACATCAACATTGGTAGATTTACCCAGTGGGATTACTCAAGAAACAACAGTTGTAACTGAGTATGGCCATGTAGAGGCAACCCCTGTGATAGAAAGTGCGAGGAGGGAAGAAGCGGAATCCAGCAGGGTCCGCGATGTTGAGATTGATTTAGATCCTCGCATTCCATGATAAGTGCATAATTTTGCATATTTTTATTACCTATTTATTGCTTGAATTTGTATTTTAATAATTTATTTTGTTGCATTTCAGGTAACTTGAAGAAAAATAAAGAAATGGAAAAATAAAAGAATAAAGAGCAAGGAAGGGCCAAAAAGAGAAGAAAATGACCAAAATGTAAAAAGGCAAAAGAATTAGGAGTTTGGTGCCAAAGAGAAAGCTTAAGAAGTCAGGTTCCAAACCTTCAGTAGACCGCAGCTCAGAACATAAGAATTTAATTTTTGGTTATAAATAATTTATTTAAATTAGAAAATTATATTTATAAATATCTAGTAATATTAGGTATTTATTTTTATAATTTCTGAATTAAATTAATTATTTATTAATTAAAGATTATAAGTTGTGCGGGTTAAAAAGCATTTCTACGGAACCCATCTTACAAGTCAAAGCCGCCGGTCTTATTTTCTAGCAGGGAATCTTGAAAAAAATTTGCAGCAAGATCTTGGTTGCCTTTTTCATGTAATCAACTTTTACATTCATATGTAAATTAGTTTATTAGTATAGCCTATAAATAGAACCCATTTTTATGAGAACCAAGACATTAGATTAGAGTAGAATTAGGAGTAGTATTAGTTCATCTCCTAAATTTATAGTTGTAATTTTCTTTCCAGCTCTTGTAAACAAACTTTTTATATACGCATTTGTCCTATTTTATTTACTCGAAGCTTATAAATCTAATTACCCTGTTTTGTTTCGAAGTATTCAATTTTATTACTCTGTTTTTTCGTTGAATCCCGAACAAACATCAAACCTAGTTTCTTGTCCTTCTTCGAATACACACGACTCCCATCTCCCCTCTTTCAAATCATCCCGCTGCACTCCCCCTTCTTCGATTCTTTCTAAACCAAACACCACCCTTCTTCTTCATTCACCCTTCAACGAAAATCATTTTTAATCTCCCTTTACTTCGACCGTATTTTCATTTTTAAATTCGTCTCCTTCGTTTAGGCGATCGTTATTGTTCTGAGATAGATGGCCAGCTTTACTGAGTTCCGTTTTGCTGGTTTATTCACAGTAGTATGCTTAGGATTAGTTCGAACTGGTTTACGAGTTGTATCGAGTTAATGGTTTACTAAAAATAGAGTTCGCCGAGTTCTGTTCTTCGGGTTCTGTTTTGTGTTACTGCGAGTTCTTAGTTCGAGTAGTGATTGTCTGTGTTGATTTTAGTCGTCTGAGTCATAGTTGTCGAGTTGTTCATTAAGCTACTGCTGAGTATATTGTCGATTCGTGTCGATTTCTGTGATTCTGTATTATCGATCTTGCTGTGTAATTTGCACTACGTCAAAAAAGGGCTTTAGTCACATCAAAAAACTGTGACGGTATGGTTTTGGTCACACTTATTTTTTTTCACATGTAGTGTCACCAAAGCCTCCACTACCATAGACATGATATAGCCACACTTTTTCTTAGTAGCTGTATTGACTTATAGAGTGGCTAAAGGCTTTTAATATTTGATGTTGGGAGCAAGAATTCTAGCCTGCTTACTGTAACTAAAAGGGATATACCGTTACAGCGGGAATTAAAAATGTGGCTAAAAATTTTCAAAAGCTACATTTATTTGATTTATGGCCACATTTTGAAGATAATATCGTGACGAAATTGATATTTTTATTGGCCAGTTTTTGCTAATTAGTGTATATAAAGGACATCAACTATTACACTTCTTTTTTATGTAATGTGTAGCTAAAGCACCATAACTGTTATACTTTCTTTATATATTCGTGTCTGTTTTGATTATATTGTAACATGTATGTGTCCTAATTGTGACTTAAATGCTTTTACAGACATTATTTATAATGTAGTAATATATAGTGTGGCTAAAGGATAGAAATAGCCACACACGCTTAACTAAATTATACATGGTTTTATTTGTATTATAAATGATCCATAGTAATTAATAATACCAAAATGCCAAAATTGAAACACAATGCTATTCTAAAATTCAAACACTTAGCCATACATAAATCAATTCTCATCTACATAAAAATTATGTGATCAATTGCTAGTCTACGCAAGTCAATGCAAGTGAGGCGTTCCAACCGCTTTATATATACAAAAATTTCTATTTTATCTACCAATTCAATATACAAACTATATACAAAACAATCTCATGTCAAAGTATAGCTCTACTGATATTCCCATGTCCATCCATTCCCCATTGACATGCCATGCCTTGATGAACAGCTGCAAAAGGAACAACTGCAGATGTTGAAAGTATAACTAAATAGCAATAAAGAGTAAGAGATACCTAACACTTAATAACTTTTGACTGCTAAGGAAGATACCTTAAGTGAAGATAGTCGTGCAAGACAAGAACCTTGAAACCTAGCAACTGGAACCATTTGAGGTTTGATTTGTGGTTCGAGTCTTCGCAGATTAGTAGAATATACACATCCAACTTGCAACCTTATCATGTCACCACTGCATACAGAGCACAAAGCTTATATTGAAGAACCTTAAAATTAACTAGCCAATAGAGATATATACTCAATAATTTACAAAGATTCAGTTGATAGCCCTCAGTCACAGATTTTTCAAATACTTGGATTGTTGGAATTTATAAGAGTACTGAGAAATTTATAGCCTTAGTTTCTGCATCAATTTTTTATACATGAATATAATCTACAGCAAGACATATGCTTAACACATTAAATATATTCTAGAATTGCTTGAGAATAAAACATAACATTATAATAGCTAAGCAATTTTGCTCCACATAATTAAGATGCTTAGTGTGTTACAATAACTACTTAAATTACTAGAATGGGAAAAGAGCACCAGAGGATAGATCCAGTTATAAGAATATGGAAAAATCCTATAGGAAAATAAGTATCCACGGAGAGACCGACAAACTCGACCTCATGGTCACTTGGTAACATGAAAATCTGTTGCAGTTAACTACAATTAATCAGATCTTCACAAACATAAAAACAAAAGGCATACTAGTTAAGCACCTGTTTGTCTTGAAACTCTCAAACCCATAAATATCAAGCACGCCAATCAAGTACTTTGAAGAATGATCTTGGCCAATTGAACTATTAATCTTATATACAAGCCTGCATAAATATTGTACAACAAAGGTGGTAAAAACCAACATTTTATTTTAGAATTGTATGTGCATAACAAAAATATAAGCAACATGAACATAAGAGAGTATAGTACACTACTACAAAGCATTTGAAATTGAACGCACCAGTCAAATAATCAGGAGTACACAACCACTTGGTGATGGTTTCATCACAGGTTTCAATAACACGTTTGCAAAGGAAATCCTCCAGAGCTTTTGTGTCACACCTGAAAAACAAATGGACAATTTGGAAGTCACATCCAAGTATCGCATTTCCAAAAAGAATACAACTGCAGCAAATGGATGGAAATAGTACAAGAATGATCAATTACATAAATAATTCTGTTGCAGTTCTTAGATGGAACCAAGATTTGTCATCTTTGGGCACGGATGAGTCTGCTTCCTTTACCTTTGCAAATTTAATGTTCCCCAGATAGAGTATTGCAGCCATGACTCGAAATATAGCTTCCTGAGAAAAGGAATATTATTTTGACAATGACAATCCCAAAGAAAGTTTAGACTTGAAGAATTTGTTAATCCCATATATAATGGCACTTCCTGGAATTACGTGCTCCTCAAAGCTGATTCCAACAACATCCATAGCTCTTTTTGTTGCCATTATGCTTAACACTAAGTCCATTATGCTTCCATTGTCCATGAACACTGTCCATATGTGCATATCAACAAGTAATTCATATTACAAAATTAGAATCCAAAACAATAACACTGAAGGGATGTGGGAGAGAGAGAGAGAGAGATAGATGGAGATGGATAGAGGGAGGGAGGGAGAGAGAGAGAGGAGACCTTTTGTGGAACCCCCGACCATGATGACCGCGACTACCTTCTCCGTTAAGTTGTCCATGTTTATCAAATCTTACCGGCAAAAAAAACCCCAGATCAAATCAAAACAAACCCTTTTTTTCAATTCAATTGTTTATTTGATGATTAAAACTTAATTAAAGATCTATATACAGACTATAGATGATTACAAGCAAAACCCAGAAGTTCAATTTTTCAATTTTACAGAGGAAGAGAGAAAGTGTGGCACAGAGTGAGTGTGAGGCGGAGAGTGTTATATTTGTGCGTGACTTGTTTGTGTGAGAAGAATGAGGGGGAATGGGAAAAGGGTGAAATTTTTGTTAAGGGGGGAAACAAATTATTGGCAAAAGGGGGAAAGGGAATGAGGGGGAACAGAGAGGGGAACTCAAATTTGTTAAGCGGGATATCAAAATGGAATAATATTTGTATTTTGATACTTGATAAATTATGGGTTAAAAAATATATAAGATAAATAATTATATAAGATTAATTTCAAATTTTCTAATTTTTTTGTACGTCAATCGGGACGAGGCTGTTTAGAGTAAGTAGTAATTTTGGGAGATTTATATTATAAAATCATACAAGATTTTCAATTTTTGTGCACATCAAAAAAATCATTATATATTAAAGTATGATTTCTTCGACAATCGAACCGTACGGATGTTAATAGATACTCATTCTAGTGTTGCAAAAAAATAATTAAAAAATAAAAAAGCTCGGTCGTGACGCATCTTAACGGAATGTTGTAATATTACAGATTATGGTAACGGGGCGAGTGCTAGATTCACTAAACGATTAACATCCTATTTAATTTAAAAGTAGTTTTTGACGATCCAACCGTACGGATGTTAACAAATACTTAAATTAGACACGTAAAAAAATAAAGAAAAAATTACGGATTTATCTTGTACGGCTTTATAAGAAATATCTCATTCGAGTACCACTTCTTGAAAGAAAAGTACCACCCGCTTAACAAACTATTTTTTTAAAAGCAGTTTTTGACGATCCAACTGTACCGATGTTAACAAATACTTAAATTAGACACGTAAAAAAATAAAGAAAAAATTACGGATTTATCTTGTACGGCTTTATAAAAATATCTCATTCGAGTAACACTTCTTGAAAGAAGAGTACCACCCGCTTAACAAACTATTTTTTTAAAAGCAGTTTTTGACGATCCAACCGTACGGATGTTAACAAATACTTAAATTAGACAAGTAAAAAAATAAAGAAAAAATTACGGATTTATCTTGTACAACTTTATAAGAAATATCTCATTCGAGTACCACTTCTTGAAAGAAGAGCACCACCCGCTTAACAAACTATTTTTTTTAAAAGCAGTTTTTGACGATCCAACCGTACGGATGTTAACAAATACTTAAATTAGACACGTAAAAAAATAAAGAAAAAATTACGGATTTATCTTGTACGGCTTTATAAGAAATATCTCATTCGAGTACCACTTCTTGAAAGAAGAGTACCACCCGCTTAACAAACTATTTTTTTAAAAGCAGTTTTTGACGATCCAACCGTACGGATGTTAACAAATACTTAAATTAGACACGTAAAAAAATGCAGAAAAAATTACAGATTTATCTTGTACGGCTTTATAAGAAATATCTCATTCGAGTACCATTTCTTGAAAGAAGAGTACCACCCGCTTAACAAACTATTTTTTTAAAAGCAGTTTTTGACGATCCAACCGTACGGATGTTAACAAATACTTAAATTAGACACGTAAAAAAATGCAGAAAAAATTACAGATTTATCTTGTACGGCTTTATAAGAAATATCTCATTCGAGTACCATTTCTTGAAAGAAGAGTACCACCCGCTTAACAAACTATTTTTTTTAAAAGCAGTTTTTGACGATCCAACCGTATGGATGTTAACAAATACCTAAATTAGACACGTAAAAAAATAAAGAAAAAATTACGGATTTATCTTGTATGGCTTTATAAGAAATATCTCATTCGAGTTTCACTTCTTGAAAGAAGAGTACCACCCGCTTAACAAACTATTTTTTTAAAAGCAGTTTTTGACGATCCAACCGTACGGATGTTAACAAATACTTAAATTAGACAAGCAAAAAAATAAAGAAAAAATTACGGATTTATCTTGTACGGCTTTATAAGAAATATCTCATTCGAGTACCACTTCTTGAAAGAAGAGTACCACCCGCTTAACAAACTATTTTTTTAAAAGCAGTTTTTGACGATCCAACCGTACCGATGTTAACAAATACTTAAATTAGACACGTAAAAAAATAAAGAAAAAATTACGGATTTATCTTGTACGGCTTTATAAAAATATCTCATTCGAGTAACACTTCTTGAAAGAAGAGTACCACCCGCTTAACAAACTATTTTTTTAAAAGCAATTTTTGACGATCCAACCGTACGGATGTTAACAAATACTTAAATTAGACAAGTAAAAAAATAAAGAAAAAATTAAGGATTTATCTTGTACAACTTTATAAGAAATATCTCATTCGAGTACCACTTCTTGAAAGAAGAGCACCACCCGCTTAACAAACTATTTTTTTTAAAAGCAGTTTTTGACGATCCAACCGTACGGATGTTAACAAATACTTAAATTAGACACGTAAAAAAATGAAGAAAAAATTACGGATTTATCTTGTACGGCTTTATAAGAAATATCTCATTCGAGTACCACTTCTTGAAAGAAGAGTACCACCCGCTTAACAAACTATTTTTTTAAAAGCAGTTTTTGACGATCCAACCGTACGGATGTTAACAAATACTTAAATTAGACACGTAAAAAAATGCAGAAAAAATTACAGATTTATCTTGTACGGCTTTATAAGAAATATCTCATTCGAGTACCATTTCTTGAAAGAAGAGTACCACCCGCTTAACAAACTATTTTTTTAAAAGCAGTTTTTGACGATCCAACCGTACGGATGTTAACAAATACTTAAATTAGACACGTAAAAAAATGCAGAAAAAATTACAGATTTATCTTGTACGGCTTTATAAGAAATATCTCATTCGAGTACCATTTCTTGAAAGAAGAGTACCACCCGCTTAACAAACTATTTTTTTTAAAAGCAGTTTTTGACGATCCAACCGTATGGATGTTAACAAATACCTAAATTAGACACGTAAAAAAATAAAGAAAAAATTACGGATTTATCTTGTATGGCTTTATAAGAAATATCTTATTCGAGTTCCACTTCTTGAAAGAAGAGTACCACCCGCTTAACAAACTATTTTTTTAAAAGCAGTTTTTGACGATCCAACCGTACGGATGTTAACAAATACTTAAATTAGACAAGCAAAAAAATAAAGAAAAAATTACGGATTTATCTTGTACGGCTTTATAAGAAATATCTCATTCGAGTACCACTTCTTGAAAGAAGAGTACCACCCGCTTAACAAACTATTTTTTTAAAAGCAGTTCCTGACGATCCAACCGTACGGATGTTAACAAATACTTATATTAGAAACATAAAAAAATAAAGAAAAAATTACGAATTTATCTTGTACGGCTTTATAAGAAATATCTCATTCTATAATTATAATTTAATATTCAACATATTAAAATAAATATGTAATAATTTTTTAAAAAAATTAAAGTAGAGTTCGATCTCATATCAAGGAGAGGGAAATTGGGGAAAATTGGGGGAAAATATACTTGTTCTCTTATTCTCTCGTATCATTCTGTCGCTCACTCTCTCAAGGATTAATGGAAGTTTGGTTCAATCAAGGTTCAATTAGGGTTTAATTAGGGTTCGATCTCGGTTTAATTGAAGCAACCTTCGTGTTTCAGAGTGTTTGATATGAGTTTGAGGTTCAAATCTCTTCGATTTGTATGCATCTCTATAAATCTCTTCCACCCTCTCTATCTCTCTCCCCCTCTCTCTATCTCTCTCCCCACCCTCTCTGTCTCGTTCTCCATTCTGTCTCTCTCTCTCCCCCCTTTCTCACACACACACACACACACATTCACCAATAGTCTGATAATGAAGGGTGCCTAATGTTATTGTTGGTGGGCTAGAGGTCATGGATATGTCCGGAGCTATCCTGCCGGTGGATCCTTGGCCAAATACTCTCGTTGTCAATCTTGGCGATGTTGCTACAGTGAGTGACTCTTTTATGCATAATGTTCCACAATTACACACATTGTTGTTAAATTATATGTTTTAATGCTATATTATGTGAACCAATTGCTTATTGCTTACTGAATACTACTCTCCTTAGGCATGAATATGCGAGTACTTTTAATTCTTTTAACTTAGTTTGTGTATGTAATGTAATTTTAATTGGGATACTTGGTTTTCAGTTTGTGTATGTAATGTAATTTTAATTGTTGTGTGAGTAGAAGTGGTAGCTGCTGACTGGAAACATGAGACTTTTGATTTTTTAATTCAAGGCGAGTTGGTCTGTATGGCTCTCCGACAGTTTCTGCTTGCCAAGGGTATCACTGCTGTACGTTTCTCTTACCCCCTCCACTTTTTCTTTTTAAAGTTGCTATAGCTTCTAGTGTTTCATATGTAACAAAATTAAAAGCAATTCAACTGATGGTGTTATTAATTTATAAGCTGATTTTAGAAATTTATCTTGCTTGAATTATTAATTCAACTTATTTGTTAAATAGTTGATTGGATATAAATTAGTAAGAGCTAAAGAATCTACAGTTGAGCATATAAGAAAACTTGAATTGTATCATACACAAGTACACAGAAAAATTAGACAAGACGCAAACATTAAGTAGCTATGTTAAATGTATCACAAGTCATGCGTGTGGAATAAAGTACATTAATTGACATTTGGTTGTTTGATATATTGCTTATTTAAGAAGAAATATCATTATGTCTTTCTGTAAAGGTCACTGACCTTAATTTACAAATGAAACGTGTTTAAATGGTTATTGTACTACTCTTTACTATGGTTTTATGTACATACGGTCTCAGGTCATTCAAATTTGTATGCCTCATGTTGTTTATTTGTCAATACTGAAAGTCAGTTCCTTGCCTTATTGTACAAAGATGAAGATATACACAGTACTTTTGCAGGTATTGCAAAAGGGTTGGACCTTGCAAAGTGAAAAAACATTCTTGTGTTTGACCTTGGTGGAGGGACATTTGATGTCAGTATATTGACAATTGATAATGGTGTTTTTGAGGTTCTTGCCACTAGTGGTGACACTCATCTAGGAGGTAACAATCTAACTCTTAATCAGGTCTGCTAGTAATAGATATGTAATCACTAACTTACATTCATAATTGATATGTAGCCTCTTAGATTCCAATAACTAACTTACATTTTATTTTATTTTATTGCAGAGGAACTCCTCAAATTGAAGTAACATTTGAAGTTGATGAAAACAGCATTCTTAACAAGGCCTCAAAAAAAAATACAAAAGATCACAATCACCAATGATGACAAAGGTCATCTGAGTCAATTATGGTCCGAGAGGCTAATGGTTCTGCACTCTTACTCGCTCATTTTGATTCATATCTCATGTTATTTTTGGAAATTCCTAGCAGGTTCCACCCCTTCTGATGTTATCAGGAAGAATACCTACTGGAAACCAGCTTCAGACCCTTGACAATCCGTCCATATATTCTGGACTAGGACCCTTGTTCTTGGTTTTATTTTTTGGTTGCGGTTGGCTGCAATTGATGTTATAGTTTTGTTGCCTACAGCACTTTTCATGGAACCAGATGTACATTTATGTGGCTGCTTCTTTTCGTTAATTCAGTAATGGATTATTCAGCCAACTTAACCAACTTCTTGGTGACCAGGCATACAAGTGCTGAAGATGTGCTGAAGATCCAAAAAGAACTTGAGGATGTCAAGATCGGGATGCAAAAAACCATTTCAACTGTTGAATGTCTTAGGATATGGATACCAAGTTGTATTAGTTGTATCATGTAGGCATTATTGTCATCATTTTCTGTGTTTTGTATGTAGTGAAAAATATGTAAGTTGATGGTTGGATTGTATGTTGGATAATTATCTTGTAAGTTTGTTGGATGATTTTCTAGTGTAAATTTGAATTATTATGGTTGATATATAAGGATTTGGTATTATGGTGTGCGATTCGGATGTTTATTAATTTGCGTTTGGTTTGGCAATTTGATATGCCAGGTTTGTTAAGATATACAAAAAAACATATCCAGTTGGTATTATCTTTTGTCACACATAAATATAGTAACTGTGGCTATTACAAATGTTAAGCTACCGATTTTCTACAAAACTGTGACCATAAAAGAATATTTGGCTACACTAAAACCCGACTCTTTCGTCACATAAAACAATACTAGTGGCTATATGTTTTAGCTTTTAGTGACGCATTATTTTCCTGAATGGTATTTATATATATTTGGTCACTATTATTTTGTGTGGCAAAAAAGAGTCACATTTTTTTCCCCAAATGTAGCTATAAGATGTCCCTGAAAAGGAAAAGCGTAGCAGTTGGCATTTTTTTGTTACGATAATTATTAACATGGCCATTATTTGTTACTAAATTTGTGAAGAGTGACTAAAGGTATAAAAGTTTGTAATATTAGTTACACAAATATTAAACGTGTAACCAAAACACAGGACATTTATATTTAGTTACGCTTTTGGAAGAAAATGTGGCAGGGATTACTGTTCAAAAGTGTGACTAAAGCCCTTTTTTGAAGTAGTGTTGATTATTGCTTTGCAGTCCTGTTTGTATTTGAGTTGCTGCGACTTTGCTGAATTTCAGTTTAGTGTTAGTCGATTTGTTTAGTGTTCATAGTTTAGTAATGATTCGCGAGTATCGTGTTAGTTTTCCTGAGTAGAATTCTGAGTTATGGTTGTTTTTCGAGTTGCCGTTGTAATCGACTTGTGCTGTAATTTGCTGGAGAGTTCTTAATTCTTGTGATACCGAGTTTGAGTCCATTTCTGAGTTCAGTTAATTGTTTCTGAGTTTTGTTTGTGGTTTGGATCGCTGGTAGTCGCTTAGTTTTGGTGAATCGATTCTGTTTTGCTGTTTTTACCTGTCGAAGTCTGAGCTTAGCATTTTGTTAGTCGAGTTAATTTGTTTCATGTAGTTTGTGTCAAGAGACTATGTTACTGGTTGTTGGTGTCGTTGCTTTTTCTAAAAGTTTTCTGTAAATAAATTTTAATTTACTAAAAATAGAGTTTGAGAATAAAATTAGTTTTAATGCGAATTTAGGATTTTTAGAACAATTTAGTTTTAGATTATTTAGAATAATTAGAATTAGGAATTAAATAGTAAAATCAAAATTTCCAAAAACCAAAAATTGTTCTAGTTCGATTAAATTGAAATTTAAGGTTCGCGAAAATATTAATCCCTGTGGATCGAATCATAAATACTAAAACGAGATCGTGCGCTTGCGATAATTAATTATCATATTTTTAGCACATCAAGCACGTGGAGCGAGCCGGAGCTGCAGAAGATACGATCCCTATTCTTGTCGATGCTAAGGATCCAACTAAAGTTTTAAAGGTTGGGTAGCAGCTGAGCCCTGATTTAAGGGGAAGGCTTGTGGAGTTTCTTAAGGATAATTTGGATGTTTTTGCATGGTCTCATGAAGACATGATTGGGATAGATCCAGATGTGATGTGTCACAGGCTTAATCTTGATCCTAGCAAAAAGGAAGTGAGGCAGAAAAGAAGGCCGATAAGTGGAGAACGGGCTGAGGCTCTCAAATCAGAAGTGGATAGGCTTCTCGAGGTCGGGCTCGTTAGGGAATCATTTTACCCTAATTGGCTCGCGAACCCTGTCCTCGTGAAGAAACCAAATGGCAAGTAGAGGACATGTGTAGACTTCACTTATCTTAACAAGCATTGCCCCAAGGATAGCTTCCCGCTCCCAAGAATTGATCAGTTGGTAGATGCAACAGCGGGGCATGCTCTCCTCAGTTTTATGGATGCCTATTCTGGGTACAATCAGATACCCATGTTTGGCCCCGATCGACCAAGAACATACCTCATTTATCACGGACAGAGGACTCTACTGCTACATTGGAATGCCTTTTGGTCTACTTAATGTAGGGGCCACTTATCAACGACTCGTCAATATGATGTTTGAGAAGCAAATTGGGAAAACAATGGAGGTTTACGTTGATGATATGCTAGTAAAATCCAAGGAAGCTGGGGACCATATAACTCACCTCGCAGAGATGTTTGGCATATTGAGAAAGTACCGAATGAAACTCAACCCCCAGAAATGTGTCTTTGGGGTCGAGTTTGGGAAATTCTTGGGGTTCATTGTGAATCATAGAGGAATTGAGGCTAATCCAGCCAAGATAAAAGCCTTAATGGAGATGAGGTCGCCAAGAAGTGTGAAGGAGGTCCAGAGTTTAACTGGAAGGATCGCAGCACTCAATCAGTTTGTCTCCAAATCATCAGACAAGTTCCATGAATTCTTCAAAGTAATTAAGAAGGTGGGCAAAGGTTTTGAATGGACCCCAGAGTGCGAGGAGGCTTTTCAAAGAATAAAAGAACACTTGGGTTCGCCCCCATTGCTCTCTAAGCCTAAGGAAGGGGAGGTCCTCGTTGTCTATCTAGCAGTTTCAGAATATGCTGTCAGTGTCGTCCTCGTTCGCGAGGAGGGGAAATCTCAATACCCCGTTTACTATGTTAGTAAAAGGCTTTTAGATGCTGAGACTCGCTACGCTAACATGGAAAAGCTCGCCTGTGCTTTGATCTTAGCCTCGCGGAAGCTGAGGCCCTACTTTCAAGCTCATAGCATTCAAGTTCGCACAGCCTATCCTTTGAGGCAAGTAATGCACAAACCAGAAGCCTCAGGAAGACTTTTAAAATGGGCCATTGAGCTGAGCCAGTTTGATATTGAATACAAGCCACGAGGCGCCATAAAGGGACAAGCTTTAGCAGATTTTCTATTGGAATTTCCTTCCCAAGCTGAGGAAGATGCCTGGGCATTGGTAACGGTCCCAGAGGTCACAAGTCCCGAAGTTAAGAAAGAAAATCCGGCCTCGTGGTGGGAGTTATATGTAGATGGGGCATCAAACAAGGAAGGAGCCGGGGCTGGAATCGAGCTGGTAACCCCAGAGGGTCTCAAGATACAAAGTGCAGTACACTTCGATTTCGAGGCCACCAATAATGCTGCAGAGTACGAAGCCCTCATTATTGGCCTCAAGCTCGCTTTAGAAATGAAGGTGGAAAACCTCACGGCCTATGGCGATTCTATGCTAGTGACATATCAGATTTGGAGTGGGTGGCAGGCTAGAGGTGAACAGATCGAATTGTATCTGCAATGTGCCCAGATGTTGATTAAGAAGTTCAATGAGGTCAAAGTGGTTCACATAAGAAGAGAAAAGAATCAAGGAGCAGATGCCCTTGCCAAGTTGGGCTCACGCCGCGAGGCTACCCTACTTGGAATTATCCCTCTGGAAATTCAAAGTAAGCCCAGCGTACCAGAAGAATTTGTTATAGAAATAGCGAGCCAGGGGCCGACATGGATGACCCCTATATGGGAGTATGTCAAGAATGGGGTTCTCCCCCAAGACAAGAGAGAAGCGAGGAATGTCAAATATCAGGCGGCACACTATGTAATTTATGATGAAGTGCTATACCGAAGATGGTTTAACACCCCGCTTTTGAGGTGTGTAGATGGCGAAGAGTGTAACTACATCTTAAGGGAAGTTCACGAAGGAATATGTGGCAATCACTCGGGGGTAGCTCCCTAGCTCAAAAGATACTGCGACAGGGGTACTTTTGGCCTACATTGAAAAGAGATGCCTTTGAGTTCGCTAGGAGATGTGATAAATGCCAGAGGATAGCCAATTTCAGTAATGCACCAGTTGCACACCTCACTTCGCTGACGAGCCTATGGCCTTTTGCCATGTGGGGGATAGATTTGATTGGTGAGCTCCCCAAAGCCGAAGGAGGAGTTAAATATGCTGTTGTGGCTGTAGATTACTTCACTAAGTGGGCCGAGGCCGAGCCCCTCGCTACTATCACAACTTAAAAATTGAAGGACTTTGTGTACAGGGCTATTGTCTGCCGCTATGGAATCCCATATCAGCTCATATCAGATAATGGGAAGCAATTTGACAGCAAAGAGATGAAAGAGTTCTGTGAAAATTTGGGGATTAGAAAAAGTTTCTCTGCAGTGAGCCATCCTCAGACAAATGGCCAAACCGAGGCCATTAATAAGATAATCAAACATACCTTGAAAGCTAAGTTGGAGGAGAGCAAGGGTAATTGGCCCGAGGAATTACCAAAGGTCTTGTGGTCGTACAACACGACCCCAAGGTCCACAACAGGCGAGACCCCATTCTCTCTAACTTATGGGTGCGAGACTATGGTACCTGTCGAAGTGGGTTCGGGTTCGTTCAGGAGAGAACATTACGACCCCGAAGCAAACGAAGTCAATCACAGGTTGTATTTGGATATGATTCAGGAGTCTCGGGACGAGGCTCAGTTGAGGCTCGTAGCCTACCAAAGGAGGACTGCGAGGTACTATAATGGGAAGGTTCGCGTTCCACATCTTCGAGTGGGGGACTTGGTGCTTAGGAGAATGATGCCTAACACTAAGGTCCCGGCACATGGGGTCTTTGGAGTCAATTGGGAAGGGCCCTATAAAATTGCAGCTGCTATCATGGAAGTGACCTATTATCTGTAAGATATGGATGATAAGGTCATACCGCGAGCCTGGAATGCCGAGCACCTGAGAAGATATTATCAGTAGAAGCTTCACCATTGGTAGTCTTCATCTATTACTACTTAGCATGAATAAATTCATACAAAGTACTGGGGGGTAGTGATCATATAGACACCCCCTCTTTATGATGTAATGAAAGTTGGGCCTCGTGCCTAGTATTTATATATTGAAGTTGTTCTCCAAAACAGTTGTGCAATTTTATTATGTTTTTTGTTAGCATTGTAAAATCTCCAGGACTAGGCCAACACAGTGAATGCGAGGCCGAAACTCCTTCAGGACAATGAAGTAGCGAGCGTGCACTTACTGCGGCCTGAAGGGTTGTCCCCAAAGATCAAGAATAAAATCGAGGTGCGACCTCATTCTCAAGGTCGTGTCAGCGATCTCGCAAGGAAGGCATCGCATGACATGACTCTAATCAGATGAGCCACGCCTTGAAGCAAAGCAAATGTAAACAATTACAAGGGAAAAGGAAAAGCTACAATTATAACAAGGGGAGCTTCGCAGATGCGAGGCTAATCTACTTGACAGTACCTAAACAGATGAGGAATTAAAGCAGTAAATCTACAAAGTTAAAGGCAAGCACCAGAAATTATATGAAGAAATAAAGATCTTGTGGATAATCAAGATAGCAGTTATAGAATTCATGGAATTACGGGTCGCCAAGCGAGCCCGACAAAGTTATCAAAAGTTAAACAAAATAATATTACAGTGTGCGAGACATCTAGGGGTGTCCGCATCCCCAGTTCAATGATCAAAATCAAAGAAGTTAAGCATTAGCCTCGTTGGGATTGGCCTCGTTCGCCTTGTTTTCCTGGGCAGCTTCGCCTGCGAGCCTGGCCGCTTCGGCAGCTTCGTCATCAATCTCTTTGCGTAGATCAGCTGCGAAGTCAGCAGTCTCAGGACCAAGTTGTGACCAGTCAAAGTCAGGAACCTTCTTCATGAATTCCTTCATGAATTCGGTTTGAGCGGCCTCAACTATGGACTCGTGACTGGTGGTGGCCACAGCGAGCTTCTCCTCAAGTTTCTCCAGCTCATCCTGATGTTTCTTCTTGAGCACCCCCTCCTGCTCTTCAGCGATTTTCAAGGACTTGTTGGACGCATCCCTCTCCCCAGTGACTTTCTTAAGCTCGGAGCGAAGACTGAAGGTCTCAGTGTCCAAGGATTGCTTGTAGGTTTCCTTGAGCAATCTCTTGTCCTCCTCGAACTTGGCTTTAAGAGACTTCATGTCCTTCTCCAGCTTGGAGTTCGCAGATACAACGCTTTTAAGCTCGCGAAGATGTGAAGTCTGCCGAATGAACCCCTCAACTAGGCACTTGGAGACAGCCTCAGAATTCTCTACCAGGTCAGCACCAACCCAGTTCGTACATTCCTCCTCGCTTGCATAAGTGTACCCATGCTTCGCATAGAGGTGATGAACAGGGGTGGCCATTGGAGGCTTGGAAACTGGGGGCAAGGGCCCGTCCTTCTTAGATTTTTTGGAGGGATGCTCTTCTGGATTCTCATGAGCTAGTTGCTGGGAAATCTCTGTTTGTGTTGATGGCGGAGGAAGGGGCAGTAATTCAGTGCTCTTTGGCTGATGAGAGGCAACAGCCGGCTTCGCAGTGGGGACAGCTCCGCTCTTGGTGATGAAGGGAATTTTGCGGCCTTTGCTTGACATATCTAAAAAACAACAATGAAACACAGTTATGTAAATTGGATAGATAATCGAATGCAAAATGCGAAGACAGATAAAAGATGGAAAATAGCAAAAAAAATATGGGGTTGTTCTGTCACAAGGAAAGTACCCTCGTTTACACTAGTTAATATTCGGGAGGACGATGCCTCTTCTCTAGTTTTCCTTTTTCGCGAAGCCTTCTTCGCATGTGAAGGCCCCGCTTCAGAAGGCAACTTTATTCCCTCTTTCAGGAATTCACACTCTATTAAGTTTTCTAGAGTGAGGAGGGTTCGAATGTTCCTGTCCTCACGAGGACACTTCAACACGTCGTCAGCGCGTTTTTTCTCCTCACCCTTCAGGACGGTTCGCACTTGGCCAACTGCGATCTCATGAGAGATGGGTTAGAATATGGTGGAATAATATGAAAGGAAGTGAGTTAAAAAGGAATAGTTTCATACCAGGAAGATAATTAAAGGAGGTCTTTACTCTAGGCACCTCGTGGATATAGAGGTATGGTCCCTTCTACGAGCCCGCGTTGCTTGGGCTGCCATAATAAAGTTCTTTCTTATTGAATTCTGGCCACATCGAAAAATAGACGTAGCCAAAGTCGGAGGGTCCGCATCGTTTCAGCTGCAGGAAGTAACCCATGGTCCTTGCATCAAGCTTCGGATATCCGAGCTTGTGATAGAGAATGTATAGGCCAATCATGGCCCTATAGCCATTTGGATTGATTTGAATGGGGGCTAAGTGATACGTTTCACATACATCTCTGATAAAGGGATGTAAGGGCGAGGAGACGCCGACTTTCATCATGGCCGAGGTCAGAACCATTCTGGGCACCCTGCCACCATTCTCTTTGTGATTAAAGCGATAGCAACGCATCGCTGCCTTTGGGAGGATGATTTTGCCCTCCGGCCTGTATGTGTCCACAGCCTTTTTCAAGGATTCGGTATCAAGGGTGGTAGATAAATCTCTGCATGCCAGGATGCGAGGTTGGCCTGGTTTTATCTTTGAACCCTGCTCAATATCTGCAGGGTTAGGTCCACCAACATAAATAATACCCTCCAATTCAGGCTGAGGGGTCGGTTCATAAGGTTGAGGCGAGGCCTCAGGAATATAATCATAATCTTCGAAGTTGACGACCCTGGATACCTCTTTGAGGCCGCCATCGTCAGAAGAAGGCTCTTCATAATCGGAATCGTCTGAGTTGGCCTCGTTGTCATCCCCGCCTTCGAGGTTGTAGTATGCCCCACCAAGCGAGTTAGTAGAACTGCTGGTAATATCTATAGGGCTCAGTTGGAGAAGATTCTTATCAAGGGGAGACAAGAGTTTGGGGACATTGGCAAAGAATTCTTGTCCTCTCTTCAGCAGTCTCTCTACTTCGTCTTGAACAGAAGAGGAGGGAGCATTTGAAATTGGCTGGCTTTGTGGGATTGTAGGAGCGTTGATAGATTGACTTTGCGAGCTGGAGGGAAGCCTCGCTCTCCAAGAACTTAACGAGGTCTCCCTGGTGAACTCTTCCTGTGACCATAGGGGGTCCATATACAACTTGAACGAGCTGTCGCTCGCACTTGCAGCTTTAGCAATATTAGCGGCCGCCTGCTCGCTAATAGATACGTGTGGAAGGGGAGAAGGAGTCCCCGAACTATTGCTGTTAGCCATCTGAAAAAGTGTGAAGTCACTAGTGTGTGCACTTACAGAATATCAAGTGAATATAGAGAGAAAGGAAAGAATGCACAGAAGGCTCTAAGTGTCCTCACATCGCACATGAGGTATTGGGGGGTCGTATTCATATTCTAAATTGGGAATTCATCACCTAATCGCTAAACGGGAATCCCAATTGTGTATAGAGAGGTGTGGCTCACAGTATGAAATTAAGTGTGAGGGGTCGCGGTTAATCGGGCTCGCGTCGCATGAAATTATAAGTCAAAATTTATGAAAATACAAGCTATGCATGAATTGAAATGAAGAACAAGAGAGAGAAACTTACTTTTTGATGAAGAAAATGTGAAGATCTTGAAAAAAACTTGAGGTCGTCTCTACTTGAAAGCGAACTGGTTCTTTGTTTGATCCGGGAGCAAATTGGCAGCAATTCGTTGTGATGTTAATAAGGAAAGTGACAAATGATTTGAAAATCTGAGTTTATATAGTAGTAAGGAGAGAGAAAGATGTGCCACACGTGTCATCATCTCAGGAGCCTGGAGCAGATCTCGAAGTGCCAGCTGTTGGAAACCGTTTGAATCCAATGGGCCTGCGAGGAGGGCCCAGAAGTATTTGGAAATGGGCTTTTGGCCTCGCATCAGAGTTTCGAAAGCAGAATTCTTTTGAGTTCACATCGCATCTCTGATGGCAATGCGAACTCGGGGGGTAGTTGTTATGCCTGAATTTGGCATAAGTCCTAAACAAGCCTAATGGGCTAGAATAATGGTACACCGCATGAAATGGGCCTAGAGATGAGGAATGGATCATTAAAGTCCATCATCAGAAGTGGATTCAGAATAGGGCTGAAATGCATATCAAGGTCGCCAGCGAGCCCTAGGAGGGGGTCGCAGTTCACGAGGTCTCTTGGCGAGGCCTAGATTGTTGTCTGCGAGGCCTAGAGGTGGCCTAGAGGTCCAGCGTGGCCTAGTGTTATGAATGCTTACGATCAGGCCCAGCGAGGTCGCGTAAGTGTATTTGTCTCCATTCAGCGTGGACCACCTCGCATGCCTGGCCAGTGGGTTCGCATGCGAGGCCATGCAGTCTCCTTTAAATGATCAGAATCAGGTATAAGTGGGTAAAGAATATTAGCCCAAGAAGAGGTCTAGTGGATTTGGGCCAAGTTGAGCCCATAGAAAACCTAGCCCATCTAGATAACTTCTTCTCCAAGAGAACTACGTATGGCTTGATCCCTATAAATAGGGTACGTAGGCATCTTGTAAAGGATGAGAAACAGTTCACCACTGAATATCAATAGACAAGATCAGCCACAAACAGTTACAAATCTCCTTCGTGTTCTTCGTGTTCTTAGAAGAATATCCGTATTTTGCTCCATCAATCCAGCAACCTCCAAAATATTGTTATACAATATTCTCCCTATAACAAGTCTTTATGATAAACGTACAATTCAGAAAAAAAACGTTCATAAAAGAGAGAGCACGGGCACGAAGACCGGTAAAAAAAAATACTCCCTCTGTCCCATCCATTTCTTTCAATTTCCTTTTTGGGACGTCCCACCAATTCTTTACATTACCAAAAATAGTAACTTTTAACAATAAAATACATTATTACATCCACTACTTTACTTCACTTTTTCAACACTTTATACTATTACACCCATTACTTCACTTATTTTAACAATAAAATCACTATTACACGCACTACTTCATTTATTTTAACAATATTATACCCACTATCCTTGGTCTCCGTGCCCGATCCCCATGTTAAGAACCTATCGGGACGGAGGGAGTACAAATAACAAAAAAGAATAAACATTACAAATAACAGAACTTGTGAAGCATAATAGAAAGAAGGAAAATCTGCTTGCAAGCACACCCTCTGAACAAAATGAGCCAGTTGGTTTACATTGTTGTTATATATAGTTGCCTTTGCCGTTTTCTTTTACTAAACTAAGTCGATTACTAGCTTCTCTTTCCAAACACCTCTTGCCTTTCCTCTGAATTCATGATCACCGACATGGCAACATGTCAGTTTATGTTTGCATTAAAACTGGCATAATCTACTCGGAACACAAAAATTATCCAACACGAAGAAGCCAAGAACTTGAGAGGATCAATTGCTACTCAGGATGGCCTGCTTCAAGTTGACCAAAGAGATTGTTGCTCGATAATCTCCATTTAAATGTTCATTTTGCATTTTGATTGTATTATACCCCTTTTCATTTTGTTGGATATGAAGTTTCAGAATATAATACTACTAGGGATGATGAAACTGGAAGCATATTGTCAAACATAGATGTCAACATATAAAGAAGACAGAAGCTAAGTAAAATTTCCCTTTCTTCCCTTCTCAACTATTAGTAATATTATTGTACTCACATTCACATAATTTGCCTAGCTATATATTACAGTAGAACTAGATTTAGCAAACCAATTTATTAGAGCAGAAGCTATGAACATCATGTTTAATTGTCAAATTATACTTGTATATAGGATACTAATGTTAGAAAAGAATATGTTGCACATGAAGACAAGAATAATACATTGACAAGAATGTATTTGATGATGGTTGAAGAAAGGACAATACCTTGCCAAAACCAAGAATGTTTCCATACCTTGTTCACTCCACAATCTATCCTATTTAGATTGTTATATAAACATGTATGGTGCAATTGTAATCAATTCAAGGTTGTCCAACATTAATACAATTGAATACTCTTTGCTTTCTTTTTCTCTTCATTATGAAATACCTCTGATTATCATTGCAAACATGGTATCAGAGCCTTCTACTCATCATCTACCCTAGTATGATTTCTCTAAATCAAAACAATGTCTGATAACGAAGAGCCTTCTACTCAGACCTACGAGACAACCATGTCTGACAACAATGAGCTTTCTATCCAGATTGCCAATATCCTCAAAAACACCCTAAATACCCAAACCACAAACCACAAACTTTCAGACAGCTTAACCATTGGGCTCAAGTTAAGTAGCCAAAATTATGCCCTCTGGGCAAGAATGATTCGTGTAGCCATTGGGGGCAAATCAAAAGTATTGTTAAAGCATCTTTCTGAAAAACCACCAAGAACCAATGATGACAAGTATGAACATTGGGAACAAGAAGATTTGGTGATGTTTTCATGGCTTATCCAAAATATTGAACCATCATTGGCTAGCAACCTAACCGAATTCCCAACAGCAAAAACACTGTGGGATGCTTTAGTGGTTACTTATAGCAGCGGGAAGGACAAGTTACAGACGTTTGATCTTCACGTTAAAGCTAACGAATTTAAACAGAAGGGCATACCACTTGAAGATTTCTGGATAACTATGCAGGGTATCTGGGGTGAAATCGAACGTCGTGATCCAAATCCTATGACTTGCGCAGCCGACATCACCGCTTACAACAATATTAGGACAGAACAAAAACTTTTTCAGTTTTTAAATGCCCTAGATCAACAGTTTGATCCCATTAAAAGAGAGATACTCAGATGGGATCCATTACCGACGGCAGAAGGTGCGTATGCAGCAGTTCGGAAAGAGACAGCACACCGGAGTATTCTTGAGTCTAATTCCACGTCATCACAGGGCATTGCCAGTAGTTTTCTTGCTGGAGAAACTGAAGAATACGGTGCTGGTAACGTCATACGTGGACAACGCAGGTCAGATCTAAGTCCTAAATCAAACGGACCTCCAACTCGAGTTGATAAATCTAAACTAAAATGCACTCATTGTGGTATGAACAAACATACGAAAGATCAGTGTTTTAAACTCGTGGGTTATCCGGAATGGTGGAGTGATGGACACAAGAAAGGAAGGAAAGAAGGAGAAGTTTTGGCCGCCAGCAGCAACGAAAGGAATTTCACCGGAGGATTTGGTGGAGTTGCAAAAAAACAAATGGAGGCTAACACTTCAGGTAGAAGGGTTTGGGATTTATTCTCAAAACCTTCAAAACTGACCTTTACTTGTTCAGATTCTCATATTATGAATTGTAAAACTCGTAAAAGAAAAGCTAGGCAGTTAAAGGTAAAACTCGGAAAAGTTAATATGGCAGTTGAAAAGGAGAAACAATCCGGGGTATGGATCTTTGATTGCGGTGCCACAGACACTATGACTTACGACCCAGCAGACATTTGTTCCAAATTAAATCCACAAAAAACACACGTTCAAACAGCGAACGGGGATATTATGCCTGTAAAAGGAGGGGGTACAATAGAATTGTCACCAACATTGAAATTATCAAATTGTCTATATATAACTTCCTTGTCACACAAACTATTATCTATTAGTCATGTGACAAAAGAACTGAACTGCACGCTCCTAATGCATCCTACCTTTTGTATATTACAGGACATTCGGACGGGAATGATCATTGGACGTGGCACTGAACGACATGGATTGTATTACGTAGATGAGGTGACTCAGCAAGGTACCGTAATGTTGGCTCATGGAACAGCAGATAGAGAAGCATGGCTTTGGCATAGAAGACTTGGACACCCATCTACCGGTTATTTGCATCGGTTATTTCCTAAACTATTTTCTTCAAATAAATCGCTTAGTTGTGAGACTTGTATTATGGCTAAGAGACATAGACATTCCTACAAACCAAGTAACACTAAAGTTGATCAACCATTTGATTTAGTTCATTCTGATGTATGGGGTCCTGCAGAGGTGACTGGGGGGCAAAATTTTCGATATTTCCTCTTATTTACTGATGACTGTACTCGCATGTCATGGACTTACTTTCTGAAACACAAATCTGAAGTGTTTGAAAAATTTGTTTTCTTTCATACTATGATCAAAACTCAATTTAAAAGAAGTATTAAAATCCTTCGATCTGATAATGGGGGAGAATTCTTAAACACTTCTATGAAACAATTTTTTCAAACAAAAGGAATGATTCACCAAACCTCTTGTCGACATACTCCTGAACAAAATGGCGTTGCCGAACGAAAAAATCGTATTCTTTTAGAAATTACTAGAGCTCTTCTAATCGAGTCAAAAGCTCCTAAATTTTTTTGGCCTGAAGCCCTTGCCACAGCTACATATCTTATTAATCGACTCCCAACCAAGATCTTAAAATTCAAAACCCCACTTCAAACACTATCTAAGTTTAGTGAAATACCTCCCATCCTTACCCTAGAACCTCGTGTTTTTGGATGTTCAGTCTTTGTACACATACCTAAAACTGAAAGGTCCAAACTTGAGCCTTGTGCTGAGAAATGTGTATTTGTGGGATACGGTGTTAACCAAAAAGGATACAGGTGTTACAACCCAAAGACACGTCACATATACACTACTGAAGACTGTGACTTTCTTGAGACTGAATACTTTTATAACACCCAACACACTGGTCAGGGGGAGAAAGAGAGTGTTGACACATTGGGTTGGTTGAAATGGATGCCGTCATCACAAGAAATTAGTCACGGTACCCAAGCTGAGTCATCGTCCTCACAATCTATGGCACCTACGGTCAGTGTCACTGAACACGATCTTCCCAGCCAGATGTCCGAACAAGAGGTTAGTAATTCTCCTAACAATGCTCAAGGAAATACTGATGATTTTGTTCAGAATTTATCTAATCATGTTGAAGTTGAAGAAATCCAAACAGCTGGCATATCACAGGATGAAATACTTCTTAATGAAACAAGAGAAATGACCGGGAGGTATGTTCTTCCACAGAGAATAAACAGAGGAGTTCCTCCGAAGAGATACTCTCCTGAGAAAGAAACTCAAAATTCCAGGTATCCTGCAGCAAACATTGCCAAAGGGAACTTATCAAAAGAGGCAAAAAAATTTATGTCTGTTATATACTCTGAGAAAATTCCAAATTCCGTTGAGGAGGCGCTAGAGTCAAAACATTGGAGAGATGCTATGGAAACAGAGATGAATGCTCTGAGAAAAAATGAGACTTGGGAAAAGTGTGCTCTCCCATCCAAGAAAAAAATAGTCGGGTGTCGCTGGGTGTTTACTATTAAACATAAACCGGATGGAACGATTGAACGATACAAGGCCCGATTAGTAGCCAAAGGGTACACTCAGACGTATGGAATTGATTATTCTGAAACCTTCTCACCTGTAGCCAAAATGGATACAATCAGGGTCCTTCTCTCAATAGCAGCAAATGAGGATTGGCCTCTCCATCAACTTGACGTTAAAAATGCTTTTTTACATGGAGAACTAAAGGAAGAAGTCTATATGGAAGCCCCTCCAGGGTTTACAAAAGGTTTTAAAATTGGTGAGGTCTGTCGTTTACTGAAATCTATCTATGGGTTAAAACAATCTCCACGAGCTTGGTTTGGGCGATTCACTCAAGCCATGAAAAAATCTGGCTTCAAACAAAGTAACTCCGATCATACTTTGTTTCTCAAACGAAGGGGCAAGTTAATAACATGTTTAATTATTTATGTTGATGACATGATTATCACAGGTAATGATGAAGAAGAAATGAAGAGGTTGAAAGCAAACTTGTTTACTGAGTTTGAAATGAAAGACTTAGGGAGACTTAAATACTTCCTTGGTATTGAAGTTCTTAGGTCTAAACAAGGAATATTTGTTTGTCAGGAAAAATACATTCTTGATTTTTTGGCAGAAATAGGGATGATTGATTGTAAACCCGTAGATACACCGATGGTGGCAAATCTCAAACTCCATATAGAAGAAAGAGCAGAGCTGGTAGACAGGGAAAGGTATCAACAAATGGTGGGCAAACTTATATATCTTGCACATACCCGTCCTGACATAGCATATGCTGTAGGGGTGATAAGTCAATTTATGCATCAACCTCAAATTTCCCACATGGAAGCAGTATGGAGAATCATCAGATATCTTAAAGGAACAACTGGTCATGGAGTTCTATTTAAATCAAATGGGCATCTAGATATCCTAGCATACACTGATGCAGACTGGGCAGGAGACAAAGGTACTAGAAGGTCAACCTCGGGATATTTCACCTTAGTTGGAGGGAATCTTGTCACGTGGAAAAGCAAGAAACAAAAGGTGGTTGCTCTTTCTAGTGCTGAAGCTGAGTTCAGAGGGATAGCACGAGGCATTACAGAAGTGCTTTGGATACGAAAACTTTTAACTGAGATTGGTTTTTCACAAGAAAATAAGGTAAGCAGAATTATGTGTGACAATAAAGCAGCTATACAAATCTCTGAAAACCCGGTACAACACGATCGAACCAAACATGTAGAAGTAGATAGACACTTCATTAAAGAAAAATTGGAAGAAAAAATCATAGAGCTACCCTTTGTTCGATCAGAAGACCAGCTAGCCGACATTCTAACAAAACCCACTACTCAAGGAATTTTTGAAAACTGTTTGGTCAAGTTGAATTTTGGCAATCCCACTATTCAACTTGAGGGGGAGTGTTAGAAAAGAATATGTTGCACATGAAGACAAGAATAATACATTGACAAGAATGTATTTGATGATGGTTGAAGAAAGGACAATACCTTGCCAAAACCAAGAATGTTTCCATACCTTGTTCACTCCACAATCTATCCTATTTAGATTGTTATATAAACATGTATGGTGCAATTGTAATCAATTCAAGGTTGTCCAACATTAATACAATTGAATACTCTTTGCTTTCTTTTTCTCTTCATTATGAAATACCTCTGATTATCATTGCAAACAACTAAAGCGGAGATAAGAATTTTTCACATTCCCCTGAATCCCCACTATAGCGCTATTCATCATTTTCCACTTGTCATTATGATAAAAATATAATTTTATCATCCAAGTACATGAACTTAAAAATTCAAAAGGTAAATGAACACAAGGAATAGGTTATGCGATCAGGGAATCGAATAAACAAAAATCCACTCTCTAATGTCTTAAGAGCATCTCCAACGCTCTTCCTTCCTTACCTATATTGGGCTTATCTGGACAATTATAAGGGTTTGGGTCAAAAAATATCGGTCCAACGCAGCTCCCCATCCCCTAAAATTTTTAGGAGAGAGAAGATTGAACCCCTTATTTTGGGGACCAAAATTGGCACCCTATATTCACCCGCTCATCTCCCGCCGTTTTCATTTCCCGCTGTATTCCTCTCCCGCCTGTCATTTCAATAGTTCTTCTCCTTCATCAATTCCAGACTTATCGATTCAAGACTTGTCTACTGAAGGTATAATCCCTAATTTATTTTTCTTCTTTCTTTAACAACAAATCCAAGATTATTAGATATATGTATCTATATGTATTCAAAATTTCGTGATATTCTTGATCTTCTTAATTAATAATTCAATTTCGTTTTTGTGTAGTAATTTGGTTTGTGTGTAGAAGTGATTTTGTGGGTTGTAATTGATGATATATGTTGCTTTAACTTCTTCGTTTCTTGATATAATATAGGATTGGACTTTAACTTCTTTGCGGCTCTTTCAATTAGATTTTAAATCCTTAAAATTTCTTGTCAGCCTAATTTTTACATAGAAACAAACTTAATATTAAGCACACACTCATATGAAGTAATATGAGTTTAGGTCCTTAACTTGACAGAGACATTAAGCTATAATTGTACATGTTTCTTCCATTACCGTAATTTTTAATGTGATTAATATTAGTGAACAATCTATTGTTATGTAAATTGATTGAAAGAGTAAAAGAAATTAAAGATAAAAATGATCACTCTATTATGTCTGTTTGGTTACTATGAAATAAATTAGTGTGGTAAGTTAACTATAATGAGTGCACCTGAGTTCTTGCTATTTTCACAGTCATAAACTCAATTTTTTTGGTTTAACAGGTTGGTGAATAATGTCCTATTTTACATTGTTGTTGAATGGAATCATTTACGAAGTTGAGGATATTAATTCAACTCAAATACCCTCCCAAATACCTACATTTAGTACACAAGGAAGAATAATTAGGACAGAATGTGAAACAAGAAAAGGCGCAAAAATTGAGTGACTAAGAATATAGGGGGTGTTGGGGGTAAGCTATCTTCCTAAAATTAGTGGAAGATAAGTACCTAAATAGGTACTTATTACTTCTAATAAGACGTAAAATTAGCTAAAACAAATAGACCCATAGATATGCCAGTTATATCCCTTTAACTACCCTTACAGATTCACAGAATCACAGACCAGGTCTTTGGTTACATATCGTTTCTGGACTCTTACATAGTACTTCAGTAACTATGGAAGATAAGTACCTAAATAAGCAACTGGTTTTCCTTTTCAGTATTTAACTTAACATAAAATTACAATCACGATGCATTTTTATGCGTTTGTTTTATAAGTTTAGCGCATGTGTCATATGGCCTGATGAGGAATTCCTTTCCTACTAATAAAGGGGATTTGCTTTGATAAGGGCCTTTCTCTTGTTAAAGCGTTTCCAGTCTTTTGAATTAATAAATGTATCAAAAGCATGTTATACAAGTGTTTGAAAGACCTCATAAGAGGATCTGTTCTTAGCTAGGAACCAAGGGCAAGGATGGGGGTTTAGGTTGGGGTATACAATATACATAAAATAATTTAATTATAGATTTGATTTATGTGCGATAAATTTCATTAACAAAACTAAAAAATTATGCAAATTAAAATTCAATGCATTAATCATCTAAAACAGATGACAAAAATTAGAACATTCTTATTTGTAGTAATACACATAAACATTAATATATTTCTTTGCTAACTAATGTCAATACTTTTCTTTAAATGAAGTAGTTAAATACCAATTTTGAGTAAAATTAGTTGATATAAATATAATTGTTGGGATTTTGCAAGTGTGCGAATATCAAACAAACAAATACTATAATCAAATATAGCGATCATTAATCCCTTCTTCCTAGGTTGATAGCCTGTTTTCAAGGTTCTTTCCCCACTTAACCTCATGACCAGAGGTTATAAGTTCTAACACTCGGGACCCCCTCCTCGCAGATTTAAAAGCCTAATGCACTAGTGCACTCAACAATATGTAAAAAAGTCCCAATAACACATTATTAATATTATCGAGAAGAGACTAATTTGAAGGATTTATATAGAGGCAAAACCTCAGCCTTTATCTCCTTCCCCCATGACAATGCCATGGATTGGAATACTCATTACCCTACTATACTTAAAAACCTATGTATATTACTAACCCGGTAACCCCTGCCTTTACTATATCTTTTCTAATACAGTTTCACTATGAGAATTGAGAACATAACCTAGGATTGCTTAAGGGATCAAAGAGGTGCCGGTACAAGCGCTTTGGATTTCACCTCAAGTAGATACACATTTTGTTTTGGATTTGAGATAGGATGTAGTTGCCCTATGCTAATGCATTTTGCATCGATGGCTTGGAATCAATCAAATTTAACCCAAGATATATACATAATAGTATGATGCAAAATCAGACAATTAAACGTGTATAATTATTTGAGCAGGATAAATGGAACCATTTAATCACCTGTGCTGATTCCTTCTGGCCATGTTTGCGCTTCTCTAACTACAGTGCTCAAGGTTTACACATGGATGCACTAAATTTCCACTTATTTAAGTAGGAAGCGGAAGGAGATTGAAGAGGCCCAGCCTGAGTGCTTGTGCAGCTAGCTTCCCTAGAATAGTAGCACTGTCAGTAATCACAAGAAACTTACTAGCTCTCTGCTGGCTGATTCCTGAATAAATTTGCAACACACTCGTCAGTGGCTGTCCCATAACATTAGTATCTTTTTAGTAGAGCAAGCATAGCTAGGGCATATAATTGATGTCACATAATTAAGGCAATTAAAGTAAGACACTGTATAATCATAAAATTAAACTTGCATAATAACAATACTGAAGTTAATTGAGTAAATTATGTTAATAACTAATGTCATATTTTACATCTTTGTTAATTTACATACAGGTGACTAATGTCATATTTTACATCTTTGTCGAATGGAAACGTTTACGAAGCTGAGGATGTTTATTCAACTCAAATCCCCACCCAAATACCTACATTTAGTACACAAGAATGTACTCAACAAAAAAAGGGCCGAGCTACTAATTTTTCTACCGAGGAGGATTTGCTACTTGTTTCTGCTTGGCGAAATATAGGCATGGATCCAATACAAGGAAGTAATCAAACACATCAAACTTATTGGGAAAGAATTGCAGCCTTTTATGATAAACACAAAACATTCTCAAGTGACCGGACGGCTAATTCATTGTCTCACCGGTGGTCCATTATTAATTCTTCGGTGTCCAAATTTGTGGGGTATTACAATCAAGTTCAAGAAAAAAATCAAAGTGGACTTAACGAACAAGACAAGGTACATTCCGTATATATTAATTGGTGTGAGATTATGTCTACTGCTCATGTTCTTATTTAGCACCAAGACTGTTAGAATTATAGCCTAAGAATACATGTTATCTCAAATATTAATCTTGAACCAAATCTGCAGAGGAGCAGGCACCAGGTTGTCTCCTGTAAATACATGTAAAAACCTGATGCTTATTCTAGTTACAGGAGCTATGTTTCATGTGTAGTTATTAAGGTGTTTTATTTTGAAACACCCTGGTGTTTTATACAGTAGTAAGTTTGCTGGAGCTTTATACTTGTTTGTTTTGCACCATTGTGTAGGTACGTAACGCACTGACAATGTACTCAACCTTGCAAAAGAAATCCTTCCAGTTAATACATTGTTGGACAGAATTGCGGAACTGCCCAAAATTTAGTTCGACTTTGGAAAAAAAAACCAAGAAATTTCCGCTTGAAAGCCCAGCATCTTCTGCAAGCGCCCAAAGTCAGTTTATTAGCACTCCCATCCCAGAAAGTGAAGAAAGATTGGAACGACCAATAGGTAAGAAAGCTGCTAAACGTTTAAAAAAGGCTGAACATGATGCAAAAGAGGTTGAATTCATTACGGTTTTAACCCAAGTGAAAGATACAGTGAGTAAGTTGTCCGAAGCGAGACATGAAAAAATTCAGCAGCTAATTGAGCTTGAGAAAGAAAGGTTTAAGGCAGCGGAAGAACGAGAGAAAGCAAGGGAGGAACGAGAGAGAGCAAAGGAGGAACGAGAAAATCGTATGTACGAAATGTCCATTTTGGGCATTGATACTAGTACCATGGAGGCACCCCTCGCGGAGTATTATAAATCTCTCAAAGCTGACATTTTGAAAAAGAAGATTTAGTTTTGTTATGCTCGTTAAAGTTTCATGAACACTACTTATTAGTTGTATTGATGAGACTATGATTGAAATGATCAGGTTCTATTTTCTGGATCTTTTTTTTTTATGGTTGAATGACAGCTCTTGCTTTATTTATTATCAGGCTATTACTAATAAACTAAACTTTTGGTACTTTCTGTTCATAGCAATATATCAACATAATGCTCAAATAAAAATTTCATAAAAATACTTGCTGCTTTAATCTGAACAAGAGATATAAGTAACACAAATTAAATAAACAGAACAAATGATGTAACTATATTAGCCGGATAGTAAATCGGATTATTCCACTTCTGTACCGTGAATCTCCCAAAGATGTTCAACAAGATCATTTTGCAACTGAAAATGAGTCAGCTTGTCCCGAATTTGTTGATGCACCTGTATAAATTCATTAAAATCCTTGGTAGGAGTGCGGCTAGTGGAAGCGAGAGGTACAGATTCATTTAAATCATAAATTTCATTTGACATATGCAATTCCCTTTCATCTTCAACGATCATATTGTGCAAAATTATACAGGCCGTCATGATATATTTCATTGTGTCGACATCCCAAAAACGTGATGGTCCACGTATCATTGCAAATCGAGCTTGCAACACTCCAAAGGCTCTTTCAACATCTTTTCTAGCAGCTTCTTGTGCAGCTGCAAAATATTTTTTTTTGTTTCCTTGAGGGGATGGAATGGTTTTAACAAAAGTAGGCCAAGAAGGATATATACCATCAGCAAGATAATATCCCATATTATATTCATGCCCATTGATAGTATATCTCACTTCTGGTCCACGACCTTCTGCTAGTTGTTCAAATAAATTGGATCGATCTAACACATTAATGTCATTTAATGATCCAGGTAATCCAAAAAATGCATGCCAAATCCAAAGATCTTTTGAAGCTATTGCTTCTAAAATAATAGTGGGTTCATGAACATGACCTGTAAACATCCCTTGCCAAGCAGACGGGCAATTTTTCCATTTCCAATGCATGCAATCAATACTACCTAACATTCCAGGAAAGCCACGACGTTTGTTTTCATCCAATAATTTAGCCACATCTTCATTCGTAGGTCGCCTTAAATATTCTTCACCAAAAATTTCGACAATTGCTTTAACAAATCTTTTTAAACTCTCTATTGCTGTGCTTTCACCAATCCTTACATAATCATCAATAGCATCAGCAGGCGTTCCATATGCAAGCATCCTTAGTGCAGCTGTCATTTTTTTGTAAAGATGATAATCCACGAACTCCAACAGCATCAATTCTTTGAGTAAAATAACTATCATGAACTATAATTGCCTCTTGAATACGTAAAAATAATGATCGACGCATCCGAAATCTTCTACGGAATGATGCCTCCGGATATGTGGGATTATCGGAAAAATAATCTTGGAAAAGTCTAGCATGACCTTCTTCTCTACTCCGATTAAACACACGGTGATTCATTACTGATCCACCATGATGTGATACCATATTTTCATTATGGTGTTGATGATATTGATAAGCAGCATCAACCATCGTTAATAGAGCTTGAGTATCTTCCTCTTCTGCATTCATCAACTCATTAATAATTTGTATGTTGTTTAACATTGTAGAATAATTTCTAATTTGCTAGGAGGTAGATGTGCTTGATAGGTGGGTGGGAACAAACATATGTACGAGAGTTATTTTGGGGAATAATCAGGATGGGCTAAAATTGGATGGGCTAAAATTTCTTATTTATGGAGGCCCATTGGTTATTTTATAAGAATGTTCAAATTTCAAATTTAAAAAAAATAATTAAATATTATTTTTAAAATATAGGGTATCAATATAGGGGATACCATTGGAGTAAAACATGTTTCTGGTCCCCTATATTTTAACAAATCCTTATTTTAGGGAATAGGAAAGGGGATTGGGGTTGGAGATGCTCTAAGTAAACAGAGTATAGGTACATTAACTAGGAATCAATACACAAAAATATGGTTCCCAGGGTGCTCGGTGACACATCTGCAATTAACCATATAGAAGATGGTGTGTTTATAATAGTTTGAAGCGGTGCACTTCACAAGAGATTTTTCTCATTGTAGACCCCCTATGATTTTTCAAGCAAATGTGATTTATTAACTAAGTCCATGAACATTGAAATTAATAACGTAAGCAAGCACAAAGATTTGAGTTATACACAAGACAATAGTACTCGTATAGATCTGAATTTGATGCAAGAAAACTTGACAGAAATGCTGGAGCAACACCATGAACTCATGAAGTCCTTTATACCTTCAACACTGGTGGCAATTAAAAAACTTTGAGATCCTTATTACTTCTTCCAGGAAAGCCATTGCTCGATGTAGTAGGCTTCATTCCTTTCAGAGAAACCAGGCTGGCTTTATAACTAAAGCAACGTACCAAATAACCGTTCATTATTCCAAGATCTTTATTCCTATTTGTTTCCCGATCATGACACATAAGTTTCCCTTCTGCACTGAAGATAATATCACCATCATACTTTAAAAAAGGGGAGATCGTATCCAAATGACCTGGACCAATGTTGTACATTTTCTTCCAAACACCACACCTCTCATCCAAACAACATACATCCAAGAAATTATCCAAAGAGCTTTTATTATACACCAGTCCATAAATACACTCCTTTAGATTGACAATAATAAAATCAGTATGGCCAGGTACGCCACAATCAATCTCAGGTAACTCCCTGAACTCGTTCCTCCCAACCTCGAACTTTAACACAGAAAAAATACATCTACATCTTTGACAACAATACTTAAAACCAATCCAGTACGGCATTCCATTTACAGTTGCAGACTGTGTCGCACCACAATAGTCAAACGGAACGGGGTGAGGTATCCGAGTCCATGAATTAGAGTCATAAGAGTAAACATAAGAAAAAGGTATGTAGCCATAAGGCCCATAAGTGATGATCACCTTAAAATCGTTTTCCACCGCATCCCAACAGAATCCATAATTGAAACTATCATCGTTCTTAGACGATAAAAAAATTGGTACATCAATATTCTTAGCATGTCGAGTAGCAGGATTAAATACTATGAACTGGTCTAGCTTCTTCGAAAAAAGACAGACTAAACCATTAATCGAACCAAGCACGTACACGTATGCGTCGGATGGACGGTTAGGGGTTCCGGAAGTGTCTTTATACAACATAGATTCTGATAAATTGGATAACGAAAGTAAAGTGATATCATTCGAGGGAGCTTCCTCGGTGGAATATTTGTTAACTATGAGATAGTCTTCGTTAGGGTTTAGTGGGGAGTAACGTTTTATAATATCAGAGTCAGACATTATAAGGGATTTCCATGATTTACAAACGGAGCGAGAACGTATTAAATATTTTACAGGTAATCGTGTAAATATCTCTGTTTGAATTATATCTTCCGGCAATGGCTGAGGCGGTCGCGGCATATTTGACTACGAAAATAATGAACGCCTCTGTAAGTATAAGTATGTCTGTATCCCTATCTGTACATCTAGCATTATTCGATACTAGCTTATAGCATGTGCAAAGCACGGGTTATTTTTAATTTTTTATAATTTATTTATAACTAGCTTATAGCCCGTGCGAACAGGTTACTTTTAAATACTTTTAAAATTATATAATTAAATAAAATAGAGAATAATTTATTACGAATTTATTAGTAATAATAATAGTTTAATAAATGATATGTATTGATTAGAATTAATAATATAAAATCTTAATGTAAATTTGTTGTTGATGAGATTTGAACCTTGATCTTTGGAAGAGGGATTTAAATAAAGAATATTCCTTATTATTAGATCTAACGGCTATGTGAAAAGTATTTATGTTTGATATATGGTGTTGAAAAAGAAGAGAAAAGCCGAAGAAGATTGTGTATTGAATTGATGAAGATTGCGCAGATGGGGTTTAGAAGAATAGAGTTCTGTACTACTCTGTATTGGTTTAACGGAATTCATTTGATTTGTTTTATATTATAAATAATTTAAAATTAAATAATTAGAGTGAAAACCAAAACTTAGGAGAAAACCAAAACTTTCAATGTTTCGGCTTTAATATAATAGTACTAGCTTATATCCCGTGCGAAGCACGGTTACTTTTAAATACTTTTAAAATTATATAATTAAATAAAATAGAGAATAATTTATTACGAATTTATTAGTAATAATAATAGTTTAATAAATGATAGGTATTGATTAGAATTAATAATATAAAATCTTAATGTAAATTTGTTGTTGATGGGATTTGAACCTTGATCTTTGGAAGAGAGATTTAAATAAAGAATATTCCTTATTATTAGATCTAACGGCTATGTGAAAAGTATTTATGTTTGATATATGGTGTTGAAAAAGAAGAGAAAAGCCAAAGAAGATTGTGTATTGAATTGATGAAGATTGCGCAGATGAGGTTTAGAAGAATAGAGTTCTGTAAGGTAACGGAGGTTTTAAGTTTAGCTGTATTAGTAATGGTGTAAATATAAAATACTACTCTGTATTGGTTTAACGGAATTCATTTGATTTGTTTTATATTATAAATAATTTAAAATTAAATAATTAGAGTGAAAACCAAAACTTAGGAGAAAACCAAAACTTTCAATGTTTCGGCTTTAATATAATAGTATAGATAGATATAATATAATATTATAAATATTAATTTAAATATGTTATTGATTCGAACCTTATATCTTTATATATAATAATTTTTAGTATTAAATATAAATTAATCTGTTATTGGCGGGAATCGAACCATGAACCTCTGCATATAACAACTTTTAGTATTGTTATATCTAACGGTCATGATCTATTTGAATTGTTGATCTAACGGTGATAAAATGAGGGATAACCAAAAATGGGGATAACCAAAAAGGGGCAACCAACTACAAATTATACCCCTTTTGCTTATTATAATATAGTAAGTATAGATAGTATAGATAGTATAGATTATATATATTTAAACTGGGAACCCTAATAATGCAAACAATTTTTTTTTACGAATTGTGCAAACAAATTTTGTGGCCTCTTAATTATTCTAAGAGCTTTGGCCAAGAATACTCCCAAAAAGCTATATCACATAACAAGAATACCCCAAAACATTGATGATGGCTACAAATACCCGTCTATTACGCATTTCATATGAGAGTAATAAGGTTACGCATTTGACATTGAGGTAACTAGTATAAATTTTTCATATATTACGCATTTGGAGAATGAGTAATAGGGGTTACCCATTTTCCAAATGCGTAATAGGCTTCCCTGACAGGTCTATTACCCCTCTTCCAAATGCGTAATATGTATAAAATCTATTACTCCTCCCCAAATGCGTAATAGAGGGGTATTTATGGCCGTCATCCATGATTTGTGTTATTCTCGTCAGTTTTATTAAAAAATGGGATATTTATGTCATTCTTTCTTATTCTAACTAATTGGGTCTTAAGATGAGAGAGATATTCCGTCTTTCTTGCAAACAAATATTAACCCAATTAGTGAAGAGTGATCATCATCCATGGGGTCGTGTTTCTTGAATCATGTATCCACTAGTACAAAATATGCCTATCGCGTCTGTTAAAAAGGGTTTTTTGCTTCTGTTGTCAACAGTTGCGTATGGCAGAGTAGTATCAGCTATAGAGCATATGCGACTGTTACTCAACAGACGCATATAGTTTATGCGACTGTGAAGAACAGACGCATATAGTTTACACCAGTCGCATAAAGTCTACATTTTGCGTCTGCTCCGCTTAAACAGACGCAAAAAGTTGTTCTGCATCTGGCACTAACAGACGTATAAAGATAAAGAACAGACGCAAATATGGACTTTATATGGCTGTGATAGTAGAACAGACGCAAAAGACGTTTTTTCCAAAAAAAAAAATTCTATTTTCAGCTTCCACCTGTAGCCTAAATACATTTTTGCTCCACCCCAAAATTACCAAAAGCAAATTAAATTCTCAATCTCAACAATAATAAAATTGACAGGGTAAAATGGAGTACTGAATTAACAAACACTTGATAATCTCAAATTTTTAACTTGTAGCTAGTACAATGCTTCGTGATTACATTTATACAAGTACCATTTCCGTATCCTCCAATGGATCACTGCCACCCTCGTTGCTACTAGCACCTGCGCCTTCCCTTCACATGAGAGAGAAGAGAAAATAATAAGTAAATTAAATTGCATTTATAGTGTTAACTGTTGGCCTCACCTAGATTATTCTAAAGTTTATAAATGTACAGAGACATACATAAAAAAACAGACAGATAAAGGGTGAGAAAAATGTTGACATCTTGCATATAAATCCTCGAAATATATTAACATCATATTTTTCTTATAGAACAGGGTACCTTCGTCCCTCAAATCTAAACAGTTATCTAAACAGGATAAAGCAGATATATTACCAATTATAGTACCAATTACAAGCAAAATGGAATATCAGTCCACACACTTTGTATTATGATAGTACATAAAACTTAGTACTGCCAGTGTTCTATATCGCTCTATACAGACGATTAGCTGAATTTTTTGACTATCAGCCGCTTAGCATCTGTTTTATAATTTATAAGATTAATAAGAAGAATAAGATAAGATTTAAAAAAAACATGTTTAGCAATAGTGTATAACCCTCTCATCCCAAGTATGGGATCAAACCGAGTGGAGGCATGCGTGCATGAATATTTAAATCTATGTAATTTGATTCTAACAGCAAAGAAAAAAAAGTCAAAAAATAGCAAGAACACTTACTAAAGACGGTGTTAGCAGCATTCCTCCCGGCCTGGTCATAGACGGCATCACCAATAAGCCTTTCGGCATCAGTGAAAGCCACACCGCAATTATCTTAACATAATTGTCTTCAAAAACACCAACACATGAGTACATGGTACCAAGATCAATTCCGATCACAGGTTCCTCTACTCTGGCCATTCTGCATAATCAAAGAGAAAGCGAAAAAAGACTGCCTAACAGAAATCAGGAGAAAAAAGACTGCATAATCAAATTGAAAAACGTAAAGTTTTGTGCCTCTCAACATACTTCTGAGGGGGATAATAAAATTTCTTTTAACAAATTAGTGAATTCATTCCTGATTCAATTACAAACTTCAAGAAATTTTGAAAGAAAAATAAGCCCTAGTAAGCATTGCTACCCAGTAATATGTTTAGAGATCTTTAAAAGACATTTTGCAAATACATTCTAAAATTCAAAGACAACCAGGTTATTACTTACAAATAGGACCAACGACAAACAAACAAATATATAATGAAGCTTACTCTCATTATATAAGTTCCACTTAGTGAATTTATCATAACTTGATGATAGAATCCTGTTGCTCGCGCACAACTTGATGTTTGACACGTTAAAGGAGAATTTAGACGTGGACATCAATTAAATCGTCATCTAATACAATTAACGTATTCATCAAGAACACATTAGTATGATCTGTAAGATACGATTTTATATATAGGTACTGAGGAAGATTAACCTGTAAATTTGACTTGAGTTGTAATGTTTATGCCAATAACCTCAATATTAGCCCCCAGAAGTAAACAATATATCTGCAGCTTCTGGGTCCCCATATATCTGAAAAAACAAAGAAGCAAAATAGAACAAACATAATTTAAAACACTTAAAGTCAAAGATCAGTTTCATCACCACCCCTTCCCCCAATCAGATTACTGGAGTAAATAAACACTCCACCTAGTTCAGGTTCACGATCCATGTGTAAGCCAAGAGATATGTATGCTACTGTGGTGTGTTTAATACAAATGAAAAACATTCATTGTTCATCATGAAAGGGCCTAAGGCAAATAATAAAATACAATATCAAACTCAGTCTTATCATAATATTATAACTAATTACTGATTGGTTTCGAGAAATAATAAAAAAACAAACAACGAGGCATGATGGGCACGTCTAGGCACAGAACTACAGCCTAAATTGATCATAAGCCTCCATGCCGACCTGTTTGGTTTACATAATGTCCACGTCTAAATTCTACTTCAACGAGTCAAACATCAAGTTGTGCGCGAACAACAGGATTGAATTAACTGTCCAAGTTATGAATCCTAAAAACCATCATAATATTAAGGGCATTTTAAAATAATATTTGTAGTCATAAATATACCTGGTCATTTATACAAAATAGTTGATTCCACCATGAGAAGGGCACACAAACATCTCGTGGATAACAACTAACACCTGGAAGCGTGAAGCCTGCCCCTGTCAAAAGATTTCCAGCATCACGGACCTATGATATAACCAAAAATTACTCATAACCTTGCCAGGAAAGAAATAGGAACAATATTCTGTGCACATGTAAGCAAAGCATGTTCTCACTGTTCATTCACACAATAGGACGCTCTTGGTTCTCATTAGTTTGGTCCCAACAGAACTATATGTTTTGAGCTGGTCGGTTACTTGGTATAAAGTCTATCACATGCTTTGTTATTTGGCATATTGGCTTTCTGTAAAGAAAGCAAAGGGCTGTCCCCTCTATACTTGGGAATAATAACTCCAAAGCTTGAGCCACAATGTGGCTTGTTACTTCAAACAAACAACTAAAATTCGTTTTCTTATCTACACACTAAAAAGTCTCTCATATGTTGGTGCCAGATAACGGTTAATTGCCCCAGGTATTAATAATATTTGGAATGGATATATACTAGCACAATAGTAAACAATGGCTGCCCACTTAGTATATCTTATACAACGCATTTGAGACAGTAGTTCCCTATTTTTTTGGAATGACATGCATAATAAACTGGACAAACAAGGAAGTATTTGCATAGAGTGTGTGACTTACTGGAATACGGACATCAAGTTTTTCAGACCCATCTCGTCCAATAATTTTGACCTTCAGCTTTTGCGACCAGATCCCTGAAAAAGGATCAGCAGAACTACCTGCACCAGAATTACTGTAGACCTCAGGAGTTAATACTTCAATAACAACAGGTTCTTGTAAACTCTGGCTTCTCTGCTCCTTGTCATATTCATTCCTCTCGTGCATGGTGAAGTCTTTGCTGCTAGCTGAGACTAACCTTAAAATTTAAAAATTTGAATGACAATAAATAACTTATATACCATCTGATACAAAGATTATGTCCAACAGTTCAATTAAACTTCTATCGGTACATATATAAACTAGTGAATGAAAGTAGTAAACAATGGAGGTTATTTTTCTTACTTCGGCAACAGTGCCGCTTGCTGACCACTCATGCTAAGAATAAATAGTAAAATAATAGGAAAATGGACATATACACAGCCACCATTAAGCTATTCATACAACTTTCAACTATACATACAACTGATATATACATATACATCGACACCTATAACTCCATCACAAAATTGATTTATTTTAGCCTCTCGATTATAAATTTACAGCTAAAAGATGTATACCCAACCTCTCAAACTACAGCTTAATTACAACTTCAAAATTGAGCACATTACCCATACAATTCAGAAAATTAGGTTATAGCAAACCCCAATTTGAAAATTTAAAACGGATATACCTTGCATAAAGAAAGAGAGTTTGCAGTGGGAAGATAACAAACACCGCCACCCTTTCACCCTCTCTGATCCCCGGTATACACACGGAGCAACAACCTCGATCTATGGCACAAATCGTGTTTTTCTTCCTCTTTCACTGTAAAACCAGACCCAAACAAATAAAACCCCTAAATTATCATTTGTCCCCCAAATTTGGTTAATATAAATTAGGGATTAAAGATGTGATTGAAGGTTGTAAATTAGGGATTGGAGATGAGAGGATTGAATCGGTGAAGAGAAGGGTGTGAGTGTTTGTTAGGTGTTGGATTGAATCGATGAAGAGAAGGATTGAAGAGGCAAAAAATCGCGGTGGCTTACTTTGGAGAAGAGGAGGTGTTTGTAAGTCGTACAAAGATAACTGGGCTGCTCCATATATATTTTTAAGTTCTTTAATCATTTTTATACGTGTGTTTTAAAAGCTTAGACGTATACAATCAAACTATATACGTCTGTATTAAAAGGCCAGACGTATATAGTTAAACTTTATACGTCTGTTCTTACAACAGACGCAAATGATTCTCCGACAGATGTATAAAACTATTTTTTACGTCTGTTTAGGGACAACAGACGTATAAACATGATTCTTTTTGGTATATACGTCTGTTTAGTTTAGGACAGACGCAAATAAGTACTTTATGCGTCTGTTCTGACTAAAACAGACGCAAATGGGGAGACGCATATGATAGTTTTTGTACTAGTGATCTCTGTAAATCAAATTAAGAACAGATCTGTATATCTCTCTCATCTTGTTCTTTTGTTTGAATCTGTATATTTTGTTTGTTCTTTTGTGTGTCCTGCAAGTTCTGTGTGCGCGGTGGTGTGTGTGCGTATGTGGGCTGCGTGTGTGTGTAATGTGTATCCCAGTGTGTGGCGTGCGTGTTTGTGTACGAGGGGTGTGTGTATTCATTGGCTATCTGTGTGAGTATGAGAGTGTGTGGGTACTTTACGATTCAGATGGGGCGTCATCTCAATTCCTCTGTTGTGTCAAGTCGTATTTCTAGTAATCTTTGTTTTCTTTCAAGTACAAAGTTGTACATATTAATAGTTAGAAGAAAATGTTGTCGAAGAGTTTTTCGGCGTTCGGTGACCAGAGAATCTGCCACTGATTGTCGCCAATGACGGAGTCCAACGAGGAATGTGACGACAGGTTTAGTGATTGCTCATCGGAAGCGTCATCGTGATGGAAAGAGACGTCGATATGTGCGACACCGAAATCGAAGAAGCGGCAAAGTCATCGAAATGTGGCAGTAAAGGTGTTTTTTGTTTGAGTCCGTTAGTGAGTCCGAGTCCGAATCGGAACTGGATTCAGAAAGAAGTGATGCCGGAAAGTGTGTTTCCGAGTGGTGATGTGAGAGTTCCGGTGAAACCTCATTTAGGTAAAGCGGCGTTGTTTTAGGGGGAATTTTTTGACGAGGATGTTAGGGGAATTGATTAAGGAAACTTGCTAATTTTGGAAGGTTCAAGCCTAAATATTGACTACAGTGAATATGCAGTGTGTGGCATATCAATTTTATCCGGATTTGGTGCCAATTTGTTGGCTGATTTTGTGCTTTCATGGAAGTGCCATTTTTATGGTTTTTTGAACCATATTTGGTAATTTATCATCTGTTGTCAATGGACAAATTTATGTCATTTTGATGACTTTTAGTATGGTTAAATGTCAATTATATTTACAACTATTTCAATTTTAATTAAGTACTAATAAATTAAGTATCTAACCAAAGGGAATCCCTTTGGGTTAGATTTCTATACTTGATACTAAATCGTATGTTTGTTCATATATTTATGTTAATAATATTTATAAAATATTTGTTAAATAATTTTGCGGACTAATTTTCGTTTGTTGATTTTATTCACTTTTCGCAGGGGCACTCTGGTTGGATAGATTATAATAACAAGACAGATGGGATGACCTGTAGTAATGGAATAACCAAGATGAGAAGGAAAATAAAGTAAGGATGCAGCAAAAACTGATGATATTGGGGACTTTTACAAAAGCAACTACTAATTCTGTTTATTTCCTGGAAATTTGTAAAACAATGTACTTTATATTTTGAGGGCACTCTTTTTTCCCTCTTGAGTTTTTTCCCACAGGGTTTTGCTCTTGAGGGTTTTTAATGAGGCCTTTCTATTGTGTGGTTTTATTTTTAGACTTGAAGGTTTTATTGTCTAAATGTCCAGGGGCAACATGCGTGCTCTTCGGTTAGATGATGAATTTTCTTGATCGAAAAAATCCCCTTGTACTATTATTGTACTTCGATACAATTCATGAATGAGAAATTCACCTATACAAAAAAAAAAAAAAAAACTGGGAATCCTAACATGTACCGGCCCATATATATTTATAATATTATATATATTTATAATATTCAATATTATATATTCAATATATTATAATATAATATTATATATATTTATATATATAAATTTAAAAAAATATATGTCATGTTATGTTCGATTGGTTATTACGCTACGAATTTGAAAATTTGAATCCGTATTCGAATCTGTATTCGGATTTGAAATTTTTTTTAAAAAAATATCTGAATTTGAATTCGATGATCCGGATATTCCAGTCAGTTTTTTCTATTTTAAATTTAGTTTTTAATTCAAAAAAATATAAAAATAATAAAAACTAGATTTTTAACTTGTCTAAAAACTAAATTAAGAATAAAATTTACTTGGACATGTTATATTTTTTTATTTAAAAAAATTATTTTAATATAACTTCTTATGTATATTTTTGTTATTCTTAAAATATTGAATTTATATGATATTTATATAAATTTATACCTATATTATGTTTACAAATATATTTATCTCATATAAATAAATTATTTGATGAATAAAGAACATAATAATTTCTGAATTATATGAATCTAAATATAAATATAAATATAAAATTTATAATATATATGTATAATATCGGATTCGGATATTATCGGATACGGAGGTGCCTATATCCATATCCGTATCCGAATATGGATAATATCCGATTATTTTCGAATACAGATAATATCCAATTTATTTCAAATACGAATACAAATATTTCGAATGAATATCAAATTTTTCGAATTTTTTTGACAAACCTAATTACACACACTCTGATTGATTGGTCCTTTCTTCTCAAAAAATAATAAATTAAAAATTGTTTTACTAACATTTTCAACCCATCTTTTCGACCCATTCAACCCATAAATGAGTTTTCAATTAATGATCCACTCTTCAACTGCACTCTTCACTACTAGAAAAACGTAAATAGACAACAGTTTTTAACCGATGTCTGGCCAATTTTGAACCGATGTCTAGGTGGGTGTAGAGAAAAGTCCAGCCCTTTTACATCGGTTTATAACCGATGTCTATAGCTCTTTTTAACATCGGTTCCAGCCCTTTTACATCGGTTTCTAACCGATGTCAAATAGTATCTGTAACATCGGTTACTGACAACAAACTGATATGTATAATATACATTAACATCATCTCAACAATTGAAACGATGCAAAACATAGTAACAGACATCAGTTCTTTAAACATTTCGTTGTATATAGAATTTTTCAACAACAGGTTCGGTTTATGCAACGTTGACTTAACGAAGTACACATCCATTCAAAATCTCCCTCAAGTTTGTTTAATTATTTAATTATTAAATAATTAAACTTACATCTTACTTCTTCTACTGATGCTGATTATTAAATTTTACATCTTGCGAACAAGAATTATGAGCTTGCATGTGCTTTGATTTTACCCGGCTGAGAAAAATAGTTGGTGAGTTTGGATGTGCTCTTCGATTTCAGATACTCTCGACGATCATATGGAGAGAACGAAGTTGCCTTCCCCCCCTGCTACATTAGGATTGTATATGTGAGCTTCTCTAATTCTGTATTGCTTTAGAAATTTTTTATTTTTTTCTAGTGTCCATTTTACGAAATTGTAAAAGGATATGTTGAGAAAGATATACTCTAGCACACAGAAGACTCTGTTTCTTTCTGCTGTGCAGCATTAGCAATTAAATGCATTCTAATTAACTAGAACACTCGTCTTTAATCGAACTTTTAGATTTATGTAGAAGCACATTGTTTTACCTCAAAAGATCTAGCGGTGGTAACAGAAACTTCACACCTTTCTTTAGTTCAGGTCTAGTTACCATATGTACACAGATGGCAAAAATCATTTCATGCTAGTCACATAAATAGCTGTTTATGACTCTACTAGATGTGAGAGATTGCCTGATCTATACAGCTAATAGTTCTCTCATAATCTAGAAACCCCATGAACCAGAAATCAAAGTCATCCCCGGTAACTATCTCTATGTATTTCTGCGATAATTTTTTAATATTTGTGATCTTGTTGGCGATCTTGATCTTTCCTAGTGGGATCACGACCTGCATGAGCACTCACTTCAGATCATCTTTAAATAAATAAATAATTGTCCATAAAAAGAGACATGTAACAACTTAAATACTTACCTTGTAATGTATTCTTAACATATCTCCGCTTGAAGAAAATACTTTCATTGTCCTCTCACTGCAAAAGGCAACTTTGTCTGTAGAGATAAAGAGGAGTCCTGCAATCGGACCAGCTGTTGTTGATAGATAGCATTGGGAAGCTTTTAACAACTTCTCTCCTTCTCTCATACTAAATTTCTGGTTAAAAACTTTTGTAACCCCGCCTACTTGGAGAATCATGACTCCTAAGTTCAGCTTGCCCTTCAGTGTTTCACCTATTCTGGGCCCTAATCTCACTGCAAATGCGGAAAAAAAATCAAAACTTACGGAGATAATAAAATGTTGAAATGTTCGACTTACTGTAGCTCATTGTGCATGTATCTTGACCTCTACTATAAATGAGTAATTACCATGCTCTCTGAGTCTGAGTGCAAAACTTTCTGTTCTTTCCACAAGCTTCTTGGCCCTGTTATCTGTTGATTTTAGTTGAACTGCAGGTATAGCAAAACAACATTAGAGAAATTTGCTTTTACTCCGGCATCTACGACTTATTAATTACTGAAAGAGACAATAGTAGAGAATGAGAGAGGAGCACTTACTCTGTTTCAACACAGAATTAGCATTTCGAGAGGGATTATAGCATTGAATTTCGAGATTATGGTCCTTTAAAAGGTTGTCCAATATTTTCACGATTGGATATGTTGCTGAGCTGATTAGAATTCCAATTACAGGTTCTTGAACTTGATTCATCGTGCTTGAATAATTGCTTTGAGATTGTAAGAGGTGAAGGTAGAGTTGATTCTTGTAAGGATATATATGAACTTGCGTAATGTATATATAAATGGATAAAGTTATGACTTAGGATGGTGCATTAAGCTTTTAGTTACATGAGTCATCCAACCGTCATCAACAATATCAAAGGTCCCATTACTTTTGTCTTAAACACACAACCGACTTAGATTTGAATTAGGTCAGCTGTTAAATCACAATATTAGCATGTTGCTTAGTCTTTGTATGCTGACACAGTGCAGATGTGGAACTGAGCTGGAATTTTAGCTTTGTAAGGTCGGCCTTCTTTCGACACCAGAAATTAAAAGCCACAATATAACAAGGTAAGCTTTGTAAGCTGGAATTATGCAGTTTTTTTCTTCTGCTGGATGTCGACTTTAGGTATCTGAAGGAATCGACCTGCATGTCATATTACTACTGTCTGTATGTATATAGAAAAAAAGGATGATCATGGTGATTTCTATAAGGTTCTTTCTTGTTCTCTTAGTGTCCACAGAAAAGAAAGCTTAAGATTTTCTTTTGAAAAAAAAGATCAAGTATATTGAGCGAATAAACCAAACAATGTTCGTTACTGAGGTACAAACTGTCTAAAAGCTAAGCAGAGTATGCTTTCAGGAGTTCAATCACTTAATTTTAATCTCCTCTAAGCAACTTACATCACAATTCACAAATTGCCTGCTTTAAGATTCATTCGACAAATCATTATTAGAATAGTCTATAAGATCAAGAACCATCTTTATTCTATCAACTGAAAACAAGTTTTGGATTTGTAGAGTAAATCATTTGAGAATCTGCAATCTGGAGAATTCAAGAGGATTTGCAGAAAATTTGTTTTCTGCCTGCAAGTCAAAATCAAATCTTGATGACAAAGCTAAGTATCTAAAGGGATCTTGAAGATTAATGTGACAAGTAGATTTAACTCTCGAATCATTGACCCACATCATATGCCCTACTGTCATTACATTATCTTACCATTTAATAACTCACTAATTTTCACTCTTTCAGTAACATATATTTTACTACTAACACTATAATATCCACTAGGAGTATGGTCGCAACTTACAAATAATATAATATATTTTAAAAATGCAGGTTGATGGGAAAAAGTATCAAGTGAGATTTCGGAGATCCACCATTGCAGCTTCTAGCACCTTCTATATAATCATATCAGGTGAAAAATAATGTGAAGAACTTTAACTGTTTATGCACAAGGAATGCCAGGCAAAACAAGTCTGCTGACAGATATATGACAAAAACAATTGAGTAAACTTCAAAGTGGTGGCCAGATTTTACATTCATTTTCAAAAAAGTGGCCAGACTTTCAATTTTGGAAAATGGTGGCCAGATTTATCTTTTTCCTTTCAAAAAGGTGGCTGCAGGCGATTTTCAGCTTTTTGGCAGGGGTAAAATGGGAAAAAAATGCTAGAGATCCGAAAAATTGTCCACAAAAATTCCCAAATTAATATGAATCAACATATGAATGGTTATATTCGTAATAATAATAAAGCCCCCCATGTATGCACATCAACTCACCAAAAAAAAATCCACAAATATGAGTTGTCAAGATTTAATTAGTCAATTTATGTGCATGCATGGGGTTACATTATTATTATTATTACGAATATAACCAATCATATGGTGACACATATTAATTTGGGGATTTTTTGGTTAATTTTTGGGGTTTTCAGCATTTTTTTTAGTAAAATAACATATTTTCCCATTTTACCCCTGCCAAATAAGCTGAAAATCATCTCCAGCCACTTTTTTGAAAGGAAAAAGACTACTCTAGCCACCATTTTGCAAAATTGAAAGTCTGACCATTTTTTTGAAAATGAGTGTAAAATCTGGCCACTTTTTTGCAATTAACTCAAAACAATTTTACAGTGCAAGAACCTTAAATCATGCTAAGCATGATACTCAATATTAATTATTTCATATTTTTCATTTTAATTCTGTATTTTTTTTAAGTCAAAACAAGTAAAATAGTCTCACAGTCTTAATTTTGAATTAGGTCAGCTCATAAATTATTAAATATTAGCATATTCTTTAGTCTTTGTATGCTGATGCAGAGCAGATGTGGAACTGAGCTGGAATTTTAGCCTTGTGAGCCAGCCTGCTTTTGTCTCCAAAAATTAGAAGGTAAGAAGATTGAGAGGTAAGTCTTTGTAGCTTTATGAAGACTGAGAGGTAAGCTTTCTTATCTGATACTTCTACTTTTTATCTGATGCTGTATGTCTAATTCTAAGTAGTCGACCTACATGGCATGTTACTACTGTCTGATCACATACATAAAAAAGGATGATCTGGTTAGTTTTGTAAGGTTCTTTACTAATCTGTTGAAGTCCACAGAAATGAGATTTATATAAAAAAAGATTATTTATCAAGATCTATATTACATTCATAAAGCGGTCTTCAAGAGGATTCAGAAAGGGGTAGCAAGTAGCAACGCAACTTATTGCTCGCTTGTCTTTGATCTGGATATAACCAACCAAATGATAGTCATTAGTAAGGTCCAAACTGTGTTTTAACAAGTGGCAAGTAGAATCTACTTTCAGGAATCTAATCATTCAATCTTAACTAACATCACACAGTGCCTTCATTAAGATTCTAGTAATAATTTTAGAATCCATAATCTGGTGAGTTCGAGAGGATTTTCAGGAATTTTGTTTGTTGCAAGTCAGAATCAGATCTTGTGGAGAAAAGCCAATTATATAAATGGATCTTGTTAAACAAACCAACTTTTTAACTTTTTTTCTACTACGCGTGCTTTTAGTCGTGGCCATCCTCGGGTATAAAAATATATATAATGTAGACCAGCCTTCAATGAAGAATATCAATGAAATGTTGAACCATAACAAGAAAATTTAGCTTAAGTTGAATTGGATTTTAGGTGTTCAGTATTGTACATGTAAATTACTTACTACTTTTGCAAATATAAGCCTTTCATGGGCCTCGGTTATCAGAAATGCTTCAACTTTACACTTGCGAAGAAAAACCTCAAAGTACTTCATAATCTCAATAATCTCATTATTTGAGAAATGATTAGAAAGAAAGATATTAATACCGAAATAAATTGTGAGAATATTGGGGGTCGCAGAGAGTTGAACCTGGGACCCTAAAACCTTAAGGTGTTAGGAATTGGGTTTACCAGGATCATATATTTATCTTAACATCCCCTCACTCGAAGGCCCATTATTTGGATCAAAGAGTGAATCACTAGGTTGTTCGTTCGTTGTCGGTCATCGTACACAATTTTTCAATAAATGAGAATATTGGGGTAGGAGGGACTCGAACCTGAGTCCTCCCACATCCAGCTTTGATACCATGTTAAGTAACCAACTCATCTAAAACCTTAAGGTGTTAGAGGGAGGCCTTATATGGATCTTATATTATATGTTAAACAATAATATTATCAATTTAGTAGGGGGAAAAGTAGTAACAAAAACTTTATGTAAAGGCCATCTGTGCATGCATTAGAATTCATAAAGGTTAATGGGAAAAAGCTTCAACTGAGTTCATTGCACAATGGCATCATACGATTCTTAATAGTTTTCTTGATGGTGGTATAAAGAATCCCCACATCTTGTCACACCATTTATGCATAAACATACAGAGAGAGAGAGAGGGGTAAGTGGTAACTATAATATTCTATGAATGAAACATATCTGGCATTTGGATACTTAGTGTACAGATGGCTAGAAATTTTTAGCATAAAATTAATAAGTGATGAAGTATCGATCTCATTCAAAGATAACAAAAGTAAAATTGAACCTAAATTTTAGGCCAAAGTAAATAATTAATGTGAGTATTTTTCTTGTTTTCTTGAGGAAGTTATAATCAGAGAGAATGCCGTGAAGTCCCTGTATAAGTGCTTATGTTTCTTTGTACGTTATGATCTTTATATTAGCTTTTGCTTGTTGTGTACATGTGTTCAACCTTTGGAATCTTAAGTTTATACAACAGAGAACCACTGGTGAGACAATATAAGAAGATGGATTTTCATTGAGAAAAATGAATTGTAGGTACAGACATTTTGACAATATATACAAATTAGTACATGTTATGAAACATGGGAAGAATGAACATTTGTGTTGTGATCATTGAGATTCATACACTGCCAGCTGAAGAAACTTGTAAGTTCTTTGATGGTTAAGAAATCCCATGAACCAGAACTCAAAGTCATCCTTTGTAACTATATCTATGTACTTTCTTGATGGATCTTTCACATTTTCACTCTCATTTGCTCTCTTTATCTTGTTTAATGGAACTGAAACCTTGTAACGAGTCCGAAGTAAATCTCCAGTTGAAGTAGAGACCTTGATTAATCTTTCACTGCAGAAGGCAATTCTATCGGTTGAGATAAATAGCAATCCGGCTATCGGACCAGCAGTTGTTGATAAATAGCATTGTGAAGCCATTAATAGCTTTTCTCCTTCGCTCACACTGAATTTTTGTCTGAACACTTTCTTCACACCCCCTACTTGGAGAATTTTAGCTCCCAAACTCAACTTTCCCTTCACTGTTTCACTTAACTTAGGTCCTATTTTCACTGCATAAGTAAAAGCAAAAAAAAATATAAGTAATCATTTGTATGGTAGAATCAGTTAAAAAGAATGCCAAATCTCTTATGAAATTTTTTTAGGCTCAAAACTTACCATGGTCGCGGATGCCTCGCGCAAAATTTTCCACTTTTTCACCAAGTTTGTTCATTCTATCCCTCATTAACTCTATCTTACCTGCAGTTTCAAAAAAAAAAAAAATTAAGTTAATTACAAAAGGATCATATATTGCTTATGCAAACAAAAACTATTCATCTCCATCTATATGATTGACAATTTCTACTTACTCTGTCTAAATTTCGGGGATGCGTAATATTTATTGCAACTGATACATAATATTCCTTCTGGAAGCATCTCAGCTGGATATGCTGTTGAGCTGATCGGAAATCCAATAACTTGTCCTGGAATCTGGTTCTTCATATCTGAATTCTGATGAACTGTTAATTGCTTGATTCTCTCTAGTTGAATGCTACTTGCTTTGTGATGCACGTTGTAGGATGGATTACAACAACGCGTCTTACATGGTATTTATAGGGGCATTAAGAAGGTTAGTGGTATATAACTTTATGTTGCATGACTCATCTTTGGCTCATGTATGAGACAAATGTGACAAGGCATGATGTGTTAAGATTAGATTTGATAGAAAATTATGCCCTGCTTTGTTAGCAAGCTAGTCGAAGGGTCTGGAGTCATTGTCCGTAGACGGTAATATAACTTCTTTTAATTTTGTAAAAGTGTAATATAACAACAATAAGTTCAGGTAGTGGTAGTTAGCTGAACTAGATGGCATATTCGATTTCAACAGAAGGTAATTAACCAACTGAAAACTGTGTAGAATGTAGTTGTTGCTAGTCTGATGATCTGTGGGGACTATTAGGCAGTTACAGTTAACAGTTTAAGAGAGCATTGGAAATTAAATCGTCGCCTTGTCGGCTAAATATTCTAAATCATGTTTGAAAAATGTTCGTGTTCTTATAACTTGTTGAATAAAAAGAAGCGAGCAGTTGTGAACTGCAGTATAATTGTGAAGTTACTGAGTCTACCGAAATCTAGGAGAACTTCATTTACATATGTGTGAGCTTCTATGATCTAGCATTGCAGCTTGTAGTACTTCGTACAAAAACATAATCAGGTAAAATTGTGCTTTATGCATGAGAATTACAATTGTTTACAGGGGTGGTCTTGCCTAAAGGCGATGGAGTCTTGCGTCTAGAACCTCAATACATAAGGATCCAGAAATTTTCATATCTCATATGCATAAACGTAGAAAATGTAGCCTATATGTACGATAGGATCCCCTAAACTAATTTCGAGGCCTCCTAAATGTTAGGATTGTCTAATTGTTTATGCATAAGGTACATCAGACAGAAAATAGTTACATTAATAAAGACAACAAAAAATCTTGCACAGTGCAGGGAACTTATATCATCATGCAAAGCATGATACTCAATACTATTTTATGTTTTCATTTTCTTTATATCTTCTTCTAACAAAGATGAGTAAATCAAACCTGCTGTTTGGTCAAAACAAGTAAAATAATCTCATGCGTGTCAGCATTTGAATGATACATAGAGAAGCAGAGACATACTTTGTGATGCCAGCATACTTGTTATGGTACTACTTTTGTATATAATTTGATTTAAGGAAAGAAAAGAGTTTCATCACATGCAACTTATACACAGCTGGTGCAAAAGTTTCAAATGCTCATCTGGATTGCCGTCATTCTTTAATTCTTTTTTTATCATGCATTTTCTTTTTATATTAGCATCCTTAATATCTTTATCTTTATGTGTCACTTTTATAAATCTATTATATATTTTGAGAGAATGAACAAAAGAAGTAACAGCTGAATTGTATTGAATCTCTACATTGTGAATAATCTTTTTACATGAAATGAAACTAAAGTGGGGTTTTATGAGCCCAATTACATTTAAGCACAATTACCAAAACTACCCTTAAAGCTATTATATACTAAACTAATAATATCTCAACATCCCCCTCAAGTTGAAGGTGGGAGTGCAATGAAAACCTTCAACTTGAAACAACTTGAACTTATGGCAGGTAATCAATGTGCTTGATAGCAGCAGGTAATTCTAGTTATGCATGGTAGATGCCGGTTTTGATTGCATGATTGTGGTTGCTAGACTCCGATTAAGCATTTTCTGAACAGTTAATTACTTGGTGTTGACAAATCAGTCAACATTAACGGTAGTAACAAGAGTCAGCACTTGATTGAGCTTTTGACAAGGTAACAGGAAGGTAGGTAAGCATCCATGTAGTGGAAGCTAGGTAACAATTGCACTAGCCAATACAGCAGCCAATAAGAGAAGTAGACCATCAGAACTTGTATTTTATCAGAACTGTAGGACATCCATCAGAACTTGGTAATGATAAGAGACCAATAAAACAACTGATATAACAAGTGAAGCAACCAGAGATCACACTGGAAGCATCAGGTAAACAGTTCAGCTGTAACACAAGAAGCAATCTGGAGCATCAGGGTAGCTGAGCTGGAACACAAGGTAATAAGAGCAACAATCCACATGGAAGTGAAAGCAACAAGTAACAAACCCCAGCTATCTACATGCTGAACCCGGCTATAGACATGCCGAAAGTAATAACAAACGAACGCAGCAACACTTTGATGCAGTTTAACAACATTGGGTTGATTAACACATCCAACTTGGAGGTACAATAGCAAGGTGTAGTAGGTAGCAGCTCCAGGTAGCAACAACAGCAACAAAGGAGCATGACAGCAGTGTGAAGCAAATCCTGATGGAATCTACTTAATCAGTCCAGAGATCACAGGACAGCAGCAAACATCAACATTAGCATTGTGAATAAACTTGTTGACAGCAACTTAGACAGCAACTCTGGCAAGACAACAACTCACACAGTAGCAACCATGAACCCACTAAGGGGCAACAACCCTCTAAGGGGCAAACAACTCCAGATTTAGTAATCTGAGTAGCATCTTGACAGCTACAACTACCAGACCTTGACAGCAACATAAAGGAGGTAACAATCTCACAAAGGAGCAAAGATAACGGTAATTCTACAAACACATATTGTTTATCAGTTGTAAGTTGTAGAATCAGTGGTAGTAAGAGTGGTTCATACACGGAACCATGGCAGAAAGAACAAGGATTAACAGAGACTTGTAGGAGCAGCAACACCAGAAATTACACTGGTAGCAAACTGGTAACAATGATTATGGTGTACCACTCCAGCTATTTACTTGTGACTTGCCGAAATCCAGCTATCTACTTGCCGATAATAGCTATAAACTTGCCGTAAGTGGACACAAAGGTATCAAAACTGAAACTCAGTATTTCGAGCACAACAAGGGTAATTTTTGGCTTCCATTTTCTGGACAATAATGGTAGATAAGATGACTTCCATTTACTGGAAAATCAACACAGCATGTATGATTCTTATGATCACATCATGTACTAATTTGTAAGGTAGAGAAAACTCTTCCATTTCCTGGAAGAAAGCAGCTACAAGCCAATAACAAAACTCACAAGGAGCATCAACAAGCTCACAAGTTGTTCATCAGAGTTTAACGAGGCAACAGAAATCAACCTCTTATCAGCACAAGAAGCATGACAACAACAGGAAAACAAAGCTCATAACAAAGGAGCAAGACAATAGATTATTAGGTCATTGCAACAAATTCACAGCGAAATAGCTAGTAATATGAACAGCAGTGGAACTTGAACTCAGCATCGCACATGAAGTGCAAAATCAGAACCACATGACTCCATTGGTAATTCAACAAATACTTTGTGGTCATCAGGAAACACAAATAATTGGAACAAACTTTTAACAATAGTAATAAGTAGAGACAACACATAGGAATTGAGATGCACCGCAAATCACTTGAGAGACGCAAACATAGATATAAGACTTGCGGAAGAGATTATCGATCAAGAGAGATCGATGAATCGATGAGAAGAGAAATCAGTAGAAGTAATTGTATAAACAGAGAAAATTGAGAGATAACGAACACATCACAGATACAGTTCGTTGAGGAATTTAATCAAACAGATAGAGTATGATATAGAATTGATGCACAAAATAAAGAAACACGATGACGATAACAGTACGAAGACGAGATCAGATAGTACCAATTCTGTGATGACGAAAAAAAAAGATCGTAGATAACAGTTGTAAGTGCAGATGAAGAACACAAAGCTTGAAACTCATCAACAATGGCGGAGATGATCGAATAGCTCTGAATAACACACTGAATTTGCGGAAAAGCGAACAAACATAACGCTGATCGACACCATCGGCTCTGATACCATGTCACTTTTATAAATCTATTATATATTTTGAGAGAATGAACAAAAGAAGTAACAGCTGAATTGTATTGAATCTCTACATTGTGAATAATCTTGTTACATGAAATGAAACTAAAGTGGGGTTTTATAGAGCCTAATTACATTTAAGCACAATTACCAAAACGGTACCCTTAATGCTAATATATACTAAACTAATAATATCTCAACATTAATTAATGGAATGTGTTTTGGGGGGGGCAGCCATGAAACTAACTAAGCCATGCAAGCTACCTTCAGATTGTTATGAATTTCACTATGATCCTTCGATTATCAAACAAGTAAAAAACTAGTACTTGGGATATTAGAAGATTCAAAAATTATTCTCAAATCACTGCACCATATATTGCATAAGGCAACCAGATTTTAGAAAAATGTTGAAAAATATCTATTCAATACACAATATGCGTAATAAATATATTACACTTACTACAAATGCGTGATACATTTATAATATCCATGTACATAATATTTGGGTTAAATAGTTTCCAATTGAGGTTCCAATATATTTGAGATTTAGAAATATTCAATTTTTTAATATAATTTTTAAATTTATCTGTATTCCTTTAGGGGTCACCGATTAACCTTTGAGGTTCAACTTTTCCATTTTGGATTTTAGAAATATTTGAAATGACGAATAAATCGTATACGGACTTAGGGTTTCGGGGCTGGCCCCGATTTTTTAAAAATCAGGCAGCCGAACTTATTAAAAAAAATACAATTTAAATTGACCCTTTGATATATTATATATTTTTTATATTGCTTACAAAAATATATTTTGAAAAAAAAAAAAATAATAGCATTACAGCTATGGGGAATGCGTAACATATATAAAAAATAAGCATTACCCTAATGGGAATGCGTAACATATTTAAGAAACAAGTATTACCCCTACAGGGAATGCGTAATATCTTTACTCCTTTTTCAAATGCGTAACTCGTCGGTATTTATGGCCGCAATTCTGAAAAATGGTATTTTTGTCGGGCGTGAGTGTGTTTTGCGATATATTTGTCCTTTATTCTTAAGAGAGTGTGTTTTGCGTAATATTTGTCCTTTATCCTTACGAGGGGGTTCTGTTTTTAATAAAGAACTAGTCAATTTATCCGCGCTTGTGCGGTTTATAAATTTTCATTTTAAAATATTGAAAACATATAAATTAGTTTTTATTATTTTTAAAAATTAAGTGGTCATTTAAGATTTTTCTAAAAAAATTGATTCAAAACAATTTATATGAATTATAAATTTGAAAATACTCTTATTATATATCAAAAATTTTGACAATCTTAAAAAATATCATAAATATAAAAAGTAGCAATTATAATACAAACGTAGTTTTTACGATCAAAGTTATGAATATTAAATATAATAACAATTTTTAAAGCCGACGCCCCTCTCAAAACATACATGTTCAATAGTAGTGTAAGAATTTATTTAATTTATTTCGAAACGATATAATGAGCAACGGGTATATAACTTTTTTATCGATTTAATCTACCGATAAAATTGGATTTTTTTCAATTTAATCAATTTGATCATAACTCATGTGTAAAAATAAAAAACTATTTGTATTACCTTCACATGTGTTAAGCAAATATTAATATATTTTCATAATTTATTACGATTTTCATAATCACTACTAATAAGGATTGCTTGAGAAGTTAAGAATCCTCTATACTACAATTATCCAAAAAGAAATTGCAATGGTATTTGATTAAGAATAAAAAAGGACGCAATGTAAACAATTTTAAATCGTCATTTAACCTAAAAATAAACTCAATTATATATGTAATTAGTATTTAATATTGAAATAATTTTATAATGCTGAAATAAAGTTTTCCAAATTAATAAATAAATAAACAAAACTAATATATATATTTATTAGGTATTATTAATGCTAATTAATATGTCATTAAGAACTATTTAATGCAAGAAAATAATTTTAATAAAAAATTCAAAAATACGAAAATTCAGAAAAACTATCTTAAACGCTTTTAATAGCTTTCCGATATCCTAGCATTATAATATACTAGATAACAAAGCCGCGCTACGCTCGGCACGAAAACATTTTTCAAATCGTATATATAACATCATTATTCGTTGAGTTTTATTATTTGAAAAGTGATATGATGAATTGAAACTTGTGTAAAGTGTAATTATATTTGAATGTTTAAGAATTACAGGAAAAAAGAATTGGCAGAAAGAAAACATGTTTCCGCTAAACTCTAAAGTTTTAATAATATTTTTTTTGAAGACGTTGATGACATTTGTTTTTTTACATAGAAAATGCTTTTGATATACAATATTGATAAACATTAGTAAAGTTTAATAATGGATAAGTAAAAGTAACATTTTTGAATCATTTTTGTTGTAGATAGCATTATGAGAGACGTGATTGCTTAGTTTGTTGATAAATTTGATTGTATGATGAAAAAAAGGAGTAGAATGTAAATGTGATAAGAGATGTGATTGATTTAACTTGTCGATAAATTTGGTTATGACAAACAAAACAGAATTCAAATGCATTTTGTAAGTCATACTTCATATTTTTTGGAGTGATTCGATATTTGTATCTATTCACTTGATTAATTTTTTTGAGCACCTATAATAACTTGTTTGTAAGTAATATTAAATTTAAATTCAAATTCCTTCATGACCACATGTTCAAAATGGTACTTACATATTCTAATACTTTTATATTAAATCTTGTAATAAATATGTACATGTAATTATTTTATCTCTCCAATAAAAAATGAATTTAAAATCATTGGAATCTGAATAAAACATATTTAGCAATGTGATGTAGGTGACGCTGACGCCCGTCTCATAATATACATACATGATTAACTGATTAATTGTAGTATAATGATGTGTTTAGTTAGAATATCAATTTATTCCAACACAATATAATAATGAAACAACGAATACATAACCTTTTCATTGATTTAATGAGTAAACAAAAGGGATGGAGTGGTTCAATTAAATCGAGTTGGTCACACCCCATGTGTAATTTGTTCATGTATAAAAGTAAATAATACAATATTACTTGTATTTAAATTGGTGAATAATTGGAAAATTTATATATTTCTATATCTTATCATGTTTCTTACAATCACTGATCACGAATTTATTGAAAAGTTAAAATAATCTATTTACATTGTTACCGAAAAAATTTGCAGTGATTTTGAGTAAGAATTAGAAATGGACGATATATATAATTTTATTTTATCGTTTTACCATGTAATAATTGTACTTTTATATAGATAATTAATATTTTATATTAATATAATAATTATAATGTTCTAATAAAGATAACAAAAAATTATATTAAGTATAAAATAAAGTGTATTTAATATAAGTTTAATAGGTACATTAATGGCTAATTAAAATGTTATTAAGTGCAAGAAAATTATTTTAATAAAAAAATCAAAAATATGAAAAATCAAGAAAATTTTTTTGAACCTTCTGAGTGGAAGGCTCTCCGATCTCCTGCTATTATAATATATATAGATATAGATAGATTTTTGTGAGTAATTTCAGAGTTTTCAAATAAGTTCTCAAAAAGTTTTTTCAAAAGATGGGTTATCGTTATCATATTTTTATTGGTTGTTTCTTACCAATCATAAAATGTCAGGTGGCATTTTGTAAAATTGTACCATTTTCCTCATTTTTTACTTTTACTGCAAGTCTGCAACAACTTTTTCTGTTTTTTTCTTACACTGTAACAGACATATTCTGCATTGCTCACAGATCTACATGAATAATTTAGACACTAACAAGCACATTTGCACGAATCTAAAACCAAAAGAATATGCAATCATCTGAGTGGCCTTAGATTACAAATATTAAATTTTGATTCCTAGCATTTTATATAATACTCCTTGTAATCATCACAGGAACTTGAGTATTGAATACACATGTATAGATAGATCGATAAACAAACTGAATTTGCAGACTAACAGAGAGCACAAATACGGAACCACATTTATTGCGGAAGCATAGTAATGATATATCAGAGAGATAAACCGGAACCAAGAAATTTGTTTTCTGTAATTCGGTCCAACCTAGAAGCCATATCTGCAGTTAAATATTTTTTTCCATCTCCAACAATGCCATTCTTAAAAAATGAACTATTGCTTACGCCGTTCTTCAAATGTCCAGTTCTATTAACCTCTAGTTTGCTCACAGTCTCAAAACTACACAAACATATAATCTGATCAAGCAGACATGAATTTTCTTCCTCTAGAGAGAAGGGTTTACCAAGAAAATGTGCAAGACGCCTCAGCTGAAACCGGGGCTCATTTTTCATCTCTTCGTACCTCATAAAAAGAACCTTGTGTGGCTTTTCCAGACTCTCTTTCCAATATCCCAAGATTTGATCCCATATCGGTCCAACTGCACTAATTCCTTTGCAGTACAAATCGAAGGCCTCTTCCAGTGATATGGGAGAAGGTCGCAGGTTGGCCTTGTTGGCAAAGTGGAAGAGGGAGACAAAGTTGTCTTTAATGTCCCTGCAGAGGTAAACAATTTTGCAGTTTGATGAGGTAGAGTCATCAGTAAGGGATTTTGGGAGGCTACCTACTGGAATATGAGTAGCAAAAATCCTAGTGCTGCTGTCTGAGGAGTTGCAAACGGAGTCATATTCAGAGGGATTGAGTAATTCGATAAAAGGAACAAGCTGATGTGGAGTTTCGTTAAGCAAAGGATGGTGAGGATTCTGAGGAGGGTGAGTCTCCCGGTTAATTAACGTATAGAGGATGGCTTTTAACCAAGTGGTGCCGGATTTAGGGGCAGTAACAAGGAATAAATCATTTTCGCGGGGTTGGAAATGTTTTTGGAAATTAACAACACCTTGCAAAGCTAAAGCAGAATACCAGAATCCTTGGTATTGATATGCGTGGGATGAAATTATACCTCTCTCTTTCGGCAACGAAGAAAGCAAGTCCTCAAGTTCTTGGTTGTCAACGACTGACACATCGTCTACTTGCTCAAGAGGCTGTGCTGTTTTTCGCTCCATAACAGACTTCCAAAGTCCTTGTTATTTATGTTGATATTGAAGCGAGTGTTATTCAGAGAGTTAGGATGTTCAAGAATTCCTAGTTTCAAGAAATTTATGTATTATACTGCTGGAATAGTATAAAATTCACTTTTTTCTCTCATTTCAGAGGAGGGTGTGTCAATCATTGAAGTGTAAGGGGTCCTATTGTCCTAATTATTGACAGTATTATTACAACAGACAAGTCAGCCTACTCGATTATGCATTATACTGCTGGAATAGTCCTTGCTATTTATGTATTATACTGCTGGAATAGTATAAAATTCACTTTTATCTCTCATTTCAGATGAGGAAGCATCTCAGCTGGATATGCTGTCGAACTGATCGGAAATCCAATAACTTGTCCTGGAATCTGGTTCTTCATATCTGAATTCTGATGAACTGTTAATTGCTTGATTCTCTCTAGTTGAATGCTACTTGCTTTGTGATGCACGTACATTGTAGGATGGATTACAACAACGCCTCTTACATGGTATTTATAGGAACATTAAGAAGGTTAGTGGTATTTAACTTTATGTTGCATGACTCATCTTTGGCTCACATTTGTCATGACAAATGTGACAAGGCATGATTTGTTAAGATAAGATTTGATAGAAAATTATGCCCTGCTTTGTTAGCAAGCTAGTCGAAGGGTCTGGAGTCATTGTCGGTAGACGGTAATATAACTTCTTTTAATTTTGTAAAAGTGTAATAGAGCAACAAAAAGTTCAGGTAGTGGTAGTTAGCTGAACTGGATGGCATATTCGATTTCAACAGAAGGTAATTAACCAACTGAAAACTGTGTAGAAGGTAGTTGTTGCTAGTCTGATGATCTGTGCAGACAGTTAGAGTTAATAGTTTAAGAGAGCATTGGAAATTAAATCGTCGCCTGGTCGGCTAAATATTCTAAATCATGTTTGAAAAATGTTCGTGTTCTTATAATTAACTTGTTGAATAAAAAGAAGCTGAGCAGTTGTGAACAGTATAATTGTGAAGTTACTGAGTCTACTGAAATCTAGGAGAACTTCATTTACATATGTGTCATGTGTGTGCTTCTATGATCTAGCATTGCAGCTTGGGGTGGCCTTGCCTAAAGGCAATGGAGTCTTCTAGGACCTCAATACTTAAGGATTCAGAAATTTTCATATCTCATCTGCATAAACGTAGAAAATGTAGCCTGTATGTACGATAGGATCTCCTAAACATATTTCGAGGCCTCCTAAATGTCAAGATCGTCTGATTGTTTATGCACAAGGTACATCAGACAGAAAATGGTTAAAGACGACAAAAAATCTTGCACAGTGCAGGGAACTTAAATCATGCCAAGCATGATACTCAATACTATTTTATGTTTTCATTTTGTTTATGTCTTCTTCTAACAAAGTTGAGTAAATCAAACCTGCTGTTTGGTCAAAACAAGTAAAATAATCTCAAGCGTATCAGCATTTGAATGATACATAGAGAAGCAGAGACATACTTTGTGATGCCAGCATATACAGTACATGTTATGGTACTACTATTTTTGTATATAATTTGATTTAAGGAAAGTAAAGAGTATGTTCATCACATGCAACTTATACACAGCTGGTGCAATAGTTTCAAATGCTCATCTGGATTGCCTGTCATTCTTTAATTCTTTTTTTAGCATGCATGTTTCTTTTTATATTAGCATCCTTAATATCTTATCTTTATGTTTAATGTAATGTGTTTTGGGGCAGCCACGAAACTAACTAATTAGCCATGCAAGCTACCTTCAGATTGTTATGAATTTCTAAGATATATATGTTAAACTATTATTTAATGGAACACTATGATCCTTTGATTATCAAACAGACAAACAAGTAAAAAAACTAGTACTTGGAATATTAGAAGATTCAAAAATTATTCTCAAATGACACATGCCACTTTTTTATTAACGAAATTTGTATTAACATACATGACATCCATTATATTTATGAAAAGAGTGGTGCTAGGGACCCCAAATTTAGTCCCCAAAAAAGTTCCCAAATGACATGGCATGAGTGATTTGGCAAATTGTAATGTTTTAATTGGATGGCCCTGGCGGGCCCATTATAATTATAACCAATCACATTCATTTGGTAACAATTTTTGGTACCCAATTTGGTACCTCTAGCATTTTTCTTATGAAAAATAATTAATAAAAATATGCCGACACCTCTTTTGAAAAAAATTTGAACATACAACTTAGCAGCTCTGGCAAAAGGAATCCTAACCCAAAACAAGTTAGTTACCATTTAAAAATACTCTAGCTAGACATTTACACATATGGAAAAATGCTAGATTTACAGAAACTTTCGCAAAAACTTTTACAGAATGGTAGGTGTCTTAATTTAATTGGTTATAATTTAATGGGCCCCCTGCATTCACATCAATATCAACCAATAAAGATATACATTAGTGAAATCCAGCTCATTCTGTGAAAAAATTCTGTAGCCAATTCTGTGCACCTAGCATTACTCTACACATATTCCAGCTATTACACAAAACTACAGCTTCAGAAGTTGATTGTTTCATTTATATCCATCTAGCAACACCATGCTACTCGTGTTCACCTTGGTCTCTATTCTTTCATGCTTAACTTGACAATCTACGAGGAAACAAGGATGGAAGAAAATTTTGGTGAGCGAAATGCTCAGCAAGTACCAGATGTCATGAACCAAATGAATAATTGACATGCATAACTCAATCATCAACTCCAAATTCACAAAAAATTTAGCAAATTGGAAGAAGTTCCAAAGTTATTTCAAGGAGTTGGATTCAAGGTAACAACAGAGTTACTCATTGTACACACGCATTAAACAAACACTGCTATGCTCTTCATTTTCTCTCCATGGGTGATCAGCTCGCAAACACCACGTTGTGCAACGCCATGGCCATCAGCAGTGACCTTGCAACCATTTCAAAATGGCTAACACCACTTTAAACCATAGCAGATTTCTTTTAATAACAAGAACAAAAGTCTAATTATATCCTTCGGAGGCCACTCTCAGGGAGTTAACTCTTTACTATTGAAAACTCTTAGCCGAATAACATTCAAGCATGACTTAATTAAAATTCATCAGCAGCTCAATTGAGGCATAATAATGCAAAAAAAAAAAAAAATTAATTCAAGCTTTTGATGGCTGAGATAATGCTTAGACAGAGATCGAAAATAGTGACAGAACTATAAGGATATACTACGTATGATTTAATATATTGAAATAGTTCTGCATGATTAGATATTTACAAGGGTAGGTAATGGATGATAGATAATTATATACAGAGGAAACCAGAAAAATTACTATTACACACTTATTAGTTAAAATTGATAACATGACATAATTTTTAGATAATATGTATATTTTTTCTTCTCCAACTTAGGTAAATTTTTAGTACTATTACACACTTATTAGTTAAAATTGATAACATGACATAATTTTTAAGATAATATGTATATTTTTTCTTCTCCAACTTAGGTAAATTTTTAGATAATCATCTTGACATCCTCTATATTTGGAGGACATCTATAATATATAGATAATATTTATAATTCATTATCTCCACTTATATTGTGACACATCATCGATCTTATTTACTTATATATATATATATATATATATATATATATATATATATATGGTCAAGTTCTATGGAGTACAGTTTAATTGGAGTACGTTGGAGTACATATACGTTTTGCACTCAAAATATTGTAAAATTTATTGTTTTGGAAACCTTGTTATATGAATATCATAATTTCATTGATAATTTTGAACATCATGTATATTTTGCAATATGTTCATCTTGAAAATCCTTTATGTTTTGCAATCAGAACATATATGTTTTGCAACCCAAATGTGTTTTGCAGAACAATTCATTTTGCAATATTTTGTTAGCAAAACATACAAAATTTTCAAGATTCTCGATGAAATAATGATGTTCATGTAATAAGATTTGCAAAATAATAAATTTTAAAATATTTTGAGTGCAGAACGTATGTGTACTCCAACGTACTCCAATTAAACTGTACTCCATAGAACTTTTCTCTATATATATATATATTATTAAAATAATAATAAAATACTATTTTTAAAATATAACTATTCATTATAGTTAGGGAATTGATAAATAAGCTACAAAAATTACTATTTAAGCTCCAAATCTTACTACTAAATATAAAATTCCATAACTACCCTTAACTTTGGATGTATACTCTTTTATTATAATTAAAAAAATACGAAGAGTTAACCCTCTTCTAGTTATTCCTTTCTTAAACCCTTCATCTTTCAACCATTACTGTGCAGTTCTGAACAAAATGTGACTACATTTCTGGAAGGTAACAGTTAGTTGAAGTAACAACACTTTGCAAATACCATATGAGGAATGAATGGCATTGGAAAAGAGCATTGCTCAGTAAGAATGTTTTCTGGGGACCTGTGGTTTACCTTGTGAACCCTTTACTTTATTTTTCTATCGAGCCAAAATTAATTTACAAGAAAGTAGGGGGAAAAAAAATTAGATTGTAAGGTCTGAAAATGAAAATTAAAATGAAATTCTGGGCATCTGAGAGATTAAAAGTTGCAAGTTGTAAATGTAGAAATGGTCCCAAGTTTCAAGCATGTCATTACTTATCATCAATTTACAAAAAACTGTAAGAATCATATAGTAAAACAGGGCAAGGTTTGCGTATTTTTTTAATTATAATAAAAGAATACATACTCAAAGTTAAGGGTAGATATGGAATTTTATATTTAATAGTAAGATTTGGAGCTTAAATAGTAATTTTTGGAGCTTATTTATCAATTCCCTATAGTTAATACTATTGGAGTAAAACATCTTACAGTTCAGAAATTTTTTAGATAATCATTATATAGCTAATGATTTTAGCTATATATTACCTTTGGAGATGCTCTTACAAGTCCAAATGGATCCATTAACTAAATGGAAGCACGAATATGTTTACTAGTCTCATAAAAAAGATTCAGGATTTCAGAAATTGTTAACAAACTCGTGCAAACAAGGCACAAGAATAAGATCCTGAGATGAATGTAGTCTCGAACAATTAGGAAAATAGCAGGGGTCTATGTGTTTTTATTACTTAGCACAACAAAAGCTCCAGAGAAATTAATAACTGGCAAAAAGAATTAAAGAATTAACTCTGGTAATGATTTGAAAATAGAGTAATGCTAGGTAGTAACCCAGATTGGGTAAAAAAAAAAGGTACAAAATGACATGTCATGGGTGATTTAACAATATGAAAAGATTTAATTGGTGAAGTTAATGTTGGGCCCCAATTAATTATAATCAATCAAATTAAGACACATGACATTTTGTAAATCTTTTTATACTCAATTTGGGGTCTGTATCATTTTTCTTGAAAATATCCAATCAGTTTAGTATAACCCAGAATCAAAGATGTTGATTAGCTATGCTAAATAAGTATTACTCAATCTAGCAAGGTAGCCTTAGGAATTCTCATTCCTTTAGCAACACCATGATTTTTTTTTTAATTTCAACTTTAATTAAAAGAATAATTAGCTCCAACGGTGTTAAAATGACCTAAGCATTTTCTAAGGACAAACCCTACATGATCCAAATTTGGGACACATTATCCCAAATTCTTCTCCTGTGATCCAAATTTGGATCAGTGAATAGTATTTGGATCAGTACTATTCATTGATCAGCTCATTTAATATTAAAATAATGATATTGTTATTTGTATATTCGTAGTTTATTAAATTTAAAATTGATTTATGAATTTACGTAATTAATATTTAATAAAATTTACTTATTAGAATAAAACTTATATCAATGAGAAAAAGATATTTCATTAATTACACTAAGAGATGCATTAATTGAGCATTTGTGGAAGAATATACTAATTCGGAAAATTAATACGTGTCAGTGATATTTTATATGTTGATTAATAAAATGAATGTGCTGTTTGTTATTCCGTCTGTCCCTCTCATTTCTTTACATAAAAAATGTGTCTGGTACGCATTTTAAGGATAGTTTTATAACTTATTTTTTATATTTTCTTTTTTTGTTGTATAAAAATAGAACAATTCTACTTTTATATAAAAAAAGAAAATTTTAAAAATAAATTATGGAACTATTCTTAAAATGCACCTTAAAATCCATGTCGAACATTGGTCCGCAAATGATAAGAACCTAGAGGGACGGAGGGAGTACTTAAGTATACAATTTTATTGCTTAGCAAAAAAAAAAAGTATTGATATGTCCCAGTTGTACACCACGAGATTGTAAAATGGGGGGATACAATCTCAACTAAATTCTTTCGAATTGATGAGGTCTTGATAGATTGTTATAAGAACGTAAACAAAACAAGATAAATAGAATATCTAAAGCATATACAACACACGATATAAAATATCTCAGGTGGGTTGGCTTATCAGCTTGATCCACCTGATGGTTGTATTCGAAGATAATTCTCTGCGTAATAATACACAGCTGCGGTTACAAAGTTTTAGTGTTTACAAGAAAACCTAAAGCTATCAGCCTTGTGATCAATGTTTTCTTCTCTACTAAAACTATGCTGCTCATACAGCTTATTTAAAACTATATGAAGACAAGTAAGTTACATAAAATGTAATGATACATTTTTTATATAACTTGTCACACACATATACTCAAAGTGATTTCCATTTCTGGAATTATCTTGAAAGTCTTCTCTTCTTGATTTGGACAATCCCAGTAGGCTTTGAGACAGTGTATGTTTCCTTCTTCAAAAGTGACTAAGTTCTTGAGGTGACTTAGCTTCCAAGCCCACGTGATGCTTTCTGCACAAGATCATTTTGCTTTTGGATCTTTGTCTCTGAAAGTAGCTTTATCAAAAGGGTTAATCCTTTTTGAGAGTCAATAAGCCTTTCTGCTTATTGAGCTGCGCTAGAACTTCCAAGACAGAACGGCTGATCTTTATGTATTTGTCGAAATATCCTTTGAGTCTTTCAGTAGATGTGTAATCATGTTGGAGGTTGCTTTCACTCTTATTGTTGCCCTTGAAGTCGAATAAATAGTGACTAATTTCACCTTTCACTTGGAAGAGTTTGAGCCTTCGAATATTTACAATTTGACTCCCTACTCGTAACATCCTCTGTGTAATTGATCGCTGTCTATAAGTCACGGGTTGCAAAGTAATTCTGGGTTTGATCTTCATTCGATATGTTTCCTTTAGAGAACTCTATTTTATTAACACAAGGTTGAGTTCTCGAACAGATGTATCTTGAGTTCTTGAATGATGACTTCTCGAATAGTTCCTCAGAGTTCTCGAATGACTTCTCGAATAGTTCCTCAGAGTTCTTGAATGACTTCTCGAATAGTTCCTTGAATAGACTTCTCGATTATAGTTGTTGCAGACTTCTCGAATAGAATAGTCTGAACTTCTCGAACTACAACTTCTCGAATATAACACTGTGACTTCTCGAACTGGGACTTCTCGAATAAACCCTTTTTGGTAGAGTTCTCGAATGACTTCTCGAACTCATCTTTTCTTGACTTCTCGAATATACTTGCATGGTTATAGCAAACCCCTCTTTTGATTACGGATATCTGATTGTAGCATGTTGTGGCTTGTTACATAGATTAAACCCTAACTGTTTGCAGTGTTTCATTCACAAGATGTAGCCTTTGTTTATCTGCAATATAGCTGGCTTCCTGATTGGATTATCAGCTTCGATTCCTTGATTCATTTTCTGCCTTGTGGTATTTGTTATCATCATCTTGAAACATGTATGACTCAACAGTCTCCCCCTATTTATGTCTTGAGGAAAGAACATAAATCCTGAGAGTGATGATAACAAAAACCACTCTTTAGATTTGACTTTCAGCAGAGCAGAAATTATTGATCAAGCTTCTTTGACACATTTTCTGAATTGTACTACTCACTTTCCTTGAGTGCTTAGAACATCTCCCTGTTCCCTTAAGTATAGCATATATCTTAAGAGGTTGTTCTGTTGCTCCATATGCTGATTGGTCTGAAGATAAAACTTACCCTTCCCCCTTGGTCGAAGTCACTTTTCCTCTTCTCCCCCTTGGTCGAAGTCACTTTCCCTCTACTAACTTCTCCCCCTTTTTTGTTATCAGCAGGATCAGAGTAGTAGAATTAGAAAGCAGAGGGATAAGAACCTAGAAATTGCAAAAAAAAAAATCTCTGTAATCTCTCTGTTTTTGCATCAGGATCTCATCCTGGCTCACTTCTCACAACTCACCTTCCCTTTCTAAAGAGGTACTCAATCTCTCCTTTTGCTCTCCTGGAAGAAATAGGAGACCACTCTTAATCACACCTCACCTATTGCCCTGAAACAATCAGGCCTCTCCTGTTTTTCACTCCCTTCCCTCAATCCTAAAGGAAAAACATAAAGACTGAAGAGAAATTTATGTTAACATTAGTGATAGAAGAGCAGTAAAACTATGTGTAGAGTAAGCTTGGTGAGCTAAAGATTGAGTGTTGGCTTCTTCAAGAAATGAAATGAAGAATCAAGATTGTTTGGAGTTGTTAATGAAGTGGTTGATTGTCATAAATTAGGTATCCATGAGTGGGGCTGAATCATCACATTTACAGAAGATCCATCAACCTGAATTTGAGAAATAGTTAAGAGTAACATGTGTGTGCTCCCCCTATGTCAATGCATCTTGTACTAACTCCTGGCTAGTTGACAAGTGATATAGGTTGCATAACTATGTCCCTTACCCTTACTGATTGGGTTCCTGGATGGGAACTTCATTCAATAGTTAAAGCCTGTTGAGAGACTAGAACTAGAAATGTGGATGTCCTTTCTAATCACTCTACTTTTTGGGAAGACATAGGATGGTTAGGCTGGTTTTACACACCCTTACCTTCCTTGTCCTTGTGGCTTCTTGATGTTCACCACTTCCCTCACCCTCACTGTCCTCATGTTCACTACCTTCTAGGTAAGATTTACAAGTATTATCAACTACAGTTTGTTGGGAAACTGTAGAGGGGGTTTAAGGATGGAAATGTGAATGTATGGTGTGCTGAGTGGGTAGAGAATCTGGGGGACATTCCAGCAATTCTCAGTTCAGCAAAGTTAGGCACAGATTAAGGAAAGAAGATGCTGATGAAAATGAAACTCAATACCTGAGCTGAGTGAACTGCTGTAAGAGCCTTCTCCACATGAAGGTTTAGGCTTTTAAGGTTGCAGAGCACTACTGAACTTGATTGATCAAATTGACATTGTTTGTAGCTGTACTTAAGAAAAGGTTTGCAGAGACAGTCATGGATATACATTTAATCATCTGCAAGAATATGAAACTTAAACCTAGTACCATTGTTAGTCAATTCGGAGCATGAGTTTGATCAGCAAAAATACTTATTCATGTGTTTTGGATTAACTAATGAGTCCCGTTTTACAACAGAGTACAGATCAGTTCTTTTCTAATTAAATTCTAATTCTGAGTGTGTTTATACATGGCATATGAAAGAATTATTGAACCTGGTTGATGCAATCACCAAGTTTGCTGTGTAGAGCACATCACTTCCTTATCATTACCCTTCGTTGTCAATTTGAGTCATATGGATTACTGCAGTTTAGACACAAAACTATGCAACTGTGTACCTTTTAAGGCTAACTTGTAAGGTTAGATGAGAATGTGAAATTAGAATTAAAACAACATGAATAATATCTAAGTTATCAAATCTAGTCAGTCTGATTCAGAAAACAAAACAGGTTGATTAGATTATTGGTAACAAAATGAAATGTGTGCCAAATCACTAACAAATCTGATAAACGCATAAGTTGACTTAAGACACTAATTCGCACAAATTAGGTTATGAAGACAACTTAGGTGATTCATGCACTGTTCATTTTAATCTTATCTAAGTGTTCAGAGATGTGTTCAAGTCAAGCAAAGTGAATCTAACAAGTCGAACCAAAGGAACATGCAAGTATATCAAGACTAACAAGCATCAACAAGATATAGATAAGAACAAACTTCATTTCATAAAAAAAAACTTACAAAAATGGTCAAAAAGACCATTGAAACAAACAAAACAAAAATAATAAAAACTTAAAACTAGACCCCCCCCACCTAAGCCAAATAAGCAGCCTTGGCTGGGCCTTCTGGGTCCTCAACAGCGTCCTCCCGGTTGCGAGCGCGGAGAACCTCCAGTGCCACTCGCATGGCAGCAAGGTTCCGCTCTTCCGCAACGAGGAGCTCGTCGATCTTCTCCTGGAGGACCATCACCTTCTCGTAGAAGGGCATGGCCTCGAACTCCTCTAACGAAACTCTGAGAATGCTCCTGGTCATCTTTGATGAGAGGGCTTGAAGAAGGAGAGAAAGGGTTTTGTTTTTGTTAAGAGTATGTCTAAATGATCTCTGCCCCTCCCTATTTATAAGCCCAGAAGTCCTAAAGGCACGTCTTAAAAACTAGGAGAAAACCGAGTGCAAGGATAACCAAGGGTCACTCACCTTTAATGCACACTTACGCATGCAAAAGAGATACACGGTAACCTATACTCATCCTGACAGATCATTTAGAAAGAGTAAAAAGAAAAATATTATGTGTGTGATACGTTCCAAAAACATTTATATCTGACGGCTTAAGTCTAATCAAACCAAGACAAATATTTCTAAAGTATAGAGCACACAAAAGATTCAATTATTCTGGACGAAAGATAGTGCAATATGATATTAACAATTAATTAATCAGTTCGACATCTTAAACCATGACCATTCGATTTGTCTAAACATTTACTTATTCAATATCTCTCAACATTTCACTAGTCGATATCTCTAGTTACACTAGTTCGATATCTCAGAGAATTAGTTGATCGATATCTCAAGCATAATATCCATTCGACAACTCAAACTGGTGCACATAACCATTCGATATCTCTTGTTAATTAAATGTTCGATAACTCCAGAATAGTCAAAAATAAAATAAAATAATAAAGAAAATCCAGAGAATAAGATTCACTGGCTGCAACAAATTAAACAGATACTTCAAGATTATGAGAAGTTCAACATACCGAGCTCACTTACCAACCTTGAGAAGGTTGCTTCATCCAGAGCTTTAGTAAATATATCTGCTAATTGTTTCTCACTTGGAACAAAATGAAGTTCCATAGTACCTTCCATCACATGCTCTCTGAAGAAATGGTATCTGATGTCTATGTGCTTGGTTCTTGAGTGTTGCACTGGATTCTCAGACATTGCAATTGCACTTGTGTTGTCACAGAAAATTGGAATTTTCTCAACCTTAACTCCATAGTCCAGCAGTTGATTTCTCATCCATAAAATCTGTGCACAACAGCTTCCTACAGCAATATACTCAGCTTCAGCTGTTGAAGTTGAAACTGAATTCTACTTCTTACTGAACCAAGAGACCAGCTTGTTTCCTAGAAATTGACAGGTGCCTGTGGTACTCTTTCTGTCCATCTTAAAACCTGCATGGTCTGCATCTGAATAGCCTATTAGATTAAAACCAGAATCTCTAGGGTACCAAATGCCAAGGTTTGGTGTCCCCTTGAGATACCTGAAAATCCTTTTAATAGCTACTAAATGAGATTCCCTAGGATCAGTTTGGAATCTAGCACATAAACATGTAGCAAACATAATATCAGGTCTACTAGCAGTTAAATACAAAAGAGATCCAGCCATGCCTCTATAGCTTGAAATGTCCACCTTCTTTTCCTTAGTATTCAATTCAAGCTTGGTGGCAGTGGTCATGGGTGTTTTTGCAGAAGAGCAGTCTGGTAAGTCAAACCTTTTTAGTAGATCAAAAACGTATTTTGTTTGACTTATAAAAATTCCCTCATTTACTTGTTTAACTTGTAAACCAAGAAAATAAGTTAATTATCCCATCATACTCATTTCATATTTACTTTGCATAAGTTTGGCAAACCTTTTGCAAAGTTTCTCATCAGTAGACCCAAATATTATATCATCTATATAAAATTGGACAAGTATCATAGAGCCATTGACAGATCTATAAAAGAGAGTTTTATCTACAGTACCTCTGGTGAAGTGATTCTCAATGAGGAACTGTGAAAGAGTGTCATACCAGGCTCTAGGTGCTTGCTTAAGGCCATAGAGTGCTTTGAGCAAGTAGTAAACATATTCTGGGAAGTTTGGATCTTCAAAGCCAGGAGGTTGACTAACATACACCTCATCTTCCAGAATCCCGTTTAGAAACGCACTCTTGACATCCATTTGATAGACTTTGAAATTGGTATGGGCTACATATGCTAGGAAGATTCTGATTGCTTGTAACCTTGCTACTGGTGCAAAGGTTTCTTCAAAGTCAATTCCTTCTTCTTGACAGTAGCCTGTGGCAACTAGTCTAGCCTTGTTCCTTGTAACTATGCCATTTTCATCCATCTTGTTCTTGAATACCCATTTAGTGTCGATCACTGACTTGCCCGTAGGCTTGGGTACAAGTGTCCAAACTTTGTTTCTTTCAAACTAGTTTAGCTCCTCTTGCATTGCTAAAACCCAATCTGGATCTAGAAGAGCATCTTCTACCTTCCTTGGTTCTTCTTTAGAAAGAAAGCTGCTATACAAGCATTCTTCTCGAGTTGCTCTCCTAGTTTGGACTTTTGCATTGTAGTCACCAATTATCAGCTCAAAAGGGTGATCCTTAGTCCATTTTCTTTGAGGTGGTAAGTTTGATCTTGATGAAGTTGCTTCATTTTCTTGATGTTGATCATTTTGATTCATTGTTGAGTGTTGAGTGTTGACTGTGAGAAACTCCCCCTGAGTGGGTGATCCTCGAGTTAAGAAGAGATCTAACAAAGTTGTCTACAGATATTTCCCTTTGATTCTCAACTGATGCTTCAACATGATTCTCATCAGATGGTGTGAATTGCTCTTCTACAGATGGTCCATTCTGCACTTCATTTGATGGTCCATGTCTGTTATTTACACCAATCGTTATCCTATCTTCATCATCATCTTCACTTACTCCATCACTTGTCTCATTTTCAAATGAGAAAGACTCATGAAAACCTTCATCTACAAGACCATATATTTTCTTGTCGTCGAAGACAACATGTATGGATTCCATAACAATGTTGAGTCTTAGGTTGTAGATTCTGTAAGATTTTCCAGCAGAGTATCCAACAAATATAGCTTCATCTGCCTTTGAATCAAATTTTCCAAGGCTCTCGCCATAATTCTTCAATACAAAGCATTTGCATCCAAATACATGCAGAAAGTTAATTGTTGGCTTCTTGCCTTTGAACAGTTGGTAAGGTGTCATGCCTTTTGCTTGATTGATCAAAGAAATGTTCTGAGTATAGCATGCAATATTAACAGCTTCAGCCCAGAAATATGTTGGCAGTTTTGATTCTTCAAGCATAGTCCTTGCTGCTTCAATGAGAGTTCTGTTCTTTCTCTCCACCACACCATTTTGTTGAGGTGTTCTTGGTGCAGAGAATTCTTGAGTAATTCCTTCTTCTTCATAGAGCTTTTTTAGCACAGAATTCTTGAACTCAGTTCCATTGTTGCTTCTAATCCTTCTCACTTTGAAGTGTGGATTGTTGTCGATTGTCTTGATATGTTTAATAATGACCTTGCTTGTCTCATCTTTTGAACGAAGAAAGAAGGTCCAAGTGAACTTGGAGAAATCATCAACAATTACAAGACAGTATCTGTTGTTGCTTATCGACAATACATTGACTAGTCCAAATAGATCCATGTGCAGAAGCTGCAAGGGTTGATCGATTGAGGATACTGACTTGGATTTGAAAGAGGTCTTTCTTTGCTTTCCTTTCTGGCAAGCATCACAAAGTCCATTTTTGGAAAACTCCAGTTTTGGAATACCTCTGACCAAATCCTTCTTGACCAATTCATTCATGGCTTTAAAATTCAAGTGTGACAGACGTTTGTGCCAAAGCCATCCTTCATCCATGCTTGCCTTGCTGAAGAGGCATGTAGCCGAGTTGGTACTCGTTGAGTTGAAGTCAGCAATGTATACATTTCCTTTTCTGTTTCCTGTCATCACTACCTTGTTGTCATTCTTCTTGAAAATGACACAAGCTTCATATGTGAACCACACATTTTGATTTTTATCACATAGTTGACTGATACTTAGCAAGTTATGCTTAAGTCCATCAACCAGTGCTACTTCTTCAATGACAACATTTCCTTGTGAAACCAAGCCATATCCTCTAGTATATCCTTTGTTGTTGTCTCCAAAGGTAATGCTAGGGCCAGCTCTCTCCTCAAACTTAGTGAGTAGGGTAGAATCTCCAGTCATATGCCTAGAACAACCACTATCCAGGTACCAAAGATTCTGTCTGTCTCCCTGCACACATCAAAATCAAATCAAGTTGATTTTGGTACCCAAGATTCCCTGGGTCCTGCCTTGTTATCCTTTCTCATGTTTTTCAAGCCTTTACCACCCAAGGGTTCTGATTGAGTTAAATCAATCTTTACTCTAGGTGTAGGACTCTGAAAGACAGGTTGGTTCACATACTCATATTCATTCAAGCTAGTTGTACAATATGGCATATTCTGTGCAAACAAGTTATTCATCATCCATGGCAACTGAGGCATTTTATAAGTATTGTAGTATGGATTATGCATGAATGGCATGTTAGCATAGTGACTAGATGCATGAGCAGGTTGAGCAAACATGTTAGACATAACATTCATGGCAGGCACAGACATAGGCATACTAGGCATAAAAGTCTTCTTAACAGATTTATAGTTGGCAGATAGATGATTTACGCTTCCACAGTATGCACATTCCTTTCGAGGAGCATATTTATTAGGTGTGTAGTTACTGTGTTTGTTAATTCCTACCTTGCCGTTTCTGTTCTTCTTACTAGCCTTAGTTTTAAATTCAGTCTTCTCTAACTTGTCCGTTGATTTCTTAGTAGACAAGTTGCCTATGTTGCTTTGTTCAACTGACTTGGTTTTGCTACACTCTCCTAACACAAAGTTTTTGCTGACAGGTCCATATTTCTTATGCAATTTAGTCAGAGTTGCATTACTGACAGGTTTCAACTCCTTTGGACAATCATCATCCACAGAGTCACTGTCTGATGCACACTCTCTATCAATATCTAACTTTACTTCTGCTAATTTGTGGAAGGATCTAATTCCTTGAACTTTACAAATTTCTTCAGTTTTAACCTTTGATCCACCCCACTTAGCAATTAGATCTTGTTCCTTTTTCAATTGTTCCTTTAAACAATCTTCTCTATCTAAGCCCTCAATCAATTTATCTTTTACATCCTGGTAGTCTCTTCTCATTGTCTCAAAGTCAATTAACTGAGTTTCTAACAGTGTATTCCTAACACCTAACTTAGCATTCAGATCCTTAATCTTGTTATTCTCTTTGTTAAGTGATTTCAATGTGACATGCATGTTATATAGTTCATTTGACATTTCATTGACAACATCATCACATTCATCTTTAGAAAGCTCAGTTAGGTTCGCAGAGTATACCTGGTTGCTTGCTGAACTAGCCTCTTCATCATTCTCTTTTGCCATGAGTGCAAGATTGACAAACTCTTCTTCTGTATCTAAGTTTCCTCCAGCTGCCCAGTCATCATCTTTAGACAGAATTGTTCTTTCCTTTTGCTTGAGAAGATCAAAGTATTTCTTCTTGTAGTCATCAGTTCCAGACTGTTTCTTTTCATTCTCAGCTTTGGATTTTCTTCATTCATTGGCAAAGTGGCCAGCAATTCCACAGCTATAGCACTTGATCTTTGACCTCTCAACCATACCCTTGTTTGGTTGATGGCTTTTCTTGAATTGCCCGGCTCCTACTGGATTCTTCTTGAATCTTAGCTTTGAAAACCTTTTTGATAGAAATTCCAAGTATTCATCTAGATCTTCAGATTCATCCTCACTCAGTGCATCAAGTTCTTCAATCATCTTGCTTTTGCCTTTGCTAGTTCCAGCTCCACCTTCACAAGTTCTCTAACTTGGTGTGGTTTCAACATCCTTCATCTTCTCTCCATCTTGATAGGTTGGAATATTGGCCACCAAAGCTACATTTCCACCATTCTTCTGGCTCTTCTCAACTTCTTCATCTTGTTGAAGCTCGAGCTCATAGGTCTTTAGAATTCCATACAGTCTCTCAAGTGTATAGTCTTTGTAGTCTTGAGAATTTCTCAATGAGACTGTCACTGGCTTCCATTCTTTAGGTAAAGACCTTAGAAATTTTAGGTTGGAGTCTTTGGTTTCATAAATTCTTCCATACAACTTTAACCCATTTAACAGTTTTTGAAACCTGCTAAATATGTTAGTTAAGCCTTCACCTGTATTACAGTGAAAATGTTCATACTGTTGTATGAGAAGTTGTTTCTTATTCTCTCTGACTTGCTCAGTTCCTTCACAGATTGTCCGAACAGTGTCCCAGACTTGCTTGGTAGTGGTGCAGTTGATTACACTATCGAACATGTCCTGATTAATGCCATTGAACAATATATTCATGGCCTTTTTGTCCTTCTAGACTTCTTCTTTGTCTCCATCTGTGAATTCTGCTGGCAGTTTGGGAATTGGCCTTCCAGCAGCTCCAGATCCAGCTGCTCTCCAACTGCAGTGTTGGCCTTCATAGGGATATGAGGACCTCTCTCTATGCAGTTTACATAGCCTTCATCGAGGGATGAGAGATGTAGGTACATCTTTACTTTCCACTGAAAGTAATTATCTTTGTCGAGGATTGGTATTTTCACTCCTGCATCCTTGAATCCCATGGTGGTGATCTTTAAACTTCTTGTATGTTAGAAGCTTGCTCTGATACCAATTGATATGTCCCAGTTGTACACCACGAGATTGTAGAAGGGGGGGTTGAATAAAATCTCAACTAAATTCTTTCGAATTGATGAGGTCTTGATAGATTGTTATAAGAACGTAAACCAAACAAGATAAATAGGATATCTAAAGCATATACAACACACGATATAAAAAATATCAGGTGGGTTGGCTTATCAGCTTGATCCACCTGATGGTTGTATTTGAAGATAATTCTCTGCGTAATAATACACAGCTGCGGTTACAAAGTTTTAGTGTTTACAAGAAAACCTAAAGCTATCAGCCTTGTGATCAGTGTTTTCTTCTCTACTAAAGCTATGCTGCTCATACAGCTTATTTAAAACTATATGAAGACAAGTAAGTTACATAAAATGTAATGATACATTTTTTATATAACTTGTCACACACACATACTCAAAGTGATTTCTATTTCTGGAATTATCTTGAAAGTCTTCTCTTCTTGATTTGGACAATCCCAGTAGGCTTTGAGACAGTGTATGTTTCTTTCTTCAAAAGTGACTAAGTTCTTGAGGTGATCGACTTAGCTTCCAATCCTACGTGATGCTTTCTGCACAAGATCATTTTGCTTTTGGATCTTTGTCTCTGAAAGTAGCTTTATCAAAAGGGTTAATCCTTTTTTAGAGTCAATAAGCCTTTCTGCTTATTGAGCCGTGCTAGAACTTCCCAGACAGAACGGCTGATCTTTATGCATTTGTCGAAATATCCTTTGAGTCTTTCAGTAGATGTGTAATCATGTTGGAGGTTGCTTTCACTCTTATTGTTGCCCTTGAAGTCAAATAAACAGTGACTGATTTCACCTTTCACTTGGAAGAGTTTGAGCCTTCGAATATTTACAATTTGACTCCCTACTCGTAACATCCTCTGTGTAATTGATCGTTGTCTATAAGTCACGGGTTGCAAAGTAATTCTGGGTTTGATCTTCATTCGATATGTTTCCTTTAGAGAACTCTGTTTTATTAACACAGGGTTGAGTTCTCGGACTGATGTATTTTGAGTTCTCGAATGATGACTTCTCGAATAGTTCCTCAGCGTTTTCGAATGACTTCTCGAATAGTTCCTCAGAGTTCTCGAATGACTTCTCGAATAGTTCCTTGAATAGACTTCTCGATTAGAGTTGTTGCATACTTCTCGTATAGAATACTCTGAACTTCTCGAACTAGAACTTCTCGAATATAACACTCTGACTTCTCGAACTGGGACTTCTCGAATAAACCCTTTATGGTAGAGTTCTCGAATGACTTCTCGAACTCATCTTTTCTTGACTTCTCGAATATACTTGCATGGTTATGGCAAACCCCTCTTTTGATTATGGATATCTGATTGTAGCATGTTGTGGCTTGTTACATAGATTAAACCCTAACTGTTTGCAGTGTTTCATTCACAAGATGTAGCCTTTGTTTATCTGCAATACAGCTGGCTTCCTGATTAGATTATCAGCTTCGGTTCCTTGATTCATTTTCTACCTTGTGGTATTTGTTATCATCATCTTGAAACATGTATGACTCAACAAGTATACAATTTTATTGTTATTTTTTTATCAAGACAAATTTAATATTATTACTTATGTATATTAAAAAAATTATATTATATTTTAATTCATTTTAATTATTAAATATAATATAAATAGTTAATGATGGTTAAACATTATATTAAGAATTACAAATTTAATATGAATTTGTGTAATAGAATATGTAAATAGTAATTTAGATATAAATTTGGATCATATTATTAGAATTGATTAGAAATTTGGATCAGAATTTGAATTAATTGGTAATTTAAACTTGGATTTTTTATCACGAACTGTCGGAGATGGCCTAACAGCCGAGGAAAAATTAGGAGAAGAGAAAAACATACAAACCCATACAACATCATCTAACCAATGGACATCGAGATAACAAGAATAAACGTGAACATGAAGTAACAAGTAACTTGCCTGATTTCCTCTGCAACTCCTTGATTACAATTACCCCTCTTCGGGTTAATTGGCTATTTCATAACTGAACTCGTGCTCAACTTGCAGTTGGGTAATTGAACTCAAAAAACTTGCAATTGGGTCCGTACATTAATATTTTATTGCGATTCAATCACTAATCACAAAATAACTTGCAACGCAGTTAACTCTCGTTGACTTTTAACGGAAATCCGTTAATTTTGTACACATAAGCCGCCACGTAGACTTTTCTCTCTCCTCAAATTTGGCAAATCAGCTACCACATAGACCTTTTTAAAGTAAAAAGGTAATTCTTTTAAAAATAAATAAGTAAAAGTTTAAAAACATTTTATTTTCACCTTACCAACTCAGAACAGATCAACAGCTGTTGAATGATAAATAAATATATATATATATATATATATATATATATATATATATGCTCTTACTCAAGTGAGAACCCCAATTAAGATCTAATCTCAGCCCTTCATTTTATAAGATTTCTTTTAATCTCCACCACACAACTTTTTTTCTCCAACTCACGTACCTATCTCTCATCCCCTGTCTCATCTCTATGACCTCTCTCTCATTTACACTTTCCCACCACCGCCATCTTGTTGCCATCTCTCCGATCATCGTTAATTCACATCGATTACCATCGTATTTAAACTTGTATGTATAAATACATTTGAATTCGATCACTCTCGATTTAGTACTAAAATAAAAGATACAAGATACAATTTAAATATGATTTCCAGCATTTGAATCTGGATTTCCAGCTCATCACCGACGAGTCTGGTCAAAAGAACCTTAAAGTTGATGCTTGGTTTGGATCTCGTAGAACAACTGTTGCTATTCGCATGGCTCTTAGCCACGTCAACAATTTGATTGTTGGTGTTACTAAAGTCTATAGATACAAGATGAGATTTGTTTATGTTCTTTTTCCTATTAATGCTAGTATTGCTTCTGCTAGTAATGCTATTGAGATCCGTAACTTTCTCGGCGAGAAAAGGTTTCTTTTTATATCTTTTTTTATTTTATTTTCAGATCGTATTTAATTTTTTGGTCTTTTTGGCTTGTAACTGGTGATTTGATAGACATTGGTGGTGGTGGTTTGGTGATTGTGGTGGTGACAGCCTTCATTGGTGGGGATCAGTAATGACAAAATGTGGTGATTTGTATTAAATTTTGGTGATTTTCGGGTTGTTATCGGCGATGGGGTGGTTTGTGGTGGTGATTTTTCGTTTTTCAGTGGTGATTTTTCGTTTACAGTTGGTCGGAGTGGTGATTTTTGTGTTTCTGGTGGTGATTTCTGGTTTAGCGGTGGTGATTTTGTGTTTGCCGGTGGTGATTTTTGTGTTTCTGGTGGTGATTTCTGGTTTGGCGGTGGTGATTTTATGTTTGCCGGTGGTGATTTTTCGGTGGTTGCCAGAGGTAGTGGTGTCGCCGGTGGTGGTGGGTGATTGAATAGGAAGAAGATGGTGAAATCCTAAATATAAAATATTAAAATATTAAAATCTAAAATGAATGGTAAGAGATGAATATAATGTATTTAAATGAGTGGCTATGATTAGATCTTATATCTCACCATAAGTGGGGGTTCTCACCTGAGCAAGATCCTATATATATATATAACAACACAAAACCAAGAACTCGTCGGAGTTCTTGATGTTACCGGATTTTCGAATCCGGCGAACCTTTGGAGCTCCGATGAGCCCCGATTTCACACCAAACCAACATAACACCAATATCCATACACTGAGCACCAACCACACTGCAAGAACACGCCAGAAAATGACCAAAATGACCATAAATCGCGAATTCCCTGCGAGCTTGAAGCCAACTCCGACCGACATCGCAATTCTCAAAAAAATCGAACCAACCTCAACGTTTAATAGCTTAAAACAAAGCTTGGGACATGGGTAAACTAACCCCTAACACCTCTAACACGAACAATCATCACAAGAAATGAACGAACGATTCAAAAAATCGAAAATAAAACATAACTCGATTTATACAAAACTGGAAATAAACACATCAATTGAATAGATCAATCGATCATACACAACTCTAGGAAGCTAATGGAACCTTCAAAATCACTGAACAATCACTAAATCAAAAACTTCCTAATTTCGATTAAGAACCCTAATTATTCGAATTGATTAATCCTGCATTAGAATAGTGAAATTGACCACACAATTGGACTCCTTGCATCCATATGAAGCTATACACATCAACAATTCATCTGAAAAATCACAGAAATGAAAAACCTTAATTTTTGGCTAAGAACCCTAATTCTACAGATTAATAAGAAAAATCATATAAATGGATCGATGGAGAGGGCTGTTGTGGAAAGAAATAAAAATATAGTAAGATTTTTTAAGAGTTTAAGACATCATGAACTTGGACTTGGTTATTTAACACATCAGCACACCATGTGTATAATTTTTAACACATCAACACACTACGTCAGTTTTCCGTCATGGACGTTACATGGAATTGACGGCGGTTGGCCAATTGCAAGTTTTAATTACTTTGATGAGTTGACTGCAAGCTTTTTGAGTTCAATTACCCAACTGCAATTTGAGTACGAGTTGAGTTGAAATAGCCAATTAACCCCTTCCTCTTCTGAATAATTAGTCGGTGCATAATAGATAAAAATTAGAGACACCTGCCTATAGACCAGAGTTCCACGTGTACTCTTGTGATTTTGATTACTAATTTAATAGTAAAGATTATTATTATTATTATTTATGAGCTATTACCGTCTTAAAACTTTTTTTCATGATAGTCTGAACTTTGTGCCACAGGAAAAGTTGTTTATTACAGTTAGCTCCCAGTTCTGACATATTTCATCTTCTTTTTAGAATGCTCTTTTTAGATATCTATGAAGCATGAGTGTGAGTGTGGGTGCGAGTGCGGGTGTGTAGTACGGGAATATGGAAATTCGGCAAATTAAAAATATATATATAGGGATACGGAATACGGTAATATTAAAATATAAAAAATATTTTATATATATATATATATATTAAAGAGTTGCATTTTAATGAAACAAAGTAAATAACTACACACCCGTATTGACTACAAAACTAACTCAATAAACAAATTGACTAGATCAGGCCATCAATTAATTATCTAATTGAACACATATAAATCAATTATTTCATAATTATATCACATGTTCATACAACGTATACAAAAACTAAGAGAGAGAGAGAGAGTCAGGGAGTCGGTAGAGAAAGAGAGTCATACACGCTTATACAAACATAAGAGAGAAAGTGAAGAAGAAGACGCGGAGAAGAAGAAGACTTGAGATGTCGATCGGAGGGTAACCGAAGATGATCGAAGATGTCAATCGGAGGGTAACTCAAGTCGTCACTCGTAAAGGGGATTAAATTTATTTGTTTTGACTTTAATATTACAAAAATTGTCATTCCCGCACCCCTTTGTATGCACCCCCACGTATCCCTGTTCGAAAATTCGCCGATACGCCACGTGGAGTATCTTCAGCTGGAGTAAGCTCGAATTCAAAGATTCGATTAAACTTCGACCCTGATGTAACACTTCCCACCAATCGGTAGCGTAATACAAACCAGCATACCTATACATGTCATGAACATCGTTCACCACAACTCGAACAAAGGATGAGTGTAAAGCTACATTTCTTTGCACACTTCTTCGATGTGCGGCCTTAGTCTCCCCACCACATCCTCCATAGATGATCTGGTCACCTACAATGTAATTGTGGCGGATATGTTTAGCCACCACACATGTAACGACTGGAACTCCGTTATGCTCTCCAATCATAACTTCCCAGACCAGATTGGAATGCATTCCATCGAGTACAAGTTCAAGCTGATAGTAGAACTCCGCTCCGATTTGATGAATATGAGGCACACCAACTCTACGTGCTATCACCAACATCTCGTTAAAACGGAATTGGAAAGTTATTTTTGACGATGTTGTAAGCATCATTGTAGCGCTCGTTGTTGATGTCCATCTCATGTCGATATTGAGCAATCAAAAAAATTGAAGCCTCAATTTCGGTGATTTGTGTGAATTTTGTGTGTTTGTGTGTGTTTTTGAATTTTGTGGAGTGTGTTGATTCTGCGTATGCTGGAGTTAGTTAATTAAATGATAACTCTATACATTGGTCTGTGTGTATTATGTATCTCTCTAAATTTAGCTCAGGTCTGTTTAGTTAGATGGCGGATTCATTTAAAATGGTGTCTAAAACAGTAATTTTCAAAAGTTCGAGCAATCCGACCCGACCGATAGACACAACCCGACCCGAAAGGCTCTACATATACTCTACTAGATTTCATATCAAATCTGACAAACTCTGAGTAGAATTAAAATCAACAACAATTTTTGAAATCCATTGATTATTATCAATCTGTTAAAATCTTTCCAAATCTGAATTGAATGCATATGTGTATCTATCTAGTTTTAGCACTATACTATTAGTTGGATTGCGCAATATTTTAAATATGTCATTGGCATTTAAAATAGTATTCTCAAAATATAGCATCTTAACCCGATTGATGGACTCATATTCATATATTTTATAATTGAAAAAAATCAATTTGAAAGTTACTGTTTCATTTACAGATAAATAAAATATTTTTATTGCATATGTTACTATTCCAACCCGGCCTATGGATCCCGATCCAATCCATTCAAAGTGTACAGATGGCTATGAATTTTAAAATAATAAAGAATACCCATCCAAAGATGAAGAAATTAAATTAAATAGATATTAAGCCAAGTAAATAATTAACAAGAGTTTTTCTTGTTTTCCTGAGTAGTCATTGGAATCGGATAGAATAGTAATGTTCCCAATCGTACTGCATTGAACATTATGCGTACACATTCCACCAAGTATGAGCTCATTGCGATAATAAAATTCTCGTCCAATGGGATGAATTGAAGGTTCTCCAATCAAACGAGACCTAGCTTTCATCTCAGCAACGAGGTGCAGATACGCAACTTTGACAACATTATAAGCATCGTTGCAGTCCATATTGTTGTGATACATGTTATGGCGGTACCAACCAATGAGAAAATCAGCAACATCTATAATGTGAAATGTCTATGTGTGTGTGTGCTTTTTTTTTGAAATTTTTTGAAGTGTGTTTGTTGATTTGTGATAAGTGATTTTGTGTGAATTGTGTATATATGTTTTAGCGTTCGGTTATTAGTGGTGGGATAAATTTGAATTTTTTGTTGATATTTATAATTTAGTAAATTAAATTTTTAAGTTCTTGTTAAAATAAAATAACAAGAGTAAGTTTTTTAAGTTACATTTTTCCGACCCGATGGAACCGGACCTGTACCGAAAGGAAGACCCGATGATGAAGCAAGACAATGAATAACATAAATAAACAGAACAGTGAATAACTATGAATAAATGAAACAAAAATACAAAAAAATATATAAAACAAAAGATGAACAGAGAGAAGGGTTTTGAGGGAGTGGGGAGACAGTTGTATGTTTCGAAAGAGATAACCCTGAAGTCAATATAATGAGAATCTATACTCTTTATTAATATGGAAAATCATGTTTTAATGGTACACAATAGTATCAAAATATTAAAATATCAAATTTGGTTATCAATAAATTCAGGGTTCGATTCCTTACAACTACATAATTATACAAGATTTTTTATTTCCATTTTTTCTAGCTTCACCTCGGATTTGATTCCTTACAACTACATAATTATAAAAAAATTTTTAATTTTTTTTAGCTTTATCTCAAATTCGATTCTCTATAACTACATAAATAAATAGTGTTTATAAATTATTAATATTACTATTTTAATCTCAGCTCATGTTTAATCTGTGCACGTGCTTTGCACGGGTTACCAGCCAGTATATATAAATACTGATTAAAAATCACAATTATAATTAATTCGTGTAACAAAATTCCTAAGTCCAGTGGAAATAATAAAGGGCTTTTTTCAAAAATATCCAAGTTCCAGAAATATTTTTCAAAAATACGGTGCAACCTCATTTGCAGCTGTAACAGCCCGACTTTTCGGACTATTAATTCTAAATCGAAACTAAAAGGAAATACAGTTTTATTAATCAAAAAGTCTATTACAAATGTACTTATTACAAAAGTGCAGCTAACATTTATCGAAGAGTCAATCTAGCCCAATTCTAAGGTCCTCGAACTCCAATGCTATCGAACTCGATCGTACACCGAACCTGAAATATTAAAAGAATGAGCTACGAAGCCCAGCAAGCAACTATCGTCTGACGGCTCAAAATAATATTTTTATATTTTTCAAAAACACGATTTTCACATGTAGCACATAACATCTATCACACAGTTTCACACAAAATACTCAATAACAATTACGACAAAAATTCACACAATACATTCTATAACAAATATCAAATCGATGTACATCAGATTATCAATAACTCACATAATCTAAATTTTGAATCGAACAAACAAATCTTAACATCAAATTCTTATTTTAATTCCCACAGTTCTAAATTACGGTCACACTATGCCAATGACACGGCTTCTATAGTTCGATGGTTCGATGGGGGCTAGTTTATGTCCCTCGTTAAGTCTTACTCAAAAAGGTATCTATATGTTCCGGAACGTGCGTAAACTAGTTCTATGATTCGATACGCAACTAAAACTGGGGAATTCTAAAATAATTCTTTTCTAAAATCAATTTTCGATATAACAAATTCGATAATCAAATCAAACAGGTATTTTGAAACATATTAAAAACAGATTTTATAACATTAGTGAGCAATGAAAAGTTACTTACCTCAATTACGCAAATCAAGAATTCACATAATCACATAAGAACACATGTACAATCCTTAGCAACCCATCAGAAACAGAACATCTAAAATCTTGAAAGACTCCATGATTACAATTCTGATCAGATCTGTATTTAGCCTTTTTGACCATCTAAACGATGTTTTCTTGAAAAACTCAAAGAACAAAAGTTGTAGAGCACGAAAAGACCTTTCCGAAAAGTCTAGAATCAACGAATTCTGACTTGCGATTAATTTTCTACGAATTTTACAAAACTGCTGAATTGTGTGTGAAAAAGACCTACGAATTTTGTAAATAAAGATGAGGAAGGAGAATATGATGTATTTATAATGTTTTACAACCCGAATTCCAGACCTACTAGTAATTCATATTCAAATCTGATCCATGTTTTAAGCCCATTATTCAAATCCAATTTTAATCCTATTTATTATCTAATTTTAATCCATTTTTAATATTGTTCTATTATTATTATTCTAAAAATTACGGGATATTACAGCAGCCCCAAATGCAACTGTTGCAACCTGAAATGTAACTATTTGCAACCTGTTGCGCAACCACTTATGCAACTTTTACCGTATTTTTTCCAAAAAGTTTGAAAACGTGGGTATTTTTTATAATTTCAAAATAATAAATTAGTAAAACTAGTCTGGTTTTATTCGACGACCCAAATTCCTGCTCCATTCGTGTCCACATGTCGTACACGTAGAAAGTCCGAAGGTTTGCGAAGCCATGAATTTTCCCACGAAATTCCACCATTTACACCCCATGCGTGGAGATGGAGCAACACATTACTAAAACACTTGAACACTACACAACTCATCCATCCCTTAGTCGTTTTGAGTGTTTGAACATGTATTGAAAAGCTCTAGCATAGGAGAACACACTCCAATCATAACTTGTTGTGAAAATGCACAAAAGGCTCACTCAAATCGGCCCTCAAAATGACACGATAATGTGGGACTAAAACCCACATTTCCCAACAAATATGAGGACGAGTAGATTAGGTTAAGTTCAATTTGTTACGATTAGGTCTGTTGATTTCAGCTATTGAAAAGAAGAAGAGGTTGATGGGGGGATGGATAGTGCAATGAAGACTGAGGAAGATTTGTCTAAGTGTTGGGGAACCAACTCATCTAAAACCATAAAGTGTTAGAGGAAGGCCCCAATAGGATTTTATGCTACAACATATATTATTCAACACTGCCCCTCAATCGTACAATACATTTTTGCTACGATTGATCAGACAGACGGTAGACGAAATGGCAAATACAGATAAAAATAATGAATCGAATAAATGGGGGTAAAGTGACTCGAACCTGAGATCCCTCCTAAACCGAGCTCTGATACCATGTTAAGTAAACAGTCACTCTAAAACCTTAAGGTGTTAGAGGGAGGCCTTATATGCATCTTATATTATATTCTAACACTCCCCCTCACTCGAAAGCCCATTTATGGGTCGAAAAGTGGATCACGGGCGCTCATCTTTGGGGCATAAATTGCCTTTCGTGTCCATATATATATTGAGAATATTTGGGGTGGTAGGGAGTCGAACCTGAGTCATCCCGCCATCCTGAGTTCTGATACCATGTTAGGGAACCAACTCATCTAAAACCTTATGGTGTCAGAGGAAGGCCCCAACAGGATTTTATGCTACAACATATATTATTTAACACTAAGTAATCTGTTGTGTCTGTGAAATACGAATTCCAACATTTTGCAATCGTATTGGAATATGTTAGTTTTGAGCTAGATTTTCATGTGTTATAATGCATGGATTTCCTGTTCATCTCTTTTATTGTTAGCTACCCTTTATTGATGTCTTGATTGTTCCTTAGTTTTTTTGTAAGATATGGAAACATTATGCACGGTATTCCTGACTGTTTAACTATTATTTTATTTATTAGAAATTATAGCCCCTCACAGCCTTTCTCTAGAATGGTTTGGTCTAATTTGTGAACTTTTGTGTAATTTGGAAATGGATTTGGATTTGATTGGTTTTGATTTGATATTAGGTTTGATTAGTTTTGGATAAGGCTTGTTGGTTAGATTTGGATACGGTTTTATTCTTATTTTAGGTTAGATTTGGATCTGAATTGGTTTGGCTTGGTTATTGGGTTTGATTTTAGATTTAGCTACAATTTATGGATTTGGATACAGTTTTGGTTTCGGTATTGGTATTGTTTTCGATGGTTGGAATTTGTTGGATTTTTCTTTCTTGTTCGTTGGTTGCAGATTTGTTTGACTTTTAAAGTTGTTTCGATTGGTTATCAGGTGACATGGCTGGTTCTTCTCTTGCTAATTGAATTTCTTGTTAACTCTCGTTTTGGTTTGAATAATGAATTTCACAATTATTTTAGTTGATTCTTGAACGACATGGATGGTTTGGATACAATTTGCCTTTGAATTTTTGCTGATTGTATTTTTCTGTTCGCTTTGATTTTGGATTGTATACAATTTGATTGCAGTTTTTGTTTTTTGTTTTACTCTTGGATGACATTGGATACTACTCTTTCTCTTGTTTTGCGCTTGTGCATAGCTTTGGATTCGTTTGGAAGGGTTTGACTCGTTTAGATTCGTGATTCCCTTTCTTGTATTCGTTTGGATGTTCTTATTTTGTGGTTGCAGCTTTGGATTCGTTTGGATATGTGGCTCAATTTCTTGTTGACAAACTCTCGATTTCCCATCGTGAGTTTGGGGGATGTTAACATATATAATATTATTATTATTAGATAGTTCCATTATTGCATTAGTTTCCTTTAATAGGATAATTTTCCTTATTATTGTTTAGTTGTGGCTATATAAGCCCTTCTTTAGAGCATCTCCAATGGGAACTCGTAGCTAAATTTTCAAATTACCTATCATAAATAAGAATTATAAATAATGTGTAAAATATTTTGCACTCCAATGGTACATATCCCTTAGGTAAAATTTTAGCCAAGCTCATTACATTGGCCATTTGTTTAACATCTAGTGACCCAGTAGTGAAACTCCACATCATCTCTTGTCAAATCATTATAACCAACTCCATTGAAGCACAACACCTAGGATCATCAAATTTTACATCCTTAAACTATATGCTGTTTTTTGTTTAGGTCCCTAAACTATAAAAAAAATATCTGAATACCTAAACTTTTAAAATTTCTGATTGACATCCTTCCATCAGTTTTTGACTAACGGACGTTAGTCAATGATGACGTGGCAATGTCGGAAAAATCGAAATTTCACGGAATGAGGTGAAAATTTAACACTTTAATATACGAGTGATTATAAGAACATGGGTGGTGAAAGTTTTCGATTTCGAATTCACTAACATATCGAAATCTGCACTTTAATTTCAAGAACACAAAAAAAAACTTACTAAAATTTACAGATTTCCATATGTTAGTGAATTCGAAATCGAAAACTTTCACCACCCATGTTCTTATAATCACTCGCAGATTAAAGTGTTAAATTTTCACCTCATTCCGTGAAATTTCAATTTTTCCGACATTGTCACGTCATCATTGACTAAGGACGTTAGTCAAAAACTGACGGAAGAATGTCAATCAGAAATTTTAAAAGTTTAAGTATTCAGATTTTTTTTTTTATAGTCCAGGGACCTAAACCAAAAACAGCATATAATTTAAAAACGAAACAATTTATTTTCCCATAAATCAATTGTCTACCTACTGCATTGTAAAAAGAATTAACAATGAAGTACTAAAAGTATATAAAAAAATGCTGCATTTCAATTTTCAAACCCTACAACTTGTACTTGATATGACTCCAAAATTTATTCTAGTTTTAAGTCTATATATAGGAACCCAACTACCACAAAATGAGTATGAGGCATTTCCCCTGTCCTTCCTATATTTTTTTAAGGTCAACAATTTTTTTACCCATGAGTATGAGGCATTGGATATGCCACCGAACCTATGTTAACTGGGGGACCAGGAAATGGGAACATTTGTCCCGGAACTGGGGCTCTCGAACCAAATGCCATATGCGTTGGTTGGGGAAGATTCATCGGTGTTCCTACTGCTGAGATGAGCTGTCCTCCTGACTCCCCGATGGTTGTCCAACCATACTGACCTACTCCTGAGGGAGCAACTGGGGTTTGAGAAACTTCTATACTTGGTTTACCAGATGACTCTCCTGGTGAACCATTTGTGTGACCAGTAATTGGCCCTTGAGGAAGTGATGCATCGCTGTTCTTGACATTAGTGATATCGTGAATGCTTGTTCTCCTCCTGTCTTTGTTTACAGAGTTTAAACGAATGAAGTACTTTTGTGCATGGCTAGCTACTTGTGTAGGTGTTCTTGTCACCACAAAGTTCCGTGATATACTTCGCCAATCACCTTTACCATATTTCTCCAGACCGAGAAGAAATTGCCTGGTTTGTCACAAGAAGAAAGACTTGATTATTAATTGAGCAGTATAACAAATGAACAAATGATCAGAAACACCCAACTGCATTATGCACCTATAAAACGTAGCAATCCAATTTGGTTTTTAAATCAAAACAATCAGTAATGGCAGCAAAAATACAAATAAATTACATAGCATTACTTCCATACCACATGCATACAAATAACAAATCAAAACCTGCCCTTGGGGTGAGGGTTCAAGTGTGTGTTTTTCCCTCCAACCAAAAAGCAAATTTTGTCCGGTTACATATTACATTTGGCCTTGCGCAGAACAAAAGTTCAATATTAAGACTCTTTTTAGAAAATATTTGCTTGGGGCTGGCTCCAATAGAACAATCCAATTAATTAGAAGAGTGTATTGATCTAGTGCATATTGGTAAATTAAAATTCAGCAAGTTTGAAACTGTATTTGATTCAGATTTAGGACAGAACATCTATAAACACGTGACCATAAGGGTAACATCTCAAAAATCAACTGGCTGAAGGACTCGAGCCTGCCTGAAATATGTATATGACCATGTCCATTTAACATGAACATCGACCACACAGTGAGATATTAAAGTCCACAGATGTTCTCCTGAGCACAACACCAACAATAACAACGTTTAATGAATTCAAAAATGAATACTCTGGGAGGTCGTGATCTCCCACCTACCCAGAGAGAGGGGCACCAATAACCATAGTGTGCAAAGTATGCATATGTGAAACTTATAAAATCAAGAATGAGCATTATAAAATCAAGAAACAAGACAACTATGAGCAGTTACTTCTCTGAATTTAAAGTTTCCCAACATATGTGAAAGTCATAAAATAGAGCTGCTCCCCAGGTGTAAACAACTACATCCAGAAAGGTTTTCACATAGTACATGTCCTAACAAAAGGGCTGGCTGAACAAATACTGCTCATGCTAAAGGGTGGTAAATTACGTTTATGGTTTATCCAAACATATATGGCGCATGCACTTTGCCAGAAAGAATGAATCAAGCATGATTCCCAGATGTACTACTTACTCACCTCTGTCTACTTATTCAAAGATTTCTTCTCCGTAAACATTAATTACTAGTTCGTACTCACTTAATATGAGTATATGACAATCACAAAAACATGCATTAGAGCATGTTCTAATACGATAAGTCGATACATAGCACGTGACAATCTGAGTTCCCAAGAATTAAAAAAACTTATGAATCACCAAATATGTATATTTAGACTTTTCGTATAAGTATTATACAAGCCACCAGAGCACCTCCCTCTCTCAATATATCTATCTATCTCTCGTATTACAGGAAGTAGGTCAGATGCAAATCCCAGGTGTTCTTTTGCAACTATGTTCCAGAAAATCAAACATATGGTTAAACAGGTTCAACAAGTCTATTAAGAAATTTAAAAAGTACCAATAAACAAAAATTATCAACTCCTAATTGTTTCCAAAGAAAGAGCACACGTTAAGAATTAGAAACATATACAAAGGTCCAATAGAACTTACCTGTGCTCATCCTCTGTCCACGGGGTCCCTTTGCGGCGCTCCTGTTCAGGCCGTGAAGCTTTCCCACTATCAGCACCGGATTGGCTTATGTTAGCAGCTTTCTCACCAGCTTCTTCATCATCCACTACAACTGTTAAGGCATCTAAAGAGAAATTGTAACAAGGCAGTGGCACACAGCCAGACTCAATTCGTTCAATATCATCAACTAGGAGGTCATAGTGTTTCTTGACATCTTCTACAGATTTCCCAGGAATGTCAGCAGCAATTTTCTCCCATCGATCTTCTGAATTCTCGGGATAAGTTGCCAGACCATACTCAAACTTCTTATCTTGTTCTCTGGTCCATGTGGAGAACTCAGCAGATTCATTACCACTCATTCAGCCTAGAATCAATTTTATGTCGACGAGTTAATGAGATTCACAAGATATAATGCACAATGACTCACGAATAGTCTGAAATTTATATGCTTCCACGTGACAACTAAAGAATTCTCTAGAAAAGAAATTGGATTTGGGATCTAAATTAATCACATAAAAATGTATGAGAAACAAGTCAGGATTATGAGAAGTGGACGCGTCAGATCACGACATAAGCAAACATAGAAACAAACTCCCATGTTCACAACAGAATTATATGAGAAGAAAGACCTGATTTATTTAATGGTGATTTCCTCTTAAAACTAGATGTTTTTGAGAAAGAAAACTGTCTCAGTTAGAGTTTGAGATATAGCTTAAAACCAAAAGCAAATGTTGAATTGAATAAAATAGTGAGGAATGGGAGAGAAGGAAAAAAAAATGGTAATGGTGAATTGGATACAGTAGTTCAGGCTTTGCTGCGAAATGTGAAAGAGACACTTAGCTTAAAATAAATTGTGAAAGAGACTAAATTGCAATTAAATAACCAGCGACCTTATTTTTATATAATAAAACAGAGCAAAGATCCAATTATTAAAATAATTTTGTGCAATCGTACCACACCAGAAAACTCTCTTTTACAGTAGGTAAAACTGATAATTGTGAGTGTTCTTCCACCTTTTCTGGTCAATCAATAACACCAAGCAGTACAAACAAGTTTCTAAAGAAAAAAACTAAATCCATAATAAACATGTCAGCAGATAATAAAGTTAAAATCAGTTACTAGGAAAGATGCTGTTCATGTCACCATATGTTACTTGATTAACATTCATCAAAGCTTAGCTAGTGCAAGTGATGAACTAACTTAAGTTACAAAACTTATTACTGTGATTCACCAAACGTTAGAAGTTCAAAATCTAACCAACAATTATAGCAAGAACCTAGTACTCATATATGACAATTATAAGACTAAGACAGTTTACCAAAATTACCAAGAAACGATTAAAACTTTTCTAAAGCTTAATTATAACTGAGTAATGATTTACTGCATAAAAAGAAAGAAAAATCTACAATCCAAAACTACGGGTGGCAATTTCGGATTTCGTTTTGGGTCCATATCCGCAAACGGGTACGGATCCTGGGTCGTGTCGGACATTGTCACCCCTAAAATTCGCCGAGAACAAAAATTAAAATACACACCAAGCATTATACCTTAAACCCTAAAATGAACTGATTCCGAAACACCCAAAATCAACTATAATCAAATAAGTCCACACCCAAAATATATGTATACCACATAGCCTGTGTTTGATGACCAAAAACCCCTAAAAATGAGTCAATTGAAAAATGTTTGACAAACAAAATCAAATGGCATTGATGGGTTGTCCCAAAAAACAAACTTTCAAACAAAAAAGTGCTGATAAAAGGGGTCATGTTACACGGTCAGTCCCAATCAAAGAAAGTACTAATTCAACTACTTGCAAGAACTCTACTATTTTTATCCATTAATTTTTTATAGTTGCTAATTAAGACTAAATAAACTGTGCTTCATAACATAACACCATTCAATCAATAATTATCTGACACATAAAACCATAGACATAAATTCAACAAATATGTATATATGAACATACATGCATCATAAGTACACGTGCACAACTGATTCTGCTTATAAACATGTATGTATGTCAAGATTATGATGAGATAAGCATAACAAACTACAGTTGCATGAATTCACAAAATGGGGTCAGGGTGTTCAGTACTGTGTGTGTGTGTGTGTGTGTGTGTGAATCATCACCTTTACTGCTGGGATGCTCTGTCTCGTTTTTTCTGTTGAATGACACATCCTGTACAATTATGTGCATTTATATCATATGTTATTACCTGTACTAAATTTTTTTTTTTTTTTGGTAAGAATTGTTAGACTAAACCAATTTATTTCCGTATTATTTCTGTATATTTAGTAAATTACATATCACGCATTTTTAGATAAAATTTATCTTCATATATTTAGTAAATGACATGTCAAATTTATCTCAGTATATTTAGTAAATTACATGTCACGAGTTTTTGGATAAAATTAAATCTTTTCCGAATTTAATCCAATCAATCATAATTTTACATATTTTATTGTGTCTTTTTTCTTTTACATTTTGAGCTTTGGGTTGATGAGTTAAAAAAAACAAATACTTGCCTTAAATTGTTAAATTAGTACAAATATGTCTACTTTTTAAATTATTTTTAAAATCGTAGATTCCTATTCTTCTTCTCACATGAGAGAATATGAAAAAAAAAAGTGTTTTTAGAGAATGTTCAATGGCAATTGGTATAATGGTTGCTAAATATTTTTAAATTAGAAAATAGTTAAATTTTTACAGATTAGGGCTGAACTCCCATGAATATATGGTTATAATGATAATAAGGGTATGATTCAAGTGAGAACATGTATATGTTGGAGAACAATGAGAACACCACATTTCAAGCTATTCTAAAAGGTCCCGCCAGGGGCACCCAATACGAAAAAGTCATATAATTCTACTCTCTATTTATTCATCAAAAAAAAAGTTTAAAAAAAATTTCAAAAAAAATTTAAAAAATGATGATGTGGCAGCAGTTTTTTATTAAAAAAAATTTTGTTAAATTTTTTAATTTTTTTTGTTATGAATGGATAGAGGGTAGAATTATAAGACTTTTTTGTGAAGGTGCCCCTAGCGAGTCCCTTTAAAATAGCTTGCACACTAACATGTGTTCTCACTAGAGCGTGACCCATTGTGTATAACTTTTGCTAGGGGATTAAGTGTTTTTTCTTTTGTCAAGATGAAACATTAATATAAATAGTATCGAAGATACGAAGTTCGGAAGAACATAGTTTTCTTCATAAAAAAAACAAAAAATTATATCATCTAATCGAAAAGTGGGTGAGGATCCTCTGTCCCTTTTTTCATGTCTCCTTCTGTGTCCTATATACAAAATGGGTGCCCCTGGCGGGCCCATTGTAAGGAAAATGGAAATAAAATTGGAGAAGGGGACAGAGGATCCGGACTCCCGAAAAGTAAGTAAGCAAGTATTCCGGATATTTAGACAATAATGCTTTTAGTAAAGATACCCATCAAAAAAGGTCTCGTTAAAACTGTAAAATTCTATGGAAAAAAATTTTAAGGGTAAAAAAGAGTATCCACAAAATATAAAATACATTATTTTATAAATTGTTATTAAAAATAAGCAAAACTACTTGTTAATTTTGAGAGTCCCGCTCCCCACTGCCATTAGATATTGTACTTGTTTTGTTTTGGTTAAAAGATTCAAAAAAGAGAGATCTGTTCTTGATTTGATTTTAGTTATATTTGGACCAAGTTTGAATTGAACATGATTTTTTATTCGAGAGAAGGATGCTTATTTTTTTTTTTACGAACAGGAATTATATTACTCAAATAAATCACCTGTCGACAGGAACAAGATCTTCTATCGAAATTACGACCTGGAAATAAGAATGACTCCCTCGCTAAAAAGTGAGCGACCATGTTGGCGGATCGTGTAATAAAAAACAAAGACTAAAGTATGGATATTCACGAATTGGTTTAGTCCGGATTCTTATTTTTTTGGAACCAAACCAATATAAACAATTTTTAAAAATCAAAATCAAACCAGACCAGTTAGATGCCAAGACCAAACCAAGCCAGACCACAGAAAAATGGATTGATTCGGTTTCGAATCACGGTTTGAACTTTATAACATATAATTTTTTTAATTTTAATTAAATTTAAAATGAAATTCTGATTTAAATAAATATAAAATAAAATTTAATACACATTAATATTATACACTACATATATGTATTACAATATATGTTTATCAATGTTTAGTCTACTATTTACGTATTACGTTTATATATTGAATGAGTTGTACTCTAGAAAGAATATCTTATATAAAGAACAATAAAGAACACCATCATAATACTTTATTTTTCATAAAAATTGATATGTTATGATAAGAATTACAAATTTTAACAACAATTAAGCTTAACATATCGAACCTAACATTGAATCTCATCTAAATTTAGAAATCAAATGTTAGATAGAATCCAGTATAGAATCTTATATATATATTTGTAACAATAAATTTATGTATAATCATGTTACGTTTGATCATAGTTTTTTTGTTAGATTATATTTTTATTCATAAAAGACCATTTTTGATCTGAAAATTAGATTCTAAATGCGATTTTATATAAGATTCTATGATGTTCTTTATTGTTTTTTATATAAGGGCATTTTTCATGGAGCAATGGCCTTTATATAAATAGTAAACAAATTAATTTAGTGTAGAACTACAACATATTGACAATTAACTCAATATTATATTTATTAAGTAATTTAATCCTTTTATTATATATACGTATATACATTAAATACTAAAATTATAATCTTCACTTATAACTATCTACTAGAATTTTTAACAGATTATTATCCAACGGTTCGGTTTGGTTTAACTGGTTTTAAAATATTGAAAACCATAACCAATTCATTTATGTATAAACGGTTCGGTTAACCGAACCACTAATAACGTTTTTACGGTTTCGATTTTTGTTGGTTAGGATTGTTATGGTCCAGTCCGAATTCATGGTTCACGGATTTTTTTAACATTCCTAGACTAAAGAATAGGAAAAATATTGATTTGTTAAAAGAAAATGAAAAACAGATTAAAGAATTGGAAAGAATTTTTTTATATATTCCACTTTATATTTTCTTTTCTTTTCTTTCGGGGATACAACAATCAACTATTCCCTTCTTCTTTTTCATCGAACTAAAAAATTGTTCCAAAAAAATTTCTTCATATATATATACCCTTGTGATGTACGAAAAACTTATGATTATTATTTGAACAAATTCTGATTATTATTTTTATTCTAATTTTTAAAAGAATGTATTTTCCAAAATTTATTTTTTTGAACATTCTTATTTTTCAAAATTTTATCATAGTAAACTGTTGAGTATTGAATACAGTAAAAGAATACAGAGGGGGTGAATGGATTCTTGAACTTTTTCTTGTTCTTGAATCTGTGTAGCAAGATAAGTGTTTGTGTGCGCAAATGTGAATGTGCGGATAAAGAACACAAGACACAATATCACTTTAATCTAATATATTATTAGATAAAGATTTGCTACAATCTATGAATACAAATGATAGTATTCTCAGTTTCGTTTTTCTCAAGGAGATGTGCTCTTACAATGTGTATGAAAAACTTAACCAACTAGAGAAGTGAGATTGTATTCTTATAGATCATGAATACAACTCATTTACTACAAATAAGGTTACAGGATAAATCACTTTCTTGCATGTCTATCCCTTTTGAGTAAACATCCAAACGGCTACAGATTTTACTTTGCAACGCTCTGTTCAGATCCACTTCTTTAGCTCTTTGTCTCTTGTACATCTCTCCAAGCTTCTTTGTAGGCTTTCCAAAGTACATTACAGATTATGGTCCATAAAGCACTTTAGCTTGTTGCATGTTTCTGACTTGTACAATTTCTTCAGTAGTTCGTCTCCAAGAATGTATTCGAGAAGTGGCTAAGTGATTGATTCGAGAACTAGGATTAGATAACTCTGAGTTCTCGAATACTGTATGATTGACATATCGAATCACTTCTCGAATAACACTTTTCTCCAGGGTTCCTTGAGTTATCGAATAGAACACTTGACTTGTCGAATCCCTGAGATATCGAATTTGACTTGTTGACTCTTTGAAAACTCGAATACCACTTTGACTTGTTGACTTCTTGAGTTCTCGAATAGAGTGTTAGACATGTCGAATCTCTGAGATATCGAATGAGATATCGAATAGTTCATTCAGAGATATCGAACAGTGTCTTCTCAGATATCGAATCTCTGACTTCTCGAATGCTAGACTTCTCGAATAGACAAATGTACTTCTCGAATTGGTACTTAAGCAAATTCTTCATTTTCTTCAAATCCCAACTGTGATTATTTGACAATCTTTATCTTCTTGCTTGATGCATGAACCTTGGAACTTCTTTCAAGCATTATTCTTGATTTTATAAGTACAGTTACACAACTAGGATTTGATGCCTATTACAAGTACAAAACAAATAGAAACTCTACAGCTAGAGGTTCCCACAGTTAAGAGGTCATGTAGGTAATGCATATCATTACACATACTTAGGCTTGTTATATTATGAGCACAGGCATGTCTCTGTGACCAACAATCTCCCCCAAATTGTGAGTAAGACCCTTAGTCATAATTTCATGGCTGATAATAAGCCTAACATACATAAAGATAAAACATTGACAAGTACAGGTATGTAGATTGATTGAGAACATGAATGGAATTACAAGTTGAGTAATCTTACAATATGGTGAAATATTAGCCATTCTCATTTGATTCCATCTCCATTGCTTTGGCTTGTAGATCATCACATGCTTTCTGTTTCCTTTCTTTCTCCCTCCTTGCATTCTCATCCATAGCTCTTATGATTTCTGCCATAGCATCCAATTCTTCAAGCAGGATAGAGTTTTTGGAATCTTCAAGTACTGGTTTTAGTATTTTGGCAGGATAGTGATTGAGTAGGTTCATTCTGATGTTAACATGATCTCCATTTCTCCTCCTATACTTTACAACATAGGGATTGAATTGAACTCTACACAATCCCTTTGCCCTTAGCTCTTCTGCTTCAACTTCCAGTCTATCAATTTCTTTCTCCCTTTCTAGCCATTTCTCAAAACATCCCTTCCTTATTTCTTCAGCATGATCTCTCTTTATTTTCACAAAGTCAATCAGCTCCAGCTTCCATACTCTCTCCACTTTGTCTTTAGTATCCAATAGTACAATGATTCTTTCTATCTCATATAACTTGCCCAAATTTTAACAACCCCCTTGTTTGAATTTCAAATGTCTCCCATCAGTGTACTTGATCTCAAGGCAGTCATTCACAATTGCAGCAGAGTAGATTCTTTGAGCTTTTAGAAATTGCAGTTGATCTTCATCAAAATCTTCATCAAGTGGTTGGAGTTTCAGTCCTGGATAGATAGTTAGGGCTCTAGACTTGGGTGGCTTCATTCTTCTTGCAGCTTATTTGAATTTGACCTTTTTCACTTGGTGGCTTGGCAGAAACTTGTGACCTTTGTTGGTAGACCATAGTAGTATTCCATTAGCAGTTTGCTTTCTGAAACATACATATGGTTTCTTGATTTGAATCTTCTTCTCTTCTTGAGGTGGTAAAACAGTTGCAGAGGCCATGTGACTTGACTTTGGTAGGTCACTACTAACAGTATTCACCCTAGACTTAAAGTCTTGTGTTGTAGTGAGGTTATTGTCAGCAATGCCTAAGGCTTGCTATTTTCCACTTTTCCTCTCATAGACTTTACCTTGGTCATCACCATATTTCTTGTCTTTGCTGTCTCTCTTCTTCTTGTCTTGATCACCCTTATCACTCCTGTGATGTCTTCTCCTCCCATCACTTTTGTCTTCATCTTTATCATCCTTATCCCTCCTAGGCTTGGCCATTTCTGGAATTACACCAGTTGCAATGAATTCTCTGAGAATATGCAATGCCTCAATCTCTTCAGCTAACCTTACACCCTTCTTCTTTTGCAGTTGATCAACAATGGCAATGATAAGTCTGTGGTTCTGAGGAGTGAGATTACTGGGAATGACCAACTGTTTGACATCTTGAATTTTGGTGCCAGATTGATAAAGTATGGTCCAAGGGTTAGAGCACACTTCAGGCAATCTGGATTGTTTCTCATTCCTCAAGTCATTGTATAGACTTTTGTTATTCTCATTTGCCTCTTTTTTCTCTATTAGCTTGATTAGGGCATCCACCTCTATGTACTTTAGACCCTGAAGAGTTTCATAGGTTAGATTCCAAATCTTGGACTTCGAAATCATCAGAATCTCCTTGATCCATGAGCTGTTGATCTTCTTGGGTATGACAGTGAAGTATTCAACCTGATCCTTCAAACTCATCAGATATGATAGCATGTCACCACCAGCCTGTTTCTTTAGGGCTTTCAGAAACTCCAAGAAGGCTTCATTATGATAAACATTTGAATTAGCAACTTCTTTTAGCTTGGCCTCAGTTATCAATTTTGCTTCTACAGGCTTGGCACTTTCAACTTTGGAGAATGGAGGTTTGTCAGATGGCATGCTCAACGACAATGGTGGTGATTGATTGTTGTTGGCCTCCTGGAGTGGTGATGTGCACAGTTGGTAGGGTGACAACTGGCAGAGTGGTTGGAGGCTCATCCACTTTAGATTTTCCTTTGCCTGACACATGAGTTTTACCTCTAGCCCTTTGATGGCCACCCTCATTGATCTTGATGCCCTTTTCTTGAGGTCTCTCCCCCTTAGCCTGATGCTCCCCCTTAAGATTTGAGTCCTTTGAGCTTCTCTTCTCCCCCTTAGGCTTGTTGACAGGCACTGAGGATGGAGTGAGAGCCTCATCAGGTAAAGGGAGTCCCATGTGCTTCATCATTACAGAAAGCATCTGTTGTTGATTGAGAAGAACCTCAGCATAAGCAGTAGCTTGAGTGTTCAACTTTTCATTAAGAAGATTGATAGATTCTTTCAGCTCAGCATTGAAGACTTTTAGGTCAAACACTTCTTAATTTTTCCAATTGCTCCACTGATTCCTTGAGATGTTCAGTTCTGAAAGAGGAGAGTGATTGTTTCTGGAGCCTTTCCACTTCATATTTGCTCATGTTGTGCACAGGTACCTCAGAGATGACTTTGTCACCATATTGATTCTGCCACATAACCTTGAGTAGTGCGTTGGCATCCTGAGTTTGAGATGATAGAGTGGCCATTTCACTTGTGAGCTTTGTGAGGCTGTCTTTCAAAGAAGGTAGCTCATGGTCCACAGAGGTGAAAGTCTTTTTACATTCCCTTATCTCTCTGAGTGTGGATGCCAGGGGAGGGAATTCAGTTGTGAATTTACCTTTGAGCTCACTCACTTCCTTGGTTGTATCTCTGCAGATATTGGCAAGTTTAGTTTTCATTCCTTTTCCAAGATAGTGAATAGCTTTTAAGCTTCCCTTGTATGATTCATTCATAGCTTCATAGACATCAGTAGGTGAGAGAGTTTAAGCATTTGAGCCAAGAGTAGTTATATATTCTTCTCTCAAGTACTGCAGAGCCTCAACCAGGGTGCATTCTTTGGTGGTGCTCATCCATGCATCTATATTTCCATCTCTCTCAGCCTCATCTGCTATTTTCTCTTGTTGGTTTTCAACATCTTCTTTGTGACAAAGCAAAATAGCTTCATAGTTGGCATTTGGTAGGTTTGCTATGAGGAGATGTTGGGCTATTTTAGAGATCTCATCAAGCCGTTCCACATTTAAGCAATGAAGTGCTTCATCCGTCAATAGTGGTGGAACAGTTGATGATCCTGAGACACTGTCATGTTGCACAGGCCTCAACCATTGTGTGGCCTGAGCCAAGTTAGTGCTAGAGCTAGGCAAGCTAGACTCCTCAGTTATAGATGCAACTTCTGCAACCGGATGGATTGACTCTACTACTGTTGTCTCCACAGGAGTTGGATGAGTTACAACAGTAGTTGACACGGGCACAGAGTCTCTAGTGAAAACTAGTGAATCCTCTGTGTTTGTGATGGTGTCATCGGGATATGCCCCAGTATGCATTCCCTCACAATCTGAATGTGGTACCTGGGTGGTGAGCAAAGTGTCATGCACTAAGTCACTTGAGTCCATTGGCTCACCAAGAGAAAAGAATTCTTGGTGATCAATGCCTTGCTCTTCAATTTCTTGAATTACAGGCTCCAAAGAAATTTGAGATGTAGATTCTGGAAGAGAAGTGGCTTTTAGAATGGATTTTGGCAACTCCCCCTGAGAAATAGAGGGAGTTTCAAGTGTGATGTGCTCTCCACTCAGTGTTGTGCCAGCCTTATCACTCCTATGTGCTGACTCTTTACAGGTAGGTGCATTGAGGAGGATGCTTGATTCTATAGATGCACCCTGTTGAGAGGATACATCTAGTGAACTGTTTGCCCCTAATTTTACAACTTCAGCCATTTGTGTGACTGAAGAGGTGGTTTTAGATTTCTTCTTCTTTTGTCTCTGTAGGGGTGACTCAGGTTCCTCACTTTCTAATCCTAGTTCTACAGCTAATGCTGCTTCAGTTAATATGTTCAAGGTTGCAGACACTATCTCCTTTCTCTTCTTTTTACTAACATCACCCTTTTGAGAGGATGATGCAGTTGGCTCACTGTGTGGTAGAGTGTTTGTTTGAGAGGGTTGGTTAGCAATCCCTGGGTTAGCATCTTGTACTACTTGCTTAGGCTTAGCTAACTCAGATCTAGAAGCACATGTTGGCATGTTGTGGGGATAGGTCTCAAATAACCTCTACATATGAGGGGTTATTTCAAGCCTAATGTCCACATCATTCCTAGTCTCCAAATTACCAAAAATGAGTTTGGTCATGGATCTAGGATAGCCTATTCTATTTCTATCTATCCCAGGTAATTCAATCAATTTATCATTTTTAAAGTTAAGTACATATTGAATAAAGCGAGGGAAGAAAATGTCAGTACCTCTCTTGGTTGAGTTCTTACCAAGTCTCCCATACAGCTCCTGCATAATGAGTTGACCAACATTGATCTTTTTCCCATACGCTAAGGCATAGCCAATTTGCTATGCAGGTGCACTGATTTGATCATAACTTGACTTTCTTGCAGTGAAGACTTGAAGAATGGTGGCAAAGACATAACTCCATTCCTTCCTCAAGAACTTTCTATTCAAGTGACCAAGTTTGATTTCGTTTGAGTAGTGAATGAAATCAAAGAAGTCCTCCAATTCACCATTTGTGGCTTGATTGTCATACACCTCCTGTTTTAAGCCCAGTGCTTGATTCATGTCTTCAGTGGTGATTGTGAATTCCTTGTCCTGAATATTGCAGTAGACTATGTATGATGTTATTGCGCTTTCTAGGGCCACAACTTCCACAGTAGCTATTCTCCAAAACTGTTCCAGTAGGTCTAGATCCAGAGTTGGGTTGGCGGAGAGTGCAGCCTTGATGTATGACTCAGACATCCATCGAACAAAGCATTTGAAGTTTGTATTTGGAGCTTCGACATCACTTGAGATAGCAATGAAGTTGATGTTGAATTTCACAATTGCCATTGATACAGAGATTAGAGAGAAGAGAACGAAGGTTGAAGAAGAAATTTAGCTTTTGAGATTAGGGTTTACAGGGGTTTTGGAGTTTTAGATGCTTGAGAAATCGAATGAAATGAATTGAATAGATGTAGAATTGTATAAGTATAAAGTACTTGAATTTTCGATTAGATATAAGTTTTGTATCGACAAGTCAAGCATTCGAGAAGTGGAAAACAACTATTCGAGAAGTCAAGAAAGGCTTAATCGATATCTCAAGCAGGTTGAAAACTCACAGTTGGCAGTTATCTAACTTAGAATAAATTCTAAATTAGGTAAAATATGTTTTTATGAGTGATTTAAAATTTTGAATAAAAAATCCAAAAACGGTTAAGATTCAGCGAGAATTCAGCCTTTTCAAATGATTCGAGAACTCAAACATAGTATTCGAGAACTCTATCATTAGAGAACTAAAATACTCTATTCGAGAACTCAAGCATTTCTCTGTTCGATTTCTCTAAAGACTCTATTCGAGAACTCAAGAGTGTCCTAAATAGACTTGTTAGAGAAGTCGAACATTAAGAAGAAATGAACCATTCGAGAAGTCTGACTTATCGAAAAGTTCTTTTCACTCATAAAAATTTAATTTTCACTATCTTTTAAAATTCACCAGACATATTCTATAAAGAATATTCTAACAAATTAAATAGTGATTTTCTCAAAATTTCATAGAAATTCCAAGTTGACAAAATATGATTTTCCAACATATTCAACAGATTTGAAATATTTATAAATCATATTTCAGCCAACACTTACTCCAAAAATATTAAGCATTTAAATAAAGTAAGTGTTTACTGCTGCAACAATCTAGGTGATATATTCACTTAGCCCGAATCTGAAGAATTCAGCATTCCAATCTCACTAACCAACCTTGTGAAGGTGGCTTCATCTAATGGCTTAGTGAATATGTCAGCTAGTTGTTTATCTGTATAGACATAATGCAATTCAATGGTTCCATTAGTTGCATGTTCTACAATAAAATGATATCTGATGTCAATGTGCTTTGTTCCAGAATGATTGACAGGATTGGCAATAATAGAGATTGCACTTGTGTTGTCACACATGATTGGAATTCTTTCCAACACAAGTCCATAATCTCTAAGTTGATTTCTAATCCAAAGCACTTGAGCACAGCAACTTCCAGCAGCTATGTATTCAACCTCAGCTGTAGAAGTTGACACAGATTGTTGTTTCTTGCTATACCAAGAGACTAATCTTTGTCCAAGAAACTGGTAGCTACCTGAGGTGCTTTTCCTATCCACTCTGCATCCAGCATAATTAGCATCAGAATAACCAACCAGATTGAACCCTGTGTCCTTAGGATACCATAAACCCAAGTTTGGAGTGCCCTTCAGATATCTAAAGATCCTTTTTATAGCAATCAAATGTGACTCTTTTGGATTTGATTGAAACCTTGCACACAAACATGTAGCAAACATGATGTCTGGCCTACTTGCAGTGAGGTAGAGTAGAGAACCAACCATGCCTCTGTAGACTGAGATATCTACTTTCTTGCCTTTGGCATCTTCATCAAATTTAGTGGCAGTGGCCATGGGTGTCTTTGCAAGTGAGCAGTCTTCTAAGTCAAACTTCTTCAATAAATCCTTGATGTACTTGGTTTGACTGATAAAAATGTCATCCTTCCTTTGACTAACTTGCAATCCAAGAAAGAATGTTAACTCTCCCATCATACTCATCTCATATCTGCTCTACATGAGCTTAGAGAATTTCTCACACAACTTCTCATTTGTAGAGCCAAATATAATATCATCCATATAGATCTAAACTAGGATAATGTCATCACCATGTTTCTTGTAAAACAATGTCTTATCCAATGTGCCTCTAGTGAATTGATTTTCAAGGAGAAATTGTGATAAAGTATCATACCATGCCCTTGGAGCCTGCTTAAGTCCATGCAATGCCTTAAGCAATCTGTAGACAAATTCTGGAAAATGTGGATCCTCAAAGCCAGGTGGTTGTTGCACATAAACTTCTTCTTCCAACTCTCCATTCAGAAATGCACTCTTGACATCCATTTGATAAACTTTAAGTTTGAATGAGCAGCAAATGCCAAGAATATTCTGATGGCTTCCAATCTAGCAACAGGAGCAAATGTCTCATCATAATCAATGCCTTCCTGTTGAGAGTATCCTTTTGCAACCAACCTTGCTTTGTTTCTTACTATTACACCATCTTCATCCATCTTATTCTTCAGAACCCATTTTGTTCCAACAATGGTTCTGTTCTTTGGTGCAGGCACAAGTTCCCATACTTTGTTTCTTCCAAATTGATTCAGCTCCTCTTGCATGGCAATAATCCAATCTGGATCCAACAGTGCATCATCAAGTTTCTTAGGCTCAATCTGAGATAGAAAATAACCATAGAGACACTCATTTTGAGTTGCTCTCCTAGTCCTTACTCCTGCATTTGGATCTCCAGTAATTTGTTCTGCAGTGTGTGATCTATCCCATTTCCTTGAATGCTAAGTCTGATTTCTCAACCTTGATGTTGCTTCATCATCCAAGTCATGATCATTCTCATTTCCTCCCCCTATGAAGTTGCCACTATTCACAGGTGTGTCTTGGATGCTTGTTTCTCCACTGTTGATTGGCACAGATTCTTCTCTTGTATCATCATTCATTTGAGTTTGTTGAACTACAATTTCAACTTCAGTTTCAATCTCTTCATCAGAATCATCTGGATTTTCAAATCTTAGTGGATCTTTATCTTCATCATTGGCTTCTTCTAATCCAGGTAGTTTGTTGTCATCAAATGTCACATCTGTGCTTTCCATGATTTTCTTTTGACTGATGACATAAACTTTGTATGCAATTCTTTCCATAGAGTAGCCAAGAAAAATTCCTTCAAATGCCTTTGCATTAAACTTTCCAACATATTCTGAATTATCCTTCAATACAAAGCACTTGCTTCCAAAAGTATGAACATACTTTAGAGTAGGCTTCTTTCCAGTCATCAAATTGTAAGGTGTCTTTCCTGTGTTTTTGTTGATGAGGGTTCTGTTCTGGATATAGCATGCAGTGCTCACAGCCTCAGCCCAAAAACATGTAGGCTTCTTTGCATCAAGCAACATTGTTCTAGCAACCTCAATTAGAGTTCTATTCTTTCTCTCAACAACTCCATTTTGTTATGGAGTCCTTGGAGCTGAGAATTGCTGAGAAATACCATTCTCTTTGCAGAATGCTTCAAGTATGGCATTTCTGAACTCTGTTCCATTATCACTTCTCAATGCAATCACACTTGCATTGTTGGCCTTTGCTTCCTTGTCAACTTTCTTTATGTGCTCAATGATTACTTGTGGAGCCTCATCTTCTGATGCCAGAAATTCCACCCATGTATACCTTGTAAAGTCATCAACCATCACCAAGGCATACTTCTTTCTTCCTAGTGACATAATATTAACAGGCCCAAACAAATCCATATGAATTAATTGCAGGGGCTTGGTTATTGATGTCACTGTCTTTGACTTGTGGCTTGATCTTTTCATTTTTCCTTTTTGACAGGCCTCACACACTCCTTCTTGACAGAATTCAATTGTGGGCAAGCCTCTCACTAACTCTCTTTTGACTAGAGAATTAATGGCTTTAAAGTTCAGATGTGATAACTTCTTGTGCCACAGCCAACAATCTTCATTTGATGTTTTTGAATAAAAGCAACAAACTTTGTCCTTGTTTGCAGAGTCCATATTGGCTACAAACAGGCTTCTTTTTCTTACTCCAGATAGAGCAAAATCACCAGTCTTCTTATGGGTAATCAAACATTCATCCTTGTCAAAATTCACCTTGAATCCTCTATCAGTAAACTGACCAACACTTAGCAGATTATGCTTGAGTCCCTTGACTAGTGCTACATCTTCAATGATGACATTACCAACTTCCAACTTGCCATATCCCAATATGTTACCCATGTTGTCATCTCCAAAAGCAACCATTGGGCCAGCCTTCTCCTCATACTGTGATAGCAGGGCCATATCACCAGTAATGTGATTTGAGCATCCACATGACCTTCTTTTCACTTTCTTTTCCCTGCAAACACAAAGGTATTACTTCTCCTTTGGTACCCAAACAAGTTTGGGTCCATGTGACTTAGAAACAGTTTTATCATAAACAACATGCTTATCAACTTTCTTGGTGTTAGTCTTCTTATCACTGTTAGAAGTATTAGAACCTGAGGTTTCAGACTTAGGTGACAGAGGTACCTTCCTAGCTCTAGGAGGACTTGAAGACTTTGACCTTGTGTAGTGTGTGTGAGAATTGTGAATGATACAACCATCAATGAATTCCTTCTTAAATTAAAATAGCTAGTCATAACATTCATATTGCATGGTATACAGTCAAATTTATCACAGAATGGAGCATCTCTTTGTCTTAAAGGCACAGAACAATCATAGAAAGGTTTGGGCACACTACCAACACGTTTCTTGCATGAATGAGTTAAATGATTAGTATTGAAACAATTCTGACAAGTTTTCCTAGGGGCATTAGGCATATAAGCATAGTTGTTATCTTTGTTAATCCCTAGCTTGCCATTTCTGTTCTGTTTCTTCTTAGCCACTTTCTTCTCAGATTCATTTTTCCCAGCTGAAACAAACTTAACAAACTTCTTAGGTCTAGACCTATCACCTACTGGCTCCTGGCTTTTGGCTTGACACTCTCACTCTTAGAGGATGCTTGTTGTTCACTGGATTGTGCATCATCCTCATCATTCAACATTTGCTTGATGAGTAAGGCATCCTCATCAATTTCAAATATTGATTCTTTAAAAATTGGAGTCTCAGCCTTTTTCAAAATGTGAGGCACTTCCCCTGAACAACTATGTCATCTTCAATGACAGCATAGCCTTTCCTCTGTTTAAGAGTGCCATAGTCAAGTCCAATTGCAGCCTTGGGTTTAGCTTGAATTTTTTCATGATAGGATTGCAGTAGACTAGATAAGTTCTTAAAAGTTTTCAGCTTGAATTCATTTTCAGCTAGTGTTCATCTCTAAGAGCCTTTTCAACTTGACCAGCACATATATAGAACCTTATTCTGCAGATATTCAACTTCTTTCTGAAGGTTTTCTACTTGCACAGCAGTTAGCTCAAGTTCCTCATTCTTTTTTATTAACAATTCATTTCTAGTAGACAGTTTAGCAATTTCCTCATTAGCAGCAGTCATACTAGTATGAATATTAAACATTTCAACAGATAGTTGTTCAATCATACACTTGTACTCAGAAACAGACATGTCTATGGTAGTGAGAGATGGTACCTGAGAGTCAGATGAAGATGTGTCATCCTTGGAATTGGCCATCAAGGCATAGTTGCAAAATTCTTGCTATTCTCCATCACTATCAGAATCATCCCAACACTTCCCTTCAGCTATGTAGGCATTACCTTGTGTTTGCCTTTTCAGAAGGGCCTCATACTTAGCTTCAAGCTCTAGAAACTCTTTATCCTTCTTTTTAGGCTTCTTGCATTCACTGGCAAAATGCCCTAGGTCATTGCATTTATAACACCTTACAGATGACCTATCCACATGGCTGGTTTTAAATTTATTCTTGTTTGCTTTCACAGGTGCTTTGCTCTTGTTGAATGAATGGTTTTGGGTTTTAGGTTTGAAGGGTTGGTTCCTCTTGAATCTGATGTTTGGAAATTTTCTGGCCATGAAAGCATATGAAGTGTTTTCCATTCCATCTAGTTCTTCAAGAGTATAGAACTCTTCTTCCTCCTTCTCCTCAACTGGTTCACTTACCTCAGCTTCAGTTTCTTCATCATCTACTATCTCCTCTATCCTTAGCTGACTTGTAGATGCTTCTAGGTCTTGAATGGATTTGTTGACAATCAAGGCACATGATGTGTTTATCATTCTGCCTTGGTTGGCTTGGATGGCCCTTTTCTGAAGCAACTCAAGCTCATGAGTCTTTAAAACTGACCACATCATATGTGATTTTGGTTAAATCTCATTCTCTTAGAGAAATGACCCTTTGCTCTAGATGATTTGGTGAAGACAGTAGAAACTTCATGTTCAACTCCTTAGTGCTGTAAACCTTGCCATTCATCTGCAACTCAGGAACTAGCTTGTGAAATCTCTCAAACATCTCAGTGATGCTTTCCTTGGGCTGTGCCATGAAAGCTTCATACTGTGTGACCAGTATCTGTTTCTTGTTTTCCCTGACCTCATCAGTCCCTTCACATAACACCTCAATGTGATCCCACATTTCTTTGGCAGTTGTACACGATGCAATGTTTGCAAACATTGACATATCTATGGAATCTATAATTAGCAGCATGAGGTGACTGTCAAGAGCAACCATCTCCTTTTCTGATTCTGTCCATTTGGATGGTTCCTTGGCCACATAAGATCCTGGAATAGTTGTGGTTCCAACAATCTTTTCAGGTATTTTTTGTTGTGGAACAAAGGGACCATTCTTGAGAATTTCAGGATATAGAGGATGAGAGGCTTTGATGAACAACATCATCTTTATCTTCCAGAGGTTGTAATTTTCCTTGTCAAGCTTAGGGACCTTCACCGTTCATGTTGTCTTTAGTGTATTCGAACTCATGATCGTTTTCTGTTTTGATCAACAGCCGTCTCCGATACCACTTGTTGAGTATTGAATACAGCAAAAGAATACAGAGGGGGGTGAATGGATTCTTGAACTTTTTCTTGTTCTTGAATCTGTGTAGCAAGATAAGTGTTTGTGTGTGCAAATGTGAAGGTGTGGATAAAGAACACAAGACACAATATCACTTTAATCTAATATATTATTAGATAAAGATTTGCTACAATCTGTGAATACAAATGATAGTATTCTCAGCTTCATTTTTCTCAGAGAGATGTGCTCTTACAATGTGTATGAAAAACTTAACCAACTAGAGAAGTGAAATTGTATTCTTATAGGTCATGAATACAACTCATTTACTACAAATAAGGTTATAGGATAAGTCACTTTCTTGCATGTCTATCCCTTTTGAGTAAACATCCAAACGGCTACAGATTTGACTTTGCAACGCTCTGTTCAAATCCACTTCTTTAGCTCTTTGTCTCTTGTACATCTCTCCAAGCTTCTTTGTAGGCTTTCCAAAGTACATTACAGATTGTGGTCCATAAAGCACTTTAGCTTGTTGCAAGTTTTTGACTTGTACAATTTCTTCAGTAGTTTGTCTCCAAGAATGTATTCGAGAAGTGGCTAAGTGATTGATTCGAGAACTAGGATTAGATATCTCTGAGTTCTCGAATACTGTATGATTGACATATCGAATCACTTCTCAAATAACACTTTTCTCCAGGGTTCCTTGAGTTATCGAATAGAACACTTGACTTGTCGAATCCCTGAGATATCGAATAGCTTTCTGAGTCCTTCAGATATCGAATGGAACTTCGACTTGTTGACTCTTTGAGAACTCGAATACCACTTTGACTTGTTGACTTCTTGAGTTCTCGAATAGAGTGTTGGACATGTCGAATCTCTGAGATATCGAATGAGATATCGAATAGTTCATTCAGAGATATCGAACAGTGTCTTCTCAGATATCGAATCTCTGACTTCTCGAATGCTAGACTTCTCGAATAGACAAATGTACTTCTCGAATTGGTACTTAGGCAAATTCTTCATTTTCTTCAAATCCCAACTGTGATTATTTGACAGTCTTTATCTTCTTGCTTGAGGCATGAACCTTGGAACTTCTTTCTAGCATTATTCTTGACTTTATAAGTACAGTTACACAACTAGGATTTGATGCCTATTACAAGTACAAATCAAATAGAAACTCTACAATTAGAGATTCCCTCAGTTAAGAGGTCATGTAGGTAATGCATAGCATTACACATACTTAGGCTTGTTATATTATGAGCACAGGCATGTCTCTGTGACCAACATAAACTTTTTCACATAATTACTATTTCTTTTTATAACATTTGAGAAATTATAAAATGAATATTTTAGTTATGAACGAGACCATATATTTACATGAATGCTTTTTTTGCTTTATATATATATATATATATATATATATATATATATATATATATATTATAATTTCATATCTTGCAGTTGCTTAACACCAGACGTAAGTATTTTGATGTTAATTTTTATTATAAATCTATTTGTGTGAAAATGTTTCTTAAAATTTTAATTTTTCAAAATTATTTAAATTAGGATCCAGATGACAATCCTGCCAAACCATGCCACAAAAGCTGCTTTACACAAAGTATAATTTTGAGAAAATACAGGATTTTATATTTTTCAATACAATTAAATAATATAATCAACCATATACTACTGCCCAACTGACGTATCTGACGTCAGCTTCGTCGTCTCCAGAGTTCGCGATAATGGCGATTCCGGCATTAATTTTGTTTCTCTTCGTTCATCCATATCACGAACTTTCCCATCACGTTCTATATATCAATAGAATCTCAATTCGATTCTCTACACATCCATACCAATTTTATTACGTTTGAATCGCCGGATTTGAAATCCCTAATTCAACCCTATTTTTCTATTCGATTTTCCGTCAAGCTCGTTCATGTCCCTGCGGGGCCGTAGCATAGAAACGGACATGGGAAAGAGAAAGGGGACGAGGCTGCGATCACGTAGGTGTGCTGTAGTGGGTTGGGAGTGTTGTGGTCGCCAAAGTCGACGAAAATCGCCAAAGTCGCCGACCGGGGAGAGGGGAGTTCTAGCAAGTACCATAGATGCGCTACTCCCAATGGCGCATCTCCTGGGTAGATAGGATCGGGCATTCCGAAAAACTGTATTTTGGGCCATGGATTCCTGATTTTGAGGTATTTTGGTCATTTTCTCAATTTTTAATCAAAAAATCAAAAAAAAATTATGATACTAAGAAAATACTCCAGCATACCTGTTACACTACAAAGTTATGAAAAAAGAAGAAAAAATATGATTTTAAAATATTATGATCCATTTTAAAAGATTTCAAAGTGATTTTTTTCTCTCCGTAATATGTGAGAGTTTTGTTGGTCTCATCGTTCTTATTCTTTCATAGAATCGGAATCGTGTGAGTTTTTCTTCAGTAGTATGGCTCAGTTCAATGACTTGAATGATCAAATGTCTGGTTTGGACATTAAAGAGGAGGAAAATGCAGTGGTGGTATTGGAGGGTGAGGACGAAGAAGATGTAAACAAGTATGAGTTATGTGTAGTGGGTCGATTTCTAACGGAAAGAAGTGTCAATGTTCGTGCTATGAAAACAAAAATGGTAGATATTTGGCGTCCAGCTTTGGGTATAAATATTAAGGATATAGATCAAGGTACTTTCCTGTTTCAATTCTATCATAGGGATGATATGAACTGGGTAATGAGGGGAGGGCCATGGTCTTTTGATGGTACAATGTTGGTGTTATCGGAAGTTCATGTGGGGGTTGAACCGGCGAATGTGTCATTGTATCACCTGAATATATGGATCCAAATTTTTGATCTCCCAACTGGTTTTATGACAGAGGGTGTAGGCAAGCAACTGGGGGACTTTTTTGGGGAGTTTCTTGAGTATGATCACAAAAATAATACTAGTAGTTGGCGTGAGTTCATGAGGATTAAGGTGAAGCTTGATGTTAGGAAGCCTCTTAAACGCAAGAAGAAGATAATTCGATGAAATGGAGAGGAATTGGTGGTATCCTGTAAGTATGAACGCTTGGGAGATTTTTGTTTCACTTGTGGTGTTATGACTCATACTGAGAGATATTGTGCAAAATTCTTAAGTCGTGAGAAGGATGAAGTTACTAAGGAATGGGGCTCCTGGTTACGGGCACAACCACGTCGGAATTCAGGTCAAGTCAAAAGCAAATGGCTGAGGGAAGACGGTGATACAGATTGGGAGGAGAGAAGGGGTCGACAGTACAGAGGCGCAAAATCAGGGGAAAATAGTTTTGAAATTCCAAGATTTCAGCAGAGTACAGGACGAGATTTTAGCAAACAGTTGAATATTGCTGGAAGTGAGCCTTATCCAGTAATTGAAGGAAATCAAATCACGATATTTCAGGGAGGGAAAGTATTTTCAAATATTAATATTGGGCCAGAAGAGGATGAACTTAATGGGCTGAAAGTTACAGAGAGGAAAAGGATGAGAGGAGGCCCAGACAATTATGAGGTGATGGATACAGAAGGTGGACTTAAGGCCACATCAGATATTCAGTCAGTACAAAATACAGAGGTTGTTCTTTCTGAAATAGATTGTTCAACGTCTTCTAATTATGATTCGGCTAAGCTTGCGTTGCAAGCTAGCCGGCAGCCATGAATATCATCAGTTGGAACTGCCGAGGGTTGGGGAACTCTCGAGCAGTTTATGCATTGGGGGACTTGATTAAGTCTCACAAACCTAATGTTTTGTTTTTAATAGAGACGTTATCAGATGAAGCTAGAATAAAGAAGTTAGGTGAGAAGTTCGGTTTCAAAAATTATTGGGTAGTGGCAAGTGTAGGTCGAAGTGGTGGTTTGGCTTTATTTTGGGATTATAGTGTTCAATGTTCTGTAGTATCAGCTGATAATAATTATATTGATGTTCATATGATGAATAATAACATTCCTACTTGGAGGCTAACTGGTTTTTACGGATATCCAGAAAGATCTCGAAGAAGGGAGTCGTGGGAGTTAATAGAATTTTTAGAAATGGTTCCAACCTGCCTTGGTGTATTATTGGCGATTTCAATGATATGTTGAGTGAAGAGGATAAGAGTGGTAATCATAGACATTCGCAGGCACTGCTGGATGGATTTCGAAAGACTATCGACGAATGTGGTCTGATTGAGATTGAGTTGATGGGTGGAAAGTACACATGGGAAAAGAGCAGAGGCACGAAAGACTGGGTTAGGGAGAGGATAGATCGAGCATTTGCTTCTGTATCCTGGTGGCATAAGTTCCCTCTAGGTAAGCTAAATGTTCATCATACGGTATACTCTGATCATGATCCTTTGCACTTGGATCTGTATAGTATAAGCCTCCCCAAGAAGAAATTTAGATTTCGCTTCGAAAACACATGGTTGAAGGAAAAGACGTTTCATGAGGAAGTGTCGAAGTACTGGGTGAGTTTAGACCCTGTTCAGTTCTTACCAAAATTGCTGGAGCTCTCCACGTTTATGGGCAAATGGGGGCAGAAGTTCTTTAATAAATTCAGGGAGAAAATAAAGAAGCAGAAGGAGATTTTAAGTTTATTTGAAGGGTGTGCAAGTGAGGTCGAAATAAGAAGATATTTTGAGGAAAAAAGCATATTGGAAGAATTACTAGTTCATGAGGAAGAGTATTGGAAACAGAGAGCTAAATCGTTTTGGCTTTTGGACGGAGACTCGAATACCAAGTTTTTTCATGCTTATGCAACTACGAGGAAGAAAATGAGTAATTTATCGCAGCTAAAGGACGATAATGGTGATCTTGTGACAGACCATGATGAAATGTGCAATGTGGTTAGCTCTTACTTTGAAAGGTTGTTTGGACAGTTGAATAATGGTCAGGAACACACGTTGCCAGGTTATGATGCTGTGGTTATGGAGGAATAGAATGTGCAGCTGGTGGAAGATTTTACGTTTGAAGAGTTTTCAGAAGCAATCAAGCAGATGCATCCTGATAAGAGTGCTGGTCCTGATGGTTTAAATCCAGCATTTTATCAGAACTTTTGGAAATTGTTAGGAGGAGAAGTGTTTCAGTGCTGTGTTAAATGGCTGGAGGAGATGAGATTTCCTGCTAATTTAAATCACACCACGGTGATCCTAATTCCTAAGAAGGAGGGTGCAGACTCTATGAAAGACTTAAGGCCAATAGCTTTATGTAATGTTCTATATAAAATCATTGCTAAAGTTCTATCTAATCGCCTTCGAAAGTTGTTGCCAGGATTAATATCTGAAAATCAGTCCGCATTTGTCCCGGGTCGTAGTATTACTGATAATGTTCTTGTGGCATTTGAGATTTTACATCATATGAAGCAAAAAAAGAAAGGTGGTGAAGGTGAAGTAGCGTTGAAATTAGATGTTAGTAAGGCTTATGATAGAGTTGATTGGCGTTTCTTAAAGCACCAGATGCAGCAGATGGGGTTCGCTAGTAAGTGGGTCGACTGGATGATGTTATGTGTATCAACGGTTTCGTATTCGGTCAATTTTAATGGTTCTCAGGTTGGTCCTATCTCACCTTGTCGAGGCTTGCGACAAGGCGACCCGTTATCCCCATATTTATTCTTATTGTGTGTTGAGGGTCTATCAAGGGCTGTAAAGAACTCAGTTGCAGAGAGGAGGATTTCTGGATGCAAAATTCATATGCAGGCTCCAGAGGTTACACACTTGCTTTTCGCAGATGATAGTTTCTTGTTTTGCAAAGCTAATATGGAGGAATTAGTGGAGGTTAAACGGATTCTGCAACTCTATGAATTGCACTCGGGGCAAGCAATTAATTTTCAGAAATCGGGGATTTATTTTAGTGCGAATGTGAGGGTGGATAAACAGGAAGAAATAAAGAGCAGGTTGGAAGTGTATAGTGATCTTGGCGAAGGAAGGTATTTGGGCCTACCATCTCTTGTAGGTAGATCAAAAAAACAGGTGTTTAATTTTCTGAAAGACCGTTTGTGGAACAAGCTCAATGGATGGAGTGTTAAATGTTTGTCGAAGGCGGGAAAGGCAGTTTTGCTCCGTAATGTAGCTCAAGCTGTGCCATCGTATGCTATGTCCTGCTTTTTGCTTCCTAAATCGTTGTGTAAGGAATTAGAGAGGATTATGAATAGTTTTTGGTGGGGTTCGAAGGAAGGAAGTAGGAAGGGAATAAAGTGGTTGTCGTGGACCAACATGAGCATGTCAAAAGGAGCAGGGGGTTGGGTTTTAGAAACTTATTTGGCTTTAATCTTGCATTGCTAGGTAAACACTGTTGGAATTTGATCAACAATCCGAATTCTTTGGTTGCTAAAGTCTTCAAAGCTCGTTATTATGCAGATAGTAATCTGTTTGAAGCGAGGCGTGGGGGTGGAGTAAGCTATGTATGGTCTGGTATATGGCAAGCTAAAGAAGTGCTCAAGAAAGGCTTTAAATGGGTGTTAGGAAATGGGGAGAACATTAGAATTTATGAAGACCCATGGGTTAGAGGCAAGGAGAACTATATGGTTGATAACACTTTTACTGATGTTTCTAGTGGGAGGAGAGTTTGTGATTTATTTGTTCCTGGTGAGAAAAAATGGGATTCTTCAAAGGTTAACAATCTCTTTACGAGATGTGATGCTAATGCAATATTGGCTTTACCTATCCCAAGTAATCAGGTCCAAGATCGAATTGCTTGGATGTCTACTATAGACGGTAAGTATTCTGTGAAATCAGGGTATAAGTTCTGGTACGACAATTATAGTGAGAGTATACGAATTCAGGATAATCCAGGATGGTCGAAAATCTGGCAATTAGAGGTACCACAGAAGATGAGGGTGTTTCTCTGGAGGATATGCAGGAATAATGTGCCTGTGCGCAATATATTAAAGGGGAAGGTGTACAAACTTCTATTATTTGTCCTATGTGCATTAACGATGTTGAGCATGTAGTTCATATTCTTCTGTACTGTAGTTTCGCGAAGGAATGCTGGAGGGTGTTGGGACTGGATTTTGATACTTCAGCAGTAGAGTATGGGTCGGAGTGGTTGCTGCAAAGATTGGTTGAGGAGGGCAAGGAGACATTGGTGAGCATAGCTACGGGGTTGTGGGCTATCTGGTCAGCCAGGAATCTGAAAGTATGGGAGAATAAATGCTTAACTCCAGAAATTGCAATTCAAATGAGTTCAAAGCAGGTTGCTCAGTGGAGGGAGGTTCAAAGTTTGAATAAGAGCAGAGGAAATGCGAGAACCCAGAGTTATCAGGTGGAAGCAGCAAAGTGGAAGGCACCAGATGAAGGCAGTTTGAAGGTTAACGTAGATGCATCAGTCTTTGCAGGAAGGGAAAGCTTCTCAGTTGGTATGATACTTCGAGATCATAGGGGTGGCTATTGTAAAGCTAGGAATATGTGTTTGAATGGAGAGGTTACAGTGTTCGAAGCAGAAGCTCGAGGTGTGTTAGCAGCAGTTGGATGGATTATGGAACTAGGGATCGCGAATGTGGTCGTGGAAAGCGATTCCATGCTTACAGTTCAAGCAATTCAGAAGGAAACATCGAATTTTCTCGAAGTCGGAAACATTCTCCAGGAGTGTCGTATATTGCTCAAAGATCGTCCAGACATAAGTATCTCTTTTGTTAAAAAGCAAGCCAACAAAGTAGCCCATTTGTTAGCTAGGGTACCTTGTGAGGCTAGTTGCTTTAATGATTTTATATCTCCTCCATGTTCAGTGTTGGAGAGTATTGTGTATGATGCTTCATTTATATAATTTTCAGTCCAGTTTTCAAAAAAAAAAAAAAAAAAAAGAGAAATAAGATCTATATATTTTATTCACAAATCCGAAAATTAGGAGATAAATATGTAAGTGAACCTATTTTTTCTAAAGATTTTTTTTTATTTTTTTTCCTCTTTTTTAGCGTGTTTGGTAGCATCATTTTAATTAGACCATATACTCTCCGTTATACCCCTCTTAAACCCTACACACCCCTCTCCCCTCATTCTCCCTACTAACACCGCCGATCGATCATCCCCCCCTCCATACGACACCGTTTTGTTCTCTCTCAGGTACTACTCTACCTCAATTTAGCTTTAAAACACACACTAAATTTAAATCGCATCAATAAATCATCAAAACAAATAAATAAATAAATCAAATCACAATTTACATTGTGAATTCATAAATTTGTACCAATTGTTCTTGTTTCTCGTGAGTGAATTTTTGAGTAATTATGTTATGATGTTTGTTAGGATAGAGGACAAATTAGCGATCAGCGATGTCGGCGATAATTAGAGCTCGATTACTTTCGTCTGTTTCGAAACGATTTAATAAACGTAGCTTTTCCGCAACTGTGAATTCTCCGAAACAAATGGCGACCTCCTCCGCTGCTGCTTTTAGTGAGGAATTACCGCCGCCGCCTCCACCAGCAAGTAGTGGAGTTGGAATGAGATTGCTTAAGTACGGTGTTATTGCTTCCGTTGCTGGAATTTTCGGAATGACCGGTTATGCAACTTACGGTATTACTAAATGCCTCGTGTTTGTTTTGATTAAGTTCGGGACGATTATTTGTGCTGTGTTGTGTTTCTGCTGTTGTTTTTTAGTTTTATTGCTTCTGTTGCTGGAATTTTTGGAATAACCGGTTATGCAACTTACGGTATTGCTAAATGCCTCGTGTTTGTTTTGATTAAGTTATGGACGATTTTTTGTGTTGTGTTGTGTTTCTGCTGTTGTTTTATAGTTATATTGTGTTTGCGGTTTTGTTTTATAGTTGTGTTGTGTTTTTAGGGTTTATGTTAATGCTTACTACGGTATTATTTATTACCTCGTATCTGTGTTAATTAAGATTGGGATGATAATTTGTTGTGTTGTTGTTTTATCATTATGTGTTTCCGTTGTTTTGTCGTTGTGTCATGTTTTGTTTTATAGTTGTGTTGTGTTTTTTAGGCTTTATGTTAATGTCTACATCCGAATGATGTGACTAAATAATTTGTGATAATATTTATAAAGAAAGTATACGGTAAAACCTCTATTGATTAATAGTTTGGAGACCGAAATATTATTAATTATGCGAGGTAGAAAATGCATTGTTTGTATTATGATTGGACACGAAATGTACTGTTTAGTCGAGGTTGTTAATGAGTTGAAATTGAACTGTACAAGCGTTTTATCCCTTTTCAAGATCAATTAGTTTCGTTTGTTTTTTTCCCAGCATATAGTGTGGACGAAATTGAGGAGAAGACTAAAGCTTATCGTGCATCTGCAAATGTTGCTGCCCAAGATGATGGAACCACACTTGGTGTGAGTATAATTATGTATCTTAGTAAATTTAAATTAAACCCTCATTATTTGGTTGAAAGTTTTAGTATCAGCTTTTCAATTCAATGGATTATCTTACACTTGTAAGTTGTACAGTAACTAATATGGAATTCTCTATGATGTCAATGATCTTTCACTCCCTTAGAAGTAAATTTTAAATTGGTCCCTCTTCAGAAGAACTGGTATTTGGTTATTATTTTTATTTAAAAGTTTATATTTGTTTGCAGAAATATCAAGCGATGATTTATTCTGCTGCAGCCACAGGTTAGAGTTTCCCTCTATATCAAATTTTATGTAGTTGAACAATTTCAATTATTGTCTTTTGTTTTACTTTTTGTCTTAAGTTATCATTTTGTCAAGCTTAGCGCTCTGTTTTTCCTTTTGTGTTTGTGAGAAAGAGACAGAGGGCCTTCATTGGCCTCACCTCAAACATATTGAAAACCTCACTTAGGGCAGAGGCAAATCGTGAAAGTAAATGAAAAAAATTACAAGAGACCAAATCAAATTTCAAACCCCCAACACAGAATTAGAAGTACAAAAATGTATCTCTCCCTGCTCAGATTTAAGACAGATAAACTCTAGAAATTTTTAGATAAACCCAAAGCTTAATCATATCCCACAGTAAATTTCAAGAACTACAAGAGTCTCTAGAAAGTCTGTTATTCCGGGAGCCATATAGCACAAAAGTTGCTAAAAGTGTGCTCTTCTACCAAGGATCTGAATTATAAATCTACCGTTAATAGGCATTAGTTTACATGCCATGTTATCATCGTAAGTTCTTTCGTATCTGTTTTACTTTTAACTTGCATAATTTTTGTGTAACATCTCAGTTCCTGCCAAGTTACTCGAGGTCTACATAGATGGAAGGAGGTCAATTGAAGAACACGTTCGGGTTGGTACTGAATCTTCATTACTGTTATTTGGCTGATCTAGGAATATGTTAAGTTGATATGATTGGAATCAGGATTTTATATAATGGTTATAAACTATGGCTGGCTACTGTTTCCATCTCACATGATAGCTTCTTATTTCATATTAGGGGTTTACTAAACAATCTTTTTTCATTTTAGGGATTTACTGAACCATCGTCAGATAAGCTTCTCCCTGATATGCATCCCATGGAGCAGGGTGCATTTACACTAGTATTGGATCTAAATGAGACATTGATATACTCTGATTGGAAGGTATAAAGTTTATTCAATGTATGTTTATATGTCTGCTGTCCTCTTTTGTGTCTACTTCTTAATTGAGTATGTGCATGTGAAGCGTGATAGAGGGTGGCGAACATTCAAAAGACCTGGAGTTGATGCCTTTTTGGAACATCTAGCCAAATTTTATGAATTAGTAGTGTATTCAGACCAGCTAAGTATGGTACGTAAATCAATTTGTTGGAATCGTAGTGTATGTGTTGTGATATCTTTTGACTTTACCCAATGCTAAGCATCACTTAGTAACTGGACGTATTTGGCATGTGCAGTATGTTGAGCCTTCTGTTGAGAGGTTGGACCCAAACCACTACATAAGGTATAAGCTATCGCGATCTGCGACAAAATATCAAAATCAGAAGCATTATAGAGTAAGTTTGTTTTTTATGTTATTCATCTATTATTTGGGGATTCATAAGTAAATAATTGAACATAATTTTGAAAGTTCAAATAAGTTACAATTTAATTCCATAAATATTTAATTGTAGACTGACTTTAAAAAACAAAGTTATGGACTTATCCATGTTAGTTGTGGTTGTAGAAACGTATCCTGCAGCAATTTATGAGCTTATTTACAGTTTTAAATTTTAATAGAGACTGGATCTAGTGTAATGAATAGTGGAAATCTTTTCTGTGTGCCCAATTCAATTAAACAAGTACTTGCACTTGATGAAATAATGTTTGTAATGTTGTGGTCTTTATGGTAGGACCTCTCAATGCTGAATAGAGATCCCTCACGGATCCTCTATTTAAGTGGTAATGCACTAGAGACTAGCCTTCAACCAGAAAATTGTGTACCTATAAAGCAGTGGAAGGGTGAAACAGAAGATACAGAACTGCTGGATATCATTCCATTCCTTGAATGTAAGTTATGCCAGAAATTTGATTTGAAAGTACAGTTGGGTGTTCTTGTGATGGGCAGATTAAGTTGACTACATGACCTTGTTTCATATGATGTTAAATATTTACCACTGGTTTGGTGCAGATGTTGCTACACACAGACCGCAAGATATCCGCCCTGTTATAGCTTCTTACAAAGGTCGTGATATAGCCAAAGAGTTCATTGAGCGTTCAAAGGAGGTTCAAAAGTAAGTTGCTGGAATATTTTTTGGTTACGGTCTAGTATAGAAATAAAGCACACTTATCCTTTGTGACTTGAACCCTCAACCTCTTACTACCCAGTGGAAAGGGTATCTGCTAAGGCTTAGCTTTGCAGTAAGTTGCTACCAGACTTGCAGTAAGTATCTTGTGGTTGGTCAGCCACATCCCAAGTTTTATATATTATGTCTGAGTTCCCTTGGGCCTCGAGTATACTTCGTGTGATCATCTAGGAATTAGGATTGTGCATTCAGTACAAACTGAACTGGTGTTTGGGTATGTATTTACCTGTGCTAACTGAATAAGGTATAAAATTGAATTTTTGAATTTTCGGTTGGTATTTAGATATATTAAACCATTTGTACTTGTATATTGTATAAACTTATTTGTTATTTCGTTATAATTTTTTGAAAAGGGATTAGTATTGATTATAAATTAAATTTAAGTAATTTCGTCATACAAATGTATGAAGAATATGTTTTAAAAGAAAACAGTGAATATAATACCAAAATTGTGAGCTGAATTAAATATTTTGTTACAAGTTTAGTTCAGTATTATGCATTGGATATAATCTTCTGTCTAAATGTGTTTATTGTGATCTTGATTCATCTGCATCCAATCCTATGTTCACTAGTTGCTTGATTTATGTGCTGGGAAAGGAAACTGGATGCCTGCACCTGATGTTAGGTTTCAGATTTCGATAATATGACATTATTCTTTCCATCAAAACAGGAAATTGCAGGAGCAAAAGCAACAGCAACAGGGACGGCTATGGCGGCGTTGAAATTTAAAGATGAAAAAGTTGATTTTGGGTGCTGAAAACAACGGAGGCAGGAATATAGGATTTCGAACATCAGGGATTTAGAAATTAGTATCTGTTTTTTTGTAGGCTATTTGCAGTTTCAAGTAGTACTTGTATGCCTGATGGGATCTTTATACTCTAATAATCTCACCACATCTTTACCCATATTACCAGATTAGTTTTGGAATCTCTGAGTCTAGTTCACATAAAAGGTGCGGCTGTGAGGTGATTGATAAATTAGCGTAATAGCTATATTGTGGTAGCTGCTCATGAAAATATGTTTGGAATATGTTTATACATCATAATGTGTTCAATTGTATACCAATTTTTTATATTTATATGACGGTTTTGAGTATAAAGAGGCCTTGTAATATGCTACTCTTGTTTTTCATGAAGGATGCCTCGCTAAATTTTTTATTTTTCAGCGGTATGGTGCACTCTGTAGTCGGTCGTTCCAATTTGGAAATATCAGTATCGGAACCAAAACCTGTTTACATCGTCTCCTTTTCTTACAGAATTTGCCTAGTGGTTTGGGGGATCTTCGTTTGACAAATATAGTTAATGAGTATAATTTTTGCTGAGAAGAATTATGCATTGGAGTGGATTTTTTTAACATATTATCTATAGAGGGCCGGTCAGGGGCAAATGTTTGTTGTGGTAAGCGGTAAAAACACCTACCACATAAAGTATATGCGGTAGTAGGTTTTTTGGAGTGAAAATAGAGGGACCTATCTCTCGATGTACCACAAAAAGTTTGTTGAAAAAAAACATTTACGGTGATCGCCGTCGTATCTATATCATGCCACTTAGGGTCCGTTTGGATTGGGGGTTGAGAAGGGTTGGATTGGGTCGGGTTCAAATTTAAAATTTTGTTTTTGAGAAAAATTTAAAAGTAAAGTGTTGAATTTTGGATTTAATATGTAATATTATTTTAATTATTTCGTAAATTACCAAAATCCAACATTTTATTTTAAAAAAAATTCAAAAACGAATTTTTAAATTTGAACCCGACCCTACCCAACCATTCGCAACCCCCAATCCAAACGGACCCTGTGCTAAGCGCTCTTTAGATGCTCTTATTAAGGGTGATATATTCTTGTATTTTCCTTTTCTCTTAATATATTACTCCCTCCATCCTACAAATCGGTGATTAATCACGATTAATCACCGATTAATCCATGTTCCATGGGTTACCGAACTGATTAATAATTCGATTATTCGATTAATCATTCCGATTAATCCTCAAATATCCGATTAATCCCCGATTAATCCCTGGACAGTGCCTCTACCAATTAAGTCCGATTCCCGCTTTTTACAACACTACCTACAGGGATGTCTGTGTCTTAATTACGGAGTATTAACAAAAATCTTACGTTGATATCCTTTTACAGTTGCTGGAAGTTTATGACTTTATGTAATCTCTGAAAATTTGGAACCATAATAAGCAATATTGACCAAATTAAGCTTAGAAAAAAAAAATCCAAATTACACAGGCCTGTCACTGTACTCAGAATAGGGATCATTTATTTAAGCTTTGTTGTTTGGGCCCATTACAAATAAGCCCACCCACTGGTTCAGTAATTAAGATCTTGCTTATGTATGTCATATAAATTTAGGAAGCTCAGAGCATCTCCAACAGACTCTTAAACAAGCTCTTAAGTCCAAAAATAAAGAGGATTGACAAAAAATGAGATCCAAGAGATTCTTAGTGGCTCTTAAAAAGCTTAAGAGTCTCTTTTCTCTCCTCAATTTTAAGAGCTACTACATGGCTCTTAACTATTTTCTATCAATAAAATATTCACTTGCACATGGTTGGATTTAATTGTATGTCATATTAAGATTTGAAATATTAATAAAATATAAGTTAGAGTCAAGATAAGGAGCATGGTTGGAGTTGACACGGAAATCTATGTACTAACTTGCTAAGAGCCATATAATTTATATTATATTTAAGAGCCAACTAAGAGATTGTTGGAGATGCTATTAAACTATACTTACAAAATACTTGACTATCTCCTAATTTTGTACTTCACGGTACGGAGAGACTTTTTTTTTTTTTATACAAATAGAGATTTTATTAGCAAGAAGTGTCATACAAAATTGTCTCCAACAAACTTGGGGGAGGAGACCTAAACACATTATAGCCATTAAGCGGACAAGGGACTCTAGCCATGAGATAGGCGACCCTATTAGCTAGCTTTCTAACAAAAACTAATCGAACATTACATCCTTCATTAAGAACTTGGCGACAATCATCTGAAATAATGCCCACTGAGAGACTATCGTTACTGCTTTAAAACCAGATATTAGTCTGCTAAGCTTTCAGAGGACCTGGTATAGTAGTATTGTAATGATGTAATATTACCTTGTCTGTAGAAACACATTAACATCTGATATTGTAATTGTTTTTGAATTTACAGCCAATCTAGCAATAGATATTTAAGTTTAACTGTGTTAATTAATAACAAGTACAAAAAGATCCAAATTCAAACATCAAACAACGTGATAGAACCAAAACAACACTTTTCATTACAAAACAACAAAAAGTACAACCAAACATAGCAGATAGACTCTAAATAAAAGAACAGAAGGTTTCAGAGTTCAGACATAAAGAAAGTTCTAAACAGATCGAGTACTGTGTTTTCTTGCTAAATCCATGAAAACCCTTCATCTATAATCAAAGATTCCAATATCATCAACTTTTTAACACCCCTCCAAATAAAAAACTTGCTGATCAGGAGGAGGAGCGAGAGCGAGAACCGAGAAGAAGAAACTACCAGAAAAATTGCACCAAAAGAGTCCAATCACATCACCTTTTTTAAGTCCCCTTTCGTTAACAAACTGACTCTTCCAATTACCACAAATAACATAACAGTCAGTGGAAGAAACATGCTGCTTCATCGTCAACTCATACTCTTTCCCTCTATTACAATCCCACACTTTAACTCCAACATCAACCCCATGCCGTAGTCTCATTACCTCCTCATCTCTCCCAGCCCTTTCCCACACTTTAACAATATGTTGCTGCACCAGTTTTTTCGAGATCATTAGCCTACACAAACTATTAACATCACTCGTTTCCAGAACTTTCTTGATCTTCCATGGATCATCAAACAACTTGAGTTTAGTACAAACCCCATTGAGTTTCTCTTCAGCTTCTTCCTCCATTGTATAAAAACTAAATTTCTTGAGTTTCTTAGCCCGCACGGTATCTTCTTGTTCATCTTCACAAGTACCCATGATCATCCTTTTGTTGTTTTGGTTCTTGAAATTCATATTCTTCGTAGTAATATTATTTAATCGCAAACTTAAATCGATGGCTTCATCATGGTATTTCTTGGATGGATCATCAAAAAGAACAAGCTGTAATTGAGACATATTTTTGGGTACATAAGTTGAGAGCTGCTTACATGTTAACATGGGGTTTATGAATGTACCTATGGGGTATATATATATACTGAAATTGTTAAACGAAATTAGTATTACATGATTAGATTTTGAATTGTAAAGGAAATTAGGATTTATGTATCTGATTTCATATTGGAACACATATTTACCACTTGCCATGTAGACAAACTTGGTCCCCAATCAATAAAAATCGTTTTCAGGCCAGCTCCCCGCGGGTTTCGCAATATTTAGACCAAAATTTTATAAATATTATTTAGATGAATTTTTAAAAATTACGTAAGATATTTCTTTTAAAGAAAATGACTTTATTAATTATGTCTGCTTTATTTTGATTGTCATTAGGTTTAATCGATAATTTCCAAGTCGAGAGTGAATTCTGAAATTTCTTGTTACCACTCAATGATTATTCTGAAATTTTTTAAACCACTCAGGCTAGTTTAATATTGTAAAATTTACATGTATATTTTATTTTATTTTTGATAGGTTTTACCTGTACATTTTTTGAAATCCACATTAACAAGATTAGATAACCGAAAAATATATGGAAAAGCAAAATATTTTTTTATATAAGGGAAATTGCCAAAATTACCATTTTTTCTAAATTTTGTTTTGCGATTTTACTATCTTTTGAAAATATTTGCAAAATTAATACATTATCTAACCAAAACAACCAAATATAACCTAATATAACCTATTTTTACATTTTTCTAAAAAATAATTTAAAATTGATTTTGATCGCATTTGATGTTGATTTTGGTTGCATTCGAGGTTACATTTGATTTAACAGATATAACGTGTTAAGCAACCTATAATGCAAATAAAATTGATTTTTGATTATTAAATATTTGAAGTTGCATTTATGGGTGATTGCAAATTTGGTTGTAAAAATTGTGAAACGTATTTTAACAAATATTTTACAGAAATTGGTATTTTTGTAATATAATTTTTCATAAAAAAGTATTTTTATAAAAAAATTCTGAACTTAAATATTTATGAAAAAAAACCCCAAAATAATGCACGACTATGTACTGCATCAATGAGAACAATAAAAATTAATAAATCTCAACATGCTCCCAAGAAACACTATCAATTACTCCCTCCGTTCCTTTGAATTGTTAACGTTTGCGGATCAGTTTTCGGCACAGATTTTAAGGTGCATTTTAAGAATAGTTCTATAATTTATTTTTAATATTTTCTTTTTTGTATAAAAATATAATAATCCTATTTTATACAAAAAAAATATCAAAAATAAATTATAGAACTATCCTTAAAATACACCATTAAAACGTGTATCAGATACGCGATTTTTATGTTAAGAAATGGAAGGGAGAGGGAGTAACGTTTATGTATAACTAGCTTTTTCTATATATATAGGCATTGCTTAACAGCCATATATATATATATATATATATATATATATATATATATATATATATATATATATATATATATATATATATATATATAGGCTAGCGTTCAAATAGAAACCAAATTTAGAATAGAAACTAGAAACCTACACTAAATAAATTATATTTCATTCATTTTAATGGCCCCGCTAGGGGCACCTTCACAAAAAACTTATAAAATTCTTGGCTCTATTCAACAAAAATATAAAAAAAAATTAAAAAAATTAAAAAAAAAAAGTTACTGTTCACGTGCCACGTCATCACGTGAACAGTAACTTTTTTTATTATTTTTTTTTTATTTTTTTTATATTTTTGTTGAATAGAGCCAATAATTTTAAACGTTTTTTGTATTGGAGTACCCCTAATTTGGTCATTAAATTAGCTTAAAATATTTAATTTAGGTTTAGTTTCTAGTTTCTATTCTAAGTTAGTTTCTATTAGAACAAGACCCTATATATATATATATATATGGTATTATTCTAATAGAAACTAACTTAGAATAGAAACTAGAAACTAAACCTAAATTAAATATTTCAAGCTAATCTAATGGCCAAATTAGGGATACCCCAATACAAAAAAACGTTTAAAATTATTGGCTCTATTCAACAAAAAAAATAAAAAAAATTAAAAAAAAGTTAATGTTCACGTGATGACGTGGCACGTGAACAGTAACTTTTTTTATATATTTTTATTTTTTTTTTATATTTTTGTTGAATAGAGCCAAGAATTTTATAAGTTTTTTGTGAAGGTGCCCCTAGCGGGGCCATTAAAAGAAATGAAATATAATTTATTTAGTGTAGGTTTCTAGTTTCTATTCTAAGGTTAGTTTTTATTTGAACGCTAGCCTATATATATATATATATATATATATATATATATATATATATATATATATATATATATATATATATAAATATATATAATATCTTACACTTTCAATTTATTATGTGTTTTATTTTTAATTCTTAAAACTTGCTTTGGATGATTTTACTGTCCAAGTGAAATTAACAAAATAATCTTTAATTTAGTGTCGCTTTAACAAACTTTTTCTAATTAAAACTATCGAGAAACAAAAAAGAAACAAAAGAGAGATGAAATTGAAGATTTTTTACATTGAAAATTCTATTCAATTTAGGAAAACTAATTATATTTCGTTTTGATTATCAAAAAATCTTCTTATTATTTGAAGATAGTTGTACTAACAACAAAATACAGTTTTAATAATAAGTGTAAGAGAGATTTTGTCCAAAACTTTGGTAGTCGGTATTCTGGTCCTCAATACGACAAAATAAATAAGAATAATTAGCTCTTAAAATTTGAATCTAGCATGAAAAAATATTTTAAATTTTAACATGTAAATTAAAAAGTATATTTATATTGAAATACAAAAAAGTGAATGTCACTGATTAAATCATATATAATTAGATTTTCTATATTTAATAGGATTACTAGTGTAGGATTAATGTAAAAAATCGTAATTATATTTTCTATTGAGATTTCGAGTGTTTTCATTTGGATAATAATTGTTAAATTATTATCAGTTCTAATACAACCTTTTATATCCTTTTGAGATTGTAATTTTTTTTAAAATTCAATTCTAACACAACCTTTTAAATTATATCCTTTTTATATTATAATGTTCTTTTTTATATGATCTAAACTTGATCGTCTATTTTTAAAAATATTAGATTCGGCGAATGAGATTATTTTAGCGGTACATGTACCAAAATTATGGATAATATCTTTTTTATAATTACTAGCTTATAACCCGTGCAATGCACGAGTTTCTTATATTATGTTATAAATTTTATTTAATATTATAAATATGTTTTTATATAATCACTAATTTTAATAATTTTTTTAATTTTAGTTTGATATAATTTAATATACTCATGTTTACGTATTATATTAATGTTTCCTTATTATAAACAACGTATACGATTTTTAATACATTTTATTAATAATTGAAAAATATGGTGTAATACTTTTGGGTATATATTGTAAGATTTTGTTGTAAATTAAAAATGTAACTTGTTTTAATTAGAAAGAAAATATTAATGATTGAAATATATGATACAATTGATCTTTTTATATGTTTATAAAATTTAATATCTTCAACTAAAAGTAAATGTGAAAAAGGCAATCGACTAATTATCATTAATTATATTACGTTATTATTTTTTTTAGGTGGTATATTTTTCTTAAAAATTATGGTGTGATATTTTTGGGTATATATTAATTATTGTAAGATTTGTTTTAAATTAAAAAGGTAACTTGTTTTAATTCGAAATAAAATATTAATGATCGAAAAATATTATATTATTTTTAGATGTTTATGAAAGGTAATATTTTCAACTAAAATTATATGTGAAAAGGGCAGTTGGTTAATAACCATTAATTATATGATTTTATTATTTATTTTAATAATTAGGATAACCAAATATACAAATTTTCAATCTTTCGATTTTAATATAGTAGTATAAATACGTATTTTAATTAGAAAAGACAATCAGCTGCTTAACATTAATTATATTATTTTTTATTCATTAATTAAGATAATTGTACCTAAACCAAATTGATAAAATTTTCAATGTTTCAACTTTAATATTATAACTACCTAATAACCCGTGCAATGCACGGGTTTCTTGTAATATGTTATAAATTTTATTTAATATTAAAATTATATTTTTATATAATCATTATTTTTAATAATTTTTTTGATTTGATATAATTTAATATACTCATGTTTACGGATTATACTAATGTTTCCTTCTTATAAACAACGTATATGATTTTTAATATATTTTATTAATAATTGAAAAATATGGTGCGATATTTTCGGACTATATTTTTCTTGAAAATTATGATGTTATATTTTTCGATATATATTAATGATTATAAGATTTTTTTTAATTAAAAAGGTAACATGTTTTAATTCGAAAAAAGGTAAGGTATTTATAAAAGGTAATATCTTCAACTAAAATTAAATGTGAAAAAAGTAATCGACTAATTACCTTTAATTTTATTATGTTAATGTGAAAAAGACAATCGACTAATTAACATTAATTATATTATGTTATTATTTATTTTAGGTGTTATACTTTTCTTGAAAATTATGGTTTGATATTTTTAGGTATATAATAATGATTATAAGATTTGTTTTAAATTAAAATGGTAATGTGTTTTAATTCGAAAGTAAATATTAATGATTGATTGATGTTTTTAGGTATATATAAAAGGTAATATATTCGACTAAAAGTAAATGTGAAAAAGACAATCGACTAATTTTATTATGTTAATGTGAAAACGACAATCGACTAATTACCATTAATTTTATCATGTTAATCAACTAATTACCATTAATTATATTATGTTAATATTTAATTTAGGAGTTATATTTTTCTTGAAAATCATGGTGGGTATATATTTTTAGGTGTTTATCAAAGGTAATATCATCAACAAAAAGTAAATATGAAAAAGGCAATCGACTAATTACCATTAATTATATTATGTTATTATTTATTTTAGGTGTATTTATTTTTCTTTATAATGAAGGATAAATAAGTAAATTTACGAAGTACCGAAAAACTTGTACCAAAAACAGGTACCAAAACTTTTACTGTTTTAGTTTTTATATAATAGTACTAGCTTAAAACCCGTGCGATGCACGGAATTTTTTTAATATTATAAAAAAAATATTAACTTTTTTTAAATTTGAATTTTGGAGGCTTAATTAAATATTTAAATGAGATGATGATCATAATTCTATAAATGTTATCCATGATATTTCTTTAAAAGGAATGATTTTAGTTAAAAAAATATAGAAAATGCCATAGGTTTTAGTTGAAAAGGTAATAAGTTATTTATTAGTAATAATAAAATTATTATTTTGTTTTATTAAATAGAATGCCCGTGATATAATTAGAAAAAGAGGAGATTTAGTTAGAGAAAATTAAAAAAAATAATATATTTTAGGTGAAAAGGTTAATTGATTAATTTATAGTAATTATAATTTAATTATGTTATTTTACAAAATAAAATTGCTCGTAATGTTTTTAGAAAAGGAGAAATTAATGTTGCTCGTGATATTTCTAAAGAGGAATTTTAGTTAGATAATATAGGAAAAAGGTGATACATTTTAGCTAAAAAGGATCATCATTAATATTAGTATTATAATATTATTATTTAATTTTATTAAATAGAACCGTCCATGATATAATTGGAAAAAGAGAAATTTTAGTTTGAAAAAATACAAAAAGGTAACGTGAAAATTAAAAGGTGACATACTTTAGGTGAAAATGGTAATTGATTAGTTTATATATAGTAATTATAATTTAATTGTTATTTTACTAAAGGGTTAAGTATCAAAGTGGTCACTGAAGTGGAAGCCATATATCAATTCATTCACCGATCTTTACGGGGTATCATTTGAATCATTAAAGTCATAATAAATATCAAATGGATATCTTTAAAATGTACTCGAAAAGTAAAAATAATTTTTCATTGAGTTCTACACATTTTTCTTGAATGCTTCCATAACCAAACGAAAGGTTAATAATTCTAGTTTTTCTGATAATATATATAGTTTTTTAAAAATTCATTTACTATTTATTTTTAATTTTATTATCATTTTCCTTCTTTTAATTAAAAATAAATAGTAAATAAATTTTTTGAATTCTAAATATATTATCAAAAATACTGGAATTCATAATCTTTCATTTGATTATAGTAGCATTTAAGAAAAATGTGTAGAACTCGATGAAAAATTACTTTTACTTTCCGAGTACATATATACAGGTATTTGTTTGATATTTATTATGACTTTAATGATTCAAATGATACCCCATAAAGATCGATGAATAAATTGATATTTGGCTTCCACTTCAGTGACCATTTTGATACTTAACCCTTTTACTAAATAAAATTGCTGGTAATATTTTTAGAAAATGAGAAATTAATGTTTCCCATGATATTTTTAAAAAAAAGGAATTTAATTAGAAAAAATAGAAAAGATGATACATTTTTAGCTGAAAAGTTAATCGGTTAATTAATAAAATTATAATATTATGATTTTATTTTTATTAAATAGAATCGCCCGTGATATAATTTGAAAAAGAGAGGTTTTAGGTAGAGAAAATAGAAAAGGTAACTTGTTTTGGCTGAAAAAGGTAACACGTGATATAATTGGGAAAAAAATAATTTAGTTAGAGAAAAGAAAAAAGATAAAAAAATTTATTTATTAGTTAACAATAATTATAATTGGTTTTTGAATTAGATAAAATATAAAAGATATTACATTTTACCTGAAAAAGGAAACTGCTTAGTTATTAAAAAAAAAAAAAGTTAACATGTTTAACCTGAAAAAGTGGATTGATTAATAAAGTAAAAATTTTAGTTAAATAAAATATAAAAGAAGATTTTTAAATGGTAACCCGTGATATAATTGGAAAAAGAGATATTTTAGTTAGAGAAAATTAGAGAAAAGATAATTTGAATGAAAAAATTAATTAATTAGTTAATAGTAATTATAATATGCTTTTTAGTTAGATAACATATAGAAGATATTATATTTTATCTGAAAAAGGAAACTGCTTAGTTATTAAAAAGAAAAGAAAAGGTAACATGTTTAACCTGAAAAAGGAAATTGATTAGTAAAGCAAAAATTTTAAAGGTAACATGTTTAATCTGAAAAAGGAAATTGAATAGTAAAGAAAAAAATTTAGTTAGATAAAATATAAAAAAAGATTTTATCTGTAATTAAGTAAGGGGTAAATAAGTAAAATCAATAGGTACCAACCAACCAACCAACCAAACTTTTAATGTTTCGGCTTTTATATAATAGTATAGATAGATTATAATATTATTAGTTTATTTTATTAAATATAACCGTCCATGATATAATTGAAAAAATAGAGATTTTAGTTAGAGAAAATAGAAAAGTAACGTGCAAGATTTATGTGAAAAAGTAATTGATTAGTTTATAGTAATTATAATTTAATTATGTTTTTTTACAAAATAAAATTGTTCATAATTTTTAGAAAATGAGAAATTAACGCTACCCGTTATATTTCTAGAAAAAAAAGGGAATGTAATTAGAAAAAATAAAAAAGGTGATATATTTTAGCTGAAAAGGTAATCGGTTAATTATTAGTATTATAATATTATTATTTTATTTGTATTAAATAGAAACGCCTGTAATATAATTAGAAAATGGTGGTTTTAGTAAGAATAAAGAAAAAAGGTAACGTGTTTTGGTGAAAAAAGGTAACCGTCGAGATTTTAGTTAGAGAAAAGAGAAAAGGTAACGTGTTTTGACTGAAAAAGGTAATTGATTAGTTAATAATAATTATATATAATTATGTTATTTTTAGCTGAAAAGGTAATTGGTTAATTATTATTATTATTATATATTTTTATTAAATAGAAACACATGTAATATAATTAGAAAAATGGAGGGTTTAGTAAGAAGAAAGAAAAAAGGTAACGTGTTTTGCTGAAAAAGATAACCGTCCATGATATAATTGGAAAAAGAGAGATTTTAGTTAGAGAATAGAGAAAAGGTAATGTGTTTTGACTGAAAAAGGTAATTGATTAGTTAATAGTAATTATATATAATTATGTTATTTTATTAAATAACAAAATTGCTCGTAGTGTTTTTAAAAAGGAAAAATTTTAATTAGATAAAATGTAAAAGATATTCTATTTTAAATGAAAAAGGAAATTATTTAGTTATTGAAAAATAGAAAAGGTTAATGTTTAAACTGAAAAAGGAAATTGATTAATAAATGAGAAATTTTAGTTAGATAACATATACTCCGTAAAAGATATTGTATTTTACCTGGAAAATGAAATTATTTAGTTCTTGAAAATAGAAAATATAATATGTGTAACCTGAAAAAGGAAATTGATTAGTTAGTAGATCTTTAATTGAGTAAGGGTAATTAGGTAAATTCAATAGGTATTGTTGAACCAAACTTTTAATGTTTCGGCTTTTATATAATAGTATAGATTATATGTAAGAATATAATTTATAATTCAACGGGACCAAAAAAATAAATCTGGATAGAATCCCTCTTATGCTTATTATTTTTAAGGGTATAATATGATTGTATTTTACTCGACATAATTTTTGAAGTATTATATTACAAAATTGATTTATATTTCTGTCAACAAATTAAGTAGAATATTCCATTTTAAATTATATTTTGAAAAAAAATGGAGAGGGTGAGGACACGAGAAAAAAATATTAAAACTGTAGTTGCTACGATAACAAGAAGAATAAGGTAATAGACTAATAGCCCATAACTAGCTAGTTAATAAAAGATGTTACCAATATTTACATCCACTTGGACATGGTAGATACAAACTTGATAACAAATAGAATGCTCTATTTGCTGGCCCAAAAACTGGCAACACCAGAGTTTGTACAGCACAAGCCAAAAGATCTACTAGAGCTGGTAGTAATTTCTACACTTAATCGCTAATAACTAGTTCCGCAGAAGTATTTAGGAGTTCAAACATTCCATATATTTTTTAGAATTCAAAACAAGAGCATCTTAGCCCCTTTCATACAAGTTACTAACTCCCCGTAAAAAGATATCTCAAGTCTTCTACAGTTAGACGACTCCCTGTGCCCCCACTTGGATCCTCACCAAACGCAGATGCAACCATTCTCCTTTTCTCTTCCTGCAAAAGTATCATTTATAAACTAAATAGTTTTCTAGGACAACTTAAGTTAATGGTCTTCACTCCTCATGGCTCATACACAGTAAACAGAATTTGTTTCAGCGTGGGAAAGTAAATGCTTTGATTCTATAGTAACATGCTCTTTAAAAATTTAAAGTTATTGGAAGGTATTAACTATTAAGTATAAAATATGTCAAAAAGATATGATAAGTTATGCTTTACAACATATAAAATTCTCAATTTGAGCTCTCATTTGGTTGTATTAGTAAAAATGTAAAAAAAAAAAAAAAAAACTTATGATATGAAATACTGAAGCAAATAAAATTGAATTGGATCATTACTCCAAAGAGTTAATTGGCATAGCAATACAGAACTTGATACTTAAAACAAAATTTTGGAACATACCTGAAGAGCTAAAATCCGATCTTCAACTGTATCGCTAATAGTAAGCCGGGATACAGTAACAGGATGAGTTTGTCCAATTCTATGAGCCCTGTCAATAGCCTGATCTTCAGTAGTTGGATTCCACCAAAGATCCAAAAGAATTACATGAGAGGCAGCAACCATGTTTAGACCAAGATTACCAGCTTTTAATGACATGAGCATCACTGTCACCTGAAACAATAGTTATGATATATGGAACCAATAATTCAGATTAAGATAATTAGAAACCAAAGGGAAGTTTAATGGGATGTGATCTAAAGTGGTCTAGTAAATTCAGCCTAAAGCATAGAAGTCATAGGCCAAAGATTAACATAAGGGAAACTTGGTGCAATATCCCTGAAACGATCATATGCCATGTTATTTCATTTCCACCAAATGTACTTTACAAGGTAGTACCATATATGATGTATTTCACAAAGATGGCACACGTATCGATCTTCTTACTCAAATCTGCAGACATCTTAAAAAATAATCAGCAAAAACTTAGCCTAGCGGATACCCCTTCCATCTTGGAATACGAGGCAATTTTTGTAATAGTTGGTTACCAAAAAAAGAAGATATCCTCATAAACTGGTGTCGGATAATAGAACATAAGATATAGTCATCAAGATGTATATTTTTAAGTTAAGAAAATTACATAAAAATTCCATGCAGCAATATAAGAGAGCTACCTCAGGGTCAGTGTTGAATTCTCTAACAGCCTTGTCTCTGGCAGATAATGTCATTGTTCCGTCAAGTTTCCTATACTGTAGATCAGTCCGAAGTAACGCCATTTCAACCAACTCCAACATACCAATCCACTGAGAAAAGACAATAGCCTTTCTTGGTGCTTCAGTTTGAGCATCTGAACATGCACCACCTGAATCTGAAAGTTCCTTCCCTTGACTTGAAGAAATCACACCATGTAACTGTGAACTTGGACTTTTTGACTTACAATGAGATATAAGAATCTCCATGGCAGCTTTAATCTTTGAAGAAATGTAGTCACTCTGCAAAACTCTTGATTTTCCATACTCAAAGGAACTAGAGGGATTATCATTTTGGTCATCAGATATACAACTTCGTAAGGTAGCTTTGGAAAATACCAAGTCAGGACCAAGCTCTTCTTTGCATTTAGGTGAAGGACATACATTGTCATCTCCCCTCAAATATTCTGATACACACTGATAGCAGAAAACATGCCCGCACATAGTGACAATAGCATCTTCAGGTGGATCCTGTACATCATATAGAATAATATTAATCATATAAAGATTTACAACTCATATAGGGGTAGGCAAATCGTACAACTCATTATAGCATTCGCAACCACAATAACAAACCCTTATTACAAAACAAAGCAAGTACTAATCCAGCCTATAAAGATGCTTTACCTTCTTTGAGCACAAAATGAACGCAAATGCGGTTTTTTGTTATTTAAATTCATCGTGTTGAAGCAAGCACATGCCTTTCCATCAAGGGACCGAATGGAAACTCAAAGAGAGTAGCACACTAAGATACCATATTACAAAACAATATAGACTTTGAATTTCTAAAATCAAAAAATAAAAATAAAAATTGAATGGGTTCTCAACCAATATTTTTATATTTAGTTCTACTGATAGAGAAGAACAGGCTTAAGAGCCAGTAACAGAATCAACGTAAAACTCTTTAAAAATAGATGGCCCCGTGGACTCCAGGTATTGTGTTATAAGGAAATGCCCTCTAATTCAAAAGGAAAATTTTAGAGACTTGGGTGAAGCCAAAATCTAAGACCGTCAGTGCGATGGAAAGTGAAGAAGGCTCCTACAAAATATGCATAGAATTGCTGTGACAGATATGTAGCTAGACAAAAAGAAGATTACTAAATACACACAATAATAGAAATTTAGAGGTGGCACTTATCAGTTATCAATGAATATTAAAGAACAAGAGTTTGGGATAAAATGGAAATGTAAAGCATGAGATCCTGTAGATCCAATGTAAGTAAAAACAATCTGCTAGCTCTAGAGTCGAAATTGCTTTGATGGTTGAAGGGATAAAGCAAAAACATAGAAATCAAGAGATCAAATTTTTATACTATTGCAAAAAAGGTGAACTGAGCTCTAGGAAGTTGACCCCTATAAAAGACAGTATATTAACAAAGGATCTATGACTAGCTTAATCCGGAAATAAAACTACATTGAGCTGAGTACAGTTTAATGTAAACCTAACAAATAATACAAGTACTTCCAAGAAATTACTATATGCCGGCAAGGTTGACCTATTAACAACATAATTCTAGCCAAAAAATAAACCATAATCACCTTTGTCATCATTCATGGAGACACTCACCAAATAAAATTGTGATTCAGGCATAGACAAAATGTCAAAACATTACAACTTCATGACCATCCACCGAAATACACAACACACTAATCCACAGTAACGGGAAAACACTCCTACATTGTATACTAAGATATATAGTCCGCATCATGATTTATACTAAGGTTTCAAAACGAAGACTGCTCTATACAGAAAATGCACACCAGATTATGGATGATGTTCTAAAAAAACTCACTTTGCACAAACCACAAATGGCTGAGCTTGTCTGGAGATGTTTCAATAAGTTTATGAGCATATCCCTGGGAAGACTTGCTGCCATTTCTGAGGAATACCTTTCAACAGAATCTGATGTGAAACCTTTAACAAGCACTGGGTGATCACAAGCTTGCCGAAGGCGCAGGAGCAACAATAGTATATTTGCATAATTTTGACCCAGAGTTCCAGCAGCAGCATAGGCCTGCATGATCAAGATAAATTAATTTAGACAAAATAAATATTCCAACATAACATTTTTATTTTAAAAAGGTAACAATCTGCCCAGCTTTCTTAAAGCTTCAAAGACCGGATTTTTGAAAATATTGTTAAATTGGGAAAGGAGATATGTGGCCAGCCATAGCCACTTTAGGCTACAGTTGCTTCAATAACTTCATTCTCGAAAGAATTTGTAAGGATCCAAGGCTATAAAAGTGACGGACATACATGAATGAAGGTTATTGTATAGATCGATAAATTATGTTAAGATAGGTCATTGTACTTTGAGCTATTCCAGAGTCTCGGACTTCTTAATTAAGAACTTCATTGGATTCACGAAACATAGTATACTTAAGACATAGATATGTGCGTATAGGTGTTTGCACACGGACAAGCATTGCTACAGGGCATGCATGTATATTTAAAAAATTTATACAAGTTGTAGGATTTTTAAAACTTATTTCTGACAGCATTAGCATTTAGCTATGTGTCAGCTTTTTATAACCAAAACTAAAAAACTTAATAAAAACAGAAATGAAAGATGTTTGCTTATCAACAATACTTTAAACTGTGACCGAGAATCAGCTTCAAGTCTCTGATAGTATGCCCTCTCCTCAACAGAAAATTCCACCTTTTTTAGATTTATTGTTTTTGATGGTAATGTAATTATAGGCTTTCCATCAATAACTGTGCCTGGACCATAAATGGAGAAATGTCAATATCATCACGTATATTGCGAAGAATGTATGTAAGATATAGATGACGTGTAATAGGCATGCCTACTGAACAAAGACAACAATTTATGTAAAATTTAGGCTGAGCTGTAACTGTCTACTAAGAGAAATAACTAGAAAAATGAATCTAATGATTGCAGTCATATCATTGCAGATATAGATAGCAAGAAGCAGGAAAAATAACACTTGATGTAGGACAACACTTGAAATACTAAACCCTGGGAGATTGAACCGCAAAATGCTCTCTACCCCCAAGTGAATCCCAAATTTGATCGCGACCAAAATAAGAGAAAACGGTGTTTGTGTAAAATTAAAGGTAAATAAATCTGTTAATACACATATAACTCATAGTGAAACTAAATACCCTAATAGACCAAGCTTAAAACAATCAGGCTTATTGTAAGTAATCTAAATAACTATCTAAAGTCTAAACAACTTAACCATACATATAATTATTAACTATATCAATTTTCTGTCTACAGAACTTTATAAAACTACTTTACACTTAATTTTATTTATTTCTTTTCGCTTCTAATCCCCATTAACACTACTACACAGTGATATCATTCCTACTTCAATAACCTTGATTAACTGACTTATGTTCCGATGCTGGCTCGGCTTTATCCCGCAGCTTCTTAATTATCTTGTTTATTCATTTCCAAATTCTTTGGAAGTACTCTTTCTCAGTAAAATGACAATAGCTAAGCTAAGCGATGCAGTGCAATGCAAACCTGAACGGCTGTGATATTACAGAACAAATACCAATGCTGTTCTTTATCACCCAAACCAACCATTTTATCCTACATCATGATAATAGTTTTGGTCTTGACATGATAACATCTCATAAATTATAAAATGTAAAGTTTTTTATGGAAGGATTATCAATGCAGGGTGATCAATACTGCTGGCAAGTAATTAAACTAATAATATAACTGTGCCATGTGCAGAAAGTTGGTGTCTCTTATATAAAATAAATTTGTGCAAGTTTTGACCCCTCACTTTTCAAGTGGCTAAAGTTTATTGGTTTACTTGTACAGATAAAGAAGTTTATTAGAGTACGAAGGAGGCTAATACATAAAGAACCCTAACCTCAGATACACACTCGCAGACATAAAGATACTAACTAAACACACAGGTGACCATGCAACCTTATAGGTTTATACAGACAGAAGTGCATTATTGTGACAAAGTATGTGATCCACATCATCCACCCCCTTCTGAGACTATCCATGTGAGACAAACAGAAGGTAAAAAGAACAATAAAGTAAGAGGATAGTTTATTTAGATGTAACCTTTAGTTCGACGAAGCATTACGGTCCTCAGCACAGCATACAGCTTCTTATATCCTTGGACTGAATTTATTGAAATTGGATGCTTTAGTGCACTACAAAATGATTTATATGTAGTATATGGTTCATATCTCAAAAATCTGAAGTAGCTGAACAACTCATCAATTGAATTCTGAATAGGCGTTCCAGATAAACACCATCTAACTTTCGCTTTAAGACTACAGCAGGCTCTCGCCACCTGTGTTCTGTGGTTCTTTATAGTCTGTGCTTCATCTAATATGACCCTAAACCAACGCACTCTTGCAAGAGCACCAGAATCCAAGTCAACATCAGAAATGTCAATTCTTTTTTTACCTTTTTTCCTTCTCTTCCTAGCATTTGTCGCCTTATTCTTTTTCTTTTTTGAAGAGGTCTCATCAAATAATCCATTTCTTTTCCCATTTTTTGGATCATCTTCGTCCTCATTAACCACAGGTTGTTTTGGAACTTCATTTGCCACAAGAGCATATGTTGTGAGAACCACATCATACGCTGCTAGTTCATCAGGATCCTTAATTCTATTGCTTCCATGATAAACTAATACATTTAGTGAAGCTTCGTCTGCAACTTTTTCTTCCAGCTCCCTCGCCCATTGACGAAGCACACTTGCTGGACACACAACCAAAGTTCCAGCTTGAGGCCTTAAACTTTTAAATTCCCGTCTAGAAGTTCTTGCTTCTGGAAGTAATATAAGATCATTAGACTCTTCAAGTTGTTTGTCTTGATCAAGAATAGTGATGTCCTTATCCTCGTCATCATCCAAATTTAAGGCTTCAGTGTTCTGTTGGCTTGCAATTTCAGGTTTGGTTCTCGACTGTAACCATTTCTGCATCAGTATAAGGGCTGCCATTGAAATAGTTTTACCGAGGCCCTGCCAGAAACAGCACAACAGAGATATTAGAGAAATGTCCCACAAACTGGATTTAAATAGATGATAAATGCAAGTCAACTATATTATTAATTAACAAAACCTGAAACAGCACAATTAAGATCTTAAATCATCCCAAAAAAATTGTATCACAATAAATGCTAAATGCAAGCCAGCTATATCTATACTTCTATCTATACTAAACTATGTTACGATATATTATAATAAGATATTTATTTATTATGTATTCTGGAATATTGAGATATTACTTTTATTTATATTATTGAGAGTAAGGAATTTCCTTATTAGTGCTTGGAGTTACTTGGTATGTCTTGTGCTCCAAGTCAGTTTTTATGTATTTAAGTATTGATTTGATGCTTTTAGCAAAAAAAAAAAGTATTGATTTGATGAATGAATAAAACATAACCTTGAGAGCATATTTTTCAAACTATAATAAGCAAACATGGGTATAATTTGGTTCAACTATAAAAAGAATAATGACCGTTAGATTTTTAGTAATAAATAGATACGAACAGTTAGATCTATTCCTAAGGTTCTGTTAAAATATAATATAAGATCCATATAAGGCATCCCTCTAACACCTATGTTGTGTTTGGTTGGGATGAATGGAATGGAAAGGAATGGAATGAAATTTGAACTATGAAAGGTTCATGTCTAAAATATTCATTCATTCATCCATTCCATTCTTAATCGTTTGAACTAAAACTACAACCCACCTATTTAAGAAGGAATGCTCCATTCTCCCCAACTTTCAATTTCTTCACATTTCTCATCATAGAAATTTTGTACCTATTCATTTATTTTCTAGATCTTCCCTCTACCTCCATTTTTTTCTTTTAATTTCATTGATTCCATTCCATTCTCCCCAACCAAACACAACATTAGGGTTTTAGATGAGTTGGTTACTTTACATGGTATCAGAGGGGAGGCATGCGGAGGTCCCAGGTTCGACTCTCTGCGACCCCCAATATTCTCAATATTTAATATGGACACGAAGGCAAGTTATGCTCCAAAGATGAGCGAGCGCCCGTGATCCACTCTTCGACCCAAAAATGGGCTTTCGAGTGAGGGTGAGTGTTAGAATATAATATAAGATCCGGTTGGGGCCTTCCTCTAACACCTTAAGGTTTTAGATGAGTTGGTTACTTAACACGTTCGAATACCGTCAACAACATATTTAAATTAAGATTTTTATTAGTTTTAAAGAATAAATGTAATTAATTAAACAGCTATTATCATCACTAATAATATATTAGTAATATTATAATCTCATAAATATACAATTTTAACCAATATATTATTTATACTAATTTATTATAGAAACTAATTAATATGATTATAAATTAAACTAAAATAATATTTTAAAAAATAAAGAAATTACAAAAAAAATTATAAATATATTAAAAGAAGCCCATGCATCATACAGGTTATATGCTAGTTATAAATAAATAAATAAATAAATAAATAAACCTGATCATCAGCAAGAATTCCACCGGCACAATGAAAGCTTTTAGTTTCCTTTTGAAGCATCCAAGCCAATGCAATTCTCTGTAAAAATATAACTTCTGCATGTAAACAAGACCATTTACAGTGATGGATATGAATGAGACTAGGAAGAGACAAGCACAAGAAACCTGGTGTCTAAGAAGAGAGACTGTCATGAGACCATTAGGTAGATCTTGTTCAAATTTAGGTTGGCTTAAGTCCTGCAAAACCATTAAGCATGCAGCGTCCTGAATAGAATATAATGCATTGCAAAGAACTCAAGTACTAATAAATAAGCCAAATTTCAGACTTTGATCTGACATCAAGACAGCCCAAACCCGAACATATCCTTGCATGATTCTGTTTGAAGCTTAACATGCTGTTGAGTTTATTTCTGACAAGTCGATTACCTTTCTTTTCTCTTAAATTACTGAATTGCATGGTAAGTCAGGGAACCAGGTTTGATAACCCAGCCTGACGAATCCCAGCAAGAGTGTCACTAGTAGATTCTCAATACCAAAAAGAAATCACGATATAAGTACTTCTTGGTTGTAACATTGATATTTGTCTACAGTGTTTTGCATCCCACATGTTCCAATGTGGCTCACATAGTCATGCCACAACAAAATTGCACAAGTAGTTGAGACTGAATAATTTGTTAATAATATAAATGCGGCAACAATCATAATAAACCACTCATAACATTTCCTGGATTCTATTTGATACAGAATTAAGTAGCTACAGGTGAGTTTACTATATACTAAAACATCAAATGCACAATAGTAAATGTCTACCACGTGGTTAACAAATAACAAGCGACGGAGCAAATCAGAATCAAGTCATTTGCAACTGTGACAAGGGAATACGTATAAATAATAATCTTGACCAGAGCATATGACCTGCAAGGCTGCTTGAAATATTAATCTCTCGTCATATTCAAATCCTTTTTCTTCACCAATCGTAGAGCGAAAAACAGGGTCAACTGAACTGGCATGCTGTGATGTTGAAGTATATTTTGGGTATGTAATTAATTTAGCATCCCCTCCCCGTCCAATTTGAGTTTGATAGCCCATGCCATGTGTCGATTTTTGTTGTGCAGAAAAAGATTCACGCATCTGACTGCTACCCACATTCTCCACTAAATTGGTAGATCTGAGATTATGTACTTGCGGCTGAATGGAATTTGGAAGGGCCATTTTGGAGCCTTGTTGAGATGTATATAGATCATTATCTGTATCAAATGACATGAAATATAGGAAGATTATAATCAGAAAAGAGCTGCAAATGTCTGAACATTCAATTGACAGAACCGCATACCTTTACGAGCTGACCTCATAGGATTTGTATCCTGGGTAATTTTTGGGTTTGAAAGTCCTGAGGTGCTAGTAGTGCCTGATGGCCTGTGATGTCCAGCCATTATTTGGTGGCTAGGGTTTAACGAGCTTCCATTATGAACGGCTGCTCGGGAAGCTAACTTACGTGATGGTTTGTTATTATCTACACACATAGAGAAGTGTTATATAATAGTAACACCAACACATTTCAAGTCATACGTTAGGCCAACACAACTTTACCTATTAAACTGGCACTAGTGTTGGTTTCCCATGAATATGGAAGAACCCTATGACTGGTAGGGCTCGGTTTGGCTGAAATTCCACTTGAAGTAGATGCTCCAGTAGGAGGATTTCGAGACGATTCCCTGTCAACTGCACAATTGGTATTAAAAAACGTGTATTAGAAACACCAACAGTTTTCCCTAAGAAAATCATGTATGCGGCATATAACCTTTTACCTGTCAAATCAGGACGAGAATTATCTACCGTTGATGGAGTAGCCCCATAATTGACCGAAGCAGTAGAATCCAAGGGAATCTGATCATATTTTGACCTAATTTCGTCCAAATCCCAATCACTATCACTACCACCATCTGATGAAACGATTTCTACAGGTTCCATTTGAGCCATAAGAAATATGCTCCTTCACTACTAAACCCACCTGCAAACATTTATTAAACCACTATCGACTATAATCCCGCAAAATAACTAGAAAAAGTAATCCTAAAAAAACCCACTAACCAGTCCAAAGAAATCGTAATCCACTCAATAGCTGTCACAACCAGACAGAAAATCAAACATCAAGCAAAACAGAACCTACTCTCCATGCCTAAAATGTTACATTACAATAACGAAAACACAAACAAACATATGCATCATGCCACTAAACCCAACTGCAAAATTGTATAAAACCTCTATAATTCCGCAAAATAGCTATAAAAATCACCACAATCAAACATAACATCAGGCATGAAGCAAAACAACACCATTGCCCACATGCCCGAAAAGTCGAAAAACTTGACAATCACAACATACTACACAAACATACATACAAGGGCAGCATGCAAGAACAAAAATCCAAGATTAAACAATCTTTACACAATCTAAGCACATACCACCTAAATTAAAACAACATTAGCCACAATCAAGCTTAATTACATAAAAAAGATCACATCTTTAACTTGTTTTTTAACTTAACAACACTGATTAAACTAAAATCAAGAAAAAAATCAAGAAAATCAAGAACCACAATATGCATGCTACCCATGTATAAAAATGAGAAGCTGTACATACATGTAACTGTGTGTATAATGGGTACCTGTAAAAATGTTGTTTTGTTATGTTTTGACGGTTAAAAATGGAGTGGTTTTGTTTTGTTACTGGGAGAGTTGAGAGTAGAGAGTGCTTTTTTGGTTTTGCAGGGGGGTAAAAGACAAGCCCTAAAACGGAAATGGAAAGGGAAGGGGTGTTTGGATAATTAATTAATTGGATGTTAAAGTTTGGTACAAATTTGGTGTTTTCACTTTTCAATGAAATTTATTTGATTATTCATTAATCGAGTTTAGAGCTGTAATTCGGGCCGAGCCGGGCGAGTTCGAGCCGAGTAGTTATTCGGGCCGAGCCGGGCGAGTTCGAGTTTTTTTTCACGAGCCGAGCCGGCTCGTTTAACTAAACGAGCCGGATTTTCTGCCCGAACTCGGCTCGTTTAACTAAACGAGCCGAGTCGAGCCGGCTCGTTTATAAACGAGCCTATTTAAACGAGTCGAGCGAGCCGAAATAACACTTAAACGAGCCTAATTTTCTACCCGAACTCGGCTCATTTAATTTCACGAGCCGAGCCGAGCCGGCTCGTTTAATTAAACGAGCCGGAACCTCTACCCGAGCTCGGCTCGTTTAACTAAACGAGTCGAGCCAGCTTAAACGAGTTCGAGCCGAGCGAGCTCGCGAGCCGCTCGGCTCGAATTACAGCCCTAATCGAGTTTGAATTGTTTGATAAAGGAGCCGAGAGTCGTTAGGGTGTTTGGGATCGCTTAAAATAAGTTATTTTTGACTTAATGGGGGTATTTTTAACTTAAAGGAGAAAGTAAAATTGTTTGCTTTAAGTTGGATGAAAGTGTTTGGGTAATTTTACTTAAAGTTAAATGAGAGTTTAATAATTTTGACTTAAAGTAAAATTTGACTTAAAAAAATTTTAAACTCATCATATTTAAGCTTTAAAAGAATTGTGAAAAAAAAAAATCATAAGTCATAAGTCATAAGTCAAAAGTACCTAAATGGAGCTTATGACTTTAAGCAGTTTTTTAACTTAAAGCACGGCTTAAAGCCGGTTACACAAACACTACAAAAACTCCTTGAGCTTTCTCCTTTAAGCCCCCTTAGCCAAACAAACAGGCTGTAAATTAAACAAGTTCAAATTTTTGACCGAACCCAATTTATTTATTAAATTAGTCGAGTCGAGTTTATTCGCGAGCTAAAAAAGTCGAATGGGTCAATTCGTGAGCTCAAAAATTAAAAATATGTAGAAATTAAAAAAATAATAATTTTCAACATTTAAATAAAAAAGTATTTAAATTTTAATATTTTTTTATTTAAAATTGTAAACGAGTTTGAGTTTGAGCTCGAGTCGAGCCAGGCTTTAATCGAGATCAGCACATACTCGACTCGACTCATTTAACTAAATGAGCTCGGATTTGTGTTCGGATTTTATTTTTAGATGTTTTGATTGTATAACAAATATTATTACTTTTGAAAAAAAATGTGAATTAAAATTTTGATTTTATATTTTTATTTACAATAATAAAGTTTTGAAAATAATGATTTTAACTATATGATCAAAGGACATGAAGATGTGTATTAAAAATTAAAGTGACAAATAAAAAAATAGAAAGAGTACATATTATTGTTGAAGCATGATAAATCATATAGTGAGTGAACGAGTAAGCGAATTTTATGTAATACGAAGTAAGGTTATAGCGGATGAGATTGTGACTCGTATTCTCATCTATAAATATATTATGAGCACACTTTTCTATAATTCTCGTATTATAATATTTGTAGGTGATGTGTACATTCTTGCCTTTTTTGATTTGTTGACGCTCTAAGTCAATCAAAGTCAAAGGCCTTCAATGGTGTTCTTGAAAAACAGGGGTGAACAAGTCAATGAAATGATGCATGTTTTATTGATTAATGAAGAGGTCATGAAAATTTTAATGAAATATAAGAGATAGAAACATGGATTAAGAAAATCCCATAAAGATTACAAGATAGTAAATCTTTCTTTTAATTCCCCTTATTTTTTATATGCTTTTATTTATTTCTTTCTTGAATTTTGTGTATATATCTTTACAAATCCACAACAAATCATAAATACATGTAGAACCAACACACTCGTGTATAATCTATATGTGTGTTGGTTGTACATGTATTTGTGATTTGTTGTTGATTTATAAGGTATAGACACAACATCCAAGAAATACTAAATAATTATAAGCATATAAAAAAATAAGGGGGATTGAAAAAAAGACATACTGTCTAGCAATTTTCGTGGGATCTATCTCAATCGTTGTCTCAATCTCTTGTATCTCATCAAGATCTTCATGGTCGTATTCACTAATCAACAAAGCACGTATCATTGTATCGATTGGCTCACCTTTATTTACAAGAACACCATTGAAGGTTGTGTCGCTAATTATACGAAGAGAGGGTTTGACTTGGATGATTTAAAGCGTCGAGGAGAAAAGAAATGCAAAAATGAAGACAACGGCTGCAAATATTATAGCACGAAGGTTATCGGGAAGTGTCCTTATTATTTATTTATAGTCGGGGACGCGAATACACAATCTGAATATCAAATCCTAACCATCCATTCTTAATCTCACGGTTCATAAAAGTGATAGCTCATCGATCCGAGTGTATTATATTGGATGAAACACTGTTTTGAATCCAAATAGTAACTAAAATGAATCCAAAAAAGATGCTAGTATTTTAAATGACATATCAAAGTCCAGTCCAAATGAGCCCAAACTCTAAAATTGTGGCTCCTTTTATTCGCGCTCACTTAATTCACCCCTAATATCAAATCCTAACTATTCATTTTGAATCTCACGATTCATAAAATTGACAATTCATCAATCCGAGTGTATCCTATTAGATGAATCCCTATTTTGAATTCATATAAATGAAAAATACACTGACGTAAATACAACAACTTGGCTAATCCATGAAATCATCGTGTATCCCTGAAAAAATCATATGACAATAAGATTAATATATACCTTCATCTTATACATTGAACACAATTACTGACTCGGATTTAATGCAGCTATGTAGGTGTACAATATTAGAGTTATACATTTTCTTAAATAATTACCTTAAATATATAGATTTTCAAATAAAAAATAAAATTCTTAATCGAATATGTAACTAATAATTCAATTTTATTGATTTATTAGTTTTGACTTTAAATGTCATCACAAACTAATTTTTACGTTATCGCTAGCTTATAAGGCATGTTTCAAACACGGTGTTTCAATAAATTATTTTTACAAAATTTATAATAAATGAAAATAATAACGAAAAAATAAATAAATTGTATAATTGTATAGCTTAATGATCCTATAGTTAACTATAGGTAATATCCTATAGTTAAGTCATATTTCAATACAAAAGTAAGGGTATTTTTGTAAATACAGGGGGGGTGAATTCTATTATTACTAAAATGCCATCTAACTTTTGTATATAAAATGCAAATGACTTTAGGTAATTTTGCTATAGTTAACTGTAGGAACATTTTTCTCAATTGTATATTTATAATCAAAAATATAATAATAAACTGAAGTATTGTTGTTATAAACTATAGTAAATATAATTAAAAAATTCTTCAATTAAATATTTATTATATATATTATGTGATAATTTGCAGTATTGAACATAAAATTAAGAGATTAATTCAATTTTTATTAATGAGCTTAACATAAACATTAGAAGTTATATTAGTGATGTTTAAATTTATATATAGACTTTCTACAATTAAAAACTGGTAAAATAAGAATATGAATCTTATGTGAACCTAAATATGAATACTAAAGTTTAAAATTATTAGGTCCAAAGTATCGTAAGAGGGGGAGGGGGTTGAATACGATATTCACAATTCAATTGATTTCTATGAAGATTAATATTTTCAAGGCTTGAAATCAATTTAACCAAAACAAACGCAATTCGAGTTTATATCTTTTCAAAAATAGAAACCACGAGGGGTGCTACAAATCTACAATTCGACTAACTTCAAATCTTCATGTCTACAACATTATCCAATTGACAAGTCCTCAGCAGTACTTGTTGCTTCAACTCCTCTGACACTAACTCCGTATAAAAAACACTTTCGTAATCTTGATGGTCTTAATTCTTTATTTGTCATTGAGACCTGAACATGTTAATGAACTTTTTTTCGTGACATGTTTATTGACTTCAAAATTACTTCTCATAGTTTGATTATTGGGTTAAGTCTCAAAGTGGTCACTGAACCCAGAGGCATGTATCAAAATCTTCATCAATCTTTCTGGCATCTCATTTGTACCACTTAAGTTGGCAGTAATGACACGCACGTTAGTTGATATATGTTGACCTGACGGAAAATGGTTTGACCCTAACAGCGACACAGTTGGCAACACACGTTGACAGACGCAATTAGTGAATCAGTTATATGTGTGTTTATATTAGAATTAGGTGCAAATGTTAACCTAATTGAAAATTAGACAGGAGCGGGGAATGAGAATATGGTTTGGGGAAAAAAACCCTAGATGGCGATTTCTTCAATCAGATGGACAAATCAACAAGGGCTTCTTCATATTAGTGATATATCGCATCGTGTACTCAATTAGAGGTATATTCTTTGCTCTCAAGCTAAATGCGAACAGATATAGATATGTATGTACTGATATATGTATAAATGTGTATAGTTCATAGTTCATGTATAACCATGTACAATATGTGGTTATGTGTATGCAAATGTTATGACTTATGTATGTGTTTTTTGTTCTTCTTCACACTATGTCTACCAGTTTTAACATACATCTTCACCATCATGGTGATTTCACATCTGCTCCAAATATGGAATACATATGGGGTAAAGTAGATGTGATACCTGGTTTTGACACCGACTTGTTAAGTTTCGTGATCTATAGTTTTTTGCTGCGCAATTCAGTTATGATTCGAACTGCTTAGTTTGTTTCAAAAAAGATGGGGTGACTTTTGATAAAGGAATAAGTATAGTGTATGATGATAGCACTGTTAGAGAGCTAGTTAATGTATATAAACCCTATGGCAAGATAGATTGTATGTAGATCATTTCACCCTGGATGATGGCCTTAATGATAATGATATCCCAATAACCCATAAACATAATGAAAACATAGCAGTTGAGATTGGGGAACATGATAGTGATGGGTATGAGTACAGTAATGATAGTGAGGGTGATCCCAATTATGACATGAATAGTTACACTGAGACTGAGGATTCTGATTTTGATGTTGGTAGTTTGGATACTGAACACCCTGAGACCGATGAAGAACTTGAGGAAATTAGAAGAGTAAAAAATAATTTTAAAAACAAAATGAAGATGGCAATGAGAGGTAGTCCTAATGAGAGACAAAATGTAAATCTTGAAAAATTTGATGAATCTAATTTTAGTTCTGAAGGCATGTGGTCTGAGAGTAGTTCAAGTGAGGATGAAAATGCTAGGATTGGGTATGTAGGCCCACCTAACCCAAGAAAAAGAAGGAGAATTGGGAAGTACAAGGGTGATACTGAGGGGATTAAGTGTGAATGAAATTTGGTAGCATGGCTGAGTTTAGGGATACTGTGAGAAAATATGGGATAGATGAGAGAAGACCAATCCAGTTTGTGACTAATGACAAGAATAGGTGTCAAGTTTCATGTCACGGAGATTGTAGTTTTTATATGTGGTGCAGCAAAGACAAAGATAGTGAAAATTGCACTATCAAAACATTGATAGATGAGCATCTATGTACAAAACCCTACAATAACAAGCTGACCACTGTGAAATATATTAATGAGATATAAGGGGATAGGGTTAGGAAGAATCCACAGTGGAAGGTAAAAGAAATGATGGAGACAATCAAGGCTGAGATGGAGATTGAAGTTAGTAGGATCAAGATCCTTAGGTTGAGGAAGATGTCCCTAGAAGGTGTACATGATTCTTTAAAAGAACAGTATTCTAGATTAAGGGATTTTGGGCATGAGATTTTGTTGGCTAATTGTTAACACTAAATCACGCAAGCGTACGTGGTCACAAGTAATATAGATATAAGTTGAGTTCGTTCCCACAGAGATCTGGTTATAGTTTTAATTCAGTAGATGTACCTATGCAACAATGTATGATTATTATTCACTGCTAAGACAATTAACAATATTGGGTTTTGATTATCTAATTTAACTAAAAAGCAATTTAGTAAAACTAAGAATTACTTAACTAATGATAATTAAAATCGAATTACTTATGCAAGATAAACCATGGGATCCTAACTTCATTAAATACTTCACTTAGATCTGATGCATTTAATCACTATATACAATGGTTATGATATCTGATCAGACAACACGAAACAAGTACACGTTACCTCTCAGTATACGTATACCAAACTATCCATACATCCACAAAAGAGATAGAAGATGAATAGACACCAATTATGCTTAGACCCTATATGTCTATAGAATTTGAAAACATAACGGTTGAAGAACAAGTTATCCATAATGATCACATAGGGCAGCATAATATCTCTATTGATGCCACAAATCATGATGTTAAAACATCAACCTATCCTATGCTAGCATGGCAAGTTCTAAATCTCAAGATCCACTCTCGCTTCACAAGAGATTAACAAATTAGATGTTAGCTACGCATCTAAATTCATAAAGCACAACCATACGAGGATATCAGATATACATCACACACAGATCTGTAAAACATCAAGATACTAAAGCTCCATAAATAAATCCGTTAGAATCCCATGACAACGATTAGTTCATAATTGAACCTCTAGTCATCATGGGATCTGATGAAATCATGATAAAAACAAAATATGAAAAGAATACAAATAAACCTAAGTAATTGATATGTAATGGTTCTACTCCTAATGATCCAAATTACAAGGGTTGGATGTGTTTATATAGGCTCTATAATTCTTTCCCAGCAAGAAATACCCAAAATAGAGTTAAAATAGAATTTCTGCAAAATACGTTTCCTAAACTGATTCTGTTTTTAAGGAAAATTCGTAGCTGACTTTTCTTCAGTATTTCTGGACCGTTCCAGTAGTAATTGGACATCTGGACCACTTTAGAATGATAGAGAATCTCGTTAGCTTCGCGTGGACTGCTTACGGGCCTCAAACGGAGTTGTAGAACTCAAGATATGGCCAAAATAGTAAAAACTGTAATTTTTCAGCACCGCGCGCGTGCAACCTGCGCGCGCCCAACAGTCTGTTCTTCACGCAGATTGCTCCTACCCGGCGCAATTTGCTCGTGGGAATCCTATCCCAAGTTGTAGAAAATCTCCCAGGCTTCGCGTGGGCAGTAAGATCGCTGAAAACGGACTTCTAGAACTCCAGATATGTCCAAAACAGTGTAGACTGCGCAACCGTCTCAGAAATCCGAATTTTAATTAATTTATTCTCCAAAAATGATAGAAGCATCAGCCATAATCAACATTCTTGTAAATCTGCACAACTAAGCAAAACACATCAAAACTACCACAAACTTGAGTCCAAGACAATCAATTTAAGCCGAATTGAAGCAATCCAAATGGATATAAAATCCACTTATCACACCCCCAAACTTAAACCGATGCTTGTGCTCAAGCATAAACAATTACAACTAACTAACTAACTAGTACCACTTCCGTAGGTGATCACGGTTGCATTTGGCATATGCAACAAGCCCTTTAAACCCCTAGGCAGTCTTAGTGGACGAGTAAGGTCTCGTGAGGGCCTATAGTGAATGTACCCACAAAATCCAATACAATGCAATACATGAATGCAACTAAATGAAAATGCAAATAATCTAGTACTAATATCCTACCATACCTTCAAATCCTCTCATGCCATATCAACTTAAGAATCAAAGTAAATACACAATGTCTTGGTGTCGAAAGTGCAAGTATTCACATAGTCTACTCAATGAACATGCATAAGTTCTCACAAGTCCATGTCAAGTGTAAGAATAAGTTAGTAATCATGCTAAGCCTACAAGAGTACATCTTTGAGACAAAACTTGGGATCTCATACGCAAAAACAAGCAAACACTCACAATCCACTCACAAAAGAATATTCACTCAAGAACAAGGGTAAGTGTATCACTCAATTCCAACAAAATCATAAGCATGCTTGACATTTGGTATCAATCTAACTCTTAACACAACATACATCAATGACGATAATCAAAAGGTCTTTATTTGGGTTGTAACGGGGCTAGGGACAAGGTATGTCAAATAAGCCAAATCAGGTGAAGTGTCAAAAGTTAGTAAGTACCATAATAAATCATACACAACACCCTATTTTCCCCCCACATAATTTTTATTAAAACAAACACTCGACTAGTCGACTGAAATAGGATCACAACAATACAAACATGCTCTCATAATATATATTTTTCTTTCATCTTTTTTTTTTCTTTTTTTTCTTCTTTTGTTCTTTTTTTTCCGAGAGCTAGATAAAACAATAATACAAACAATAACAATGATCCCACAATTTTATTACACATGCCGACTATCAAGTAAACAACCAAACCCAATTTTCAATACTTCCCCCAAAAGTATGACCAACAATAAACCCCTCCTTGCACACCTTATTACTCCCTTAAGCACTCTACTAGCCTTTGACAATGAGGGTTCAAATTAATGTAAGGCCAATACAAGAAAAAGGTCTAGGCAAGTAATGTGGTATGTCACCAAAAATAGGATTAAGCTCAACGGGTTAACTAATTGATCATGTAAATATGGTGTGGTAATATGGGAAAAAATGCGGTTATTCCTAAATGCCTTTATCATTTTAATCGTCAAATAATGTCATGCGTTTTAAAGACCTCAAACAACTGCTAGCAATGCAAACAATCCGTGGACACTCAAGCAAACGAATAATTTGCAAATATGCAATAAGGCTCAAAAGCTCACTTGGTGGAAAAACATACTCAATCCCAAGCAAAAATCTCTCTAACGCACCTACTTGTATTCAAAGCATGCAAACTAAATCATCTTGCACATATTCATGTCCTTCTAATCACTTACAACATTCAATAAGTCTACTAGCTTCAACTTACTAGTGTATGTGTGTGCACAAGAACAAAGCATATCACTTCTCAATCAAAAACATCAACAACACAAAATTCCTATCAAGCATGGGTGCAAATGCAAACTATTATGAACTCACATGATATACGAACATAAAAACAGAATGTCCTATATGAAACAAACGTAGATATCACGAACATAAATGCATAATTTACTACTACTAATATGCAAAGCATGAAATCCTACATGAACACAATGACTAACAATCATATATATATACACTACTTATCCCTCAAACCACCCCCAAACTTAGAATATTCAATGTCCTCATTGAATGGAAGTAAATACAAGGGATAGTAGAAAACATACCTAAATAAAAATGCCGAAAAGTGTGGGTTGCCTCCCACGAAGCGCTTCTTTAACGTCAATAGCTTGACGTTACTTCCAAGCCTCCATTAAGGATGATAATAGTTGGCCTGGTCATCTCTTCGCGAGACTTCATCATCATCACGACGGCACACTTTCTGCCCTTTCTCCTCGTTTGGCCTATTCGTGTAACAACTATGTCCTATTCCAATGCCTTCATTTGTTGACCCAAAATCTGTCAATTTGTAGAACAACACACATTCGCGGGCTTTGCTTGAATATAATGGAGGAGGGTAAATGTAAGTTGCTAAAGCCTTTGGTTCCTCAAAGAGAACTTCCTCCATTGGCTCTAATGCGCTACCTCCATCTTTATACTCTGAGACAAGTAGAAGATCTGCATCCTTCTCATGTTCATCAACCTCTTGGTACGCACATACCAATTTTTGAAATTTGTGCAGCTCATCAGTGTATGTCCCAAATAATGCCCTCTCAAAATCATCCACCATCCTAACATGATCAAATTCCTCACATGGCTTGCGAATGCTCACCTCATCTTTGAATTTGTCTTCCTCAATTAAGCATGCAATACCTTGCTCCAAATCACCGTTATTTTCTGGAATTGCCTCTGGTATGAATTGTTGATTCTCTTGTTCCAAGACACTACAAACTTGAGCAACTAGTGTCTCCATAGATTTGATAAGCTTCTCATTACTCTCTGCAAGCATCCTAATCTCCTTCCTAATCTCCTTCAAATCATCAACCTCATCTGACTGAAAAGTAGGAGTAGGTTGCTGATGTTGAAACTCTTCACTACCAAAGACATATGACATATCTGGAACATCTTGCTGGTACTGTTGAGGATGGTATTGAAAATATGGTTGTTCCTCATAAGTGACATATGGATCAACTCCTTCGTAGTAACAATATTGTGAGGGATCATGAACGCCCAAACACCGCTCACATTGCTGAGGCTATTGAATACCACCTTGGTTGCTCCAGCACTGATACGTCTCATGTGCGCCCGCACATAGCTCACAAACACTAGCCACCTGCTGAACTCCATAGTAAGTTTGAAAATTCATCTTCAACGCCAACACTCTCTGACAAGTACCTGAAACACCAACGAACTACAAGAATAGATGAGAAAAAGAAATCTGAGTCAGTGAACTCTAACGACCACTATTGACAAGCACATAAACCAAAAATAAATCACCAATGATCCCCGGCAACGGCGCCAAAAACTTGTTAACACTAAATCACGCAAGCGTACGTGGTCACAAGTAATATAGATATAAGTTGAGTTCGTTCCCACAGAGATCTGGTTATAGTTTTAATTCAGTAGATGTACCTATGCAACAATGTATGATTATTATTCACTGCTAAGACAATTAACAATATTGGGTTTTGATTATCTAATTTAACTAAAAAGCAATTTAGTAAAACTAAGAATTACTTAACTAATGATAATTAAAATCGAATTACTTATGCAAGATAAACCATGAGATCCTAACTTCATTAAATACTTCACTTAGATCTGACGCCTTTAATCACTATATGCAATGGTTATGATATCTGATCAGACAACACGAAACAAGTACACGTTACCTCTCAGTATACGTATACCAAACTATCCATACATCCACAAAAGAGATAGAAGATGAATAGACACCAATTATGCTTAGACCCTATATGTCTATAGAATTTGAAAACATAACGGTTGAAGAACAAGTTATCCATAATGATCACATAGGGCAGCATAATATCTCTATTGACGCCACAAATCATGATGTTAAAACATCAACCTATCCTATGCTAGCATGGCAAGTTCTAAATCTCAAGATCCACTCTCGCTTCACAAGAGATTAACAAATTAGATGTTAGCTACGCATCTAAATTCATAAAGCACAACCATACGAGGATATCAGATATACATCACACACAGATCTGTAAAACATCAAGATACTAAAGCTCCATAAATAAATCCGTTAGAATCCCATGACAACGATTAGTTCATAATTGAACCTCTCGTCATCATGGGATCTGATGAAATCATGATAAAAACAAAATATGAAAAGAATACAAATAAACCTAAGTAATTGATATGTAATGGTTCTACTCCTAATGATCCAAATTACAAGGGTTGGATGTGTTTATATAGGCTCTATAATTCTTTCCCAGCAAGAAAATACCCAAAATAGAGTTAAAATAGAATTTCTGTAAAATACGTTTCCTAAACTGATTCTGTTTTTAAGGAAAATTCGTAGCTGACTTTTCTTCAGTATTTCTAGACCGTTCCAGTAGTAATTGGACATCTGGACCACTTTAGAATGATAGATAATCTCGTTAGCTTCGCGTGGACTGCTTACGGGCCTCAAACGGAGTTGTAGAACTCAAGATATGGCCAAAATAGTAAAAACTGTAATTTTTCAGCACCGCGCGCGTGCAACCTGCGCCCAACAGTCTGTTCTTCACGCAGATTGCTCCTACCCGGCACAATTTGCTCATTGGAATCCTGTCCCAAGTTGTAGAAATCTCCCAGGCTTCGCGTGGGCAGTAAGATCGCTGAAAACGGACTTCTAGAACTCCAGATATGTCCAAAACAGTGTAGACTGCGCAACCGTCTCAGAAATCCGAATTTTAATTAATTTATTCTCCAAAAATGATAGAAGCATCAGCCATAATCAACATTCTTGTAAATCTGCACAACTAAGCAAAACACATCAAAACTACCACAAACTTTAGTCCAAGACAATCAATTTAAGCCGAATTGAAGCGATCCAAATGGATATAAAATCCACTTATCACTAATCCTCAGAACACTGTTAAGAAGCACCACCAGGCTTAATGAGACTGATATGAATAAGTTCAAAAGGATCTATTTTTTCTATTCTGCTATGAAAACAGGCTGGAAGGCAGGTTGCAGACAAATCATTGGTCTAGATGGGTGTTTTTTAAAGACTGTTTGTGGGGGTCAGTTGTTGTCAGCTGTGGGGAGAGATGAGAACAATCAAATGGTCTCCATTGCTTATGCAGTTGTTGAAAGTGAAAACACAGATTTATGGAGTTGGTTTGTTGATTTATTGAAGGATGACTTAGATCTAGGGGATGGGAGAAAGTTAACAGTTATAAGAGACCAGCAGAAGGGCCTTGAAAATGCTATAAAAGAGATGCTCCCAAACATGGAGCATAGATTCTGCACCATGCACTTATACAACAACTTTAGGAAAAGGTACCACTTACAGTTTTGTATATTTTGTACATTTTATGCAAATTGTGGATTGATAGGCACTTACAATTGTATGTTTTTTTGCAGGTTTGCTTCATTGATGTTGAGAAGGGCATTTTGGAATGCTACATGTGCTACACATCCTGCTGCACATGTAAAAGCAATGAAACAAATGGAGAGGTTGTCAAAGTGTGCATTTGAACAGCTCAATCAGTTGGATGCAAAAATATGGTCAAGGCCTTTTTTGCAACTCATTCTATTGCCGACAATATTGAAAATAATAGGGTTAAGTATCAAAGTGGTCATTGAAGTGGAAGCCATATATCAATTCGTTCACCAATCTTTACGAGGTATCATTTGAATCATTAAAGTCATAATAAATATCAAATGGATATATTTAAAATGTACTCGAAAAGCAAAAATAATTTTTCATCGAGTTTTACACATTTTTCTTTAATGCTTCCATAACCAAACGAAAGGTTAATAATTCTAGTATTTATGATAATATATTTAGATTTTTAAAAATTAATTTACAATTTATTTTTAATTTTATTGTCATTTTCCTTGTTTTAATTAAAAATAAATAGTAAATATACTTTTTAAATTCTGAATATATTATCAAAAATACTAGAATTCAAAATCTTTTATTTGATTATAGTAGCATTTAAGAAAAATGTGTAGAACTCAATAAAAATTTATTTTTACTTCCCGAGTACATATATACAGGTATTTGTTTGATATTTATTATGACTTTAATGACTCAAATGATACCCCGTAAAGATCGGTGAACAAATTGATATTTGGCTTCCACTTTAGTGACCACTTTGATACTTAACCCGAAAATAATATTACTGAAAGCTTTAATGCCTGGATTATAAATGAAAGGTACATAATTCTGTCAAATTTAAATTCTTTATACTACTCAACTTGTATGATAATTTTTTTTGTTTTTATGAATAAGGTATATGAATATCCTTACAATAATGCAAGAGATTCACTTCAAGCTACTAACAAGAATGGGGTTAAGTATCAAAGTGGTCACTCAAGTGGAAGCCATATATCAATTCGTTCATCGATCTTTACGGGGTATCATTTGAATCATTAAAGTCATAATAAATATCAAATGGATATCTTTAAAATGTACTCGAAAAGCAAAAATAATTTTTCATTGAGTTCTAAACATTTTTCTTGAATGCTTCCATAACCAAACGAAAGGTTAATAATTCTAGTATTTCTGATAATATATTTAGATTTTTAAAAATTCATTTACTATCTATTTTTAATTTTATGGTCATTTTCCTTGTTTTAATTAATAATAAATAGTAAATAAACTTTTTAAATTCTGAATATATTATCAAAAATAATAGAATTCGTAATCTTTCATTTGATTATAGTAGCATTTAAGAAAAATGTGTAGAACTCAATGAAAAATTATTTTTACTTCCCGAGTACATATATACAGGTATTTGTTTGATATTTATTATGACTTTAATGACTCAAATGATACCCCATAAAGATCGGTGAATAAATTGATATTTGGCTTCCACTTCAGTGACCACTTTGATACTTAACCCAACAAGAATGAGGGTTAGAAGAGATGAAATGTTGAAAAGTGATCAGTTGGTATGTCCTAGAATAAAGAAGAGCCTTGATGTGCTTGTAACTGAATCTAGACATTGGACAGCTTCTTGGGATGGGATGGGATGAGAAGATTCCAAGTAAGTATTTTTCTTTATATTTCTGTCTTGCCGACATTATTTTTACAATTTATTACTTATTCTTTAATTGATTTTCAGGTTAAATCAGGTACGAAGGTTGTGAGAGTTAACTTGGAAGCTAGATCATGTGACTGCAGAGTCTTTGATCTCACAGGTATACCCTGTGCACATGCAATTGAAGCAATACATGAAAGGAGGCATAATCCAGTCAACTACTTGTCAGACTTTTACAAGATGGACAAATATCTTGCGACTTATGAACATGGTTTAGAGGCCATCAGAGGTGAAGAGTTTTGGGAGGTGCATTCTACTGATGAGTTGCTTCCACAAGATATTCCAAAGAAGCTAAGGGGGAGACCTAAGAAACAAAGAAGGAGGGAAGAATAGGAGGGTGGAAATAAAAGTCAAGCTCAAGCTGGTGAGAACATTATTGAAGGACCAGTCATACAAAGGTTCTCAAATAAGAGGGTTATGCATTGCTCCATATGTAGACAACCTAGTCATACAAATGGAAAATGTCCAACAAAAAATGCACAGGTTGATGAAGAAACAACACAACAAGCTAGCAAAAAGAAGAATGCAACCACTCAACCTGTCAAGAAAAAGACTGCCAAGGAGTTGAAAAGGCAAAAACTTCAAGTGAGGAGAAAAGGTAATAATGTATAGAAATCTCCTAAAGAATCTGGTGAAAAAGAGCATGATGATCTTGAAGGAGGGCATAATGATGATGAAGAGCATGAAATGACAAGGGTTGAAGCAGAGTTTTTTTATGCTGAAAACAAACAAGCTGGACACAAGGCTGTTTTCATGCCTACACCTGGTTTGGTACCTTTCTTGCCTCCTGGAGGAACACCTCCATCTTCAACCCCACCACTTCTAGGCACACAACAAAGCACTACTTCTGGAGCAAGCATGATGGCAACTACATCAACTCAACATAGTACAAGTACTAGAGCACCTAGGAGGACAACAAGGCTCAGTGTGAGGTCTGCCTTCAAGTTCAAAAACACTGAGGAAGATCCAGTTGACCTTGATTAATATGCTACCATTTTAAACTTGCTTTTGTTCAAAAACTTTTGAATGGTCATTCGAACCTTGCTTTGTTCTATAATGATGTAATTGATGGTATGTTGCAGTTTATGTATGGCCAAACTATATGGTCTACTATTTTAAACTTTTGTATGGTCATTCGAACCTTGCTTTTTTTTTCTAGAATGATGTATTTGATGGTATGTTGCACTGCATTTAGAAAGTTTGGGCATTCACTTTTCTTGTCTTAAATTTGGCTCACCGAACTTCATTTAGTTGATAGGAAATCACAAGCTTCCACTCATTTCTAAGCCAACCACATCTAAGTACATCCAACTACATCTATACATTACATTAAATACTTCTTATCCGACACCATCTTATTATTGAACAAGATCACAATCACTGCAATCAATACAACTAAAATGCAGTTTTTAACAAAGTGTTCTTGTTTTTTTTGCTTTATTCATCTCCTTCTTCATAGCTTTTTTAGCTAGTTTTTCTTCCACAACCTTGAGTTTCTCCTCTACAAGCATCAATTTTTCCTCAACAAGCTTCAATTTTTCTTCCACAAACTCTTCTTTTGACTCAGTTCAAATATTATTTTTTTTGCCCTACCAATGAGACCATCATCCATCAACACAAAGAAATTGCATCCATCTTCTTCCTGTTAGTTCAAAAACAACATTATATCAGGAAAACAAATATCAAATTCGCATCTATTCTTCACTTTTTAGCTTACATTTGATTTAGCACATGTCAAGAAACGACGCCTCCCAGGATTCTTCGTTGTCCATGAAGTACGAATTCGAGCTCTCTTATTACAATCACATAGCCCAATATAGTGCTCCCCCGTAGTCGAAGCTTTCGACATTTCTGACATAGGGCTTTCGAATTAGACGTTACTATGAGTGTGTTACAAGCTTAATTTAAAACTTGTTACCAAATGATGGAGAACTTAAGCTGCAAAATTCAAGAACCCTAATTTGTAAAGGCTTACAGTATCATATGTATACATATATACTTATTTTCTAATTGAATATAGCCGTTACTAGGTTGATGTGTAGATATTGCCCATGCTGGCTTCAACTATTGCAGCCACGTAAGAAGTCAACCATTTTCCGTCGGGTCAACATATATCAACTAACGTGCGTGTCATTACTATCAACTTAAGTGGTACAAATGAGACGCCAAAAAGATTGATGAAGATTTTGATACATGCCTCCGGGTTCAGTGACCACTTTGAGACTTAACCCTTTGATTATTTGTATTTGCCAAGTCTTCTGATCTTCTAGATTTTCGTGCTTCAAAAAGGCAATCAATTAATTATTAATATTTTTTTTGACGAACAAGGAATTGTATTAACTTGCAACAATCAAAACACAGCCAGGACAAAACCCTGAACTGACATTACAATCTGAAAGGAAACAAATAAACGAGCTAACCAAATAGTCGTTTATGTTTGCAGACTGTTTTACATCATGAATTTTACAATAATTCTTCGGATTAAAAAAGATTAGAGTGACTTCCCGATCAATCAAACCTGCACCAATCTTGAGACCAGTAATATCGCAAATGACCTTCACATACGCATCACTTGTAGCCCAATGTTCAGACACACCCCAGCTATCTACATGTCGGAAACCAGCTATAGACATGCCGAAAGTAAAATATCTCATATGAACAAATTTTAGTTGTGAAAAGTAAGCTCTTGCAATATCCGTTACCAGCCCAAAAACAATGCATGAATTACATATCTCCCACAAAACCACAAAAATCCTTTTCAAAGTAGCCATGAACCAAATCCATACCAACATAAAAGCAAACACTCGCCAAAAGACGAGACAAAACACGCCAAAAGGCGAGACAAACAACCGAAATTCAAAGATCTCGGAATAACACCAAATTTTGGTATGATGTTAAGGAGGAGATTTGAATCTTCAAGGTATTTTTTATTTTAGTAGACGGACTCAAAACCAAGATAGATCTGAGAAATAAATTCTAAGATATTTGGTTTTGGTTCGATTTTTATTTAAAACTGGAAAGAACACAAAAGGGGATTAAAAGATTGGGGGAAGGATGGGAGGATGGAATGATGGGGGAAGTGGAGATGAAGAAGAGGGTTATCGGAGTCGGTAGACTCTCATGTGAGGGAGAGAGCTTGAGAGCAGAGAGAGGAACTTAAGTCATTAATCTTAATTAATTATTAATAATTATAATATTATTATTTTAGTTTACTAAATAGAACCTCTCACGATGTAATTGGAAAAAGAGAGGTTTTAGTTAGAGGAAATAGAAAAGGTAACAAGTTTTAGGTGAAAAGGTGATCGGTTGTTAGTAAGTATTAATTACTCCCTCCGTCCATTTCATTTATTTACAAATGAGTTGGACACGGGATTAAGAAAAAGTGTAAAGTGGTAGAGAAAAGTAAGTAAATAGGTGAGACTAATCAATATTTAATGTATAGAGTGAGTATAGTGGAGGAAAGTACCGGGTGTAGTTACTTTTAGAATGTATTCCCTCCATTTCTTTTTAAGTGTCGTTTTTTGATCATGCACACTTATTAAGAATAGTATTTATTAGGTTCTTTTATCATTAATGTAATTTTATTTTTCAGTTTTATCCTTTATCAACCCCTACTTAATACTAATACTTGAAGAAGTGGTACATTTAATATTATAGTTGTAATCAAGGTATTTAGGTGAAAAGAAAATTTGTTTGTCTTGAAATGTAAAAACGACACTTAAATTGAAATTCAAACCTAGTATAAAAACGAAACTTAAAAAAAATGGAAGGAGTATAATAGAACGAAAGTATAAAGAAATGAGAGTAACGAAGGGAGTATAATATAATTACTTTATTTTGTTAAATAAAATTATCCGTAGTATTTTTAGAAAGGAGATTAAATACAAAAGATAATATGTTTTAATTGAAAATGAAAATTGATTAGTTATTTAAAAAATTGAAAAGGTACCACGATTTACTTGAAAAAGGAAAGTGATTATTTATTATGATGAATTTTATTTATAATTAAATAAGGATAAATAAGCAAAAAAATAGAAAAGGTAACGCGTATTAGTTGAAAAATGTAATTAGGTAGCTAATAAAAATTATAATATAATTATTTTATTTTATATGCTACTAAAAAATAGAAAAAGTAATATATTTTACCCGAAAAAAGAACTTGATTAGTTATTAGGAGTGATTTTATCTATAATTAAGTAAAATTAGTTAAATAAAAAAATAGGTATAGTACAAATCGACCAAATTTTTAATATTTTGGACCAAGACAATATAGACTGTATTCTTAAAACCGGACCGGACCGGACCGGCACCGGTCGGACCGCTGATCGGTTGCAGGTCCGGTTCGATTCACTCCTAGAACCAATCCTCCGATTTTCCTGTTCAAAACCGACCAAAAACCGATAAAAACCGGTATCAAACCGGACCGGCAGGCGATTTATTGAATAAGACGAAAAAAAAATCGCCTCTGCTCTGCTACTTCTTCTTCGACCCAAATCTCTCCCTTCCTCCCCTTTTCTCTCTCTCTCCCCCTGTGTGTGTTGTTCCTTTCTCATCCCCATCTCAACATCAAAAACCCACCATTCACATACTGTATCTATAATTTCTTTCGGGGTTTCAGGTTTAGCTTCAATTTTTAATTTATGGACAATTCGGATTAATTTTTGTGTGTTTCTTGGAATTGGCCGGGTTTGTTTTTAATTGTTTAATTCATGTGGGTTTTGTATTGTTTTGTTGGATTTTTAGTTGCTGTTGTAATTGAGCATTTGAGCTTTTGATCTGGGTCACTACTTCACTTATTCCAGTTCTCCCTTTTTTTAATTTGTATACTCTATATACAAATACATGGATTTGAAATTGTTTAATTTATATTTTTTTATTTTAATGCAGATTATATATAAATAATTATATATATATATAATTATATATTACATAATTATGACGTCATACCGATTGAACCACTGGTCAAAGTGGTTGAACCAATCGAATCAGTAACCAGTAGGGCTTTCGGTTCGATGCCCGATCCGGTTCTAAGAACACGGAATATAGATAGATAGGAGTAAAAAAAAAAACTTGATACTCCCCTCCGTTCCTTATTTGAAAAGTAAAAGGGAACCGAGGGAGTATAAGCTAAATGGTATAACTAAAATAAATCCAAAAAGATGATATTTTGAAGGACAGGCCAAAGCCCAGCCCAAATGAGCCCAAACATCAATAGGTTGGCTCCTCATATTCGCGCTCGCTTAATTCAACCCTAATACTAAATCTCGACCGTCCATTAAAAATCGCACGGTTCATAAAAGTGACAGCTCATCGATCCGAGTGTATCAATTCAAAGTAGCGCCAAGACGAAAAATCAAAAAGGCCGCCAATTAATTCAGACTTATAGTTATATACCCACACACACATATTGGCTGTTTACATCACAGAAAAGCACTAGTATCAAATTCGAGGGAGAGAGAGAGAGAGAGAGGAGAGATGGCAGGAGGCAAATCAGCGAAGAGTTCGAATGTGAGTACGGTGAGGAAGAGAGTGGAGGCGCAGGCTGCTTCTCTGAAACGTGCTAGAGATGGGAGTGCTTTTGTGAGATGGTAATTGTCTGTGTGTGGTTTGGAGATTTGATGTTTTTAGTGTTGTGTTTTGTTTGGAGTTAAGTTGTTGATTTTGATTTGGAAATGAAATTGAATGTGTGATTTGGTACTTTTTAGTGTGTGTGTGTGTGTGTTTAGGTGATTTTGATGTTTTGTTAATTTCTCATTGTTGTTGATTTCGATCTGGAAATGAAATTGAAATTTGTGATTGATAACATTCTCTCTCTCTCTCTCTCTCTCGATCTCCATGTGATTAGTGACAAATCTCTCTCTCTCTCTCTCTCGATGTGATTAGTCACAAATCTCTCTCTCTCTCTCTCTCTCTCTGCTTGTGTAAGTACTGGATATTTGATGTTTTTTTTTATTTTGTTTAGACCTAATTTGCTGTTGTTTTTGATGTGGAAATGATATTGAATGTGTGATATGGTAACATTCATGTACATGTTGGAATTGTTGTATATAATTGTTGATGATTCGATGTTTCCTACTTTCGTATAATGTAGAGACCTAATTTGTTACTGATTTCAATCTGAAAATGTTATTGAATTTGTGTTTTCGTATTTTATAGTGAGGAATGCAACAAGGATGTTGCTGCAGCTCTAATCGGAATGCATAACTGCAGTAGCGAAGCCAAATTGAAGACTAATCTCGGTAAATTTGCAAATACAAATGCGTGCCTGTTAGTTTGATGTAACACATATGTATTTGTGTTGAAATTATAGTAGTTAAGTGTTTGATTTAGTGTTGATCTTTGTGATTTGTTGAACAGAGTCGCTCGTTGTTGAAAGTCAGACTGAGGCTATTAAGAAGTAATTCTGCTAACTTTTCTTAATGAATTTGATTAGGCTTTTGCATTTGGTTGTTGTGCTGATGCTTATTTGCTGTGGAAATTACAGGAAACCGAAAACTGAATCAGCAGCGGCTAAGAAGGAAAGGAAGCCTAGGGACCCGAAGAAGCCTAAAGATACCAACAAGCCTAAGCGCCATACCACTGCCTTCTTTGTTTTCATGTAAATATACACATTTAAGTATTTCATGTGTTTGTGGGTGTGTTAATTGTTCTATTGTTTTCAAATTGGATCATATATTAACCGAGTAATGTATGATACAGGGAGGATTTCAGGAAAACATTCAAGGAAGAGCATCCTGATAACAAGAGTGTTGCAGTGGTAAATTTAGTTCTATAGTTCATGCAACTAAGTCTAAAACACCTTGTCGGAATTGTTTTTTGGTTACTGAATGTTTGTTGGTTTGGATTTAGGTTGCAAAGGAAGGCGGGGAGAAATGGAAATCATTGACTGATGAAGTGAGTGATGATATAATTTTCTTTCGTAATTTACTTGAGTGTTTGCAACTTGTTTGAATGGTTAAGCTGAACTTGTTTGTGTTTCTGCAGGAGAAGAAGGTATATGTTGATAGAGCAGCGGAGAGGAAGGCTGAATATGAGAGGAATTTGAAAGAGCAAAATGATGAAGCGGAAGATAATGTAATTGTTGATTTACGAGTAGCTAGTTTTACTGCAATAACTTTTTGCGTTGTTTAATTAATTGTTGTGATCTGATTGCAGGAAGGAGACAACCCAGAGGAAGGTGAAAAAGAGGATGCAAAGGCAGATGAAGAAGGTGAAAATGAGGAAGTGAAGGCTGGGATAGTAGATGATGATGAATAGAATTGTGCTGCTTTGTGTTAATAGCTGCATTGTTCCTCTTCAATTGTTTAGACAAATGATTAGGCATTATGATGTACATTTATGGATCTTGGAACAATGTTTAGTAACAAGTTTAGTTTTGTGGCTACTTTAGTTCCTTTTATATGAAATCTGCCGGTTACCATTATCTGAAATCAAAAAAATTTGTTACTGCACTTTAGTTTTATACTTCTGGAGTTCTGGTTTGTACTAATTTGAACTTTCAAAATAATATAGATAACTATCATTTTGAGAATGTTAAAAGCTGAAGTTCAAATAATCAAATGTATCTAGGAAATAAAATCATATACATGTAGTAATATACTTGTTCATTTACATTGACAAGTTAAGGAAAAATGTAGGCCATTTGATACTTGATATTCTCACATGAGGTAATGAGCATGATGTCTACTTGACTACTTCCTTTGAATCGAGCCAGCAATTTATTGCCTTCTCTCATTGTCCATTCCCTTGCATGGTGGCAATGGCTTTCCACATAAGCACCGATTGTGATCATAAGCGGTTGAAGGGAATGTATTAAATGGTCTTCCTTGTGGAATCATGCCACATAATTTGTTTGCCCTGAAGTTTGCATGACTTAGCTTCTCGATATCTAGCAAGCTTACTGGAATTTTTCCTGTAAGTGCATTGATGGACATGTCTAACCATTGCAACTTAAGTAACAACCCTAAGCTTGCAGGTATTGTGCCATTTACTTGATTTCTTGAAATGTCTAACCTTTCGAGTGTACCTAGGTTTGAGATAGAATCAGGAATTTGGCCAGTAATCTTGTTGCTCACTATGTTGAGCAATGTCAAACTTGAGCCTTCGGTGAATTCCGGTATACTACCTGAAATTTCATTGTTTGTCAAGTCAATAGTTTTCATAGAGTTGCTTGTCCTGTTCAAGATACTTGAAAGAGACCCAAATAGTTGATTGGAATGGAGATCAAGAGAGGTAAGGCTGGTTGGCAATGTAATCACAGAAAGGTCAGACTTCAGTTGGTTGTTTGATAACTTGGCCTTGTGCAAGCGGGGCATTTTTGTGAAGAAATTTGAAATCCCATCAGTGAAATGATTTTCGGATAGATCGATGGAGGTCAAGGAATTTGGTTGTGTGAAGACTGGGAGTGTCCCACTAAGGTTGCATCCGGCTAGATTGACATCAGAGAGTTCCCTGCTTATAATCCATACGGGAACTGTCCCTAAGTTAAGCTTGTTGTAAGACAAGTCTACTGATAACAGAGAAGGGATGCCTTTGTCAAAGGCATTAGGCAAAGGATCTGAAAGTGCATTTCTTGATAAATTGAGGTACCATAGGTTCTGTAACTGTGATAAAATTTCCGGAATTTGACCACTGAGCTGGTTCCAGCCCAATGACAAACTGGTAAGGGACTTTAGGTGTCCAAATTCATCTGGGATCCTCCCGGTGAATTGATTATGGCTTAGAGACAAGTCTGAAAGACTTGCTAGACTGCCTAAAGACATGGGAATTTCACCTGATAATTGATTGTTGGAAAAATCAAGGTATGTCAGATTTTTGAGCTGTCCTACGTAAGGTGGAATGGCCCCGGATAAGGAATTGTGACTAAGATCAAGATACTGCAACCTAAGAAGATTCTTAATTCCGGCTGGGATAGGACCTTCAAGGAAGTTTCTCGCTAACGTAAGCTGCACAATGTTTCTTAAATTCCCAAAGGTTGGAGGAATAGGACCAGTCAAACGGTTACCACTCAATGATATTGCCATGAGAAAGGGCAACTGACCTAAACTTAAAGGAATGTTGCCCTCAACTACATTGTCTTCTAAGACCAGTTGTGTGAGGCGTATAAGATTCAAGAAGCTTTCAGGAATGCTTCCTCCGATTCTTTTCATCCCACTGATTATCATCACTTCCAAGAAGCTCAAATCACCCAGAGAAGGAGACAGACTGCCCTGCATGAAAATTGAAGCATCCCCCTCTGGCCTCTGCAATTGCAACTGTGTCACTCTTCCTGTTTTCGGGTCACATTGAATCCCTTCCCAACCTCCATCACAGCAATCTTGACCTACCCATGAGGCTAAAATCCCAGTTGTGTCCTTAAAGATTGCAGCTTTAAAACCAAGAAGTGCAGCTCTGTCAATGCCTGAGCATGCCGGTGATTCTTGCAAAGAAAGATGAATGAATGAAAGAATAATCAAGAACTTCAAAACCCATATCAGAACCTGCATTCTGGAAAATGGGCAAGCAATTGTATCTGAAAACTTTATGAAATAAGTTAAGAACTGAAGTGGGATCTGACAAAATGAATAATAAAAAGTACCAGTAATGCTAACTAATTAACTAGGGTGTCAGATATTATATCTAAAGAAATGAAGAAAAAGTACAGAAAAGGAGAGATGGGTTTATGTTCCTTCACTTAGACAAGAAGGTATAATCATGAAAAGGTGGTAGTGACTGGTGTGTATGAGTTGTGACAGAGAAGAACAATGATATGTTATTCAAACTTTGAGTGTCTGTTCTATATAGGAACGGAGTTTATACAAACAAAAATAGGGTGAATTTTAATAGATTCACATCGTAAAATTCTGGTTCACGAGGACTGTTAATTTATTTCGAACGTTAGAGTGCTCACCAAAGTTCGAATCTACTTCAACTTGTTATCAAAAAATTAATCTTAGTAGTTGGCGTGGTCCAGGCCTACCATTCTTGGCCATCACATTTAATCTTTACAGCAATCAGATGCTAATTTATGGCTGTTAGATTCTGGTAGGGGGTCTTCACCTTTCACCAGGACATTTTGTATAATATTGCTATATAACTCTCAAAGGATTCAAACATCATCATTTATAATCTCTTTTGTTTGATTTTTCTTGAGGTCATATATATTAACCACGGGTAAGACTAATTCCGAAAAACTATTTTAAGAACAAACTCCGAACTGCTTGACAACCACATTGGGCGAGACTAATTCCGAACAACTATCTTACGAACCAAACTCCGAACCTCTTGCCTATATTGTCGAATATTGAACGTCATCATTACTGGTGTACTTTTGTAGAGTCTTTTTTTAAAATTGCCCATGACTTATGTTTGAGCTTTTCGGCTCATAAGATATGGAGGCCGGCCAAGAACATAATGAGCAAGGCCCTCTTATGTTTGTGCAGTGAGCTGTCTGACGATTATTAATTTTGACAATGCCCAACTGCTATAAGAAAGAAGCATTGAACTAGTACCTCTCGAGCTAACTACCGACATAAACAATAATCAAACTGACCAACTTTAGTTTCAAGTATCCAGCTATCATATACAATGTAGTGATAAGTGATTGCATAACTTAACCTTAGATTTCTTGTCGGCTCTACAATAATAATTACTGATGTAAAGTGTAAGATAATAACAATAATTAAATCGCATGTGAAATGATTAAGAACCTGATAAAAGTTAGTCCTGTTTTTTTACATAGGAGGATCTTTTGTTTTGTCACTAATCACTTGCTAGATGATTAGTACCCACTGTTTGATGCTTTTATTCAAAATTGCTTAGCTACCAAGGAGACTGACAGTCCTTCCTAGGCTTGGACTGGTCTAAAACTTTAAACTTAACACCCAAAATACAAAAATGTGTGATAAAAGCTAAGGCATTAGTTGATGAATAAATTGTAGATCTACAACATATAATGTTTCTGGAACTTTTTTAAGGGAGGAAATTCACATTAGAAATAAAAATGTCTGCACAAATACTATTGTTTACTTGCTTTTCTTGTTGTCGGGTTTTATTAACTGGACCGGAGCTGCAGGTATACTGTACCACCACTCCCGCATGCGCCTCAGCCACTGGTCGCTGCTTTCTTTTCTCAGGGGCATTTCCCTTGTATATGCCTCATAGAACGCCAATAGGATCAGATATTCTACAGGTACAAATGCAAATACCACTGCCATTACAACTAGCGATATGGCAGTTCTGTCTGTCGCCTAGAAAAACATGATAAGAAAACAATATATACTTGGTTTTAGTAAAAAAAACATAAAGAAATAGGAAACAAGAGAACAAATCTAGAAAGCTAAACACAAAGGTGAAATATAACATGGACAGTGGAAATGGAAAGAAGGCCTCAACCTCAAGTCATATTAATTTTAGATGGTTGTGTCCAAATCTAAAGTCAAAGTATGACATGTCAGCATTGACAATAATTGCCGGAATGTAATGTTCGAAAACCTATTCTCCCTGTTAACTTTTGATCAATGCCAAAAGTATTCAATCATCTGTTTCGTGCATCCTTCTACTTCTGTTGATGATTTAGGCAGAATTATATACATTACCTCATCATCTTAATCCCATGAAAGTACTGGATCTTGTCGCAAGTGTATTTCAGTAAAAAAATAATAGAAGGATTCATTATGATCAAGTTTGTGTGGGTGAATACCTGTGGAAGTGCAGCAAAGAGAAGAGCTCTAACTTTAAGAAGAACTATGTTTCCAGCTTGAATTAGAGCTTCAAGTTCGGATATGGCTTCCTGTAACGCCAATAGCTGCTCCACTGCATTTCGATATGGAGGAGCTGGAATGTTGAAGGCTTCCAAAGGTTTTCCATAATTAGCAAACCTATTACAACCCATCATAATTGCAACAAATATAAAGACAGACGGCAATACATACTTCATCCATCCCCTGCAAAATCCATTATAGAAGATTCAGTATTTCACTTTTGTCCCTTTGTAAAACTTGGGGAACAAAGAATACGAAAACCCACTTAAGGCAATATTAGTGGATCAACCACACAAGTGACATGCTATTTTTTTATAATAAAAATAAATCCACATATTCATTTATTTATACAAGTATGTCTGTTACAACAAAATAGTCGCTGTATTAGTTCGAAGAGATCCAGCTCTCGCCGGTACTTCACAATGTAAATATATTACTTGCAAAGGAATACAGTTAGCCATTCTTCCTATAAGTTTCAAAGTCCATCCTAATATTTAAGTGCATCACTGCAATATGATTATATAGACTCACTACTATACTGTGTTGCTCATACGTGCATAAAATGTAAATAATTATGAACACTAAACCTTATGTCTAATATATATGGTATGAATTTTTTTACCAACATATAATAACTATCAGTAAAAAAGATTAACTTAAAAATTTACCCAAGTATGATATAGCTGACCAACACCAGAAATACTGTTGACTTTGAAGGTTCTTCCCAGGACGCAAGTTTTTGAATACGGTTAAACGATTCAATGAGTGGGAAAAGCAGCTCCTATACAAAAATAAATGACATGTTATACTTGGAACAATTTTCAATAGGAAATTTTCTTAACTGTATTGTATACCATTAGAGCACAAGAAAAATCCACTGAAATATCAAATACGACTAAGATAATTTAAACAAGGATTACTCTCAGAGGATTTCAATTTAAGCTAAAGAAAGAAACTCTAGCAAGTGTCCATCTGCATCTTTTAATCACATATAACAAGCGATCCCTGTGTCACCAGTACATAATTACAAAGGAAGCCGATGAGAAACCATATAAATAAGACAACCACTGTATCAGGGGTTTGTTTACAGTGATATTTGCCATAAGTTTTACTGTAGCAGTGTGGAAAGCCTCTTTCTTGAGTTAAGCTGGAGATACACTTCAGCATATATTCACTACTCATTAATTTAATTACATCACGGATTGACTAGAAACCCAGTCTAACAAGGAAACAGAAACACAAGTGCTTGGACTAGTTTTTAACAGGACTTTTTTCTGGTTAAGTATTTAAAAGAACATGGTGTTTGGAGGCCAACAACCAAAGTAAAAAAATGATATTTAATGAAATAATTACCTGCATGATTGCTATATTTGTATCAATCCCCTCCACTTTAACTTGGTCGACAGTTGCTCGTGCAGCTTCAGCTCTTCTTGTGTCCTGTTTTGATTGCTTCACTGCCATCTCTAGAGGATTTATCTCACCAACGCAAACATCTCCAACTTGCTGCATTTCTTCTTTATCAATGCCAACCTCATTTTGTGAGACAATTCCATGTCTGCAAAGTGTCAAATGGGAAATTGGGTGTCTCAGTTGCTTAGTAGCACGTGGAGATCTGACAGAATCACGTTGAGAGGAACTATCATCCAACAATGACAAACGATTTGAAAGAGTTTGCAATATTGTGTATCCTCCCGGAAGACTTTCAGCCAGGTTAAAACAAAGTAAGGTCTTGTAGTTGGATGGGAAGTTCTGAAATGCTTCTTTCACTGCACGATAGCGAAGAATGCCAAGTGCTGCTCTTGCAAGTGCTTCCGACTGCTGAATCTTTTTGAGATTATACATCCTGATGAACTTATGAGCATTCAGGATCTCTCGAATAATATCCAACCAATAGTCCCGCCGTGAACTTCCTTTGAATTCAGTAAATTCAAAATAAACAGGCTCTGTGCTGTATAAGATTAAAAAAACTAAGATATCAGGATGTTTACACAATCTGATAATACAAGCATAGAATGAAACTACAAAACATACATTGATGTAGACTTGTACATCACAGCCTTATCATACAGACGAGCACCAAGTGGTCCTGTTAGATCAGGCTTTATAACCTGTTTCATGTCCGCAGCTAATTCGAATTTCACAGCTTTATCGTAGATTCCAACTCCCATAGACTCAAAGTACATAGCATTATTGGTCAATGTCAAACGACCTGCCAAAAAGAAGCAAAATCACAATACAGCTAGTATCCAGATATACATGCAGAAACTAGCAACCTGATTCAGGAAATGTGTAAGCAAGCCGAGGCATCAAATTTAACAAATGACATTGGATTTCAAGGAAGACAGTGACTACCAGGCCATCCAGAGATTCCAATATGCTGAAAAATTGGTTGAGTGGGAACTGTGCCATCTATATCTAAAATGATCTCGCCCTCAGTAAGCTGAAGGGTGGATGCTGACGAAGATGTATTTACATTAGCAGCAGATTTGATCACCCTGCAGTAAATGTCCATATACTATGATTATAGAATTCTAAAGGACAACAACTTGCATTATTTTGCCTTGGTTCATTCTCCATAAAGGAGTTCGACTTGAGAAGAGCTAAATTATAAGAATTATTATTAATTTTAGTTCGGAAGTAGAGATGATCAAATTTATTCTATACAAAGGTGTCATCTGATAAAAACAGAACTGTTTTGACAAGATGGTCCAAATTCAGACCAAATGTAATGAATGATACCAACTATTTCAAACAGCAGTGCACAAGCTACATAAACAGTGACTCTGTTATGTGTCACCAAAAACTTAATGAGCGATATATAGTAAGGGAGTATTGACATGATTAAACAATAAATATATGCTTTTGGTCAGTGAACATCTCTTGAATCCACATAGCTAGCCAGCTTAACAAACCCATTCAATTCTTTCATTGCATAACTGGATAAACAGTGCAGAACGTATAACACACATCCTGTTACATGTCTTGGACAAGATAACGGGCAATAGGCAAATGATATATTTCCATACGTGGACAAAAGAATAATGCTTCCAGTAAAGTCACATAAACCAATCCACATACAAAATTTATACATTTTCAATTTTATTGCAATCAGAGGCAATTGCTCACAGGTGAATATGTGACCCTTCTTAGTAGCACATGTATAGTTAAGGTAACCAGTGACGGGTATTAAACTAGTAAAGTTATTCCATAATGTGCTGGAGAATTGATTATTCCTAAGGATTTATGCAATTATTATACATCCTTACTTTTCCAGTCTGCGAAGGTACTTGTCGTAGATAAGAAAATGAAGTTTGTGGCCTGAAGACAATGTCAGTACATCGAAGAGATTGTGAACAGTAATTACATCTGCAATAACTGTACAGGCAGGAGCAATTCGTGCAAAAGCCTCCAACCCTACAGTTTTATTGTCATCAACCTGAAAAAGAGAATGAAGACAATGATAAAACAGAAGGTCCTTGGAAACTACACCAACCGTAATAGAAATCTCAATATAGCAATCACTAGACTTTAAACAGATTTGATGCCAATACATTTCCTAATTGACCCCAGTATGAGATTGTTATGGAAATGAGATAACCTGAGCAGCCGTATTTGTGGAATTAGAATAAAAAAGTGACCACCCATCCTCATCCTCCACTTCCTGGTTACTGCAAGAAGCAGTTTCCTGTAGATTCCACATGGAGGAAGATAATAATACTTAGTATAACATTGGTCAGTTCACATTCTCTTTTACTCTTGACAAATATTGAACAATGAATACCTAACAATGACGCAGGTACCAATATATAACAAACATATTTAGCCTAACATAATATGTACTAGCCACGTAACGTAATGCAAGACAACTAATAATGCTCAAAGTTAGAAGTTGAGATAACAGGTGTGGTGTGGTTTACGATGTTTAGTTCATTCTCAACACTTGGCCCTTCCCATGCAAGCATCATATCAAATGTTAAGCGGCGGAAATTTTTGTCAGCCAAATAATCTGGACGCCTAGTTATCGTGTTCAAAGCTTGATATGAACAGAACTCTAATAAGCTTCTAGCATAAACCAAAGATTCCTTGATGATATTAGGGTGCTCAGTGTCAAAACAGTGCTGCAACTCTTCAGTTGGTTTATGAAGGATCCTGCAAGTCAGCAAATCCAAATGTGTACATTCAATTAACTTAAAAAAATAATAGTTGAAAAGATATTGTTATAATTTTATTTTATTCCTAGTTTTAGCTATTCTCTGGTTTTTTTTTTGCTAAGTTTATCTGGGTTCTGCAGCGTAAGAAGACAGTATGGTATGCATTTGCCAATAAATCATGTAATTCTTTTGTTTGAGTTCACGAGTTTACTTGAGCTATAATTAGGACCTAGTGCTAGTTAACTCAACAATATTTTAAACCAAAGTAGTCCAATAAGGTGAGGGAAAGAGAGAGGGGAGGGGGGAGACAGAGAGAGAGAGAGAGAGAGTATTTAAAGTAACGCAAAAATGACAACTTTTAATATATAACAACTGTATATGGCCTATTACTTATTAAAGCTCTTCTACCATTTTAGGGGAGTTAAATCTAAGTGTAGGATCAGATTAGATTTGTCTTTTCAGCAAAAAACTGATTACTTTGACTGATTTTTATAGAAAAGGACTGATTGGACAACTTAAAATATAGGTTGAATTCGGAACTTGCAAGTTCTGGGAGCTTAAGGTGTCAACACACACGTTTAAAAGGTATATTAGGGGAAAAAATGTCCATGGTTTACTGTGATAAATGAGGGTGTTTGGTAGGAATTCTTATCCTAACTGGTGATTTAGAAGAAAAAACTCCCTCCTCCACCTTCCCACCAGAAGAACAACCTCAAAGACAAGTAGTGTTTTATAATTGTTTCAGCATACCATGTGCATTAGTTGGTACGTTTGCAACATGGTGTACTTAATAACCTTGGTAATTAGACACCAACAGATCCGTACTCACTATCAAAATTTTATTGCTACAATCCAATAAGGATCATTAAGTATGTTATTTTGTACGTTATGAACCCCAATTTTTTTTCCAGCTAAAACTTAAAACAAACCCAAACTATGTAGATTTAGGCTAAATTTGTGCACTGCAAAGTAGTCATTTTATATGTATTCTGATGCTCTAGAACCACTTATGAGCTAATGACTCAGTTTCAGTGGCAAAGTCCAACCAAATTGGCCTATGCAAGGTCAACTTGTTCAAAACGTATAGTTCAAGGTTCATTTTAACCAATTTAAAAGGTTAGGGTTCCTAGTATACATCACATTTTCAGGGCCCATCTGTTCACTATCCCTAAAATTTATATTACGTTACAATTATTGACTTTCCACATCCACCAGGGTATAGGCTTATCTTTAGACAGTGCTGGACCAAGGGGGTCTAAGGGGTCGTTGGCTCGCTCCCCCACCCCCCCTCCTTCCAGACTCAATCACAATACAGAGAATTAAGATTCATTAAGAAAAAGGAAAAGTGATGATGATTGTGCTAGTAAGAATAGAAAGTGAACATCTAAGGATGATATTTATGGTAGTTAGCTCAATCCTTGGAAGTAATGACCATGAATACACCTTGAACAGTTATTGCACGGGTTTCCGCAAATTCTAAAAATTGGGGATCCAGGCAATGTGACATTCATACATATATGAAACTAATTTATATCCATAGCATACATTATATATGCACACAACATCCTTACACACTTCAGTTATTATATACAGTCCTCTCCTAAAATGTGTTACATGCTAAAGGCAACCAGTACCATTTTTCTCTTCAGACATGTGTTACATGCTAAATACAACATATACCATTCTCTTCACTATTCCAGTCATTTTTTCCTAATAAATTTACAAACCAAGTGTCCAGTTCCTCAACGAACACCCTCATTGTGGCATTTTGCGAGAAGGTAGGTGAAAGGGAGTACAAGTTAGATATCATCATAACATTGTGATTAATCTATCTGGAAACTCATGATCAAAATGTTATTACTACATCAACCAAGACCATCAGTAATTGAAATGGGAGGTTGCATATCAAAGTAAATTTATAGAACAAGCAAAAGAACATGAGACGAATACGAACAATATGTAAATTTGGTAATTAAGGGATAAGCATCAGTAACTTATAAATTGTGCTACAATGTAAAAGCTAGAAATGTAGCGATAGTTACATTCACTAAACATTCTATATATAACAATTCAAGAAAAGTAAACTAAACAATGCATCAGATTTATGAAATAACTGCACAGTACAAAAGGAAATTTAACATAGCAAGAAAACATATAAATGGATTAGCAAGGAGAGGGGGAGAGAGAGAGAGAGAGAGAGAGAGAGAGGATACTTGGAGCAGGAAGAGATGACTGAATTAGCAATGGGAGAGAGAAAAGGTAAAGGGGCAGCTTGAGAATCAACATCATCTTCTGTACTGTTGAAAAAAGATTTCAAGAAAGTTAAACTGTCTTTCTTGATACTGGAAGCAGACACTGGAGAAACAATTGTATCCATATACTATCTTAAAAATCTGATCTTTAACTGAAGCAGATGGGTTTGAGAAAGTGGTGTTTATGTTCTTGAACTGACAAAGGGGTTGTCAAGATTATATTTTTATGAGAAAAAGGAGCAAACTTTAGTTGAAAATATAATACTAATAAACGATGTCACGTTGTTTGGTAAAAAAACATTTAAGTAGTACTCCCTCCGTCCCAAGTGTTTGTTTACGTTTGCTTTTAGCACGGAGATCAAGATATCCAATTAAAATAAATGAAGTAGTGGGTGTAATAGTGATTTTATGGTTAAAATAAGTAAAGTAGTGGGTGTAATAGTGATTTTATGGTTAAAATAAGTGAAGTAGTGGGTGTAATAATGTAAAGTATTGTTAAAATAAGTGAAGTAGTGGGTGTAATAGTGTTAAAACTTACTATTTTAGGAAACGTAAAGAATTGGTTGGGACGTCCCAAAAAGGAAAGTGTAAACAATTGGTTGGGACAGACGGAGTATGTTTTATTACAGTCCAGTCTGTACTCTGTAAGTCTGTAGAGAGCAGAGTGTGTGTTGATACAGGTCATACAGCTTTCCTGGTGGAGGAGGAATGAAAAGCAATTGGGTCTTTAATTTTAGAGAAAAAGGACCCTGAGATACCCTGAGATATATCTCAGGGAACTTACCTACCTGAGATATATCTCAGGCTCCCTACTCTCTTAATTTTATCACATAGTTTTATCACATAGTAAGAACTATTTATCGGGGTGAAAGATAATATTAGCCGATTTAGCGTACAAAATTAACAAAACTAACCTTTTTCGTTTTTTTGTCACATCTAACCGATTGAATACGCATGCTACAACTGAGTAAACTGTATACGCATTCTTCACTGTGTAATTCATACATATTTTAAAAAAAAAATTCAAAGACAACTTAAACATATGTCCTTGTGGTATCCATGTGTACAGGATTTAAATACATACGCATATGTGACTGTGGTATTCTGGGAGTATAAAAAATTATTCTGTTAATTGAATGAGTGGACACATAATTATTTTATTTTATTCTTTATTCTAATATTTCTAAAATTCAAAATGGAAAAATTGAATCCCAAAGTTTAATCGTTGAACCTGTAAAGGAATACAAATATTTTAAAAATATTTTATATTAAAATGAGTCCGGCGGCCTGATTTTTAAAAAATCGAGGGCCAGCCTCGATTTTTTAAAATTTTATCACATAGTAAGAACTATTTATCGGGGTGAAAGATAATATTAGCCGATTTAGCGTACAAAATTAACAAAACTAACCTTTTTCGTTTTTTTGTCACATCTAACCGATTGAATACGCATGCTACAACTGAGTAAACTGTATACGCATTCTTCACTGTGTAATTCATACATATTTTAAAAAAAAAATTCAAAGACAACTTAAACATATGTCCTTGTGGTATCCATGTGTACAGGATTTAAATACATACGCATATGTGACTGTGGTATTCTGGGAGTATAAAAAATTATTCTGTTAATTGAATGAGTGGACACATAATTATTTTATTTTATTCTTTATTCTAATATTTCTAAAATTCAAAATGGAAAAATTGAATCCCAAAGTTTAATCGTTGAACCTGTAAAGGAATACAAATATTTTAAAAATATTTTATATTAAAATGAGTCCGGCGGCCTGATTTTTAAAAAATCGAGGGCCAGCCTCGATTTTTTAAAATTTTATCACATAGTAAGAACTATTTATCGGGGTGAAAGATAATATTAGCCGATTTAGCGTACAAAATTAACAAAACTAACCTTTTTCGTTTTTTTGTCACATCTAACCGATTGAATACGCATGCTACAACTGAGTAAACTGTATACGCATTCTTCACTGTGTAATTCATACATATTTTAAAAAAAAAATTCAAAGACAACTTAAACATATGTCCTTGTGGTATCCATGTGTACAGGATTTAAATACATACGCATATGTGACTGTGGTATTCTGGGAGTATAAAAAATTATTCTGTTAATTGAATGAGTGGACACATAATTATTTTATTTTATTCTTTATTCTAATATTTCTAAAATTCAAAATGGAAAAATTGAATCCCAAAGTTTAATCGTTGAACCTGTAAAGGAATACAAATATTTTAAAAATATTTTATATTAAAATGAGTCCGGCGGCCTGATTTTTAAAAAATCGAGGGCCAGCCTCGATTTTTTAAAAATCATGGCCCTCGATTTTTTAAAAATTAGGACAAATTAGGGTTTTTGGTCTAGGATTTAGGGTCGTAAACAACCCTAAACCCTAAGTCCGTATACGGTTTATTCGTTTTTATAAATATTTCTAAATTCAAAAATGGAAAAGTTGAACCGCAAAAGTGAACAATTGAACCCGTAAAGGAAACAAATAAATTAAAAAAATTTAATTAAAAAATTGAATATTTCTAAACCCCAACTGGAACCCGTTGAACACCAAATAAAAATTATATAACCCAAAGAAAATACTAATAAAATTTAAAATATCAATTTAAAATTAATAAATAAATTTTTCTACCACATAATACCAATCTCGATCGGGATATTATAAACTTAATAAGCATATCGTATCAAAGTAATTCATTATACGCATTTTCGATTGGAGTAAGCTAGTACGCATTTTGGATCAAGGTATTCTGAAACAAAAAACAAAGAATACGTATTTTTTGTTGAAGTATATGGACACAATATACATTTGTAGTATAATCAAATTCAACAGAGACTAGCCTAATAGCATTCTTAAAAGAGAAGATAGAGGAGAGCTGCACACTCTATGTGAGCTGTGACACTAGTGTCCCCACCACTTTTTCATTTTCGTTCAAGCAGCAGAACACAGCACCAAAATAGATAATACGCATTAGATGGTGATGTATTAAAACAGCTATAATTGGCCACTTTTTTAAAAGAAGTCATTTTTGAAAATTTTAAAAATAAGTTATTTTTGTCATTTTTTCTCTCGTACGCACCTGCATTTTGTTTCCCAAATGTAAAAAATTAAATTTGATTTTGATTGCTTAAGAAAAACTTTTCCACCGAATTCTCTCCAACCTCTCTCCTCTTCTACTCCTCTTTCTTCCTCTTTTTTTCTTACCGGCCGGGTCTTCCACCGGATCTCCACCGGTGGAAAGCCCCAAAACTTCTCATTTTCTTTGTTTTTTCTTCCTTTTCTCAATAAACCTTGTTTTAAATATTTGATTTCCCTAAAAATCTTCCTTATTAGGTAAGATTGGTGTGTGTTTTTAAGATTTGGTATTAGTTTGTATTATCGGATCTAAGGTTTCAAAGCCTTTTCCGATTTGGTCTTCAATTTTTTAGATCTCAATTCCTCGGAGCTCCGGATTTCTCGTTCTGCCCAGTGATTCTGTTCTCGAAAGTGGTCTGAGTTATCTTGTTCTTGTAGTTTTGTTCCCCAGATCTAAGGATTGGCTTGGTTTTTAGCTAATTTTATTTGAGCAGTTGTAAGTTTGGTTTTTCTGATGCCTCACCGTTTGTGTGAGTTTGATTATTTTCTCACCGTTTTGTGTGAGCTTTGGTATTTTCTCACCAATTGTGTGAGTATGATGATTGATTTAGTAATAAAAGTTTTTAGGGGATTGCATTCTCGGTCGATAGCTTAAACTGGAAGTGGAAGTGGCGAAGTTTGTATAAATACCATTTTCAACAAATCACATGATGCTGGATGGTTTAATATCAGTGATTGTTTCTGTATTTTGTTTGTTCGACTCGACTGTTTATGTAGATGTCGTATGGCTTTTTGTTATTGAATTATCTCATTACTCAAAAAAAAAAAAACAGAGTCCAGCCTAATATCATTCTTAAAAGAGAAGATAGAGGAGAGCTGCACACTCCATGTGAGCTGTGACACTAGTGTCCCCACCACTTTTTCATTTTCGTTCAAGCAGCAGAACATAGCACCAAAATAGATAATACGCATTAGATGGTGGTGTATTAAAACAGCTATAATTGGCCACTTTTTTAAAAGAAGACAGTTTTGAAAATTTTAAAAAATAAGTTATTTTTGTCATTTTTTCTCTCGTACGCACCTGCATTTTGTTTTCCAAATGTAAAAAATTAAATTTGATTTCGATTGCTTAAGAAAATTATTGGATATATTACAAATATTATTTTTATTAACAAGATGATATCCCGTGCAAAGCATGAGTCGAGATAATTTATTTAAATTGATCATTTTTTATTAAAATTTTATAAGAATTATTTTATTTATTACAAAAAAATACTTCAAAAAAAATGATAAAAGTATAAAAGAAAACTACATTATTTATGCAAGTCAATAGATTATAACAAAAGAATTGTAACTACATCAGAATTCCAATAATTTCAGAAGACATGCATCTGAAAGTACCATTAAAACGGAATTTCACTTATTAATAAGATATTAGATGATAACCCGTGTGAAGCACAATTTAATTAAATTGATCATTAATTTATTATAAAAAATATGTTATTTACAAAGAATTTGCTTATTAATAAAAATCATTTTATATATTATTTATTCAAGAAAATCGAGAAAAAAACTAAATCATTCTGATATATACGTAAAAATGTACATGATTAAGGTAAATACGTTATTTGTGAACTGAATAGAGTTATAATAAAAAATTACAATTATAATAGCACGTAAAAATTTTATTATTTTATTAAAAAATAATATAAAATCCTAGGAGAAATAGAAATCTTGGGGGTGGAACCAAATTTTGGTACCGAAGTACCATTAAAAATGGATTTTGTTTGTTATAGATAATCATGTCATCCTAGATCAACATATGTATTCTTAGTCTTTTTTGATTAAATTGTAATAAAAGAATTATAATTGTTATAGGATTTTTTATTTATTTTATAAAAACAACATAGAAATCTAGGATAAATAAGATTCTAAGGGTGAAACCAAAATATAGTACGAACCATGGTACAAAATAGTTTTAATGGGTTTTACTTATTAATAAAGGTTATAGATATAGATTTTATTTATTATTTATTTAAGATTATTTTAAGACACTTAGCAAAAAAAGATTATTTTAAGACAATCAAGAAAACAAAACATGCATGGTTATGGTTCTAATAGATACGTTTTTTGTACAATTCAGTAAGATTTACAGTAAAAGAATTATAATTATAACAGAATTTCAAACAACTTTTTTAGAAAATAATATGAATTTTTAGGGAAAGTAGGAATCTTGACTGAAACCAAAATAAGGTGTTAGTCACATAGGCATGCCTGTATACATCTAATAACAAGCCTAATTGTTTGTAATGCTTTGCATTATTTACGTGACCTCTTAACTGAGGGAACCTCTAGTTGTAGAGTTTCTATTTGTTTTGTACTTGTAATAGGCATCAAATCTTAGTTGTGTAACTGTACTTATAAAGTCAAGAATAATGCTTGAAAGAAGTTTCAAGGTTCATGCCTCAAGCAAGAAGATAAAGACTAACAAATAATCACAGTTGGGATTTGAATAAATAAAGAATTTGCCTAAGTACCAATTCGAGAAGTACATTTGTCTATTTGAGAAGTCTAGCGTTCGAGAAGTCAGAGATTCGATATCTGAGAAGACACCGTTCGATATCTCTGAATGAACTATTCGATATCTCAGAGATTCAACATGTCTAATACTCTATTCGAGAACTCAAGAAGTCAAAAAGTCAAAGTGGTATTCGAGTTCTCAAAAATTCAACAAGTCAAAGTTCCATTCGATATCTCAAGGATTCAAAAAGCTATTCGACATCTCAGGGATTCGACAAGTCAAGTGTTCTATTCGACAACTCAAGGAACCCTGGAGAAAAGTGTTATTCGAGAAGTGATTCGATATGTCAATCATACAGTATTCGAGAACTCAGAGTTATCTAATCCTAGTTCTCGAATCAATCACTTAGCCACTTCTCGAATACATTCTTGGAGACAAAATACTGGAGAAATTGTACAAGTCAGAAACCTGCAACAAGCCAATGCACTTTATGGACCACAATCTGTAACGTGCTCTGGAAAGCCTACAAGGAAGCTTGAAGAGATGTAAAAGAGACAAAGAGCTAAAGAAGTGGATCTGAACAGAACTTTGCAAAGTCAAATCTGTAGTCGTTTGGATGTTTACTCAAAAAGGATAGACATACAAGAAAGTAATTTATCCTGTAACCTTATTTGTAGTAAGTGAGTTGTATTCATGTTCTATAAGAATACAATCTCACTCCTTGAGTAAGTTAAGTTTTTCATACAAGTTGTAAGAGCACATCTCTCTGAGAAAAACGAAGCTGAGAATACTAACTTTTGTATTCACAGATTGTAGCAAATCTTTATCTAATAAAATATTAAATTAAAGTGATATCATGTCTTGTGTTGTTCTTTATCCGCACCTACACATTTGCACACACAAACACATATCTTGCTACACAGATTCAAGAACGAGAAAAAGTTTGATAAGTGGATTTTATATCCACTTGGAGCGTTCCATATCGGCTTAAATTGATTGTTTTGGACTCAAGTTTATTATAGTTTTGATGTGTTTTGCGTAGATGTGCAGGCTTGCAAGAATGTCGATTAAGGTGGATGCTTTTATCGTTTTTGGAGATTGAATTGATTAAAATTCGGATTTTCCGGGACGGTTGCGCAGTCTACACTGTTTTGGCCATATCTGGAGTTCTAGAAGTCCGTTTTCAGCGATCTTACTGTCCACGCGAAGCTTGGGAGATTTTCTACAACATGGGACAGGTCTTGCACGAGCAGGTTGCGTGTGTTGGGCGCAGGCAGCAGTGAAATTATTGTTTTGCCCTTTTCAAGTTCTAATTTTATTTTGGGCAGTTTTTAGTACCTTAATTGAATTCTAATTGTAATAGAAGGTAATTTCTTGCTGGGCAAGAATTATAGAGCCTATATAAACACATCCTACCATTGTAATTTGGGATAACCATTACATATCAATTACTTAGATTTATTTGTATCTTTTCATACTTTGTTTTTATCATGGTTTCATCAGATCCCATGATGACGAGATGTTCGATTATGAACTAATCGTTGTCATGGGATTCTAACGGATTTATTTATGGAGTTTAGTATCTTGATGCTTTAAAGATCTGTGTGTGATGTATATTTGATATCCTCGTATGGTTATGCTTAATTGTTAGATGCGTAGCTAACATCTAATCTGTTAATCTCTTGTGAAGTGAAAGTGGATCTTGAGATTTAGAACTTGCCATGCTAGCATAGGTTCATGATTGTTTATCAACATGATTCGTAGTATGAGATGAGAATACTTATATTGCACTATGTGATCTTAATAGACAACTTGTTCTTCAACCGTTATGTTTTCAAATCTTATAGAGATATAGGGTCTGTTATGCCATATTTTGGCATGTCTAATAATCTCCCAAATTTATAATAGTTATTAATTATTAATTCAGATTAATAATTATTGCTTAACCACTAAGTTTTATCCTCTCCCTGAAATGAGGAAAGAATCAATCTCAATCAATCAATAATGGAAAATATCTCCAAACGATATTCTTCAAATCAGGAAGATATCACAACGATAAGATTAAATCAGATAAAATCAATTATTACCCACATTAACGTAACTTATCCCTTAAGTCTCTCGGGATAAGCCCAATTAATTCACAGAACTACGTGGGCTTGATCCTATATAAACATAGGTACGTAGGCATCTTGGTACGATATGGGATCCGATACACGAGACAAATCGAGACACCTGCCAAGTCCAGCCCCCTCTTTTTTCATAACCCCTAATCCCCTAAAACAGCCACATTTTTCATATTTTCGCTCTACTATTCCAGCAAACCTCCGATTTCGTGTTGTTACGAAATTCCTCCAACAACATTTGGCGCTAGAAGGAGGGGTTTAATTATTCGAGGAGGACGAATAATTCATAATTGGTGTTAGAACACAATCAAAATTGTTTTAACAGGATGGCGATGGAGGGTTCAATAATCACAAAAATTATGGCGGCTCGTAGTATCAAAGATGAGACAAAGGCGATACACAGCAACAAAAATTTCAAGACAGGAGCGAAAAAAAAATCGGGAAAAAGTAGAAGCATCAACGCAAATAAAAATAAAAAAATTAAAAAAAGGAGCAGCAGATGTCGTTGAGCACATCGGAGGAAAAAAAGGAAAATAAGCAAATAAAAAATCAACAGCGATTACAAAGTCAAAGCAGAAGAAAGAAGAATTAACATAAAAAAATGGACACAAAATCAAGCTTCTACAAGGATGTTATATTCGTGGGACCAGCAATATTAAGAAAAACAACATGAGGGAGGACTACAGTTTCGAAGAAAAAGAGAACAAAAACAAATTGACTACGGCAGTGCTACACAGATATATAAATGGTGGCAAACAAATAAAAGAGCAACAGCGGCTGTGACGAAAAAAAAAAAACAAAAAAATTGCACAATCAGGACGTGTACATAGTACTAAAAAAACAGGCCAGGTGGATCCCGCGGAACTACCAACTGCAAGAAGTAAATAAAAGCAATACAAAAAAAAATCAACTGAGAAGTGAGAACCCAGCACTTGATTTTCACGCATGTTACAAGAGGGAAAAAAAAAAGCCGCGCGACAGAGGTCAAGTTCAACCAGAAGCAACGCCAACATGCGGCCACACGCACTCACCGCAGCAAGAAGTAACGTTTGGAAATTCAGAATGGACAAGAACCAAAAAATAAAGATACGTTTTATTTTTTCTCTTCGATTTAATTTTCTGTGCATTAATTTATTGTCCTGCCATGCATGCATGCATAAATCATGTTTTTTTAAAATATTTTTTAACAAAAAAATATTTATTATTTAGAAAATTCGTGCGAGCTATATATTTTTATGCTTGTAAAATTATTGCGATTTAGAAAATATCGTACGAGATATTTATGTTGATTAATTGCGAGATATTTATGTTGATTGATTGCGGATTTATTTTACAATCTCGTACGAGCTGCATTCTTTGAAGAAAAATATACATATACAAGACGCATAATTTTGTAAAAGATTTTCTACAAAACGAAGCATTATTTTCGAAGAAAATAAATATCGCGACATTCTTAAAAGAGCATATTTATTATTGCGTTTGGATTTGCAAAAGATTTTTCATATATCGTCGCGATAGTACATATATGTCAAAAATATTTTCAAACTTGCGAACTAAGTTGCCAAGTAGGGTAGCCTGGACAAGTTATAAATCTCGTAATGCAACATACTTAGTAAAGTGCAGCACCCTCTGGATTATTATTGAAGGCCCATGACCAGATCTTGAGCTCAAGGTCAAATGGGTGGAGGCATCCCTATGCAAACTATCTTTAAGACTTCGTAGTTCTGCTAACCCAACAAGGGACGCATGCGAAGTTCGCCACATCTACATCTACATCTCTTATCAACAGTCTCTCGTCACAAACGAAGACACATCCTTATGTGGTTGTATCAGACACTTGAAAAGCGTGTATGCCAATTCGGGATATATACAAACGCCAAGGTCCTAACTAGACAACAAGGATCGCAAAGGATTTCAAAAATATTATTATGCTCGCACATTTGAAAACCTTGGCAAAAATATATCTTACACTGGTCATCGCATGCTATATATCATACTTGCATCCGCATACGCCTAACGAGCACAGTGGTGCTCTAAATGTTTTTCTAATCATTTATATTCAGTTTTTTCAGCGACTCAAGAAATTTGGAAGCTTGAAGAATGTTTAGTTCTCCACTGCAGCAAGCTACACTGAAGAACTGGGGGCTAGTTGTTATGCCATATTTTGGCATGTCTAATAATCTCCCAAATTTCTAATAGTTATTAATTATTAATTCAGATTAATAATTATTGCTTAACCACTAAGTTTTATCCTCTCCCTGAAATGAGGAAAGAATCAATCTCAATCAATCAATAATGGAAAATATCTCCAAACGATATTCTTCAAATCAGGAAGATATCACAACGATAAGATTAAATCAGATAAAATCAATTATTACCCACATTAACGTAACTTATCCCTTAAGTCTCTCGGGATAAGCCCAATTAATTCACAGAACTACGTGGGCTTGATCCTATATAAACATAGGTACGTAGGCATCTTGGTACGATATGGGATCCGATACACGAGACAAATCGAGACACCTGCCAAGTCCAGCCCCCTCTTTTTTCATAACCCCTAATCCCCTAAAACAGCCACATTTTTCATATTTTCGCTCTACTATTCCAGCAAACCTCCGATTTCGTGTTGTTACGAAATTCCTCCAACAACAGGGTCTAAGCATAATTGGTGTCTATTCATCTTCTATCTCTTTTGTGGATGTATGTTTAGTTTGGTATTCGTATACTTAGAAGTAGCGTTTACTTGTTTCGTGTTGTCTGATCAGATATCAAAACCATCACGTACATTGATTAAAGGCGTTAGATCTAAGTAAAGTATTTAATGAAGTTAGGATCCCATATTTATTCACATATAAGTAATTTGATTTCTATTCTCATTAGTTAATTTAAGTCTTAGTTTTATAGTTTGCATCTTAGTTTAATTTAGATAATCAAAAGCCAATATTGTTAATTGTCTTAGCAGTGCATAATAATCATACATTGTTGCATAGGTACATCTACTGAATTAAAACCATAACCATATCTCTGTGGGAACGAACTTGACTTATTCATATATTACTTGTGACCATGTACGCTTGCGTGATTTAGTGTAAACAAAGTTCAAGAATCCATTCACCCATGTATTCTTTTACTGTATTCAATACTCAACAAGTGGTATCAGAGCAGGCTGTTGATCAAAACAGAAAACGATCATGAGTTTAAATGCACCAAAGACAACAAAAACGGTGAAGGTCCCTAAGTTTGACAAAGAAAACTACAACCTCTGGAAGATAAAAATGATGTTGTTCATCAAAGCTTCTCATCCTCTGTATCCTGAGATTCTCAAGAATGGTCCCTTTGTTCCACAACAAGAAATACCTGAAAAGACTGTTGGAACTACAACATATCCAAGATCTTATGTGGCCAAGGAACCATCCAAATGGACAGAATCAGAAAAGGAGATGGTTGCTCTTGACAGTCACCTCATGCTGCTAATTATAGATTCCATGGATATGTCAATGTTTGCAAAAATTGCATCATGTACATCTGCCAAAGAAATGTGGGATCACATTGAGGTGTTATGTGAAGGGACTGATGAAGTCAAGGAGAATAAGAAACAGATACTAGTCACACAGTATGAAGCTTTCATGGCACAGCCCAAGGAAAGCATCATTGAGATGTTTGAGAGATTTCACAAGCTAGTTATTGAGTTGCAGATGAATGGTAAGGTTTACAGCACCAAGGAGTTGAACATGAAGTTTTTACTGTCTTCACCAAATCATCTAGAGCAAAGGTTCATTTCTCTAAGAGAAAGAGAATTAAACAAAATCATATGTGATGTGCTCTATGGGGTCTTAAAGACTCATGAGCTTGAGTTGCCTCAGAAGAGGGCTATCCGGGCCAACCAAGGCAGAATGATAAACACATCATGTGCCTTGATTGTCAACAAATCTATTCAAGACGTAGAAGCATCTACAAGTTAGCTGAGGATAGAAGTGATAGTAGATGATGAAGAAAATGAAGGTAAAGTGACTGAACCTGTTGAGGAGAAGGAGAAAGAAGAGTTCTATACTCTTGAAGAGCTAGATGGTATGGAAAACACCTCATATGCTTTCATGGCTAGAAAATTTCCAAACATCAGATTCAAGAGGAACCAACCCTTCAAACCTAGACCTCAAAACCATTCATTCAACAAGAGCAAGGCACCTGTGAAAGAAAACAAGAATAAATTTAAAACCAGCCATGTGGATAGGTCATCTGTAAGGTGTTATAGATGCAATGACCTAGGGCATTTTACCAGTGAATGCAAGAAGCCTAAGAAGAAGGATAAAGAGTTTCTAGAGCTTGCAGCTAAGTATGAGGCCCTTCTGAAAAAGCAGACACAAGGTAAGGCCTACATAGCTGAAGGGAAGTGTTGGGATGATTCTGATAGTGATAGAGAAGAGCAAGAATTTTGCAACTATGCCTTGATGGCCAATTCCAAGGATGACACCTCTTCATCAGACTCTCAGGAACCATCTCTCACTACCATAGACATGTCTGTTTCTGAGTACAAGAGTATGATTGAACAACCATCTATTAAAATGTTTAATATTTATACTAGTATGACTGCTGCTAATGAGGAAATTGCTAAACTGTCTGCTAGAAATGAATTATTAATCAAAAAGAATGAGGAACTTGAGCTAACTGCCATGCAAGTAGAAAACCTTAAGAAAGAAGTTGAACATCTACAGAATAAGGTTCTATGTGCTAGTCAAATTGAAAAGGCTCTTAGGGATGAACTAGCTGAAATTGAATTCAAACTGAAAACCTTTAAGAACTCATCTAGTCTACTGCAATCCTATCATGAGAAAATTCAAGCTAAACCCAAGGCTGAAATTGGACTTGACTTTGACACTCTTAAACAGAGGAAAGGCTATGCTGTCATTGAAGATGACATAGTTGTTCAGGAGGAAGTGCCTCACATTTTGAAAAAGCATTATACTCCAATTTTCAAAGAATCAACATTTGAAATTGATGAGGATGCCTTACTCATCAAGCAAATGTTGAATGATGAGGATGAGGCACAATCCAGTGAACAACAAGCATCCTCTAAGAGTGAGAGTGTCAAGCCAAAAGCCAAGGAGCCAGTAGGTGATAGGTCTAGACCTAAGAAGTTTGTTAAGTTTGTATCAGCTGGGAAAAATGAATCTGAGAAGAAAGTGGCTAAGAAGAAACAGAACAGAAATGGCAAGCTAGGGATTAACAAAGATAACAACTATGCTTATATGCCTAATGCCCCTAGGAAAACTTGTCAAAATTGTTTCAGTACCAATCATTTAACTCATGCATGCAAGAAACCTGTTGGTAGTGTGCCCAAACCTTTCTATGATTGTTCTGTGCCTTTAAGACATAGAGATGCTCCATTCTGTGATAAATTTGACTGTATGCCATGCAACATGAATGTTATGACTAGCTGTTTCAATTTGAGAAGGCAATTCATTGATGGTTGTATCAGTCACAATTCTCACACACACTACACAAGGTCAAAGTCTTCAAGTCCTCCTAGAGCTAGGAAGGTACCTTTGTCACTTAAGTCTGAAACCTCAGGTTCTAAGACTTCTAACAGTGATAAGAAGACTAATACCAAGAAAGTTGATAAGCATGTTGTTTATGATAAAATTGTTTCTAAGTCACATGGGCCCAAACTTGTTTGGGTACCAAAGGAGAAGTGATACCTTTGTGTTTGCAGGGCAAAGAAAATGAAAAGAAGGTAATGTGGATTTTCGACAGTGGATGCTTAAATCACATGACTGGTGATATGACCCTGCTATCACAGTATGAGGAGAAGGCTGGCCCGATGGTTGCTTTTGGAGATGACAGCATGGGTAACACATTGGGATATGACAAGTTGGAAGTTGGTAATGTCATCATTGAAGATGTAGCACTAGTCAAGGGACTCAAGCATAATCTGCTAAGTGTTGGTCAGTTTACTGATAGAGGATTCAAGGTAAATTTTGACAAGGATGAATTTTTGATTACCCACAAGAAGACTGGTGATTTTGCTCTATCAAAGGAAGCCTGTTTGTTGCCAATATGGATTCTGCAAACAAGGATAAAGTTTGTTGCTTTTATTCAAAAGCATCAAGTGAAGACTGTTGGCTATGGCACAAGAAATTATCACACCTGAACTTCAAAGCCATTAATTCTCTAGTCAAAAGAGAGTTGGTGAGAGGCATGCCCACACTTGAATTCTGTTAAGAAGGAGTGTGTGAGGCCTGTCAAAAAGGAAAGATGAAAAGATCAAGCCACAAGTCAAAGACAGTGACCTCAATGACCAAGCCTCTGCAACTCATTCATATGGATATGTTTGGGCCTGTCAATATTATGTCACTAGGAAGAAAGAAGTATGCCTTGGTGATGGTTGATGACTTTACGAGGTATACATGGGTGGAATTTCTGGCATCAAAAGATGAGGCTCCACAAGTAATCATTGAGCACATAAAGAAAGTTTACAAGGAAGCCAAGGCCAACAATGCAAGTGTGATTGCATTGAGAAGTGATAATGGGACAGAGTTCAGAAATGCCATGCTTGAAGCATTCTGCAAAGAGAATGGTATTTCTCAGCAATTCTCAGCTCCAAGGACTCCACAACAAAATGGAGTTGTTGAGAGAAAGAATAGAACTCTAATTGAGGCTGCTAGAACAATGTTGCTTGATGCAAAGATGCCTACATGTTTTTGGGCTGAGCCTATGAGCACTGCATGCTATATCCAAAACAGAACCCTCATCAACAAAAACACTGAAAGACACCTTACAATTTGATGACCTGAAAGAAGCCTACTCTAAAGTCTGTTCATACTTTTGGAAGCAAATGCTTTGTTTTGAAGGATAATTCAGAATATGTTGGAAATTATGGAAAGCATAAATGTGACATTTGATGACAGCAAACTACCTGGATTAGTAGAGGCCAATGATGAAGATAAAGATCCATTAAAGTTTGATAATCTAGATGATTCTGATGAAGAGATTGAAACTGGAGTTGAATATGTAGTTCAACAAACTCAAGTGAATGATGATGCAAGAGAAGAATTTGTGTCAATCAATAGTGGAGAAACAAGCATCCAAGACTCACCTGTAAATAGTGACAACTTCACAGGGGGAGAAAATGAGAATGATCATGACTTGGATGATGAAGCAACATCAAGGATGAGAAATCAGACTGAGCATTCAAGGAAATGGGATAGATCACACACTGCAGAGCAAATTATTGGAGATCCAAATGCAGGAGTAAGGACTAGGAGAGCAACTCAAAATGAGTGTCTCTATGGTTGTTTTCTATCTCAGATTGAGCCTAAAAAACTTGATGATGCACTGTTGGATCTAGATTGGATTATTGCCATGCAAGAGGAGCTGGATCAATTTGAAAGGAACAAAGTATGGGAACTTGTGCCTGCACCAAAGAACAGAACCATTGTTGGAACAAAATGGGTTATGAAGAATAAAATGGATGAAGATGGTGTAATAGTAAGAAACAAAGCAAGGTTGGTTGCAAAAGGATACTCTCAACAGGAAGGCATTGATTATGATGAGACATTTACCCCTGTTGCTAGATTGGAAGCCATCAGAATATTCTTGGCATTTGCTGCTCATTCAAACTTTAAAGTTTATCAAATGGATGTCAAGAGTGCATTTCTGAATGGAGAGTTGGAAGAAGAAGTCTATGTGCAATAACCACCTGGCTTTGAGGATCCACATTTTCTAGAATTTGTCTACAGATTGCTTAAGGCATTGTATGGACTTAAGCAGGCTCCAAGGGCATGGTATGATACTTAATCTCAATTTCTTCTTGAAAATCAATTCACTAGAGGCACATTGGACAAGACACTGTTTTACAAGAAACATGGTGATGATATTATCCTAGTTCAGATCTATGTGGATGATATCATATTTGGCTCTACAAATGAGAAGCTGTGTGAGAAATTCTCTAAGCTCATGCAGAGCAGATATGAGATAAGTATGATGGGAGAGTTAACATTCTTTCTTGGATTGCAAGTTAGTCAAAGGAAGGATGGCATTTTTATCAATCAAACCAAGTACATCAAAGATTTATTGAAGAAGTTTGACTTAGAAGACTGCTCACCTGCAAAGACACCCATGGCCACTACCACTAAATTGGATGAAGATGCTAAAGGCAAGAAAGTAGATATCTCAGTCTACAGAGGCATGGTTGGTTCTATACTCTATCTCACTGCAAGTAGGCTAGACATCATGTTTGCTACATGCTTGTGTGCAAGGTTTCAATCAAATCCAAAAGAGTCATATTTGATTGCTATAAAAAGGATCTTTAGATATCTGAAGGGCACTCCAAACTTGGGTTTATGGTATCCTAAGGACACAGGGTTCAATCTGGTTGGTTATTCTGATGCTGATTATGCTGGATGCAGAGTGGATAGGAAAAGCACCTTAGGTAGCTGCCAGTTTTTTGGACAAAGGTTAGTCTCTTGGTATAGCAAGAAATAACAATCTGTGTCAACTTTTACAGCTGAGGCGGAATACATAGCTGCTGGAAGTTGCTGTGCTCAAGTGTTTTGGATTAGAAATCAACTTAGAGATTATGGACTTGTGTTGGAAAGAATAGCAATCATGTGTGACACCACAAGTGCAATCTCTATAGTTGCCAATCCTGTCAATCATTCTAGGACAAAGCACATTAACATCAGATATCATTTTATTAGAGAACATGCAACTAATGGAACCATTGAGTTGCATTATGTCTCTACAGATAAACAACTAGCTGACATATTCACTAAGCCATTAGATGAAGCCACCTTCACAAGGTTGGTTAGTGAGATTGGAATGCTGAATTCTTCAAATTATGGCTAAGTGAATATATCACCTAGATTGTTGCAGCAGTAAAAACTTACTTTATCTAAATTCTTAATATTTTTGGAGTAAGTGTTGGCTAAAATATGATTTATAAATATTTCAAATATGTTGCATATGTTGGAAAATTATATTTTGTCAACTTGAAATTTCTATGAAGTTTTGAGAAAATCACTATTTAATTTGTTAGAATATTCTTTATAGAATATGTCTAGTGAATTCTTAAAGATAGTGAAAATTGAATTTTTATGAGTGAAAAGAACATTTCGATAAGTCAGACTTCTCGAATGATTCACTTCTTGTTTATGCTCGACTTCTCTAACAAGTATATTCAGGACACTCTTGAGTTCTTGAATAGAGTCTTTTAGAGAAATCAAACAAGGAAATGCTTGAGTTCTCGAATAAAGTGTTTTAGTTCTCTAATGAATGAGTTCTCGAATACTATGTTTGAGTTCTCGAATCATTTGAAAAGGCTGAATTCTCGCTGAATCTTAACCGTTTTTGGATTTTTATTGAGAATTTTTAAATCACTCATAAACTCATATTTTACCTAATTTAGAATTTATTCTAAGTTAGATAACTGCCAGCTGTGAGTTTCAACCTGCTTGAGATGTCGATTAAGCTTTTCTTGACTTATCGAATAGTTGTTTTCTACTTCTCGAATGCTTGACTTGTCGATACAAAATATATATCTAATCAACAATTCAAGTACTTTATACTTATACAATTATACATTTATTCGATTCATTTCATTCGATTTCTCAAGCATCTAAACTCCCAAAACCTCTGAAAACCCTAACTGCAAAAGCTTAATTTCTTTTTCAACCTTCATTCTCTTCCTCTCTCTATACAAATGGCAAACACTCAACTCACCATACTGTTAACACAAAATCACGCAAGCGCACGTGGTCACAAGTAATATAGATATAAGTCAAGTTCGTTCCCACAGAGATCAGGTTTTTACTTCAATTTAGTACCTATGCAACAATGTATGGTTTTAATTCACTGCTAAGACAATTAACAAATTGGGGTTGGTTAACTAAATTAAACTAAGATGCAAATTATAAAACTAAGAATTAAATTAACTAATAAGAATAGAAATCGAATTACTTATGAGAATAAAAACATGGGACTCTAACTTCATTATCTACTTCACTTAAAGTTGATGCCTTTAATCAATACACGTGTGGGATTTGTTATCTGATCGGACAACACAAAACAAGTAAAAGTTACCTCTGGGTATACTAGTACCAAACTACGCATGCATCCACAAAAGAGATAGAAGATGGGTAGACACCAATTATGTTCAGACCCTATATCTCTATAGAATTTGAAAACATAACGGTTTAAGCACAAGTTATCCACATAGATCACATAGGGCAGCATAATATCTCTATTCATGCCACAAATCATGATGCTAAAACATCAACCTATCCTATGCTAGCATGGCAAGTTCTAAATCTCAAGATCCACTTTCACTTCACAAGAGATTAACAATTCAATTTAGATGTTAGCTATGCATCTAAAAGCATTAAGATTAACCATACGAGGATATCAAGAATTCACCACACGTAATCTTTAAAGCAATCAAACTACTAAGCTACATAAATAACTCCATTAGAATCCCATGACAACGATTAGCCCATAATTGAACTGTTCATCGTCATGGGATTTGATGAAAACATGATAATAAACAAGATATGAATAAAAGAAGCAATAATATTAATAAAACAAAAGTTGAGAAAACAAATCTATAATCCAAAGTATTCAAGAGATGAAGTAGATCTAGATCCGTTGCTTGTCACGAGCGTTGAATCCTTCTCTCCTTTTCTCCCTTGCAGATCTAAGCTATGTTACAATAATAAAGCGATTGATACAAATTACAATGCCTAGATGTGTTTTTATAGGCTCTAGATTTCTTGCCCAGCAAGAATTTATCTTCTATTACAATTAGAATTTAATTAAGGTGCTAAAAACTGCCTAAAATACAATTAGAACTTGAAAAGGGCAAAACAGTAATTTCACTGCTTCCAACATTCTGTTTGTCGTGCTTCCTGCCCCCACCACGCGCAAATTGCACGTGCAACACCTATTCCATGTTGTAGAAAATCTCCCAAGCTTCGCGTGGGTAGTAAGATCGCTGAAAACGGACTTACAGAACTCCAGATATGGCCAAAATAGTGTAAGCTGCGCAGCCTTCCCGAAAAATCCGAATTTTAATCAATTAAATCTCCAAAAACGATAGAAGCATCAACCTTAATCAACATTCTCGTAAATCTGCACAACTAAGCAAAACACATCAAAACTACAAGAAACTTGAGTCCAAGACAATCAATTTCAGCCGATTTAGAATGCTCCAAGTGGATATAAAATCCACTTATCACACCCCCAAACTTAAACCGATGCTTGTCCTCAAGCATAAACAATTACAACTACTAACTAACTAGTACCACTTCCGTAGGTGATCACGGTTGCATTTGGCATATGCAACAAGCCCTTTAAACCCCTAGGCAGCCCTAGTGGACGAGTAAGGTCTCGTGAGGGCCTATAGCGAATGTACCCACAAAATCCATTTAACCTAATGCAATGTAATGCATGAATGCAACTAAATTAAAATACAATTAATCTAATCTACCATACCTTCAAATCCTCTCATGCCATATCAACTTAAGAATCAAAGTAAATACGCAATGTCTTGGTGTCAAAAGTGCAAGTATTCACATAGTCTACTCAATAAACATGCATAAGTTCTCACAAGTCCATGTCAAGTGTAAGAATAAGTTAGTAAACATGCTAAGCCTACAAGAGTACATCTTTGAGACAACACTCGGGATCTCATACGCAAAAACAAGCAAACACTCACAATCCACTCACAAAGAATATTCACTCAAGAACAAGGGTAAGTGTATCACTCAATTCCAACAAAATCATAAACACGCTTGACATTTGGTATCAATCTAACTCTTAACACAACATACATCAATGACGATAATCAAAAGGTCTTTAATTGGGTTGTAACGGGGCTAGGGACAAGGTATGTCAAATAAGCCAAAACAGGTGAAGTGTCAAAAGCTAGTAAGTACCATAATAAATCATACACAACACCCTATTCCCCCCCACATAGTTTTTACTCAAAACAAACACTCGACTAGTCGACTGAAATAGGATCGCAACAAACACAAACATGCTCTCATAATATATTTTTCTCTTTTTTTCTTTTTTTTCATATTTTTTTTTGCTTTTTTTTTTTCTCTTTTTTTTCGAGAGCTAGATAAAACAATAATATAAACAATAACAATGATCCCATAATTTATTACATATGCCGACTATCAAGTAAACAACCCAATTTCAATATTTTCCCCAAAAGTACGACCAACAATAAACCCTTCTTTGCACACCTTATTACTCCCTTAAGCACTCTACTAGTCTTTGACAATGTGGGTTCAAATTAATATAAGGCCAATACAAGAAAAAGGTCTAGGCAAGTAATGTGGTATGTCACCGAAAAAATAGGATTAAACTCAACGGGTTAACTAATTGATCATGTAAATATGGTGTGGTAATATGGGAAGATATGTGGTTATTCCTAAATGCCTTTATCATTTTAATCGTCAAATAATATCATGCGTTTCAAGAAAGACCTCAAACAACTGCTAGCAATGCCAACAATCCGTGGACACTCAAGCAAACGAATAAATTGCAAAAAATATGCAATATGGCTCAAAAACTCACTTGGTGGAAAAAAACATACTCAATCCCAAGCAAAAAATCTCTCTAACGCACCAACTTGTATTCAAAGCATGCAAACTAAATCATCTTGCACATATTCATGTCCTTCTAATCACTTACAACATTCAATAAGTCTACTAGCTTCAACTTACTAGTGTATGTGTGTGCAAAAGAACAAAGCATATCACTTCTCAAACAAAAGCGTCGACAACACAAAATTCCTATCAAGCATGGGTGCAAATGCAAACTATTATGAACTTACATGATATACGAACATAAAAACAGAATGTCCTATATGAAACAAACGTAGATAACACAAACAAAACAATCATGCATAATTTAATACTACTAATATGCAAAACATGAAATCCTACATGAACACATAATACAACAACAACTACTAATCCCTCAAACCACCCCCAAACTTAAAATATTCAATGTCCCCATTGAATGGAAGTAAATACAAGGGATAGTAGAAACATACCTGCAATGCGCCGTACATATCCTCCCCCATCGCAACTCAAACATGCTTGTTCGGCAAAAATCCCCTTTTTGTAGCAATTAGCATCACCTCTCCCAAGCTTAGAAGCCATAAGAATCAATATCCAACTCACAAGAAGCTCCACCAATAATCACCAAGCAATACCACACCAAAAATAGGCAAATACCAAGAATAATACAAAATCCCAATTTTTCAAGAACACAAATTCGTAATAAAAATAAAATTTGAGAAGAAATAAACCCACTACGAATTGGAGAGGTGAACTTGCAATTAATTCCTCTTTAGAATTGAATTTTTAGAGATTTAAATAAATAGAAGAGGAATTGGATTTGTATATCTAGGTGTGTATAAATATAAGATGATGGATAGGTTGAATAAAAAAAAACTAGAGTGTAGGAGAGATTTGGAGAGGTAAGGATTTGATGTTGGATAGATATAGGAATTTAGAATTGAAGAAATTTGGGTTAGGATTGAATTTGGGGAAATTTTAGAGGTAAAAACATTGATTTTCGGAAAAAATTCTGGGCAGAGGGGGTGTCACGCATCTACAACCTGCGTTTCAGAGGGGAAAGGCGCGGAACAAGGAAGTCACGCAGGTTGCTCATGCGTGTTAGGGGACTACGGGTGCCTGTAACGCAGGCGCTACCTGCGTTACTCAGGCGCAAACTGCGCTGAATGCAGTGACACAGGCGCAGATTGCGCGAAATTTCACTGTTCACGATTTTTTTTTTTTTTGCACAACACTACTACTTTTTTTTTTCAATACACTCATTCTTTTTTTTTTTTCCTACAACACTCAAATTTTTTTTTTCTATACTAATGCGGGTTGCCTCCCACCAAGCGCTTCTTTAACGTCAATAGCTTGACGTTACTTCCAAGTCTCCATTAAGGATGATAATAGTCGCATGGTCCTCTCTTCGCGATACTTCATCATCATCTCGGCGGCACACTTTTTGCTCCTTCTCCTTGCTTGGCATATTCGTATAACAACTATGTGTAATTCCAATGCCTTCATCCGGTGACCCAAAATCTGTCAATTTGTAGAACAACACACATTCGCGGGCTTTACTTGAATATAATGGAGGAGGGTAAATGTAAGTTGCTGAAGCCTTTGGTTCCTCAAAGAGAATTGGCTCGAATGCGCTACCTCCATCCTCACACTCTGCGACAAGTATAAGATCTGCATCTTTCTCATGTTCATCAGCCTCTTGGTACGTACATACCAATTCTTGAAATTTGCGTAGCTCATCAGTGTCTTCTTGGTACGCACATACCAATTCTTGAAATTGTGCCCTTTCCAAATCATCCACCTCACTAGCTTGATCAAATTCCTCACATGGCTTGTGAATGCTCACCTCACCTTGGAATTTGTCTTCCTCAATTATGCATGCAGTACCTTGTTCCAAGTCATCGTTATTCTCTGGAATTGCCTCTGGCATGAATTGTTGATTCTCTTGTTCCAAGGCTCTCAAAACTTGAGCAGCGAGTGTCCCCATAGAATTGATAGACTCCTCATGACTCTTTATAAGCATCCTAAGCTCCTCCCTAATCTCCTTCAAATCATCAACCTCATCTGACTGAAAAGTAGGAATAGGTTGCTGATGTGGAAACTCTTCACTACCAAAGACATATGACATATCTGGAACATCTTGCTGATACTGTTGAGGATGATAATGAAAATATGGTTGCTCCTCATAAGTGACATAAGGATCAACTTCTCCGTAGTAACAATATTGTGAGGGATCATGAACGCCCAAACACCGCTCACATTGATGAGGCTGTTGAATGCCACCTTGGTTGCTCCAGCACTGATACGTCTCATGTGCGCCCGCACATAGCTCACAAACACTAGCCACCTGCTGAACTCCATAGTAAGTTAGAAAATCCATCTTCAACGTCAACGCTCTCTGACAAGTACCTGAAACACCAACGAACTAAACAAGATAGGTAAGTAACTAATCCGAGTCAGTGAACGCTAACGACAATTATTGACAAGCACATAAACCAAAAATAAAACACCGATGATCCCCGGCAGTGGTGCCAAAAACTTGTTAACACAAAATCACGCAAGCGCACGTGGTCACAAGTAATATAGATATAAGTCAAGTTCGTTCCCACAGAGATCAGGTTTTTACTTCAATTTAGTACCTATGCAACAATGTATGGTTTTAATTCACTGCTAAGACAATTAACAAATTGGGGTTGGTTAACTAAATTAAACTAAGATGCAAATTATAAAACTAAGAATTAAATTAACTAATAAGAATAGAAATCGAATTACTTATGAGAATAAAAACATGGGACTCTAACTTCATTATCTACTTCACTTAAAGTTGATGCCTTTAATCAATACACGTGTGGGATTTGTTATCTGATCGGACAACACAAAACAAGTAAAAGTTACCTCTGGGTATACTAGTACCAAACTACGCATGCATCCACAAAAGAGATAGAAGATGGGTAGACACCAATTATGTTCAGACCCTATATCTCTATAGAATTTGAAAACATAACGGTTTAAGCACAAGTTATCCACATAGATCACATAGGGCAGCATAATATCTCTATTCATGCCACAAATCATGATGCTAAAACATCAACCTATCCTATGCTAGCATGGCAAGTTCTAAATCTCAAGATCCACTTTCACTTCACAAGAGATTAACAATTCAATTTAGATGTTAGCTATGCATCTAAAAGCATTAAGATTAACCATACGAGGATATCAAGAATTCACCACACGTAATCTTTAAAGCAATCAAACTACTAAGCTACATAAATAACTCCATTAGAATCCCATGACAACGATTAGCCCATAATTGAACTGTTCATCGTCATGGGATTTGATGAAAACATGATAATAAACAAGATATGAATAAAAGAAGCAATAATATTAATAAAACAAAAGTTGAGAAAACAAATCTATAATCCAAAGTATTCAAGAGATGAAGTAGATCTAGATCCGTTGCTTGTCACGAGCGTTGAATCCTTCTCTCCTTTTCTCCCTTGCAGATCTAAGCTATGTTACAATAATAAAGCGATTGATACAAATTACAATGCCTAGATGTGTTTTTATAGGCTCTAGATTTCTTGCCCAGCAAGAATTTATCTTCTATTACAATTAGAATTTAATTAAGGTGCTAAAAACTGCCTAAAATACAATTAGAACTTGAAAAGGGCAAAACAGTAATTTCACTGCTTCCAACATTCTGTTTGTCGTGCTTCCTGCCCCCACCACGCGCAAATTGCACGTGCAACACCTATTCCATGTTGTAGAAAATCTCCCAAGTTTCGCGTGGGCAGTAAGATCGCTGAAAACGGACTTACAGAACTCCAGATATGGCCAAAACAGTGTAAGCTGCGCAGCCTTCCCGAAAAATCCGAATTTTAATCAATTAAATCTCCAAAAACGATAGAAGCATCAAACTTAATCAACATTCTTGTAAATCTGCACAACTAAGCAAAACACATCAAAACTACAAGAAACTTGAGTCCAAGACAATCAATTTAAGCCGATTTAGAATGCTCCAAGTGGATATAAAATCCACTTATCACATACCCACTCAAACCAATTTCATCGCAATAACTAACGATGTTGAAGCACCAAATGCAAAATTCAAGTGCTTTGTTCTATGGATGTCCGAATCATATATCAAGGATGCACTCTCAGCCAACCCAACTCTGTATCTAGACCTACTAGAACAATTTTGGAGGACTGCCACTGTGGAAGTCATTGCTCTTGAGAATGCTATAACCTCATATGTAGTCTATTGCATAATTCAAGGAAAGGATATCACTATCTCTACATCAGACATGAATAACGCATTAGATTTACAACAAGAGGCGTATGACACACTGGCCACAAATGCAGAGTTAGAAGAGTTCTTTGAATTTATCAACTACTCAGATGCAATCAATTTTGGAAAGTTGAATAGGAAGTTCTTGAGAAAAGAGTGGAGTTATGTCTTTGCTAATCTTCTTTAAGTCTTCACAGCAAGGAAGTCTAGCTTTGACCAAATCAGTGCACCTGCGCAGCAAATTGGCTATGCCTTGGCCTATGGGAGAAGGATAGATGTTGGACAGATCATTCTACAGGAACTATATGGGAGACTTGGTAAGAAAACAGCCAAGAGAGGTACTGAAATTTTCTTTCCTCGTTTTATTCATTCTGCACTCAATTTTGTAGATAATAAATTGATTGAATTGCCTGGAATAGATAAGACTAGAATAGGCTACCCTAGATCCATGATCAAACTCATTTTTGGTAACTTGGAGACTATGAATGATGTGGATGTAAGACTCAAAATAACTCCCCATATGGAGAGTCTATTTAGAACTTACCCCCACAACATGCCAATATTTGATTCTAAATCAAAGTTAGCACAACCCAAGCAAGTAGAACACAATACTAACCCAGGGCTTACTAACCAACCCTCTCAGCCAAACACTCTACCAAACACTGAGCCAACTGCATCATCCTCTCAAAATGGTGATTTTAGTAAAAAGAAGAGGAAGGAGATAGCTTCTACACCTTTAACCATCTTGTCTGAAGTAGCATTGACTGTTGAATTAGGTATAGAAAGTGAGGAACCAGAGTCACCCTTAAAAAGACCAAAGAAGAAGAAATCTAAAACCACCTCTTCAGTCACACAAATGGCTGAGGTTGTAAAATCAGGGGCACACAGTTCACTAGATGTATCCTCTCAACAGGGTGCATCTATAGAATCAAACATCCTCCCCAATGCACCTTCTTGTAATGAGTCAACACATGGGAGTGATAAGGCTGGCACAACACAGAGTGGAGAGCACATCACACTTGAAACTCCCTCTATTTCTCAGGGAGAGTTGCCAAAATCCAATCTACAAGACACTCTTCTTTCAGAATCTCACACTCAAATTTCTTTGGAGCCTGCAACTCAATCAATTGAGGAGCAAGGCATTGATCATCAAGAATTCTTTTCTCTTATTGAGCCAATGGACTCAAGTGACTTAGTGCATGACACTTTGCTCACCACCCAGGAACCACATTTAGATGGTGAGGGAATGCATGTTGGGGCATATCCTGATGACACCATCACAAACACAGAGGATTCACTAGTTTTCACTAGAGACTCTGTGCCTATGTCAACTACTGTTGTAACTCATCCCACTCTTGTGGAGACAACAGTAGTAGAGTCAATCCATCCGGTTGCAGAAGTTGCATCTATAACTGAGGAGTCTAGCTTGCCTAGCTCTAGCTCTGACTTTATGTCACAATGGCTGAAGCCTGTGCAACATGACAGTGCTTCAGGATCAAGATCTGTTCCACCACAATTGACAGTTGAAGCACTTCAAAGCTTAGTTGTGGATCGAGTTCCTGAGTTTGTAAAGATAGCTCAGAACCTGGTCACCTCAAACATGCCAAATCCAGACTATGAAGCAATTTTGCTCTGCCATAGAGATTATGTGGAGATGCAAAAGACAAAGATAATTGATGATGCCGAGAGAGATGGCAATGTAGATGCCTGGTTGCAAGGAAAATATGATATTACTCTTGATGAAACTCTTCAATATCTAAGAGAGGAATACATCACTTCACTGGGCTCCAATGCCAAATTTCTGACTCTTGGTGAAGTGTATGAGGCTATGAATGATTCTCACAAAGGATTCCTCAAGGCTGCACACTATCTTGGGAAGGGAGTCAAAACTAAAGTCAACAAGGTGTGTGATAAAATAGCGACTTCAGTGGAAGAAATCAAGAGGGCCTTTGATGCAAAATTCCCTCAGTTAGACAACGTTTTCAAGGATATCAAACACTGCAACACCACCTGCACCAAGATGGATAATGGTCTAGCTCTCCTGAAGGGTACAGTCACAAGTCTAGGGCATAAATTTCAAACCCTATCTGATCAGACAACTGATGCAAATGCCATGCTCAGGACCCTCTTTGCAAATCAATATGGAGACAAGCTAGACACTGAGGTCCCTGTGCATGAGATGACCAAGTATGAAGTGAAGAGACTGAAAGATCAATCCCTATCTGGTTTTAAGGCCAATGAGCTATTCACTAAAGTGGATACTCTTGAAAAGGAGGTAGTTTCTCTCAAACAATCCAATGCTCATCTTACAGACACTGTAACCACTCCGACTGAGCAGTTGAACACTCAAGCTACCACCACAGCTGATGTTCTTCTGCATCAACAATTGATGTTGGTCTGCAATGATGAAGCACATGGGTCTCCCTCTACCTGAAGAATCTTCAACCCCAAAGGTCACTCCTACAGCCTCTGTGCCTGACAACAAGCCTAAGGGGGAGAAGAGGACATTAAGGAATTCAAATCCAAAGGGGGAGAAACCTCAAGCAAAAGGCATCAAGATAAATGAGGGTGGTCATCAAAGAACTTCAAAATCTACAACCCATGTTCGAGGAAAAGGGAAATCCAAGGTTGATGAACCTCCATCTTCTCTGCCAGTGGTTACTCTACCAACTGTGCACATCACTACTCCCAGTGGCCAGAAGCAATCTATCACAACCACAGTGGTTGCAGGGAGCATGCCATCTGATAAACCTCCATCCTCCAAATCTGAAAGTGCCAAGCTTGTAGAAGTAAGGGTGGTTACTGAGGCCAAGCTACAAGAAGTTGTCAATTCAAATGTCTATCATGATGAAGCATTCTTGGAGTTTCTGAAAGTCTCAAGGGAACAGGCCAGTGACACTCAATTTTATCTGAGGAGCTTGAAGGATCAGATTGACTATCGCACTGTGATACTCAGGAAGATAGATGGATTATGGATCAAGGAGAAAATGATGGTGTCCAAGTCCAAGATATGGCATCTAACCTACAAGACTCTACAAGCCCTAAAACACTCAGAGATAGATGCACTAATTGAGCTTATTTAGAAGAGAAATGAGAACAATAAAAGTCTGTATGATGACTTGAGGAATGGCCAACCTTCAAGGCTGCCAGAAGTGATTAAGAAGCCATGGACAATCATCTATCAGTTTGGCACCAAAATTGAAGACATTAAACAATTGGTCATTCCCAATGATCTCACTCCTCGAAATCACAGACTTGTTATTGTTATCATTGATCTACTACTGAAGAAAGTTGGAGTCAGAAATGCTGAAGAAATAGAAGCACTGCACATTCTCAGATCTTTCATTGCAACTGGTGCAATTCCAGAAATGGCCCAACCTAGGAGGAATAAGGATGATGAAGATGAAGACAAAAGTGATGGAAGGAGAAGACATCACAAGAGTGAAAAGGGTGATAAAGATGAGAATAAGAAAAAGGACAGCAAAGACAAGAAAGATGTGATGACCAAGGTAAAGTCTATGAGAGGAAAAGTGGAAAACAGCAAGCCTTAGGCATTGCTAGTAGTAAACTCACCACAACACAAGACTCTAAGTCTAGGGTTAATGCTGTAGTAATGACCTACCAAAATCTGATTCAATGGTTTCTACAACTATTTTGCCACCTCAAGAAGAGAAGAAGATTCAAATCAAGAAACCAAGTGTATGTTTCCAAAAGCAAACTGCTAATGGAGTACTACAATGGTCTACAAGCAAAGGTCACAAGTTTCTGCCAAGTCACCAAGTGAAAAAGGTCAAATTCAAACAAGCTGCAAGAAGAGTGAAGCTACCCAAGTCTAGAGCCCTAACTATCTATCCAGGACTGAAACTCCAACCACTTGATAAAGACTTTGATGAAGACCAATTGCAGTATCTAAGAGCTCAAAGAATCTACTATGATGCAATTGTGAATGACTGTATTGAGATCAAATATACTGATGGAAGGGAGAAGAAATTCAAACAAGGACAGTGTCAAAATTGGGGCAAATTATATGAAATAGAAAGAATCATTGCATTATTGGATTCTGAAGACAAAGTGGACAGAATATGGAAGCTGGAGTTGATTGATTTTGTGAAGATGAAGAGAGACTATGCTGAGAAGATAAGGAAGGGGTGCTTTGAGAAATGGCTAGAAAGGGAGAAGGAAATTGATAGACTGGAAGTTGAAGGAGAAAAGCTAAGGGCAAAAGGATTGTGTAGAGTTCAATTCAATCCCTATGTGGTGAAGTATAGGAGAAGAAATGGAGATAATGTCAATATAAGAATGAACCTACTCAATCACTATCCCACCAACATTCTGAAACCAGTACTTGAAAATTTCAAGAACTCAATTCTGCTTGAAGAACTGGATGTTATGGCAGAGATCATAAAGGCCATGGATGAGAATGCAAGAAAGGGGAAAGAAAGAAAACAGAAGGCATATGATGATCTACAAGCCAAGGCAATGGAGATGGAATCAAATGAGAATGGCTAGTTTTTCACCATATTGTAAGATTACTCAACTTGTAATTCCATTCATGTTCTCAATCAAATTTCATACCTGTACTTTTCAAAGTTTTATCTTTATGTATTAGGCTTGTTATCAGACATGAAATTGTGACTAAGGGTCTTAATCACAATTTGGGGGAGATTGTTAGTCACAGAGGCATGCCTACATACATCTAATAACAAACCTAATTATTTGTAATGCTTTGCATTACTTACATGACCTCTTAACTGAGGGAACCTCTAGTTGTGGAGTTTCTATTTGTTTTCTACTTGTAATAGGCATCAAATCCTAGTTTTGTAACTGTACTTATAAAGTCAAGAATAATGCTTGAAAGAAGTTCCAAGGTTCATGCCTCAAGCAAGAAGATAAAGACTGTCAAATAATCACAGTTGGGATTTGAAGAAATGAAGAATTTGCCTAAATACCAATTCGAGAAGTACATTTGTCTATTCGAAAAGTCTAGCATTCGAGAAGTCAGAGATTTGATATCTGAGAAGACACTGTTCGATATCTCTGAATGAACTATTCGATATCTCAGAGATTCGACATGTCTAATACTCTATTCGAGAACTCAAGAAGTCAACAAGTCAAAGTGGTATTCGAGTTCTCAAAGAGTCAACAAGTCAAAGTTTCATTCGATATCTCAAGGACTTAGAAAGCTATTCGACATCTCAGGGATTCGACAAGTCAAGTGTTCTATTCGACAACTCAAGGAACCCTGGAGAAAAGTGTTATTCGAGAAGTGATTCGATATGTCAGTCATACAGTATTCGAGAACTCAGAGTTATCTAATCCTAGTTCTCGAATCAATCACTTAGCCACTTCTCGAATACATTCTTGGAGACAAAATACTGGAGAAATTGTACAAGTCAGAAACCTGCAACAAGCCAATGCACTTTATGGACCACAATCTGTAACGTGCTCTGGAAAGCCTACAAGGAAGCTTGGAGAGATGTAAAAGAGACAAAGAGCTAAAGAAGTGGATCTGAACATAATTTGCAAAGTCAAATCTGTAGTCGTTTGGATGTTTACTCAAAAAGGATAGACATACAAGAAAGTAATTTATCCTGTAACCTTATTTGTAGTAACTGAGTTGTATTCATGTTCTATAAGAATACAATCTCACTCCTTGAGTAAGTTAAGTTTTTCATACAAGTTGTAAGAGCACATCTCTCTGAGAAAAACGAAGCTGAGAATACTAACTTTTGTATTCACAGATTGTAGCAAATCTTTATCTAATAAAATATTAGATTAAAGTGATATCGTGTCTTGTGTTGTTCTTTATCCGCACCTACACATTTGCACACACAAACACATATCTTGCTACACAGATTCAAGAACGAGAAAAAGTTCAAGAATCCATTCACCCCCTCTGTATTCTTATACTGTATTCAATACTCAACATAAGGGTGAAACCAAATTTGTTACAAAGTATCATTAAATAGGGATTTATTAATAAAGGTTATAGATTTGTTAGTGTTTTATAAAATGTTATACAATCAGCTACGTCGGTATTTTACCAAAATTTATATCAAGTAACCCTAGATTGTATTTTTTATTCTTTGGTATTTTATCCTCTATTTATTGGTGGTTTTTATCATGATCTTTTTCTAGTAAAAAAATTATAAACAAAAGAATTATAATTATCATAAGAATTCTATTTTTAGTTCTTTTTAAAGAAACATAGTAGTATTTTAGGGAAAATAGAATTCTATTAAAAAATTACAAATAAAAGAATTATAATTATAATAAGATTTCTATTTTTGTTTTAGTTTTTAAAAAACAATATAGAATTTGAGGGGAAGTAGGATTTTAAGGGTGAAACCAAAATATAGTGCGAAGAAAAAATGGTACCGTTAAAAGATGGTTTCGTTTATTAATAAAGATTATAGATAGTCAATAACATTTTGATGACTAACATTGGCTTCATGTAATAATTATTTATTCAAAATATCATATCATATTAGTGATTAACTTTTACAATTAAAGCTAAACAAACAATAAATTATTCATTTAAGACATTTGAGAAAACTAAAAAACAATTTAAATCTTATTTATGCTAAAACTTATCCTTGTGATCCAGATGTTAAGATACTTCTTGACAAATTCAAGGATAAAGAAAAAGCACGATAGATAAATAAAATTTATAATTTAAACAAACTTGAAAATTTTATCTATTAATATGTGGCATCGGGAATTCGGGATAGATGGCGAGTAAATTCTCATAGATTTAATGAAATTAATTTTAAATTTATAAATATATTCAATGACTTTTATATGTAAATATCAATATCTGCTAACCTCGTTTTTCTTTTATACAAATATTCCCGCATCTTCACAACTAGGACAACAAGCAATGCTAAACTTAGGAAAATGTTAATGCAAAACCAAAGTATAAATTTAGCTATAATTTTTCATGTAAACATTTAAGAAATGGATAAAAATGAATAATTAAATTAACAATGATAAAAGTAAGTGTATTTAATTCAGATTTTAACGCATTATTAATAATTCATGAATTTTGGTATATTATTGCCGGTTTAATATTCTACGTAGAATTCATATAGAATCGGTAGAGTCCATGCAAAATCGACGTAAAGTTCGTTGAGTTCACGTAGAATTGTTTACATCCACTAAAATTTCTTGAAATTTGGTGAGATTTCAAATAATTAAACATGCATTGTGAAATTCAGCAAAATTCACGAATTTTTAAAATTCTTCAAAATCAATAAATTTTTGAATACCATCAGATTTTAATATATTGTTTATAATCCATATTGAATATCTTTAGATTTTAAAAGATTATTTGAAATTTGAATTGAATACCCCAAACTTTTTAAAATTTGAATTGAATATCATCAAATTTTAAAAAATTGTTTAAATTTTTCATTGAACACACCCAAATTTTAATGAATTTTTTAAAATTCTGATAAAATATCCTTAATTTTTTTAAAATCCCGAAAAATCCTAAAAAAATCTAAATAGAATACACCCTGTAAGTGTGCATAGAAGTGGCTAAATGGCGAGAACTTTTCTAGAGTTGGCTAGAAAATGGACGTGCCCTAATTTTTGAACGAGGCAAAGTGAGTGGAGAAAATGCCCAAATACCTATTTTTCAGCATTTTATTGTCCAAAATGTTGTTTAGTGTGATTTGTCGTCCTAAATATCCACGGTATACGCATTACAGTAATGCGTGTAGTGTTTTTTTTATCTCCACTATGTCGCATTATGCTAATGCACATATTTTTTTTTGTCTATGGTGTACGCATGATACTAATGCGTACAGCTTTTTTTTTTTAAATGCTGACTACCCGATGGTTGCTAAGTATCGGGACACTACTATCCAATGGTTACTAAGTATCGGGATTTTTACTCTTTTTTTTCAAGTAATATTAAATTTTTTTAAATAAATGGTCATTTAATTTTTTTAAAAAAATTTTAAAATTTAAATTTAAATTAAACTTACGGTTTCAATAATTAACTTTGGGGTTAAACGTTTCCATTTTGGGTTTAAAAATATTTGGAACAATGAATAAATCGTATACGAACTTAGGGTTTAGGGTTGTTTACAACCCTAAACCCTAACTTATCCTGAGCGTTTAAAAAACAGGACGCTGGATTCAATTTTTTAATTAAAAATTTTAAATTTTCTATGTATTCCCTTAGGGTTTCAACAGTTAATTTTTGGGGTTCAACGTTTCCATTTTGGATTTTAGAAATATTCAGAATGACGAAGGATTTAGGGTTTGGGATCTTGATTTTTAAACGCGTTGGCGTTTAAAAATCAGGCCGCCGGATACAATTTTTTTAGTAAAATTTTTAAATTTAAAAAAATGCAATTTTAATTAAATTTAGGGGTTAAACAATTAACTTTTGAGGTTCAACGTTTCCATTTTGGGTTTTAAAAATATTTAGAATAACGAATAAACTACACGCAAATTAGCAAATGAACTACACGCAAGCCAATGATGCGTGGTCTAATTTTAAAAAAAAGCTATAAAGAATACGCATGTTTGACATGTGTATTGCAGGGCAGGAATATAATCTATACGCATGATACATATGTGTGACCGGTTTTTTTAAAAAAAATAATAAAGTACACGCATGATACAAATGCGTATAATCAGCTATGCTTCTTGAAAATGCGCTTTTGGTGGGTATTTTGTGCGACCTGCAGCGTTGGTGGGTATTTTGGTTTCTTGTTTTGAAAATGTGGGTATTTAGGGATTTCACCCAAGTGAATGTCCTTCGTGAATAACGAAATAGGGGTGATAATTTCTGACCCAATCCAAAATTTATGAATTTAATTTAAAAAAAATAAGAACATGGATCAATAAATATTCAACCCAAAAAAATCAGGCACAATCAAATATGAACTCGAAACCCTGGTTGTGAAATATTTTACGTTTAAAATAACTAAATTTAAGAACAATAAAGTAACTTACACATGTAATGATAGAGATTCGCTAGTTGGTTTATAATTATTTAATAGTAATAATAATTTTTTTTATATGTCATGTCTTTTTTGACACTCACAAAGTGGGTACAGTATATATTGAGAAATGACCCTTTATCTCACAATTTAGAGTAAAAATGCCCAAAATATCACAATTCTGGAAGATGGCCCTTCCTATCACAAAGTAACGCATTTTTTTGTTACGTTTTCCCACTAACGCATCTGTTTCTTGCGTGGCTTTACTTGACAAACTCAAAACAATTTTTTTCTTTTAAAAATAATAAAGACAACGCAATGTTTACATGCGTGTTGTTGCGTTGCTACTTTAATCACCAATTTTCTTTAAATTCAATTTTTTATTTAAAATTTTTAGATTTAAAAATTAAAATTCTAATTAAATTTAGGGGTTCAACAATTAACTTTGGGGTTCAACTGTTCCATTTTGGGTTTGAAAATATTCGGAAAAACGAATAAACCGTATTCGAATAAAAAAATAATAATAACAAATATATCAAATTTGATGACTACACCAGCAACGCACAAAAATAATGCGTTTCCAGACTAGGAACGCATTCAAATGCTTCGTTTTCTTTTTTATATTAAAAAGGAACATAAATTGTGAGATGACACGTGGCTACCACTGCCAGTCAAGAGAGGAAACGCAAAAAAAAAAGGCGTTAATGGAAAAACGCTACAAAAGAATGCGTTTAGTTGTGATGCAAAGGGCCATTTCCCCGGATTGTGAGATTTAGGGTATTTTGATTCCAAATTGTGAGAGAAAGGGCCAAAACCCGTATATATTATATATTTGAATTGTAACTTTCACGTGCAATGAAAGAAAAATAAATTGTGTTTTCTTAAAATTTCTATAAAGCAATATAAATCGGGACAAAGAGAACATATAATATAAAAGTATATTTTCAATCACTCTAAAAAAGACATGAGATGGTGAAACCGAAATGATACGAAACTCGACACGAACCCGATAAATACGGGTTATGATTAGAAAAAATTAACCCAAAACAAATAGTTATAACCTGATCCGACACGAACCTGACCTAGGACTCGAAATTGCCACCCCTGTAACGAAGTATCAAGTATCCCCTCAATTTCAATTGTCACTCTTCTTCCCATGCGCCAAAATCCCAGTTGTGTCCTTAAAAGATTACGGCTTTAAAACCAGAGCAGTGCAGCTCTATCAATGTCTGTGCATGTTGGTGATTCTTTTAAAGAAAGGTGAATGGATGAAAGTATGAGCAAAAACTTGAAAACCCATTTTAAAACCTGCATTTTATGACACGGGCATCAATTGTCTTGATATATTTCGGCCAACCTTTCGCAAAGAAAATCGCCTCAAAAGAGTTTTCAATGTGTAAACTTTTTCCCTATTCCAAGCAACTCTCTTTCAGACCAAACTCTGAAATGCTTGCCGAATACTGTTGACTATTGAACGTCATTTATAATGATCAAACTCACCAACTTGATTTCAAGTATCCAGCTACAATAGTTATTATAACAATCATGTAAAGAGCAACATCATAACAATTATTAAATCACACGAGAAATGATTAAGAGCCTAATAGCTACTAGTACTAATTCTAGTATTGCCAATGGAGGATCTTTCCTTAGGTTTTGTCACTAGTCAGTTTTAAATAATTAACACCCACTGTTTGATGGTTTCATTATGAATTGTTATCGAATCAAGCCAGGAGTTAAATTTTTTTTAACTCAGCACCCATAATACAAGAATGTGTGATCAAAGCCAAGGCAGTAATTGATGAATGAAATGTACATCTAGAACAGATCATGTTTTCAGAATTTTATTCGAGGGAGGAAATTCACATTAGAATTACAAATGTCTGCACAAATACCATTGTTTACTTGGTTTTCTTGTCATCAGGTTTAATTACATTTACTGGCGCTGCAGGAATACTGTACCACCACTCCCGCACGCGCCTCATCCCTTTACCGTTGCCATCTTTTCGCTGGGGTGTTTCCCTTGTATATGCCTCACAGAAAGCCAATAGGATCAGAAATTTTACAGGCACAATCGCCAATACTACTGCCACGAAGACTAGCAATATGGCAGTTAGGTCTGTTGCCTAAAGAAACAAAATGAGAATAAACAATACACATTTAGTTTTTGAAAACAGAAATCATAAGAAATTGGGAAACATAAAGCGGACCATCAGTTTAGAGAGCTTAACACAGAACTGAAGGTGAAATATAACACGGATATTGGAAATGAAAAGAAGTCCTCAAGCTATATATCATATACTAGTGTCCATATTTTAATTTGGTATATGATCATGTCATCATGTTTGGAATGTATTAAAACCTATTCTTCCTGACGACTAACTGTAGAGGACTAACAGTAAAATCGTCTATGTTAAAAGAATTAAGAACATCGAGATTTGAAAAATGTGATCTGTCTCTAATATGCTTCTGTTTTTGTTCTTTTATGATTTAAGCGAGATATAACTTCTTTAGATCATCTTAATCGTGTGAAAGTACTGGATCTTGTCACAAGTGTCTTTCAGGAAAATACAATAGATATAATTCATTATGATAAAGTCTGTGTGGGTGAATACCTCTGGAACTGCAGCTAAAAGAAGAGCTCTAACTTTTAGAAGAAAAATGTTTGCAGCTTGAAGTAGAGCTTCAAGTCCAGATATAATTTCCTAGCCTGTAACGCCAGCAGCTGCTCCACTGCACTTTGAGACGGGGGAGGGAGCTGTAATGTTGAAAGCTTCCAAAGGTTTCCCGTAGTTAGCATATCTATTACAACTCATCATGACTGCAACAAATATAAAGACAGACGGCAATACATACTTGTCCAATCCCCTGCAAACCATAAAAGATGATTCAGTATACCACTATTACCCCTCTGTAAAAACTCAAGTATCAAATATGACTAACATAATTAAACAAGGAAAACTTTCAAACGTCAAAGCTTCCTGATATAAGAAAGAAACTCTAGCAAGTGTCTCTCTGCATCTTTTAATCATGTAGCGATTGCAACCCCGTGTCACCCACATGGCCACACATGCTTAAAAAGGAAGAAAGAAACCAATGAGAAACCACATAGTAATTAGGATAACCACTATATCAGATTATCAGGGGTTTGTTTACAATGATTTTTGTCATAGGTTTAGCTGTAGCAGTGTGGAAACTGGAAAGCCTCTTTCTTGAGTTAAGATGGAGATACACTTCAACATTTTACATTGCTTCACTGCTCAAAAATCAAATTTGATCACAAACTGACTAAAAAACCCTGTATAACAAGGAAACAGAAACACAAGTACTTGGACTAGTCTCTAAGAAAGCAAGTTGATTGGAGAGGCTAATGACAAAATCAAACAAGACATTTTTAAATAAAATGATGACCTGCATAATTACGAGATTTGTACCAATCCCATCCACTTTCACTTGGTTGACAGTTGCTCGTGCAGCTTCTGCCCTACCTATGTCCTCTTTTGATTGCTTCACTGCCAATTCTAAAGGATTTATCTCACCAACGCAAACATCACCAGCTTGTTGCATTTCTTCTTTATCAATGCCAACATCATTTTGTGAAACAATTCCATGTCTGCAAAGTGTCAAATGGGAAATTGGATGTCTCAGTTGCCCATTTGCACGTTGAGAGGAACTATCATCCAACAACAACAAACGACTTGAAAGAGTTTCCAATATTTTGTATCCTCCCGGAAGACTTTCAGCCAGGTTAAAACAGAGCAAGGTCTTGAAGTCGGATGGGAAGTTCTGAAAAGCTTCTTACACTGCACGATACCGAAGAATTCCTAGTCCTGCTCTTGCAAGTGCTTCCGACTGCTGAATCCTTTGAAGATTATACACCCTGATGAACTTATGAGCATTCAGGATCTCTAGAATAATATCCAACCAATAGTCCCGCCGTGAACTGCCTTTGAATTCAGAAAATTCAAAAAAAACAGGCTCTGTGCTGTAAAGGATTGAAAAACCTAGACATGAGGATGTTTACACAATTTTATTTTTTTACAAAACTTAGAATGAAAACAGCAAAACATACATTGATGCAGACTTGTACATCACTGCCCTATCATACAGACGAGCACCCATTGGTCCTGTTAGATCAGGCTTTATAACCTGCCTCATATCCGCAGCTAATTCAAATTTCACAGACTTAAAGTACATATCATTACTGGTCAATATCAAACGACCTGCCAAAGAGAACCAAAACAGTAATAGAGTTAATATCCAGGTATATATTGAAGAAACTAGCAACCTGATTCGGGAAATGAGAAATCCGCAAGCCGATGTATAAAATCTAACAACTGAAGATTCAAGGGAAGACAGTTCCAACCAGGCCATGCAGCGGTTCCAACATGCTCAAAAATTGGTTGAGTTGGACCGGTGCCATCTATATCTAATATGATCTCGCCCTCAGTAAGTTGAAGGTTGAATTCTGAGGAAGATTTGTTTGCATTCGCAGCAGATTTAATTACCCTGCAGAAAACGTCCTTGAAATATTATCATAAAATTATAGACGATAAATTAGGTTTTTACTTTGCTCTTGGTTTATTCTCTGCTTAGGGCTTCGATTTAAGAAGAGCTAAATTAGGAGGATTATTATTATTTAGTAGGGAAGTAGAGATGATTAAATTTGCTCTATAATTAAGTGTCATTGTAAAAACTGAACTGTTTTGACAAATATGGTCCAATTCAATCTTAACAAACCAATTCAATCTTTTCATTGTATAATTGGATCAAAACATACATTAACACTTATCCTGTTGCATGTCTTAGACAATATAACGAGCAATGTTCAGCTGCAATATTTCCATGAATGGACAAAATTTGATGCTACCGTGAAGTCACGTAAACCAATTCAAGCACATAATCTATATACAATTTAGTTTTATTACAATCAGAAGTGTTATGCCCGAATATGGCATAAGTCCTAAACATGCCAAATGGGCTAAAATATCGGTATATCACACATAATGGGCCTAGGGATGAAGAATGGGTCGTTAAAGTTCGCCATCATAAAAAGATTCATTATGTTATTTCTGTACAGTGGAATCGCCAGCGAGCCCTAGTAGCGGGGTCGCAGTTCACGAGGTCTAGCAAGGCCTAGAGGTCCAGCGTGGCCTAGCATGTTACTACGAAGGCTTATGGTCAGGCCCAGCGAGGTCGCATAAGTAGGATATCTCCATGCATTTAGGATCGCCTCGCATGGCTAGACCCAGCGAGGTCGCATGCGAGGCCATCTAGTCAGTTTCGCCAGTAAAGATAATTATAGCATTAAACAAGCTACGAGTTCCCCTTTATGGGTCATGAACAGAATAAATGGGTAGAAAAACAACCCAAGGAAAACAACCCAAGGAGATGACTAGTGGATTTGGGCCAAGCTGAGCCCATAGAAACCCTAGCCCATCTAGATAACTTCTTCTCTAAGAGAACTACGTATGGCTTGATCCCTATAAATAGGGTACGTAGGCATCTTGTAAAGCATGAGAAATAGTTCACCACTGATTATCAATATACAAGAGCAGCCACATCAAAACACACAAACCCTAATCCCAATTCTTCTTATAGCAAAATATCCGTATTTTGCTCCGTAAATCCAGCAATCTCCATAAATATTGTTATACAATATTCTCCCTATAACATTTGGCGCTAGAAGGAGGGGATCAGTCATTGATTGGGAGAACGATGACTAAATCTCATAAGAAGAAGAACGGAGATCGGAAGACCCCGGGGTCGCATAAGAAGGACATAAACGACCCTCGGAGGAATAATATACCGGAGAGCGAGGCGCGTATAGATGGGATCGAAGACGAATCTGAGAAGGAGCAAACCCCCCCTGTTGTCCAACAGACAACCTTGCCTGGCGAAGTCATGTCGTTCTTGAAAGGCCTTGGTGATCAAATGATCGAGGTAAGGGCCTCGGTGGCCAAGATGGAGAAGCGACATAATTCTAGAGGCTTCAAGAGGAATACAAGGACAGGGGATCGAACTCACCAAGCAGAAAGTAGCAAGGGTCCCACCAAAAAGCTAATTGGGGACTTTGATGATGTGGTGACGGATCGGACGAACCCTGATTGGGAGGAGGAAGTAGCTACAATTGATAAAGAGGGATCGAAAGCGAAGCCCGCCTCGTCAGAAGGACGTTCCGTTAGTGTCTTTGACCGAGTTGGAAAGAAACTCAGCGAGCACGATCTTCGTCTCAAGTTGGTAAAGCTCAAATCTAACAAAGATGGAGGTCCCAAAGATAAGAGTAAGGGCTCTCATCAACCCGTATCTCCTCGAAAAGATCGTGAGCGGTCATATCGTCGCAATGACAGACCCCCCTCTCCTCGCAGAGAGCGTCAGCGGTCCCATCATCGCAAGGACAGACCCCCTTTCAATCGAGAGCGTGAGCGATCCCAACATCGCGAGGAAGACCCTAAAAACAAAGATCACAAGAATGACCAGGAAGAGTCTAGTGCCCCAAAAAAGACTCAATCTCATCATGCAAGCACTGGAGGAAAGAAGGATGGAGACAAAGAGGCGAGAATTGGGGATTACAAATTAGAAGATTTAAAAAAGGCACTGGATGCGATGAATAACGAGAAGGGGATTTTCAGCAATATGGGTTCCTCCTCGCCCTTCACTCATGAAATTCGCACTGCCCCACTGCCTGTAGTGTTTCGAGGTCATCACTCTGACATGACCTATAACGGGGAGACTGATCCAGCCGAGTTCGTTATTCGCTTCAACAATGAGATGGACGTGTACCAAGTATCATTACTAGCGAGGTGTAGGCTGTTCGCAGCTTCGTTAAGGGGGAGTGCTCAACAATGGTTCTCAAAGCTAGGATCCCTAGTTGTCATAGATTCTTGGGAACAGCTTGTGGATATCTTCATTAAACAGTTCCAATCTTCAATGCTTTATGCACCTCCTGTGTCCACACTGGCAAACATAAAACAGAAGGAAGGAGAGACTCTGCATGATTATTTCAAAAGGTTCAATGCTGAAGTACCTCGTGTTCGAGGTGCAAATGACGAGGCCGTGAAAAATTTCCTTATCGCAGGGGTAAGAGAAGGAACTAAATTTTGGGAGAAATTACAGGAGCAAACCCCTGTTACACTTTCGGAGTTGCATCGGGTCGCTGAGCCCTTTAAGCGTGTTGAGAAATCATTGGCAGATCTCAAGAAGAATGTTGGGACTAGTAGCAATGGAAGTAAAGGCAAAGGGGTAAAAAGAAGGGATTCTAGAAGCCCCAGGCGAAGACAGGATCGTAGCCCGAGCCCGAAAAGAAGGGATCGCGATTCCTCAAGACGATCCCCACCTCGTGCTCGTCCTGCTAGAGATGAGGACAAATTTGTTCCCTTAGTGGCTTCAGTTGATCATATCTATGCTGTCAACGCTAATAAAGGAATGTTCACGAAACCTCGTGCTATGGGTCCACAAGGAACATGGAACACTACAAAGTATTATGATTTTCATGAGCAGAAGGGGCATGATACAGCGGACTGTTGGCAACTTAAAGAACAAATTGATCGTTTGATTCGAGAAGGGAAGTTAACAGAATGGGCGGTCCGCGAAGTGAAAAAGCATCAAGAGAGCTCGGGAAAATCAGGAATAGGATATCACGCTGTGCCTCATGAGGGCCAAAACACAGAGCCTCGCAAGGAGAGAGAAGAGCGAGGCAATAGCATCCATGTGATCATTGGTGGGCCACATATTGGAGGAGAGAGCAACAAAGCAAGAGAAAGATATGCTCGCGAGGCCAGGGAGCGACCCCTCACCAATGTGCATCATTTGCAGGAACGACCCCCAAAGCTTTTCAAGGGGGAAGATACGAATATAATGTTCACTGAAGAGGATGCGAAGTGGGTACATCATCCTCACTCTGATGCTCTAGTGGTTCGAGTTCGCATTGGTTCCCAGAATATCTACAGAGTGTTGGTGGACAATGGAAGTGCCGTGAATGTCTTGATGTATGATGTCTACAAGAAAATGGGATATGTAGACAAAGATCTAATTCCTACAGTAGGCCACCTCTATGGATTCACTGGAGCATCTGTTAGTGTAAAAGGACTTATCAGACTTCCCATCACCTTGGGGGACGAGCCCTGCATCACTACGCAGGTCGCTGATTTCATGGTCGTGGATCAACCATCTGCTTACAATGCTATTGTGGGGCGACCCATCTTGAAAGAAATGAGGGTGGTGACTTCTATCTATCACCTCTCGATGAAGTTCCCTACCCCGCAAGGCGTAGGATGCGTTAGAGGAATTCAACATGAGTCTCGAGAATGTTATAATCAGGCCCTTAAGTCAGCAGAAAAGGGAAGAAACTTTATGGAAAGCGACGAGGATGAGAGGGCTCGCAAGTCGGCATCACGACCCTCAGTTGGTTGCAACATAATTTCTATTGAAGAGTTGCCTGATGATTATTTTGACAACTTGGGCATACAGGTAGAACCAGTACCAGGGGCAATTATGATGGAGGCCTCGCAACCTGTGTTGGTTCTACAAGAGGGAATTGTTGAAGAAGCTAGCGATGAAGAGGAAAGTCCAGAGCAGGCCGCTGTGCGAGCCCGAAAGGGGAAATGGGTTCGCAAGGAAACATCAACATTGGTAGACCTGCCTAATAGTATCACAAGAGAAACAACAATTGTGAATGAGTATGGACATGTTGGAGCGACCCCTGACTCGGGGGCGGGAGTCATGAGGCAAGATGAAGCAGAATCTAGTCAGGCTCGAGGTGTTGAAATTGACCTGGACCCTCGCATCCCTGAGCATGTGGAGCGAGCTGGGGCCGCAGAGGATACCTTATTTGTTCTTGTTGATCCCAAGGATTCTACGAAGGTTTTGAAGATCGGATCGCAGTTGAATCCCGATCTTAGGGGAAGGCTCGTGGAGTTTCTTAAAGCTAATTTGGATGTATTTGCATGGTCTCATGAAGATATGGTAGGGATCGATCCCAATGTGATGTGTCATAGACTTAATCTTGATCCATGCAAAAAGGGAGTGAGGCAGAAAAGAAGACCAATAAGTGGAGAGCGAGCCGAGGCTCTAAAAGAAGAAGTTGACAGGCTACTCGAGGTCGGGCTCGTTAGGGAATCATTTTACCCTGACTGGCTCGCAAACCCTGTCCTAGTTAAGAAGCCAAATGGCAAGTGGAGGACATGTGTGGATTTTACTGATCTGAATAAGCATTGCCCGAAGGATAGTTTCCCTCTTCCAAGAATTGATCAGTTGGTAGATGCAACAGCGGGCCACGCACTCTTAAGCTTCATGGATGCCTATTCTGGGTACAACCAAATACCAATGTACGGGCCTGATCAGGAGCACACCTCGTTTATCACAGACAGAGGTCTCTACTGCTATATTGGGATGCCCTTTGGTCTCCTCAATGCAGGTGCTACTTATCAGCGGCTCGTTAACATGATGTTTGAGAAGCAGATTGGAAAGACAATGGAGGTCTATGTAGATGACATGCTTGTGAAGTCCAAGGAGGCTGGGGATCATATTACCCACCTCGCAGAAATGTTTGATATATTGAGGAAATTCCGAATGAAGCTCAACCCCCAGAAGTGTGTTTTCGGGGTCGAATCTGGAAAGTTTTTGGGTTTCATTGTTAACCACAGAGGCATTGAGGCTAATCCAGCTAAAATTAAGGCATTGATGGAAATGAGGTCGCCAAGAAGTGTCAAGGAAGTACAAAGTCTGACTGGGAGGATCGCAGCATTGAATCGATTTGTTTCTAAATCATCAGATAAGTGCCATGAGTTCTTTAAAGCAATCAAGAAGGTGGGAAGGAGTTTTGAATGGACACCTGAGTGCGAAGAAGCTTTTCAAAGGATAAAAGAGCATCTGGGCTCGCCTCCATTACTCTCTAAGCCCAATGAAGGTGAAGTTCTTATTGTTTACTTGGCAGTTTCAGAAAATGCCATCAGTGCTGTCCTCGTTCGCGAGGAGGAAAAGCTTCAGCTCCCTGTATAATATGTCAGTAAAAGACTGCTAGATGCCGAGACTCGCTACACCAACATGGGAAAGCTCGCCTATGCTATGGTTTTGGCTTCGCGAAAACTGAGACCATATTTTCAGGCTCATAGTATCCAAGTTCGCACTGTGTACCCACTCAGGCAAGTAATGCATAAACCCGAGGCCTCGGGCAGACTTTTAAAGTGGACCATAGAGCTGAGTCAGTTTGACATTGAGTACAAGCCTCGAGGTGCAATAAAGGGGCAAGCTTTAGCAGATTTCATATTGGAGTTTCCTTCCCAATCTGAGGAAGATGCCTGGGCTCTCATAGCGATCCCAGAAGTGGTTGACCCCAAGCTCAAAAATGAAAATTCAGCCTCGTGGTGGGAATTATATGTTGATGGGGCATCTAACAAAGCTGGGATCGAGATTGTTACACCTGAGGGTCGCAAGTTGAGTAGTGCTGTTCACTTCGCCTTCGAGGCTTCTAATAACGCAGCAGAATACGAGGCTCTCATAATTGGCCTCAAGCTCGCAATAGAAATGAAAGTAGAGAATCTCAATGCATATAGCGATTCTATGTTGGTTACGGGTCATGTTGGATGTGGATGGCAAGCCAGGGGACCCCAGATTGAGTTATATTTAAGGTGTGTGCAAAGGCTTATGAAGTCATTCAAGCAAGTAAAGGTGGAGTTTATCAGGAGGGCAAAAAATCAAGGAGCAGATGCCCTCGCAAAAATGGGTTCGCGACGCGAGGCTACTTTACTTAGGATTATCCCATTGGAAATTCAAAGTAAACCTAGTGTACCAGAAGAATTTGTTATGGAAATAGCGAGCCAGGAGTCAACATGGATGGCCCCTATATGGGAGTATGTAAAGAATGGGATGCTACCTCAGGATAAAAAAGAAGCGAGGAGGGTCAAATATCAGGCGGCTCGCTTGTTATTTATGACGAGGTCTTGTATCGAAGAGGGTTCAACACTCCACTTTTGAGGTGTGTAGATGGTGAAGAATGCAACTATATTTTGAGAGAGGTCCATGAAGGAATATGTGGAAATCACTCGGGGGGTGGTTCCCTAGCTCAGAAAATTTTACTACAAGGATATTTCTGGCCCACATTGAAAAGGGATGCTTTTGAGTTCGCTAGGCGATGTGACAAGTGCCAAAGATACGCAAATTTCAGTAATGCTCCAGTTGCTCACCTCACCTCGTTGATGAGCCCTTGGCCCTTTGCTATGTGGGGAATAGATCTTATTGGTAAACTCCCTAAAGCTAAGGGAGGAGTAAAATATGCAGTCGTGGCTGTGGACTATTTCACTAAGTGGGCCGAGGCCGAGCCTCTTGCTACCATCACAGCTAAAAAATTGAAGGACTTCGTGTACAGAGCAATTGTTTGTCGCTATGGGATTCCATATCAGCTCATTTCAGATAATGGGAAGCAATTTGATAGCAAGGAGATGAAAGAATTTTGTGAGAGTTTGGGAATCAAGAAAAGTTTCTCTGCTGTGAGTCACCCTCAGACAAATGGACAAACTGAGGCCATCAACAAGATCATCAAGCATACCCTAAAAGCTAGGTTGGAGGAAAGTAAGGGTAATTGGCCCGAGGAGCTACCAAAGGTCTTCTGGTCATACAACACGACCCCAAGGTCTACCACAGGCGAGACTCCATTTTCTTTGACATATGGGTGCGAGGCCATGGTGCCCGTGGAAGTAGGGTCAGGCTCGTTCAGAAGGGAACATTATGACCCCAAGTTAAACGAGGTCAATCACAGGCTCTACTTAGATATGATTCAAGAGTCAAGAGAAGAGGCTCAGCTTAGGCTCGCAGCTTATCAAAGGCGAGCCGCAAGGTATTATAATGGAAAGGTTCGCATGCCACATCTTCGCGTGGGGGACTTGGTACTTAGGAGAGTGATGCCTAACACTAAGGTTTCGTCTCATGGGGTCTTTGGAGCCAATTGGGAAGGGCCCTATAAAGTTTATGGTGTCATCAATGAAGGGACTTATTATCTAACTGATATGGATGATAAGGTCATGCCACGAGCTTGGAATGCAGAACATTTGAGAAAATACTACCAGTAGAAGCTTCGCTCCTGGTGGTCTCCATCTACTACTACTTAGCATGAATAAATTCATACAAAGTACTCGGGGGTAGTGATCATATAGACACCTCCTCGTTATGATGTAATGAAAGTTGGGCTTTGTCCCTAGTATTTATATATATGAAGTTTGTTCTCCAAAAAAGTTGTGCAATTTTATTCTTTTGTCAGTGTTAAAAATTTTCAGGACTAGGCCAGTACAGCGTATGCGAGGTCGAACACCCCTCAGGTCAACGAGGTCACGAGCGTGCACGTACTGCGACCTGAGGGAATGTCTTCAAAGTTTAGTTAAAAAGTATCTCCTCAAAGAAGTTCAAAGTTTAAAAGAAAAGTCAAGGTGCGACCTCAATCTCCGGATCGTGTCTGCGACCTCGCAAGGAAGGCATCGCAAGTCTTGATTCCAAAGAGACAGGGTCCACTTTGAAGATTAAGTAAAATTTAAAAAAAAACTACTACAAATTCTACAAGGAAAGCTTCGCAGCTGCGAGGCCAACAGCTTCGCTAGTATTTCAGAAAAAGAAGGCAAGCTATCTATAAAACTAAAGCAAATACAAGATATGAAGAAATGAAGACAGTTATGTAAATTGTTAAGAGTCAGCAAACAGTTACTGGGTCGCTACGCGAGCCCAACATACTCCAAAGTAATCAGAAGGTTATCAATAAAATATTACAACTTGCGAGACATTCAAGGGGTGTCCGCATCCCCAGTTCAAAATGTTGGAATAAAACAGATTATGTCGCAGCCTCATTGGGTTTCTCTTGGTTAGCAGCATTGGCCTTGGCAGCCTAGCTGGCGATCCTGGCATCCTTGGCATCTTCTTCATCAATCTCCTTGCGGAGGTCGGCTGCATACTCAGCATTGCCAGGACCAAGCTGCGACCAATCGAAGTCAGGGACTTTCCTCATAAAGCCCTTTCTTCAATCTCCTCGCGATTGGCTTCAGCAGCAGCGAGCTCTTTCTTCAGATTGGACAGCTCCTCCTCGTGCTTTTTCTTCAGCTCCTCCTCGTGTTGCTCCGCCTCGTTCAAACCCTTATGGAGGGCTGTTTTTTCATAATTAATTTTCTTGAGTTCGGATCGGATGGATGCCGTTTCAGTTTGTAGCACTCGCTTGTAATTTTCTGCCATCAGCTTCTTCTCCTCCTCAGCTTTAGCCTTCAAGGACTTTAACTCCTTTTTCAACCTGTCATTGGCGAAGACAACTTGTTTGAGCTCGCGAAGATGCGAGGCTTGACGGATGAAACCCTCAGCCAGACATTTGGAGACCGCTTCAGAGTTCTCTATTAGCTCGGCTCCTACCCACTCAGTACATTCTGCTTCAGTAGCATGAGTATACCCATGCTTTGCATATAAATGATGCACTGGCGTCGTGTCCGCAGGTTTTGTGACTTGGGGCAGGGGACCGCTTTTGTGTTTTTTAGAGATGTGTTCTTCAGGATTGGCCTTGGCCTGTGAAGGTTGAGGAGCGACCCTGGCAGTTGCTGATGGAGGAGGGAGATCGGTTTTCTTCTTTGGAGGGGTGGCCGTTGAAGGCTCGGTAGGGATCTCCTTGTTCTTTGTACAAAAAGGAGGCCTGCGACTACCTTTGCTTGACATGTCTACAAAAAGGAGAAAGGAAAAGCAGTTAGACATGATTATTGTGAAAAGTAAAAAAATGCGAAGACAGTAAAAGACAATTACTATGAAGAAGTTATTAAACTACAGTATAAAGTATTCTTACTCTCTTCCACTGCCACTTTAGAGGACGAGGCCTCCTCTCGCACTTTTCTCTTTAGCGAGGCCTTCCTCGCACTTGAAGGCCCCGCCTCAGAAGGAAGCTCGATCCCCTCCTTTAGGAATCCGCTTTCGATTAAATTCTCTAGAGTAAGGAGTGTTCGTATATTTCTATCTTCGCGAGGTGTTTTCAGCACATCATCGGCACGTTGTTTCTCTTCGCCCTTTAAGACGGTTCGAACTTGGCCTACTGGAAGATAGTTAAAGGATGTTTTTACTCTGGGCACCTCGTGGATATAAAGGTAAGGTCCCTTCCACGGGCTCGCATTGCTGGGTGCACTATGATACAGGTCTTTCTTGTTAAACTCCGGCCACACGGAGAAATACACGTAGCCAAAGTCTGAAGCCCCACATCGCTTCAGTTGCAAAAAGTATCCCATGGTCCTTGCATCAAGTTTAGGGTATCCAAGCTTGTGGTAAAGAATATACAAAGAAATCATGGCCCTATAGCCATTAGGATTGATCTGGATGGGGGCTAGATGATACGTCTCGGAGACATCCCTGATGAAAGGGTGAAGAGGCGAGGAGACGTCTATTTTCATCATAGCAGAGGTCAGAACCATTCGAGGCACCCTGCCGCCATTTTCCTCGTAATTGAAACGATAGCATCGCATTGCTTGCTTGGGGAGGATGATTTTGCCCTCCGGTCTGAATGTATCAACAGCCTTGGTCAAGGACTCTAGATTCAGGGTCGATGACAGGTCTTTGCAAGCTAGAATGCGAGGCTGGCCTGGTCTTATTTTTGAGCCTGGTGGGATGTCCTCAGGGCGAGGTCCTCCAACATAAATGGTACCTTCTAGCTCCGGTTGAGGGGTCGGTATGTAAGGTCGTGGGGAAGCTTCAGGAACATAGTTATAATCTTCGAAATTAACAACCTTGGCCACTTCATCTAGGCCGCTATCATCAGAGTTAGGTTCTTCGTAATCCGAGTCATCAGAGTTTGCCTCGTTATCACCTTCACCCTTGAGCTCGTAGTAAGCATGACCTAGAGAGTCTATTGATGAAGTGCTGGTCAATACTATGGGGCTTATGTTGAGGAGATTCTTGTTGAGAGGAGAAAGGAGTTTGGGGACGTTAGCAAAGAACTCATGACCTTTCTTCAACAGTTTGTCGACCTCGCCTTGAACTGAGGAGGGGGGAACGGTTATAGATGCTGGGTTTATCGAGCTCGAAGGGAAATCAATAGAATGGCTCTGCGAGGTGGAAGGTCGTCGTGTTCCCCATGTTGTTAGAGGGGTCTCTCGGGTAAATTCCTCCTGGGACCATTGAGGATCCATGTATAGTTTGAAGGAGTTGGTGCTTGCACTTGTGGCCTTAGCAATGTTCGCGGCCGCTTGTTCGCTAATGGAAATGTGAGGGAGAGGTGAAGGAGTCCTTGAGCTATCGCTGGACATCTGAAAAGATTGTGAAGTATTAGTGTGTGCACTTACAGAATATCAAAAGAGAGGAAGGAAGAAAAAATTCAATAGAAAGCTCTAAGTGTCCTCACTCCACTCACGAAGGTTAGGATGTGTCGCACATTAATTATATTTTTGATCGTATGTCTACCTATTAAAGGGGTCGCGCTCTTCAGTATAGCGAGGCAGGGCTCGCAGCATGAAATTAAGTGTGTGGGGTCGCAATTAATCAGGCTCGCATCGCATGCAATTATAAGCAAATATTTACAAAATTACGAGCTACACATGCATTCAAATGAAGAACAAGAGAGAGAAACTTACTTTTTGATGAAAGAAAGGTTGAAGATCTTGAGAAAGATTGGCCTCGTTCTTGATTGACAACGAGCTGGGTTTCTGTTTGATCCGGGAGCAAATTGGCAGCACTTCGGTATGATGTTAATAAGGAAAGTGACAAATGATTTGAAATTTGAGGTTTATATAGTAGTAAGGAGAGAGGTGGATGTGCTACACGTGTCATCATCTCAGCAACTGTGACCAGATCTAGAGACGCGCCAGCTGTTAGCAGCTATTCAAATTCATTGGGCCTACGATGAGAGCCCATAAAGGAGTAATTAATAATGGGCCTTGGCCTCGCATTCAATTTTCTAGAAGACATTCTTTGAGTCCACATCGCATTTCTAATGGCAATATGGACTCGGGGGGTAGTTGTTATGCCCGAATATGGCATAAGTCCTAAACAAGCCAAATGGGCTAAAATATCGGTATAGCACACATAATGGGCCTAGGGATGAAGAATGGGTCGTTAAAGTTCGCCATCATAAAAAGATTCATTATGTTATTTCTGTACAGTGGGATCGCCAGCGAGCCCTAGTAGCGGGGTCGCAGTTCACGAGGTCTAGCAAGGCCTAGAGGTCCAGCGTGGCCTAGCATGTTACTACGAAGGCTTATGGTCAGGCCCAGCGAGGTCGCATAAGTAGGATATCTCCATGCATTTAGGATCGCCTCGCATGGCCAGACCCAGCGAGGTCGCATGCGAGGCCATCTAGTCAGTTTCGCCAGTAAAGATAATTATAGCATTAAACAAGCTACGAGTTCCCCTTTATGGGTCATGAACAGAATAAATGGGTAGAAAAACAACCCAAGGAGATGACTAGTGGATTTGGGCCAAGCTGAGCCCATAGAAACCCTAGCCCATCTAGATAACTTCTTCTCTAAGAGAACTACGTATGGCTTGATCCCTATAAATAGGGTACGTAGGCATCTTGTAAAGCATGAGAAACAGTTCACCACTGATTATCAATATACAAGAGCAGCCACATCAAAACACACAAACCCTAATCCCAATTCTTCTTATAGCAAAATATCCGTATTTTGCTCCGTAAATCTAGCAACCTCCATAAATATTGTTATACAATATTCTCCCTATAACAAGAAGCCATAGCTCAATGGTGAATTCGTGACCCTATTTATTGGTTCTTAAAAGCACAGTGCACTTATGGGAAATATATATCTTGGTAATGATGAAATTTTATTAGTAGCACATGCATAGTTAAGGTAATTAGTGACAGGAAGTATACTAGTAGAGTAATTCCATAATGTGCTGGAAGTGGAAGTTGGCCATAAGAACAAAAAATATATAAGGATTTACATTAATTGTTGTACATCCTTACTTTTCCAGGCTGAGAAGGTACTTGTCGTAGATAGGAAAATGAAGTTTGTTGCCTGAAGACAATGTCAATACATCAAAGAGATTGTGAACGGTGATTACATCTGCAATAACTGTACAGGCAGGAGCAATTCGTGCAAAAGCCACTACGTCATAGATGACTTTACACAACACTTTTGCAAGGTGTTGCCGTTTGAAAAAGTGATGCCGTAGCTATTTTCATCCTTACCTACTACAACACCAGGTATTTGTGTTAGCGTAGACATGAAAAGTGTTGCCGTAGATGTTTTATTATTTTCCTTTTTTTATTTTATATTATAATGCTGACTAGGCAATGCTGGCTTTGCGCTGACGTGGCAGTGGACTCCACACATTGATTGGATTTTGCTGACGTAGCAGTGGGTCCTACCTGCCGACTTGGCAAGTGGGGCACACCTCTGCTGACATGGCAGGTGGGACCCACTCTTGTGGACGTGGCATGCTGACGTGGCAGATGGGACCCACCTACTGACATGGCATGCTGACGTGGCAGTGGGTCACACCCCTTGCTGACGTGGGAGCTGATGTGGCAGTGGGGCCCGCATGACAATTTTTTAATTTTTTTCAAAAATTAAAAATAATTCATATAAAACATTTTACATAAAAATATTAATATTTTAAATTAAAAATAAATAATATTTTACATAAAACATTAAAAAAATTGTGAAATGAATTTATTTATTATATCAAAAATATTAATAGGAATAAAAATGATGATTTTTTTGAATGATCTAAAATTGAAATATTTTGTTAGAAAAAAGTTTTACAAAATTCAGCTGATAAAATTAACAAATACATTAAAAGCTTATACAAAAGAAAAGAAAAAAGAACAGCTAATGAAAATTCAATGAACGGGTATAATATACCGCCTAAAATTTGGAAATTTCCCATTAGAAATTTTATTCCCCGCCCAGCCGCCCTAAACATTTCCCCTAAATTATTTTCCCATCTTAAAACATTTCCCCCAAATTACTATAACTCGTCTTTCTCTCTCTCTCTCTCTCATCTCTCTCTCACTCGACCCTCTCGCTCATCTATTTCTCGTTCATCTCTCTCTCTCACTCGGCCATCTCTCTCACCCGTATCTCTCTTTCTCTAAATTAAACCCTCACTTTTCTTTAATTAAACCCTAATTAATCTCTAAATCAAAATAGAGAAGAGGAAGCTCAAATCGTTATCTCTAAATATGCAATTAGTAAGTTTTTGTGTTAATTTCTTGTTTTTCTTGTAGATTTGTTTGTATTACTTGTGTGTGTTTCCTGTTTTTTTTGTGTTAATTTGAAGCTAGTGAAATAAACATCTTAAGATTGCTCACCTGAGCTGCTTGATTTCTTCATCTGGACCGTTGAGGTACTTACTAGATCTTATTTCCTCTCTTACCCCTTTTTCTCTAATTTTACTTTTTTACTAATTTTTTTATGATTTGTAAACTTTCATGTTTATATGTAATTATCTGGTCAAGGGCTGGTGAGTTTTTGCGAAATTGTGGTTACATCAAGTGGAACAGGATCACTGGTTCTCGAAGCAGTTTTCGAGATAACCTTGTGATGCGGAAATTAGGATTATGGGATTAGGATTTCGAGTTTCGGTTCTTTGAATACTTTTTTGTTATTTTTTTTTTTACTGTGTTGTATGTTTCTTGGATTGAAAACGGACTATTTCATCAAGTTGGTAACTCTTTTTAACAGTTGTGTATATTAATAGACGTTGAAATTGATTTAAAAGGAGCGTTTCGTGGCATTTCTGCTTGACATAAAGCAGTTAGTGGGAAAGTAAGAGTAAACAGAAATGGTTGGGAACTAGATGTTAGGATACAAATAGACAAAGTAGTTTCATGAGTTAGGACTGCAGATACAGTAGGGAAATGTGTCATATCAGTTTGTAGAAAATTTTTCTAAAGCTTTTTGGTATGGTGGTTTTTGTAAGTAAAAAAAAAAACAGGATAGGATGAAGAATGGTTTTTCTCGATTTTACCTTTGTTCCCAAGCTAACTTTCACTAGTGCATAAACTATTATTCGATGATCATTAGAGTTGATGGGCTTGTAAAATGCTGAGCATAATAACTTTTAAGTATAAGTAGACAAGTGCGATTCTGTCACAAGATTCTATAATCCATACCATTGATCTCAGAACAAATAGGCAAAACACTCGTTTGTATGGTTTGTTTGTTCTCAGTACTCTAAAGTAAAGTTTCCTTAACTTTTGTTGCTTTATAACTTATCTAAAGTTTCACTGAGCAACTGGTCTCTTGCAAAGAAGTTTTGTGAAAAAATATCATGTATGTACGCCCTAAAACGGTGACTAAGAGCCATAATTAATGAAGTTAATGACCAATGGAGTTGAGCTGACTAGTCCAGCAACACCGGTTAACCTTAAGTATGCAGATAATCTATTCCGAGTCTTTATGTAACATGGTGTACATAGTAGCTCTTGTTGAGCATATTATAAATATAGTGTGCTAACTAGCTGAATATGTGTCTGCTTTTGCTTTGCCAGGATGTAGGCTTGTGGTTGGAAGAGATAAATCTTGGTAGCTATCGTCAGAAATTTAAAGAAAATGGTGTCAACGGAGAATATTTGGAAGGTATGTCGATGTTCACGACGGAACAAATACTACGATTTAAACAGGCCTAATGGGCTAGAATATCAATGCATCTCACATAATGGGCCTAGGGATGAAGAATGGGTCATTAAAGTTCGCCATCATAAGAGGATTCATTATATTATTTCTGTACAGTGGGATCGCCAGCGAGCCCTAGTTGCGGGGTCGCAGTTCACGAGGTCTAGCAAGGCCTAGAGGTCCAGCGTGGCCTAGCATGTTACTACGAAGGCTTGTGGTCAGGCCCAGCGAGGTCGCATAAGTAGGTTATCTCCATGCATTGAGGATCGCCTCGCATGGCCAGACCCAGCGAGGTCGCATGCGAGGCCATCTAGTCAGTTTCGCCAGTAAAGATAATTATCGCATTATACAAGCTGTGGGTTCCCCTTCATGGGCCATGGACAGAATAAATGGGTAGAAAAACAACCCAAGGAGATGACTAGTGGATTTGGGCCAAGCCAAGCCCATAGAAACCCTAGCCCATCTAGATAACTTCTTCTCTAAGAGAACTACGTATGGCTTGATCCCTATAAATAGGGTACGTAGGCATCTTGTAAAGCATGAGAAACAGTTCACCACTGATTATCAATATACAAGAGCAGCCACATCAAAACACCCAAACCCTAATCCCAATTCTTCTTATAGCAAAATATCCATATTTTGCTCCGTAAATCCAGCAACCTCCATAAATATTGTTATACAATATTCTCCCTATAACATTTGGCGCTAGAAGGAGGGCTCGGTCATTGATTGGGAGAACGATGACTAAATCTCACAAGAAGAGGAACGGAGATCGGGAGACCCCGGGGTCGCATAAGAAGGACATAAATGACCCCCGGAGGAATAATCAACCAGAGAGCAAGGCGCGAATCGATGGGATCGAGGATGAATCTGAGAAGGAGCAAACCCCCCTGTTGTCCAACAGACAGCCTTGCCTGGCGAAGTCATGTCGTTCTTGAAAGGTCTTGGTGATCAAATGATCGAGGTGAGGGCCTCGGTGGCCAATATGGAGAAGCGACATAATTCTAGAGGCTTCAAGAGGAATACAAGGACAGGGGATCGAACTCACCAAGCAGAAAGTAGCAAGGGTCCCACCAAGAAGCTAATTGGGGACTTTGATGATGTAGTGACAGATCGGACGAACCTTGATTGGGAGGAGGAAGTAGCTACGATTGATAAAGAGGGATCGAAGGCGAAGCCCGCCTTGTCAGAAGGCCGGTCCGTTAGTGTCTTTGACCGTGTTGGAAAGAAACTCAGTGAGCACGATCTTCGTCTCAAGTTAGAAAAGCTCAAATCTAACAAAGATGGAGGTCCCAAAGATAAGAGTAAGGGCTCTCATCAACCCGTATCTCCTCGAAAAGATCGTGAGCGGTCATATCGTCGCAATGACAGACCCCCCTCTCCTCGCAGAGAGCGTGAGCGGTCCCATCATCGCGAGAATAGACCCCCTTTCAATCGAGAGCGTGAGCGATCCCAGCATCGCGATGAAGACCCTAAAAACAAGGATCGCAGGAATGACCAGGAAGAGTCTAGTGCCCCAAAAAAGACTCAATCTCATCATGCAAGCACTGGAGGAAAAAAGGATGATGACAAAGAGGCGAGAATTGGGGATTACAAGTTAGAAGATTTGAAAAAGGCACTGGATGCGATGAATAACGAGAAGGGGATTTTCAGCAATATGGGTTCCTCCTCGCCCTTCACTCATGAAATTCGCACTGCCCCATTGCCTGCAGTGTTTCGAGGTCATCACTCTGACATGACCTATAACGGGGAGACTGATCCAGCCGAGTTCGTTATTCGATTCAACAATAAGATGGACGTGTATCAAGTATCATTGTTAGCGAGATGTAGGCTGTTTGCGGCCTCGCTAAGGGGGAGTGCTCAACAATGGTTCTCGAAGCTAGGGTCCCTAGTTGTCATAGATTCTTGGGAGCAGCTCGTGGATATCTTCATCAAACAGTTCCAATCTTCAATGCTCTATGCACCTCCTGTTTCCACATTGGCAAACATCAAACAGAAGGAAGAAGAGACTCTACATGATTATTTCAAAAGGTTCAATGCTGAAGTACCTCGTGTCCGGGGCGCAAATGACGAGGCCGTGAAAAATTTCCTTATCGCAGGAGTAAGAGAGGGAACTAAATTTTGGGAGAAGCTACAGGAGCAAACCCCTGGTACACTTTCAGAGTTGCATCGGGTCGCTGAGCCCTTTAAGCGTGTGGAAAAGTCATTGGCAGATCTCAAGAAGAATACCGGGACTAGTGGCAATGGAAGTAAAGGCAAAGGGGTAAAAAGAAGGGATTCTAGAAGCCCCAGGCGAAGACAAGATCGTAGCCCGAGCCCGAAAAGAAGGGATCGCGATTCCTCAAGACGATCCCCACCTCGTGCTCGCCCTGCTAGAGATGAGGACAAATTTGTTCCCTTAGTGGCTTCAGTTGATCACATCTATGCTGTCAACGCTAATAAAGGAATGTTTACAAAACCTCGGGCTATGGGTCCACAAGGAACATGGAACACTACAAAGTATTGTGATTTTCATGAACAGAAGGGGCATGATACAGCGGACTATTGGCAACTTAAAGAACAAATTGATCGTTTGATTCGAGAAGGGAAGTTAACAGAATGGGCGGTCCGCGAAGTGAAAAAGCATCAAGAGAGCTCGGGAAAATCAGGAATAGGATATCACGCTGTGCCTCATGAGGGCCAAAACACAGAGCCTCGCAAGGATAGAGAAGAGCGCGGCAATAGCATCCATGTGATCATTGGTGGGCCACATATTGGAGGAGAGAGCAACAAAGCAAGAGAAAGATATGCTCGCGAGGCCAGGGAGCGACCCCTCACCAATGTGTATCATTTGCAGGAACGACCCCCAAAGCTTTTCAAGGGGGAAGATACGAATATAATGTTCACTGAAGAAGATGCGAAGTGGGTGCATCACCCTCACTCTGATGCTCTAGTGGTTCGAGTTCGCATTGATTCCCAGAATATCTACAGGGTATTGGTGGACAATGGAAGTGCCGTGAATGTCTTGATGTATGAGGTCTACAAGAAAATGGGATATGTAGACAAAGACCTAATTCCTACAATAGGCCACCTCTATGGATTCACTGGAGCGTCTGTTAGTGTAAAAGGACTTATCAGGCTTCCCATCACCTTGGGGGACGAGCCCTGTATCACTACGCAGGTCGCTGATTTCATGGTCGTGGATCAACCATCTGCTTACAATGCTATTGTGGGGCGACCCATCTTGAAAGAAATGAGGGTGGTGACTTCTATCTATCACCTCTCGATGAAGTTCCCTACCCCGCAAGGCGTGGGGTGTGTCAGAGGAATTCAACATGAGTCTCAAGAATGCTATAATCAGGCCCTTAAGTCAGCAGAAAAGGGAAAAAACTTTATGGAAAGCAACGAGGATGAGAGGGCTCGCAAGTCGGCATCACGACCCTCAGTTGGTTGCAACATAATTTCTATTGAAGAGTTGCCTGATGATTATTTTGACAACTTGGGCATACAGGTAGAACCAGTACCAGGGGCAATTATGATGGAGGCCTCACAACCTGTGTTGGTTCTACAAGAAGGAATTGTTGAAGAAGCTAGCGATGAAGAGGAAAGTCCAGAGCAGGCTGCTGTGCGGGCCCGAAAGGGTAAATGGGTTCGCAAGGAAACATCAACATTGGTAGACCTGCCTAATGGTATCACACGAGAAACAACAATTGTGAATGAGTATGGACATGTTGGAGCGACCCCTGACCCGGGAGTGGGAGTCAGGAGGCAAGATGAAGCAGAATCTAGTCGGGCTCGAGATGTCGAAATTGACCTGGACCCTCGCATCCCTGAGCATGTGGAGCGAGCTGGGGCCGCCGAGGATACCATATCTGTTCTTGTTGATCCCAAGGATTCTACGAAAGTTTTAAAGATTGGATCGCAGTTGAATACCGATCTTAGGGAAAGGCTCGTGGAGTTTCTTAAAGCTAATTTGGATGTATTTGCATGGTCTCATGAGGATATGGTAGGGATCGATCCCAATGTGATGTGTCATAAACTTAATCTTGATCCAAGCAAGAAGGGTGTGAGGCAGAAAAGAAGACCAATAAGTGGAGAGCGAGCCGAGGCTCTAAAAGAAGAAGTTGACAGGCTACTCGAGGTCGGGCTCGTTAGGGAATCATTTTACCCTGATTGGCTCGCAAACCCTGTCCTAGTCAAGAAGCCAAATGGGAAGTGGCGAACATGTGTGGATTTTACTGATTTAAACAAGCATTGCCCGAAGGATAGCTTCCCTCTTCCAAGAATTGATCAGTGGGTAGATGCAACAGCGGGCCACGCACTCTTAAGCTTCATGGATGCCTATTCTGGGTACAATCAAATACCAATGTACGGGCCTGATCAGGAGCACACCTCGTTTATCACAGACAGAGGTCTTTACTGCTATATTGGGATGCCCTTTGGTCTCCTCAATGCAGGTGCTACTTATCAGAGGCTCGTTAACATGATGTTTGAGAAGCAAATTGGAAAGACGATGGAGGTCTATGTAGATGACATGCTTGTGAAGTCTAAGGAGGCTGGGGACCATATAACCCACCTCGCAGAAATGTTCGATATATTGAGGAAATTCCGAATGAAGCTCAATCCCCAAAAGTGTGTTTTCGGGGTCGAATCTGGGAAGTTTTTGGGTTTTATTGTTAATCACCGAGGCATTGAGGCCAATCCAGCCAAAATAAAGGCATTGATGGAAATGAGGTCGCCAAGAAGTGTCAAGGAAGTATAAAGTTTAACTGGAAGGATCGCAGCACTCAATCGGTTCGTTTCCAAGTCATCAGACAAGTGCCATGAATTCTTTAAAGCAATCAAGAAGGTGGGAAAAAATTTTGAATGGACCCCTGAATGCGAGGAAGCTTTTCAGAGGATAAAAGAGCATCTGGGCTCGCCTCCATTACTCTCTAAGCCTAATGAAGGTGAAGTTCTTATTGTTTACTTGGCAGTTTCAGAATATGCCATCAGTGCTGTCCTCGTTCGCGAGGAGGGAAAGCTTCAGCTCCCCGTGTATTATGTCAGTAAAAGACTGTTAGATGCCGAGACTCGCTACACCAACATGGAGAAGCTCGCCTATGCTGTGGTTTTGGCTTCGCGAAAGCTGAGGCCATATTTTCAGGCTCATAGTATCCAAGTCCGCACGGCGTACCCACTCAGGCAGGTAATGCATAAACCCGAGGCCTCGGGCAGACTTTTAAAGTGGACCATAGAGCTGAGTCAGTTTGACATTGAGTACAAGCCTCGAGGTGCAATAAAGGGGCAAGCTTTAGCAGATTTCATATTGGAGTTTCCTTCCCAATCTGAGGAAGATGCCTGGGCTCTCATAGCGATCCCAGAAGTGGTTGACCCCAAACTCAAAGATGAAAATTCAGCTTCGTGGTGGGAATTATTTGTTGATGGGGCATCTAACAAAGAAGGGGCCGGAGCTGGGATCGAGCTTGTTACACCTGAAGGTCGCAAGTTGAGTAGTGCTGTTCACTTCGCCTTCGAGGCTTCTAATAATGCAGCAGAATACGAGGCTCTCATAATTGGCCTCAAGCTTGCAATAGAAATGAAAGTAGAGAATCTCAATGCATATAGCGATTCTATGTTGGTTACGGGTCATGTTGGATGTGGATGGCAAGCTAGGGGACCCCAGATTGAGCTATATTTAAGGTGTGTACAAAGGCTTATGAAGTTATTCAAGCAAGTAAAGGTGGAGTTTATCAGGAGGGCAAAAAATCAAGGAGCAGATGCCCTCGCAAAAATGGGTTCGCGACGCGAGGCTACTTTGCTTGGGATCATCCCTTTGGAAATTCAAAGTAAACCTAGTGTACCAGAGGAATTTGTTATGGAAATAGCGAGCCAGGAGTCAACATGGATGGCCCCTATATGGGAGTATGTAAAGAATGGGATGCTACCTCAGGATAAAAAAGAAGCGAGGAGGGTCAAATATCAGGCGGCTCGCTATATTATTTATGACGAGGTCTTGTATCGAAGAGGGTTCAACACTCCACTTTTGAGGTGTGTGGATGGAGAAGAATGCAACTATATTTTGAGAGAGGTCCATGAAGGAATATGTGGCAATCACTCGGGGGTAGTTCCCTAGCTCAGAAAATTTTACGACAAGGATATTTCTGGCCCACCTTGAAAAGGGATGCTTTTGAGTTCGCTAGGCGATGTGACAAATGCCAAAGATATGCAAATTTCAGTAATGCCCCAGTTGCTCACCTCACCTCATTGATGAGCCCTTGGCCCTTTGCTATGTGGGGAATAGATCTTATTGGTGAACTCCCTAAAGCTAAGGGAGGAGTAAAATATGCAGTCGTGGCTGTGGACTATTTCACTAAGTGGGCCGAGGCCGAGCCTCTTGCTACCATCACAGCTAAAAATTTGAAGGACTTCGTGTACAGAGCAATTGTTTGTCGCTATGGGATTCCATATCAGCTCATTTCAGATAATGGGAAGCAATTTGATAGCAAGGAGATGAAAGAATTTTGTGAGAATTTGGGAATTAAGAAAAGTTTTTCTGCTGTGAGTCACCCTCAGACAAATGGACAAACCGAGGCCATCAACAAGATCATCAAGCATACCCTAAAAGCAAAGTTGGAGGAAAGTGAGGGTAATTGGCCCGAGGAGCTGCCAAAGGTCTTGTGGTCATACAACACGACCCCAAGGTCTACCACGGGTGAGACTCCATTTTCTTTGACATATGGGTGCGAGGCCATGGTGCCCGTGGAAGTAGGGTCAGGCTCGTTCAGAAGGGAACATTACGACCCCAAGTCAAACGAAGTCAATCACAGGCTCTATTTAGACATGATTCAAGAGTCAAGAGAAGAGGCTCAGCTTAGGCTCGCAGCTTATCAAAGGCGAGCTGCAAGGTACTATAATGGAAAGGTTCGAGTGCCTCATCTTCGCGTAGGGGACTTGGTACTTAGGAGAGTAATGCCTAACACTAAGGTCTCGTCTCATGGGGTCTTTGGAGCTAATTGGGAAGGGCCCTATAGAGTTTATGGTGTCATCAATGAAGGGACTTATTATCTAACTGACATGGATGATAAGGTCATGCCACGAGCCTGGAATGTAGAACATTTGAGAAAATACTACCAGTAGCAGCTTCGCTCTTGGTGGTCTCCATCTATTACTACTTAGCATGAATAAATTCATACAAAGTACTCGGGGGGTAGTGATCATATAGACACCTCCTCGTTATGATGTAATGAAAGCTGGGCTTTGTCCCTAGTATTTATATTTATGAAGTTTGTTCTCCAAAAAAGTTGTGCAATTTTTATTCTTTTGTCAGTGTTAAAAATTTCAGGACTAGGCCAGCACAGCGTATGCGAGGACGAACACCCCTCAGGTCAACGAGGTCACGAGCGTGCACTTACTGCGATCTGAGGGAATGTCTTCAAAGTTTAGTTAAAAAGTATCTCCTCAAAGAAGTTCAAAGTTTAAAAGAAAAGTCAAGGTGCGACCTCAATCTCCGGATCGTGATTGCGACCTCGCAAGGAAGGCATCGCAAGTCTTGATTCCAAGGAGATAGGGTCCACTTTGAAGGTTAAGCAAAATTAAAAGAAAAAGCTACAAATTCTACAAGGGAAGCTACTTGCTAATATTTCAGAAACATAAAGAAGGCAAGCTATCTGTAAAGCAAAAGCAAATATAAGACATGAAGAAATGAAGATAGTTATATCAACACAAAAGTTTTTGGGTCGATACACGAGCCCAACATACTCCAAAGTTATCAGAAGGTTATCAACAAAATATTACAACTTGCGAGACATTCAAGGGGTGTCCGCATCCCCAGTTCAAAATATTAGAATAAAACAGATTATGTCGCAGCCTCATTGGGTTTCTCTTGGTTAGCAGCATTGGCCTTGGCAGCCTCGTTGGCGATCCCGGCATCCTTTGCATCTTCTTCATCAATCTCCTTGCGGAGGTCTGCTGCATACTCAGCATTGCCAGGACCAAGCTGCGACCAATCGAAATTAGGGACTTTCCTGATGAAGCTCTTCATAAAATCAGCTTGGGCGGCTTCCTCGATGTCCTCCCGATTGGCTTGGGCAGCAGCGATCTCCTCCTTCAGCTTCGCTAGCTCCTCCATGTGAGTCTTTTTCAGCTCCTCCTCGTGTTGCTCCGCCTCGTTCAGACCTTTATGGAGGGCTACTTTTTCATCATTAATTTTCTTGAGTTCGGATCGGAGGGATGCTGTTTCAGTTTGTAGCACTCGCTTGTAATGTTCTGCCATCAGCTTCTTCTCCTCCTCAGCCTTAGCCTTCAAGGACTTCAACTCCTTTTCTAGCCTATCATTGGCGAAGACAACTTGTTTTAGCTCTCGAGGATGTGAGGCTTGACGAATGAAGCCCTCAACTAGGCATTTGGAAACAGCCTCAGAATTCTCTATTAACTCTGCACCCACCCACTCAGTACACTCTTCTTCGGTAGCATGGGTGTATCCGTGCTTAGCATATAGATGGTGTACTGGTGTTGTATCTGCAGGTTTTGTTACCTGAGGCAGCGAGCCAGTCTTGCGTTTTTTCGAAACGTGATCAGGGGTCGTTTGGGGAGGCTGAGGAGCGACCTGGGCAGTGGTTGATGGATGGGGAGGAGGAGTGAGCTCGCTTCTTTTCTTGGATGGAGTGGCTATGGGATTTTCAATAGGAGCCTCTTTGTTCTTTGTGCAAAAGGGAGGCCTGCGACTACCTTTGCCTGACATGTCTACAAAAAGGAGAAAGGAAAGCAGTCAGACGATTATTAAAAGTAAAAAAATGCGAAGACAGTAAAAGACAATTAATATGAAGAAATTATTGAACTACAGTATAAAGCATTCTTACTCTCTTCCACTGCCACTTTAGAGGACGAGGCCTCCTCTCGCATTTTTCTCTTCAACGAGGCCTTCCTCGCTCTTGAAGGCCCCACCTCAGAAGGAAGCACGATCCCCTCCTTTAGGAATCTGCATTCGATCAGGTTTTCTAGGGAAAGGAGGGTTCGTACATTCCTGTCTTCGCGAGGCATCTTCAACACATCATCAGCTCATGTTTTTTCTTCGCCCTTAAGGACGGTTCGCACTTGGCCTACTGGAAGATAGTTGAATGAAGTCTTTATTCTGGGCACCTCGTGGATGTAAAGATAGGGCCCCTTCCATGAGCCCGCGTTACTCGGAGCGCTGTGATAAAGGTTTTTCTTATTAAATTCTGGCCAGACCGAGAAGTAGACATAGCCGAAGTCAGATGGCCCGCATCTCTTCAATTGCAAAAAATAGCCCATGGTCCTTGCATCAAGAGGGGGATATCTCAACTTGTGATAGATGATGTAGAGGGCTATCATCGCCCTATATCCATTGGGATTGATTTGGATAGGAGCGAGGTGGTAGGTCTCGCACACATCTCTGATGAATGGATGGAGAGGCGAAGAGACGCCGATTTTCATCATGGCAGATGATAGCACCATACGAGGCACTCTTCCTCCATTTTCAGTATAATTGAAGCGGTAGCATCGCATTGAAGCCTTTGGCAGAATAATTTTGCCTTCAGGTCGGTATGTATCGACCGCCTTTTTCAAGGACTCAGCATTAAGAATTGTGGACAAGTCCCTGCATCCCAAGATGCGAGGTTGACCAGGCTTCACTTTTGAGCCCTCTTCAATGTCCTCGGGGCGAGGTCCCCCAACATAGATGGTGCCATCTAGCTCCGGTTGAGGGGTCGGTATGTAAGGTTGTGGGGAAGCTTCAGGCACGTAGTTGTAATCTTCGAAATTAACAACCTTGGCCACTTCATCTAGACCGCCATCATCAGAACTAGGTTCTTCGTAATCCGAATCATCAGAGTTTGCCTCGTTGTCACCTCCACCCTCGATCTCGTAGTAAGCGTGGCCAAGGGAGTCTATTGATGAGGTGCTGGTCAATACTATGGGACTTATGTTGAGGAGATTCTTGTTGAGAGGAGAAAGGGGTTTGGGGAAGTTAGCAAAGAACTCCTGTCCTTTCTTTAACAGTTTGTCGACCTCGCCTTGAACTGAGGAGGGGGGAACGGTTATAGATGCTGGGTTTATCGAGCTCGAGGGGAAATCAATATAATGGCTCTGCGAGGTGGAAGGTCGTCGTGTTCTCCATGTTGTTAGAGGGGTCTCTCAGGTAAATTCCTCCTGGGACCATTGAGGATCCATGTATAGTCTGAAGGAGTTGGTGCTTGCACTTGTGGCCTTAGCAATGTTCGCGGCCGCTTGTTCGCTAATGGAAATGTGAGGGAGAGGTGAAGAAGTCCTTGAGCTATCACTAGACATCTGAAAAGATGGTGGAATATTAGTGTGTGCACTTACAGAATATCAAAGAAGATAAAAGAAGAAGAAATGTTTAAAGAGAAGGCTCTAAGTGTTCTTACTTCGTACATGAAGAATAGGGGGTCGCGTAACTACTTTATGTTGAGATTATATGCCTACTTACTAAGGGGTTCGTGTTCTCAAACTAAGCGAGGCAGGGCTCGCAGCGTGAAATTAAGTGTGTGGGGTCGCAACTAATCAAGCTCGCATCGCATGCAATTATCAGTAAAAATTTACGGAATTATAAACTACACATGCATTCAAATGAAGAACAAGAGAGAGAAACTTACTTTTTGATGAAGAAAGGTTGAAGATCTTGAGAAAAATTGGCCTCGTTCTTGTTTGAAAGCGAGCTGGGTCTTTGTTTGATCCGGGAGCAAATTGGCAGCACTTCGGTATGTTGTTAATAAGGAAAGTGACAAATGATTTGAAATCTGAGGTTTATATAGTAGAGAAGAGAGAGAAGGATGTGCTACACGTGTCATCATCTTAGCAATTTTGATCAGATCTCGAGACGCGCCAGCTGTTAGCAGTTATTCGAATCCATTGGGCCTGCGATGAGAGCCCATAAAGGAGTAATCAATAATGGGCCTTGGCCTCGCATTCAATTTTCTAGAAGACATTCTTTGAGTCCACATCGCATTTCTAATGGCAATATGGACTCGGGGGGTAGTTGTTATGCCCGAATATGGCATAAGTCTTAAACAGGCCTAATGGGCTAGAATATCAATGCATCTCACATAATGGGCCTAGGGATGAAGAATGGGTCATTAAAGTTCGCCATCATAAGAGGATTCATTATATTATTTCTGTACAGTGGGATCGCCAGCGAGCCCTAGTTGCGGGGTCGCAGTTCACGAGGTCTAGCAAGGCCTAGAGGTCCAGCGTGGCCTAGCATGTTACTACGAAGGCTTGTGGTCAGGCCCAGCGAGGTCGCATAAGTAGGTTATATCCATGCATTGAGGATCGCCTCGCATGGCCAGACCCAGCGAGGTCGCATGCGAGGCCATCTAGTCAGTTTCGCCAGTAAAGATAATTATCGCATTATACAAGCTGTGGGTTCCCCTTCATGGGCCATGGACAGAATAAATGGGTAGAAAAACAACCCAAGGAGATGACTAGTGGATTTGGGCCAGGCCAAGCCCATAGAAACCCTAGCCCATCTAGATAACTTCTTCTCTAAGAGAACTACGTATGGCTTGATCCCTATAAATAGGGTACGTAGGCATCTTGTAAAGGATGAGAAACAGTTCACCACTGATTATCAATATACAAGAGCAGCCACATCAAAACACCCAAACCCTAATCCCAATTCTTCTTATAGCAAAATATCCGTATTTTGTTCCGTAAATCCAGCAACCTCCATAAATATTGTTATACAATATTCTCCCTATAACAAAAACTCTTAGCAATAATTATAGATAATAATCTTGCATTGGATATATTTATCGAACCAAAATTCTTCTTAACAGTAATTATATTGAATCATAATTATAAGTAAATCCATTGGAATTTCCATCAATTCTTTTATGTAAAATTTTTATTGTTTCTTTTTAAGAAAAAATTTAGACAACTATTATATCTATTACTATCGGAGATGGTATAGTGGAGAATTTTAATCCTATGAAGAAGAAAAAATATGGCAAAAATAAAGTGTAAGCAACAGTGTATCATACATTTTAAATAGGGCTTGCTTTTGTGGTTATTAAAAAGATAATACAAGTATAGGGCTATTTTTGTAAATATAAAAGAGCATGTTCAATTATTACAAAATTATCATTAAAAAATTATACTAAAATTTCTGGTAAGTTTGCTGAAGTAACCTCAGGAACATTATTCTTTTTTAAATATATAGTATCACTTTCAATTTAATCATAAAAATTACCAAGGCTACAATAGTAATGTTCTCTATCAACTAACAAAATTGTGACAAACGAAGAATATTTCAATTAACTGTTAGCAAACATATTTTTTAATATTTATTTTTAAAATCGTATTGTAAACATTAAAATCTGTTTATTCTAAGATATTTTTAGTGAACATGGTAAATCAAATATATATTTTAAGAGAAAGTGAACATGGTAAATCAGGTATATATTGCAAGAGAAAGTGAACATTTTCAAGGAGTAACACTTTATTTTGTTAATTCCTAATTTATTTGTATCAACTGAACAAGTGTGAAATTCTATCCGTAAATAATATAATTGCCTAATTGGAACGTATTTTCCATATAAAGATTTTAAATTTTAAAGATTACGTCCCTGATTAACAGAAATAAAAAATTATAAGTAGAAAACAACAATAAATACTCTCACCGAGAACTGATTCTAATTTCGATTTTCAAATTTCTCTCCTATGTCATGCGATTAGAATCGGCAATTTCGTACACGACACGAAAACGACATAAAAATTAAGAGTTTGGATTGACTTTTGTAATATACGAAAATGAAAATACACGAACACGAAATTACACGGATAAATTTAATATCGGTTTTGGATTCACCCTTGGATACAAGATACGAAATGAAAATACACGAAATAAATAAATATTTAAATAATTTTATTAAAATTATATAAATACATATTTTAAAATAATATTTTATATAAAATTTTTACATAAGATAAATACAAAATAGTTTCAAATTTTAGTTTCACAAGACTTGAGCACACTTGATTATTTATGACATATTGACTTAAGAGACGACTAGTAAAAATTAAATATTTAAATATTTTTATTTTTATTCAAAATTTATACAAAACACGACATGAAATCTACACGAAATGAAGATACACGACCACGAAACGAATTCTTAAATAGTTGGTTTTGGATTTGGAATTATGTACAACACCAAAATATACTAAACGAATGAATTGTCAGGTCTACTCCCATCACAAAAAAATAAATTTTATTATTGCTAGTGTGGACCCTGTGGGGCCTTGTTGCTCTGTCCCCCATGACCACCTTCCTCACATACACACACATTACTCAAAGAATAAAATACAAGAATTGTACTATATATTCTTTTAATAATTAGAAACTGGCTGTTTACAAGTGATTGCATTTGTATTGGATATATATCAGTAACACAGGCAGGTAATAAGCAAAAGCAGGAAAAATTGGAAGTGCAAATAATGTAACTCCCGAAACTGACTAATACTAAAGAGAAAAAAGACAAGACCAAAGCCTAAGCTGGAAGTATGAATGTCACTCTCCTCGTGATCTGTGCCACCAAGTCCTGCTCTAACCTTCACTATATATACTGTCCTTTACCTTAACAAATTCGAACACACATTTATATTTAATATTTATTCAGTATTTGTATAATTTTCTTGAATAAGGCAAGGGTTCAGAATGTTGGGTTTTACTTCAGTTCTGGTTCAAGATTGTGGCATTGGGTCCCCCACTGCTTCTCTTGCCAAGATGGTTACTGCCCCTTTATGGTACAATCTCAATTTTTAGTTCTAGAGTTGATTTGTATGCCTTCTTTTACTATTTATATGCTGTCTTTAATTTGGTGGAATTTTTTATAAATCTTGTTATCATGTTTGGCTTTGTTGATGAGATTTCTTTCATGTAAAAATATTGGTGCATGTTTGTATATCAGTGTACAAGGAGTTTTGTACCTGTTTTTGTCCATAAAATTAATGTTGTTTTTTAGATTGTAGCAACTTATTTGGGAACTTTAGATGAATTGAAGATCTTGATTTTAATGACTTTGATTGGCTTATGTTTAGATGAGGTTATTGAAGAATTTTTGACAATGAGAAATTTATAGATTGAGATATAAATGATAGATGTCACAGGTGACTATATCGTTTTAAGTACAGAAAAGTTCGTGTTTTGAGCAGTAAACTTATTTCAGAAGTTTGAGATGGTCTTCTTTCCAGTGGTGATTAAGCGTTAATTATGCGTATCTGTTGTGAATCTCGTGAATATTGTCTGAGAGTGTGGGGTTAAAATGACCAGTACTACATTAAAAAGTAGTAACGATCTCTACCTTAATTGTCATAATTATAAAACTTGCTGCGAGGATCTCAGGGAGGTTTTATCAGGGCTAGGACTGGCATAAGTAAATAAAAAGTTTTCATGAAACTTATTACAGAAGAGTGAAAAGAAAAGTAGACCAAAGTTTCTGGCAATACATCCGAGGTAGGAGTTTGTTTAAGCGAGCTTACTTGCAGGAAATAGCTGTTAGCAGGTTGTCTTTCTGGAGAAGTATAGTTTTAGGGTTGGCTCCTTGAAAAGATGGCGTGGCGAACAGGTAGAAGGAAAAAATATGGATAACGAATAATGCTGGAATCAACCAATGGAAGAAGATCTCCTGATTCATGCTGCTAATTTGACATTTATCGCAAGGGATAGGGGTCCACACATTCGGTATTGGCCATATTCTAACAAAATTTATGACCAAAACCGAAACAAACACGTGTAGCTTATAGAAGAGGCTAACTGAAGGCAACTGATTCACGCAGCTTTCAGAAGATTTGATTTTGTCGGTTCCCGGTTTTAGTATACTAGCCACACAAATCGACAAGAAAAGTGTGACAAAGTAATAATTAGGTTAAAACTCGTTAAAAGCCAACATAATGACTTGTGTAATACAGTAACACGCAGGGGGGTGGGGGGATTTTGTGTGTGTACGGTACATTTCAGATGTATAGATGCGAAGTTAAAAATAAAAACAGTAGGAGTGTCGACATCTGTGTATAGTATCTAATAGTTTCTAATAGTATGTAATTTTGTATTAGCCTGTTTCTTAAACTAGATTGAAGCAGGAGTGGTATTTGTATTTCGTTTTTCTCTTTAGCTTGTTTGTTTGGGGGAAATGTTATCTCCAGATCATTTTTTTTATTTCCAGAGCAATATGTGTTGCATATGCCCCTGCATTCACAATATGTAGCATATTCTAACATAATAGGCGACACATAGCTCTGGAAATTAAAAAAATGCTCTGGAAATAACATTTCCCTTGTTTGGCCCTGTCTAATTTCTTGGTTCATCCGTTTATGTGCAACCCTTGCTGGGACTACTACTTCAGAATTGTTAGCAGATTTTTGTACAGACCATCCATATATAGGTAATTAGGTCCTTCTGGAAATGGCAGCTCAAATCTACACTTTTGATGTTTGTTCCAAATCAAATATTGATCTTATGAAGTCAGCTCAAGGTCTTGAGGATGGAATTTAAGCTTGATGTTTCCTTCTAATAATTAGGATATATTGTTATTCTGTGGATTTCTTTCTTTATAGATTTTTATGTCTCAGAAAGATCAAGTTCCTCTTTCAAGCATATAAATGGGAAGTGCAGCTAGTTCAGTAGTGCTGTATGCAGTTGAGAAACCTTAAAAGTATATGAGGATTTCTTCAATTTGCTTGAATCATTACATTATCAAGAAAATATGAAGTTACATTTTGATTGCTGTTATAATGTTAACTATTTGTCTGAAGCAACATTTGGTAAAGTTTATCTTCCATACTACTTTCACCTGACTCTTGCTCTCTTCTGAATTTTCAGGTTCAGTAGCCATGCAGTGATGCAGATTTGGGGATTTCGCACTGCTTGAAGCTTGTGAACTACCAGTCAGTTTCTGTCTGCTGCAGTTTTGCTGAAAAATGTAAAACTGCCAAGACAAATAGGGAATGAAGCCATCGGTCCGCAGATCTTCTGTGTTTGGTTATTTTTACTAGCATACCTAAATAAATTTACATATTTTGTACTTTAAAGTTATTTTGTTATTGGCATAGTTCAGTGGTTATGATAATAAAACTTTCTTTTGTTCTTTCTTTATATACTAGTCCTCTTCTAGTATTTGAATTTTCATACATTACTTGACCTGCCAAAGTGCCAAGAGTTTTAAATTTTTTGTGTCTTGAATACAGGACGAGTTCTATTTTGATTCAATAGATTCAAGTAGCTTTTCAGTGTTAGTTGATGTGTTGCAGGAGAGATCTCCTTGCAGGTCTGCAAGTGCAATGGTGTATAGGGGATAATTGGTAGAATTAAAGAGAGACCGAGTAGTAGAGTGTGTAACTGTAACATAATGAAGAGGAAAAAAGAATTTTTCTAATTTTTCATCTCTGAACAAATTGATCACACTTGCTAATGAACATAAAGAAAGGCTAACGTAAACATCACCGCTTTTACTTGAACCTAATCAAAATTCATTTTTCCCGTGCTAGTCAATCCCTGGGAAAACCAAAATGATCATCACAATTACTCGTAACTCGTAAGTCATAACAAAGCAATTATACTCCAATCCAAGATCTAGATCGAAACCTTGTATCGCCAGAAAACTTCAAATTTCCGGAATACACATCGTACAGGCTTAGGCAAAGCTATTAGCTTCTTTGACTCCACCCATAGCTTTGATATAAATCCTAGATTATCATCTCCTTCAGCTAACATATCTCCTTCGATAACAAGGGCACCACATTAACCTATTTTCGATATCTTCCCATAATCCGACACCACTTGGCAAGTTTGAGTGATGCTCGTCATTGATATGAAATGAAGACTTTGGAGGATTTTTTTTCTATCTCATTCTCATGATATAGCCAAACAATAAAATACAGAAAAATTAAATATTTTCCAGATATAAAAAATATTGAGAATTTATTTTCCAGCAAAACAAACATATCCCTGTTTACTAATTAAAAAATTTCAATATCATACACTTAAAACTGAAACTTCTGCAAGGGCTTCTATAGATCAGGGCTAGACTAAATAAAAAGATTTAACTTTGAGTTTTCATAATATTAAAAAAGTAATATTCTAACTTTCCTAAAGCTTAGGAATTGGTTTCTGTTTCTTTTCAACTGACCAAACAGGAGGTATTACTTTGTATTTTTGGGCTGGCTTTTCATCTTTGGCTACTTCTTCATCCTCTAAGACGTCCTTTGAAAATGCACCCGGGTTAGCTTTAATACAACTCTGTAATGCCACAAATGGATGAACACAATCCGAACCCTGCAAAACAAGACAATCCATATTCTTGTCTAATATTTTCCAAATATACATATTAGTATATTACAACCTAAAACAACAAATTACTGTATGAGTATGACGCATATATGTAAAAGATTTCAGTCCGTGAATACATTCATAACTATCTGAGTCATCTGACCAACAACACCAAAACTTATCATCGTAAAGATCAACTACAAATGAAAGCAGATGCATTTCTCCCACAGAAAATTTTGAATGTATATTCTTCACAAAGGATAAGAAGATAATAGATTTATTAGGTCAACAAATTAAACACAAATATTGATTTTTTTAAAGACAAATCCAACTACTAGTGCACAAAACAGAAAAAGATTACAACTTTTATGTTATGGAACTTCTTTGAATGCATAACTAGTCATCAATAATTAAAAATCTTTTAGACTGCACACAATTTTTTTTATCTTGCATGCTATGTACTTTAAAGTTTAAACGCCCCTAAAAAAATCTGAAGTTCAAAATGCAAGAAAAAAAAATTGTGCTGTTTAATTTATGTGAGATGTTTACTTAAGATTATAATCATCAGCATTATAGTTACCTTTTCTTCAGCAGTACTTTTGAGAAAACACAGGAAAGCTCCTGAAAACTGGCTACCACAAGGTCCTTTCTTCAAGTCATCTAAACAAGGGCACTCCAATGCTTTTTGGGCTTTTGCATCAAGAGACTAAGAAGAAGATGGTCAATTTATTAAAAGTTTAGGTACGGAAACATGAAATTTTTACTATATAAAATACTAGCTAGCAAGAATTTTATAAGGACAAACCGCATTCTCATCTTCATTGCCAAATTCTGCTGCTTCTGCAAATGCAAAAGGTGTACAGTTACTTAATAAGTAAGAATATACATAGACAGATCTAAGATAGTGGAGGCAGCCGACTCCACAATTACATTAAAAAACAACGAAGAGACATTCAGCCATAGGTGTTCACTTAAAAGGCGTTCCCCTGATGATGCTACTAAGTCTTATAACCATTTAAAGGGGTACTATCAATTGAAATGTTAGAATGAAAAAACTGACAGAGAAAGCAAGTGGCGTCTACTTGAAGGGTGATACATTTATACATCGGTAAAAAAAAAATAGTAACAATGCTAAATAAAGTTAGATAAAGTCATTTGGACAGTGATGCTACGGCTAACATAACTTAACCTTGAAACCTAGATTGCAACAAACAAGCTAACAGCAACCTAAACACTCTTGTTCTATAACCTCGATTTATCTTTTCAAAGTTCTTGGTCAAATTAAGCTTGGTGAGACTAGTTCACGAAATGTGCATCATGAAATTGCAAGTCTCCGTGTGTGTTATATTGGACCAATGTTTTGAAAACATTTTTGGGCAAACTTCCAAATATGTTTGATAATACATTTTTATTGTACATTTTTTAGTGAATAATTGAATAAATTGGTACATTATTTTTCCCATTTTACGCTTGGTTTGCATTTATCTTGATTGTGCAGATTTTATGAAGATTTTCGTGATTTGCTTTTAATTGAAGAATATTTGTATTAAAGTCAAGATAGTGTGATACATCGTCACGAGTCAGCAGAATCGTGGTGAATCAAGCAAGATATCATCTTGAATGGGAATGTTGAGCAAGCGCTTTGTCACGAAGATTATTGTGAATAAATTAGAGATCTTTGTAATTAATTCTCCTATGTAAAGTTTTAGTATAAATAGACCCCTAGACTCATTGTATAGAACACATCTCTAGCTCTACACACCTCTCATCTCTTACCTCACCTTTCTTGTAAATTTGTAGTGTAGGTTAGTTCTTCTTTTCCTTCTTGCAGTTTGTATTTAATAAATAAAGGTCAAGTTCATCTCCACATCTGGTATGAGTTCTTATTTTACTTATATTATGATTGTCTCGATGATACTTGGCTAGAGTCCCTATCTGAGGGGCGGATGTAGTTGGCTGAAAGACATGGAATTCATTGGTGTATGTGCTTAATTGTGATGTATTTGTTTCATTGATTATCTCCAATATCATATCTATGTGAGTAATTTCATACGAGCCACACAAGTAGAGTTGGGAGTTCGTATAGTTAGGATCCATACGATTTTTTAGAATTGATTTACTTTGAGACATTTATATAAAGTTATTTTTGTGACTTTTGAATGTAATTTGATTTGGAATTATTGGTTTTCTTTATTCCGAATACTTATGAGTTTGATTGTTATTAAAAGTAAATATTTTAAACACCTTGATTTTCATATTTAGCTGATGAAATTTGTCCTTTAGATATTTCTATCATTAGTGCTAATTCAGTTGTTTATTTATTAGAAACTTAATTCGCGTTCTCTGTGGTTCGACCCGTACTTGCCCCCGTACTCACGTACGCCCGTGCACTTGCGGTATTTTTATTACTTAAAGAATTTTTCCTCAACAAGTTTTTGGCGCCGCTGCCGGGGAACGCGTCATTGAGTTTTTTTTAATTTTTTTTTCAAATTTTTAATAAATTATTTTTCTGTTTTTATCAAAAACAGATCCGAAAAATACTACTACTACGTTCTTTGCCTGTGAAACAGTTTTGTCTGTTGTGTTACTTCGTGTAGTTTAGAAACATTAAGTAGTACAAGTATTGTTCCTGTTTTGTCCCGTAGCCAAGTTATATTTAAAAAAAAAAAAAAAAAAGCAACGGAGTACAGTGCTAATTAGTTCAGGAAATTGACTTTGTTTAAAAAGTTTGTTATTATTTAGCTAGAAATAATAAATCGTAGAATCAGTAGCATAGTAACATTATTAGTAAATAAATTGTTTTTCTATTTTTATTCTATTTTTTTTTATTTCTTTCACAAAGAATAAAAAAATAGAGTAAAAATATTTTGTGTTATTTGATTTGTTTTATTTTGATTTTTCAGGTATCTAATTGCGGCTTAAGTTAGCTCCTCGCGGAAATAATTGCTAAGCTATTTTGGGTACAATTTTTTTTCCCCTAAATTTTTTTTAAAAAAAATAAAAAATTAGCTTAGAATTTTTATTTTTTTATTTTTAGATAATTTTGAGCTCAATTAGGAAGGTACCTAAAAGAGAAAGTAATTTGGAATTATTCGAACTTTTTGGTGTCTAGGCAAGTGTATCACTTACCTGGCCAATTAAGATTGGTGTCTAGGATGGCGGTTCTCTAATTCAGCGCCTTGTTTCAAGGAAGTGCCCCCGCTTGACTGGCCAATCGGTTTGAATAAATCTAGATTTATGGACTTTTTGGTGGTCCAAAAGTTAGGAGCTGTCTAGATTCTTTTTAGGATAACTTAGGATTAGAATTTTTTTTTCCCTTTTCTTTTGTGTAAATTTTTTTTTTTTTTTTAATGTGCTAATTGCTAGTTAATATAGAATTCATTCAAGTGTATGCACACTACCAAAGTACTAGCGGTTATTTAACTCGCCCACCCGTTAGACTTTAAGTTACTCATCCATCATCATGGAAGATACTTTACCTTCTCCTTCTACCCCACTCCATCATATCTTCTATCCCGAACAAACAAATTGTAGGTCTCTTCTTGAAAATGAACAAGAGACTGATAAAGAACTTAGGGAATTGTTTAGGGATATGTCATCCAGAGAAATGCTTGAGGAGCTAAATACTATTACTGTAAAGTGGGAGACCCAATGTGAGGAGAGTCCTCTCGAGAGTAAAATCTTTGAAAACCCTTTCATGATAAAGCCCCGTAGACTTTCACTTTTTCCTCCAAATTATGAGTTTAGTTTCTTAGCGGCCTATGACACTGATTCACCCTTTATTGTTCAAGACCAAGAAACTCAAGTTAATAATCAGTTTCAACAACATAAGGAAGCACATACTTGGTTTAGGATATCTAACAAGGGAGAATGTTTATTCGAGGTTTTCAACCTTGATTGCGACATTCAAGGTCACACTTTTGATGAGTACTTAAGAAATCTAGAACACTTTCATGTTAGGTGTAAGCATAAATTTTGGGAGAGACTTCATGGCCTAGTCAAGCAAGGTGTTGGATAGTAGTCAAGATTTGATATGGGGGAGACATGTACAATTGTATAATTTGTTTTGTAGAGTTTTTTTTTCTTCTTCTTTTTAAATAGGATTGCAAGCGACTTCCGAGTTTTTCCCTCTCCGCCATAGTGAAAGAATGGTACACCTCTATCTCTATTGTGTATTCTTTTCTTTTACATTGAGGACAATGTAGATTTTTGATATGGGGGGAGTCAGTTGTGATTAGCTTCAATCCTGTTATTATGTCGTCTAAAAAATCATGTTTTTATTGTAGATTTTTAGTTTGCATGTAGTGTTAGAAGCATGTAGTTCATTCTATAATAGTATCTTGTTCTGTTTTTCTTCTATAGTGCATTCTGTTTAGTTGCATTGCATATGAAGATCCTTAGTCTGTTGGTAGTTCAAGTTATTAGCCGTTGACGAATCCTGTGCCCATAAAACACGACACGAGTCTTGCCATGATCACAAATTGCCATGATTTATGTATGCTTAGTACGCACTTGTATTAGTGGTGTGTCTTGGTAACTTTTGTTTCAAATATTTAAGGGGGACGTGTCACGAATTGGGTGTGCCTTTAGAGGAGCTGCCCTTAGGTCAGCTTAAAAACTTTGAGTCTTCACCTTTGAGCTAAGAGTCGTAGTAGTATAAGTTTGGGGGGAAGCTTGGGGGTTAAGCACTTACATAACAAAACAAAAAAAAAACAAAACAAAACAAAAAAAGAGGAAAAAAAAGAGAGAAAAAAAAAGAAAAAAAGAAAAAAAATAGTTATAGTACCGATAAAGTTGAATGTTAGTGGGGAAGTTGACTAGGTTGGGCTCATTAATAACCCGAGTAAGCAAGTCTGAGGGGACTTTGTGCCTAGCAACCTAAGGTCTTTTATGGTCTGGGATTGCTGACCTAACACTCGCTAAATGGGTATTAGTGTATAAGTCTTATGGGACCTCAACCATTGCACAGTCAATCTAACCACTAGCACTAGAAATGGGGGTTTTGGTTGGTGGAGCCTTATGGACTCCGTGACTCACTTGCACTGAGGAGCGTTGGACTTAGGCCGAGCAAATAAATACCAAAGGTGACGACCTCATAATAATAGTTTAGTATGTGAACAAAATAGATGTAGGAATAAAAGTGTAAGACCCCCACGTTAAGCCCAAATGGACACTCAGAGTCGAGGTAACGGGGTGTTAAAGCTTAGTTCTTAGTCTGACCCTATGGCTTAACCAAAGAGGGTGACATCTAGCTAGTGACATCTTCCCAGTTTTCTAAAATGTGTTTCTAAGATTGTTCACACTTTACTCGTGTACGCTAGCTGTAGCTCATGGTAGTGTTAGCCTGATAAATGTCGTGTCAAAAGCACAATCAGAGGCACTAATGATGACTTGACGAAATCCAACGGTAAAGGATCTTTTGCATCATCATATAGAATAATTGCATTCATGTAGGTGCATGAAAGATTTTATGGGTATATCTTCTGTAAACCCTTAGGAGACAAAACTCCTCTTGTAGAGATCGTCTACGAGTTTAACGGGTTGGTACACCTAAAAGTATCCGTGATTCCTACGACAGTGAGTATAGGTTTTTCTTTAATCTCGAGGACGAGCTTGACTTTGATATGGGGGAATTTGATAATACATTTTTATTGTACATTTTTTAGTGAATAATTGAATAAATTGGTACATTATTTTTCCCATTTTACGCTTGGTTTGCATTTATCTTGATTGTGCAGATTTTATGAAGATTTTCGTGATTTGCTTTTAATTGAAGAATATTTGTATTAAAGTCAAGATAGTGTGATACATCGTCACGAGTCAGCAGAATCGTGGTGAATCAAGCAAGATATCATCTTGAATGGGAATGTTGAGCAAGCGCTTTGTCACGAAGATTATTGTGAATAAATTAGAGATCTTTGTAATTAATTCTCCTATGTAAAGTTTTAGTATAAATAGACCCCTAGACTCATTGTATAGAACACATCTCTAGCTCTACACACCTCTCATCTCTTACCTCACCTTTCTTGTAAATTTGTAGTGTAGGTTAGTTCTTCTTTTCCTTCTTGCAGTTTGTATTTAATAAATAAAGGTCAAGTTCATCTCCACATCTGGTATGAGTTCTTATTTTACTTATATTATGATTGTCTCGATGATACTTGGCTAGAGTCCCTATCTGAGGGGCGGATGTAGTTGGCTGAAAGACATGGAATTCATTGGTGTATGTGCTTAATTGTGATGTATTTGTTTCATTGATTATCTCCAATATCATATCTATGTGAGTAATTTCATACGAGCCACACAAGTAGAGTTGGGAGTTCGTATAGTTAGGATCCATACGATTTTTGAGAATTGATTTACTTTGAGACATTTATATAAAGTTATTTTTGTGACTTTTGAATGTAATTTGATTTGGAATTATTGGTTTTCTTTATTCCGAATACTTATGAGTTTGATTGTTATTAAAAGTAAATATTTTAAACACCTTGATTTTCATATTTAGCTGATGAAATTTGTCCTTTAGATATTTCTATCATTAGTGCTAATTCAGTTGTTTATTTATTAGAAACTTAATTCGCGTTCTCTGTGGTTCGACCCGTACTTGCCCCCGTACTCACGTACGCCCGTGCACTTGCGGTATTTTTATTACTTAAAGAATTTTTCCTCAACAATGTTGTAAGACTAAAAAAGGCCTTCATCCCAGAATTCACAAGTAAAACTACCCCCAAAAATTACATTAAAAAATAATCTTGATTATACAGACCAGTAAAGACTGTAATTACTAACTCAATTTAACAAGAAAAAGTAAAGGGGTTACTTGTTTTATCTCTTTGAATATTATTACATAAGCTAAGGGTTTATGATTATGTACTTTTGGGCTTAAATTTGACATTTTTACTGTTATTCAAGATTAAAGAATACAACTAAAACTAAAAATTAAATAAATTAAATAACAAGAAATATGTAAATATATAAATATATAAATATACCAGCCATTAGTGATTCCATGGAAGGAGGTGATGATGATTCTTGGGTGGGCTTAGCTGCTAATGGTTCCTCCCTACTTGTATCACTATCCTGACTATGTACTTGTCCCATTTAAAATTTGGCCGTGTGTGTACTGAGAGAGAGAGAGAGAGAGAGAGAGGTAGACAGAATGAGAAATGTATCAAAATTCTAGGTCTTGAGTTTTCTTGATATTTTTCAAGTGCAGGGAAGGAAGATTGTATATTTTGGCTCAAATTTTAGGTTAATCCGGGTCGGGTTTTTTAGACATTAGAACGGGTCGGGTTAGAAGCCAATTACTAACAATTAGCGATCAATAATTTGTACCGAAGTGACAAAACAAGATTTATTTTGGACGATTAATTTGAATATACTTGATGGATATAATTACATGTTTTATTCACCTAATAAAATTATACTACGTATAAAATTAACACACAAAAAAAAATATACCAACATTTTTTTTATAAAAGCAATTTTAAAAAAAATACACTATGTAAAAATATTTAGGACCCAAAAAAATTGATAAACTTTCTTTTTTGGGAAGTCCCAAAACTAGTGAACCTATTATACCTATTTTTGAACAGTACTTTTTACTATTATACCCATTACTTCTACATTTTATACATTTTTTACACTATTAGAACATTCACATCTCGTACCTCATCCCTATCCCTAAATTCTTACTAAAAATAGTAAATCTCCAAACAAAAATAGTAAATCCCTAAAATTATCAAAAATATTTTACATCCCATTCCCCATTTTCCATCCCCATATCCCTATATTCTTTTTTATATTACTTTTTTCTCTCTCTTTCATTTACAACTTTAACTACCAAAACCCACTCACTATCTACAAATATAATTTAACGTTATTATATGAAGAGAGAGGGGGTTTGGGGAAGCTTTTGGGGAAAGAACAAAGTCCCTAAGGGCAAGTCCAACAATGTCCTACATTATGCCTTATAAATATCATAAAAATTAGTGTTCTAGCGATTTAGAACATTATTTTTATGTATCAACTCCAACAATATGCCTTATCCTTGTGCCTTATTATTAAAATAATAATATATTTGATAAAAGAAGGGTAGAAAAGGAGGAAAGTTGATTTTTTTTATTGATAGAAAATGAAATAAGGCATGACTAGTGGTGTCCTAAAAATAGGGCATGTGATGAATGTCCTAGTGTTTTAAGACACCACTAAGACATTGTTGGAGCACATTTTTTCCTAAATGCCCTAAATTTTAGCTAAGGACGTCAATTTAGGACATTGTTGGACTTGTTCTAAATATGGGGACTTGAGTTATGACCCTAAAACTAAACCCCAAAATGGGGAATGGGATGGAGGGGTATTTGTATTTTAGAAGAAAAGTTGAACAAATTCTCAAATTATGGGGATGGGGATGAGGTACGAGATGTGAATGCTGTAATAACCCTAACTTTAGCGATGCTACAGTGATCACATGAATAGTAAATTTGGAGGATTTAGAGAAATGGTATGTAGGTACCCTATAATGGAAACAGAAAATGAATAAACAGAAACCATATTAATATTATACACTGAAATTAAGTGACTCGAAATGACGATAGATTTCAGAAATTCCTGAATATGGATTTTGAGGATTTTGATTTTGAATAAGCTTTGATTGGATATTAAGGAGCATGGAAATATTATAAGAATTATATATTGAGGAATTAGAAGATTTAGGTTAAACCAAGGGATTATTAAGTTAAGAGAATACCAAAGGAATTTGGATTGTTAAATGATTTCAGAACCACTGAGATAATGAGGTATATTCGAAACGAACCACAATTAGACGAGTATGGAAACCAAGCAACCAAGATTAGTAATATAACAAGGATACATACCACATTAGTTACCAATGTGATTGGCATTTTACTTAGAAAATTAAGAGATTAGGAGATTAGATCATCCAAGTGACATCACCATCCAATAACACATGTTTTAAGGGGCAAATTAGTACTTTTGCAAGGTTTTAACCACAAATATCTTCCAAGGCTTCCATAACACTCTAGATTAACAAGTAAACACCAAGATAAGATCTAACCAACACAAAACAAATCTCATCTTCTTCATTTCATCAAAATTCGTAGGTCACTATTCATCAAGAAAAAAATCAATTTCAAAACCCTAGCTATAATCAACTAAAAATCAAGGGAAAAATCATGGAGGTTACTTGAGGATATATAGAGACATCCACCAAGTTTCATAGCAATCAAGCATCATTTAGTAAGACTATACAAGCTATTGTAAGGTTGTTTAAGGGCTAGCTAAGGATTATTAAGTGTTGTTAAAGCTTCAAGAAGAAACTCCGGAAGAGCCACGAGCCATACCGTCAGGATACCGAAACCGAGGCAAGATCTTTTCTATCCCTACTTGGAAATTATCTATCTTTAAAGAAACTTGATTTCATGGAATATATATATATATATATGTGATGCTATTATTACTATATTGTTAAGAATTTGTTTTCCTTGATTATTGATGTTAAAAAGGAAGGTATATGAGTATGATATGAATATGGATATGGATATGAGTATGAGATGGATATGAATATACATAGAGATGATTATGCATGAAGTGAACATGCCTTATGATTAAGGGAATATGAAGGAATGGTATCAGTTGTTATCTAGAGTTATATATAAAGGAATGGTATCAGTTGTTATCTAGAGTTATATATAAAGGAATGGTATCAGTTATTATCTAGGGTTATATGATTTATAATATTATGTTAAAAATATTCTTTCTAAATGTTGTGACAGATATTACTGAGTATTATTTAATACTTCTAAAATAAATGGAATACTCTATGTATACAAGAACATATTTGATTTCATCGAATATAGAAGAGATGTTTGAGTCATAATCAAAGTATTATGACATAAATATTTTAAAGGTGATGATAAATGGAAATGGAAATGATATATGTGAAGGGAAATGTGAATGGAAGTGGAAAAATGTGAAATGGAATATGATAATGGTAAAATGATTTGAAAAAGGGGGATTGCAACCGTAAGCGTAAGAGGCTGTGTGGGAGTGGCACAGTCCAGCATTCAATATTTTTCTTACGGTACGAAGATGCCAAGGGAGGATGTAGCATGTAGCCTTCCTCCAGGGTTGATTACCAGGTAGGGATCATCCCTTCTACTAGTAGTAAACAGAGAGCGGATACGGTCAGGCGACTGATCATCGTCCTACGTATCTGGCGCCAGCAGATATCCCCAAAACTTGAAAGAAAGAATTGAAAATGGTTTTCAGATTTCTATAACTGAAAACAGAAAAGTGATATGAAATGATGGAATTATTGTTACAAACGAAGAGAAACTGATTTAATATTAATTTGTATGATTGTTGCATAAGAAGGAAATGAGAAGATTATAGCGAGAGATTTGTTCAAGTTTTTATATTATCTTGAAAGATTACACTGAAATGGTATATTGATGGTTATAGCATTCAAGAAGAGGAACTGATATTATATGATGTTAGAAGCGAGACTGAGGGAATGATACTATATATTTCTTACGTACAAGGATAATTGGGAAGTGTATATACATATTGAATGGAAATAAAATTCTTCCATAATAACTGAAGTTTGCTTTTGTCTATTATATATATATATGTAACGGTTTATTTTCCTTTGATGTTAGTAGATAGAAATTACCCTGCTGAGCTATTTTGGCTCATTCTTGCTACTTATCTATATACAGCTAGGAATGCCAATACTTCGCAGAACGCCCCGCAAGAGGGTAGGGGGAAGGTGACCTTATGAGAACTTATGTATAATTAAGTGTGTAAGAATGTAATAAACTTTTGATTGTTGAAATGCTTCATGTCGAAGTATAATTCAACAATGTATTTAAGCTTGATTCTGGTTTGTAATAACTCTTTGAACTCTCAACTCTAAACTGTTATTATGGTGAATGTTGTTTTCTGAGCATATGACTGGTGTGTGTGTGTGTGTGTGCGTGTATTATTGCGGGGTCAATTGCATAAGTATTGATTGAAAAAAAAAAAAAACCCAAGAGATATTGATATTGAATGGAAATTGGTCCGTGACGGCCTGGATTCATGACCCCGGATTTGGGACTGTCACAAATGCTCTTACATCCACTACTTTCCTCCACTATCTCGCATTTCTTCCACTATCTCACATTTATTATTAAATATTGATAAGTCCTACCATCGACTTTTTAATTAACTTTACACTTTTTTAATACATTTTCTTAATCTCCGTGAAAGTTAAAGAGGTTCAAACAATTAGGGACGGAGGAAATAGATATTTAGGATAATTTCTTAAATTTTTTATATTAATATTTAAATTAATATTTTTACGATCAGAAATATCAAAAACGGTACTCGTAAATTAATTGAGTACTTAATTAATTATCAGAAAGCCAATTAAATTTGTGCAAGTACTTTTTTTTTTTTTTTGAGGGGGTGCAAGTACTTAATTGAGTACTCAAATATCAAAAACGGTACTCGTAAATTAATTGATTATTCGAATTTTGAAAACATAATCGAGTTGAACAAATTTTCGATCTCTAAAATCTTGGTTTGTAGTACAAGGTTTGAATGAAGTTTCGTGAATACTATATTTTTTTTATTTAAATTAACAAAAACACCCTTATATTTATTTTAGAAAAGTTTTGACCTCAAATATTATCTAGGTCAGCTTGAGGCACATGCATTTCTCCATTTATATTATAATTAAAATTTTAGTTTAATCACAATTTTAAATGATTTAAAATTTTAGGTTCCCCACTAAAACACTGAAAACACATCATGTATCCATCGAAAACAGAAAATGAAATGAAGTGAACGCATATAAAACCGTGGATTAGTATGGGCAGTGGGCTACCTTTACTGCTTTACAGTACAGTGTTCCCTCCGTCTCATAATATTTTTCTCGTTTGGAGAAAAACACGGATTTTAAAAAAAAAAAAGTTTTTAAAGAGTAGTGGGTGAAATAATGGATATTAAATTTTGTTTTTAAAGTTTAGTGGGTGGAATAGTGGATACTTAATATTATTTTAAATAGTAGTGGGTATTAAATATAGTTATTTTATGGCCTAGTTATTTTATGGCCTAAAATGGAAAGAGTTTTTTGAATGTCCCGATAAGGAAAGTGAGAATAGGGATGGGAAAAAAATCCGATCCGACGGATACCCGATTCGAAAACCGATTTTTTATCCGATCCGAACCCGATATTTTGGATTTGGATATGGATATGGATTTAAATTTTAAACCCGAAAGATTTTGGATATGGATATGGATTTCATGAAACCCGATCCGAAACACGATCCGAAACTCGAAACCCGATCAAAACCCGAGCCGAACCCGAAACCCGAAAAATACTCGACTTTTATTTATTATATTTTATATTTTATATATTATATATTATATATAAATGTATATTATAAATACATATTATACATACACTATTATATATATATATATATATTATATAAATGTATATTATAAATACATATTATACATACACATATCTTTGAGACATAAGACATGGAAAGATCGAGAAAATAAATTGTCATGGATGTAGCGGTATTTTTTAACTTACACAATTTTTTTTATTTTTTTGTTAAGCAACTTATTTACACTATTTTTAATTTTTAATACCCGAAAAAAACCCGATCCGATCCGAAACCCGACGGATTTGGATTTGGATATTAAGTTTTGGATCCGAAACCCGATACGATCCGAAACCCAAAACCCGAAAATATTTGAATTTGGATTTTGCAAAACCCGAGCCGAACCCGACCCGTTCCCATCGTGAGAAGAGTTTTAAGGGACAAAGGAGTACTAGTTTTCGTGAAAACAAAAAAGCAAACGATTATAAATATATAAATTTTAATTTTCAATTAAATTTAACCGTTAAAAAGTCAAATAAATCACGGAAAGAGTAGTGTTTTCCCCGTTATATTTTATTAACTGTTTTAGCTTCCCAACGTTCATAAAAAAATTAAAAAAAGCATCGGATATTTTTGAAAGTATTTTAAAATGTATGTATAAACATCCCGTGTCATTTTTAAAAGGATATTCTTATGGTACCTTTTTGGTATTGATTTTTTTTAATGATATCATGCATATTTTTCTCAATAAAATAGAAAAATGTTGGAGTCTCCAAATTGGATCCCAAAAAAAAATTCCCAAATGACATGTGTCATTTTTTTATTGGAAAATGCTAGGTACCCCAAATTGGTACCCAAATTTTTTCCCAAAATACACATGTCATTATCTGAATGGTTATAATTACAATGGGCCCGCCAGAGCCATATAAATCTCACCAATTAAATTTTTTCATACATCCAACTCATCAATGCCACATCATTTGGGAGCATTTTTTGGTTGGGGTACCTAGCACGGGGTACCTAGCACTACTCTTTTTGATTAGTCATATTATGATGGGGCCCCATGTATTTACATCAATCATATCAATTAAAATATCCCATACTGCCAAATCACCAGTGCCACATCATTTGGAAACTCTTTTTGGAATCCAATTTGGGATCTCTAGCACTACTCATAAAAATATCTTCCATCACTAGAAAGTTAGTTAATTTTAATGGAATATTATTAATAGTACCCTTCTGATATTGGCTTTTCCGAAAGGTACCCTTGTAAAATTTATATTTAATTCAATTTTGAACATAAAAATATTTTAAAATGAAGTGGGTCTTTATAATTTCATATTCTTCATCTTAAAATTTTAAAGTTTAAAATTTCGATTTTTAATTTTTCACCAATTTTCCACTTAATTTTGATTTCTAGAAGTTATTTAATTGATTTTAAATTATTTTTCAGGATAACGAAATTACCTTTTTGTCCCTATCTTTTAATCCCTAAACACCCAGTTCCCCGAAATTTGGGGATTTCTCTATTGTTACGAATTGGTTATGAGAGTGGGTTGGTTCTGGTTTTAAAGCATCCCATTTTTGGAGCTCCACAACGACCACTTGTGTCGGCAGTGAAATTGAAAGAACCGATGCTGTGGAATATCAATCTTTTTCATTGATTCTTGGTGGGTTTAGATTTTTGTAATGATTAATAGTTGATAACAATTGTATGAATATTTGCTTAGCATCAAACATTTGATTAACGTTTTGCTTAACAAAAAGGTATTTTTATTGAGAAAATAAAATCTTGAGTGTACCATTCGGAAAAAACAATATCAAAAGGGTACCATAAAAAATATTCCATTAAAATTACTATTTGACTAATTTTCAAAGAACAAATATATTTTTATTGAGAACACAAAACAAATCATAAAAAATATACAGTGATAGAAGAGTACCGATGAGAATATTTCTTTTTAAAATTTAAGAATACTAGCTTAAAACCCGTGCGATGCACGGATGTTCTTTAATATAACAGAATTTTTTTTATTAGAATTCAAAATTTTAAGACATAAATTTTCTTGGCTTAAAATTTTAAAAAATATGATCTGATATAATTATATATATATATGTTGTCCGTGATATTTTTAGAAAATGATTGATTTTAGTTTGAAAATATTGAAAAGATATAGAAAATATGAAATATTTTAGTTGAAAAACGTAATCGGTTAGTTATTGGTTATTATATTGTTATTATTTTATTGTACTTAAATAAAGCAAACCAAATAGGTTTTTCTGAAAAAAATAAAAATAGAAAAGGTAATGTATTTTAGCTGAAAAAGGTAATTGGTTATTTATTAGTAATTATAATATTTTATTTTATTAAACATAATTGCTCATAGTTTTTTCAGAAAAGGAAACATTTTAGCTAGATAAACTGTATTTTACGTAAAAAAAAATAATTGGCTATTGAAAAATAGAAAATGTAGCATATTTTACTTGAAAAAGGAAAGAATTTCTCATATTTTATGTGAAAAAAGATTAGTTATTGAAAAATATAAAAGGTAACATGTTTTACCTGGAGAAGGAAATTTATTAGTTATTAGTAATTATAAATAATTAAGTAAGGATAATTACGTAAAATGACATGTAACATTAAATAAGGGTAAATAAATAAAATTAATTGAAAAAAATAGAAAAATATAAAAGGTAACAAATTTTAGCTGAAAAAGGTAATTGATTAATTGTTAGTAATTATAATATTTTATTTTATTAAACAGAATTGCTAATAGTGTTAAATAGAACCGCCGGTGATATAATTGGAAAAAGAGAGATTTTAGTTAGAGAAAATAGAAAGGTAAAATGAAGATGACATGATTTATGTGAAAATGGAAATTGATTAGTTTATAGTAATTATAATTTAATTATGTTATTTTACTAAATAAAATTGCTCATAGTTTTTAGAAAATGAGAAATTAATGTTGCTCGTTATATTTCTAGAAAATAAAGGGAATTTAATTAGAAAAAGAAAAGATGATATATTTTAGTTGCAAAGCTAATCGGTTAATTATTAGTATTATAATATTATTATAATATTTTTATTAAATAGAAACGCCCGTGATATAATTGGAAAAAGAGGGGTTTTAGTAAGAGAAAAGAAAAAAGGTAACGTGTTTTGGCTGAAAAAGGTAACCGTCCATGATATAATTGGAAAAAGAAAGATTTTAGTTAGAGAAAAGAGAAAAGGTAACGTGTTTTGAGTGAAAAAGGTAAATGATTAGTTAATAGTAATTATAATATAATTATGTTATTTTATTAAACAAAACTGTTCGTAGTGTTTTTAAAAAAGAGAAATTTTAGTTAGATAAAATGCAAAAGATATTCTAATTTACTTGAAAAAGGAAATTATTTAATTATTGAAAAATAGAAAAGGTAATATGTTTAACCTGAAAAGGGAAATTGATTCGTAATGGAGAAATTTTAGTTAGATAAAATATAAAAAAAATTGTATTTTACTTGAAAAAGGAAATTGTTTAATTCTTGAAAAGTAGAAAAGATAATATGTTTACTCTGAAAAAGGAAATTGATTAGTTAGTATTAATTGACTAAGGATAAATAAGTAAAATCAACAGGTACCGTACCGACCGACCGACCGACCGACCAACCAAACTTTTAATGTTTCGGTTTTTATATAATAGTTGAGTGAAAAAGGTAATTGATTAGTTAATAATAATTATAATATAATTATGTTATTTTATTAAACAAAACTATTCGTAGTGTTTTTAAAAAAGAGAAATTTTAGTTATATAAAATGCAAAAGATATTCTAATTTACTTGAAAAAGGAAATTATTTAATTATTGAAAAATAGAAAAGGTAATATGTTTAACTGAAAAGGGAAAGGAAATTGATTAGTTAGTATTAATTGACTAAGGGTAGATAAGTAAAATCAACAGGTACCGTACCGACCGACCGACCAACCAACCAAACTTTTAATGTTTCGGCTTTTATATAATAGTACTAGCTTAAAACCCGTGCGATGCACGGATGTTCTTTAATATAACAGAATTTTTTTATTTGAATTAAAAATTTTAAAACATAAACTTTCTTGGCTTAAAATTTTAGAAAAATATGTTCTGATATAATTATATATATGTTGTCCGTGATATTTTTAGAAAATGATGGATTTTAGTTTGAAAATATTGAAAAGATGAAATATTTTAGCTGAAAAACGTAATCGGTTAGTTATTAGTTATTATATTATTATTATTTTATTGTACTTAAATAAAGCAAACCAAATAGGTTTTTCTAAAAAAAAATAAAAAAATAGAAAAGATAATGTATTTTACCTGAAAATGGTAATTGGTTAATTTTAATAATTATAATATTTTATTTTATTAAACATAATTGCTCATAGTTTTTTTAGAAAAGGAAAAATTTTAGCTAGATAAACTGTGTTTTACGTAAAAAGAAAAATTGGCTATTGAAAAATAGAAAAGGTATCATATTTTACTTGAAAAAGGAAATAATTTCTCATATTTTATATGATAAAAGATTAGTTATTGAAAAATAGAAAAGGTAACTTGTTTTACCTGAATAAGAAAATTTATTAGTTATTAGTAATTATAAATAATTAAGTAAGGATAACATGAAGATGACATGATTTATGTGAAAAAATGGCAATTGATTAGTTTATAGTAATTATAATTTAATTATGTTATTTTACTAAATAAAATTGCTCATAGTTTTTAGAAAATGAGAAATTAATGTTGCCCGTTATATTTCTAGAAAAAAGAGAATTTTATTAGAAAAAATTTATTAGTTTATAGTAATTATAATTTAATTATGTTATTTTACTAAATAAAATTGCTCATAATTTTTAGAAATTGAGAAATTTAATGTTGCCCGTTATATTTCTAGAAAAAAAGGGAATTTAATTAGAAAAATAGAAAAGGTTATATATTTTAGTTGAATTGGTTAATTATTAGTATTATAATATTATTATTATTTTATTTTATTAAATAGAAATGCCCGTGATATTATTGGAAAAAAAGAGGTTTTAGTAAGAGCAAAGAAAAAAGGTAACGTGTTTTGGCTGAAAAAGGTAACCGTCCATGATATAATTGGAAAAAGAATGATTTTAGTTAGAGAAAAGAGAAAAGGTAACGTGTTTTGAATGAAAAAGGTAATTGATTAGTTAATAGTAATTATAATATAATTATGTTATTTTATTAAACAAAATTGCTCGTAGTATTTTTAAAAAAGAGAAATTTTAGTTAGATAAAATGTAAAAGATATTCTAATTTACCTGAAAAAGGAAATTATTTAATTATTGAAAAATAGAAAAGGTAATATGACCTAAAAAAGAAAATTGATTCTTAGTTAGATAAAATATAAAGATATTGTATGTTTAATTTGGAAAAGGAAATTGATTAGTTAGTAGTAATTGAGTAAGGGTAAATACGTAAAAAAAAATACTAACTTTTTTTAAATATGAATTTTGGAGGCTTAAATATTTAAATGAGATGATGATCATAATTATATAAATGTTATCCATGATATTTCTTTAAAAAGAATGATTTTAGTTAAAAAAAAAATATAGAAAATGCGATAGGTTTTAGTTGAAAAGGTAATAAGTTATTTATTAGTAATTATAAAATTATTATTTTGTTTTATAAAATAGAATGCCCGTGATATAATTGAAAAAAGAGAGGATTTAGTTAGAGAAAATTAAAAAGGTAATATATTTTAGGTGAAAAGGGTAATTCATTAATTTACAGTAATTATAATTTAATTATGTTATTTTACAAAATAAAATTGCTCGTAATGTTTTTAGAAAGGGAGAAATTAATGTTGCTCATGATATTTCTAAAAAGGAATTTTAGTTAGATAATATAAGAAAAAGATGATACGTTTTAGCTAAAAAGGATAATAGTTAATATTAGTATTATAATATTATTATTTAATTTTATTAAATAGAGTCGTCCATGATATAATTGGAAAAAGAGAAATTTTAGTTTGAAAAAATAGAAAAAGGTAACGTGAAAATTAAAAGGTGACATACTTTAGGTGAAAATGGTAATTGATTAGTTTATACTTTATAGTAATTATAATTTAATTGTTATTTTACAAAATAAAATTGCTGATAATATTTTTAGAAAATGAGAAATTAATGTTACCCATGATATTTTTTAAAAAAGGAATTTAATTAGAAAAAATAGAAAAGATGATACATTTTTAGCTGAAAAGGTAATCGGTTAATTAATAACATTATAATATTATGATTTTATTTTTATTAAATAGAATCATAATTTGAAAAAAAGAGGTTTTAGTTAGAGAAAATAAAAAAGGTAACTTGTTTTGGCTGAATAAGGTAACCCGTGATTTAATTGGAAAAAAAATAATTTAGTTAGAGAAAAGAGAAAAGATAAAAAATTAATTTATTAGTTAACAGTAATTATAATTTGTTTTTTAATTAGATAAAATATAAAAGATATTACATTTTACCTGAAAAAGGAAACTGCTTAGTTATTAAAAAAAATGGTAACATGTTTAACTTGAAAAAGTGGATTGATTAGTAAACTAAAATTTTTAATTAAATAAAATATAAAAGATTATTTTTAAATGGTAACCCGTGATATAATTGGAAAAAGAGATATTTTAGTTAGAGAAAAGATAATTTGAATGAAAAAATTAATTAATTAGTTAATAGTAATTATAATATGCTTTTTAGTTAGATAACATATATAATATATTATATTTTACCTGAAAAAGGAAACTGCTTAGTTATTAAAAGAAAAGAAAAATGTAACATGTTTAACCTGAAAAGGTAAATTGATTAAATTTTAGTTAAATAAAATATAAAAGAAGATTTTTAAATGGTAACCCGTGATATAATTGGAAAAAGAGATATTTTAGTTAGAGAAAAGTGAAAAGATAATTTGAATGAAAAAATTAATTAATTAGTTAATAGTAATTATAATATGCTTTTTAGTTAGATAACATATAGAAGATATTATATTTTACCTGAAAAAGGAAACTGCTTAGTTATTAATAAGAAAAGAAAAGGTAACCTGTTTAATCTGAAAAAGGAAATTGATTAGCAAAGCAAAAATTTTAAAGGTAACATGTTTAACCTGAAAAAGGAAATTGATTAGTAAAGAAAAAAATTTAGTTAGATAAAATATAAAAAAGATTTTATCTGTAATTAAGTAAGGGTAAATAAGTAAAATCAATAGGTACCAACCAACCAACCAACCAAACTTTTAATGTTTCGGCTTTAATATCCAATTAATATTAATGTTATTAATATTAATCAATTTAAAACATAACTAAAAATCACATCTATTTGCTTTTCTTATATCCCCGGGAGCTTGATTTCATACGTATACTAAATTTTTTTAATTTTAAGTGTTCTCAATTTCCATCTATTTGAATAACCTAATTACCTTTGTTCATCTCTGACATGAACCCTGCATATCCACACCCTTTTTTCAAACTCTAATTACAATTCTACTCTCCAATTCGCTGTTATCCTTTGCCCTTCGCTGAAAAGATAATGTATTTTAGCTGAAAAAGATAATTGATTAATTATTAATAATTATAATATTTTATTTTATTAAACATGATTGCTCATAGTTTTTTTAGAAAAGGAAAAAGGAAGGTTCTGGACTCCTTCCTTTCAAGAATCAGTTTCCATGTTGAAATATGTATCTTGAAGGCTAAGTCAGGCAAGAGTCATATTCTTGTTTGACTCTTACTTGCTGAGCTGTTTTATTACCCTTAATATTAATTACGAAATTAATATTATAATTAGGGTTTGGGCCCATCTGGTGGGCTCCACGTTTGGACCATTCTAGGCTTAATTAATGCCACATTAAATGTGTCTTTAGGGTTTATTTTCAGCCCATATCATTTGCCCCCCGAATTCTGCGATGCACGGATGTTCTTTAATATAACAGAATTTTTTTTAATTTGAATTAAAAATTTTAAGGCATAAATTTTCTTGGCTTAAAATTTTAAAAAATATGATCTTATATAATTATATATATATGTTGTACGTGATATTCTTAGAAAATGATGTATTTTAGTTTGAAAATATTGAAAAGATATTGAAAAGATGAAATATTTTAGCTGAAAAATGTAATCGGTTAGTTATTAGGTATTATATTGTTATTATTTTATTGTAATTAAAAAAAGTAAACCAAATAGGTTTTTCTGAAAAAAAATTAAAAAAAATAGAAAAGATAATGTATTTTAGCTGAAAAAGGAAATTGGTTAATTATTAATAATTATAATATTTTATTTTATTAAACATAATTGGTCATAATTTTTTTAGAAAAGAAAATTTTTGCTAGATAAACTGTATTTTACGTAAAAAGAAAAATTGGCTATTCAAAAATAGAAAAGGTAGCATATTTTACTTGAAAAAGAAAAGAATTTCTCATATTTTACGTGAAAAAAGATTAGTTATTAAAAAATAGAAAAGGTATCATGTTTTACCTGAAGAAGGAAATTTATTAGTTATTAGTAATTATAAAAAGTAAGGATAATTACGTAAAATAACATGTACCATTAAATAAGGGTAAATAAATAAAATTAATTGAAAAAAATAGAAAAATATAAAAGGTAACATATTTTAGCTGAAAAATGTAATTGATTAATTATTAGTAATTATAATATTTTATTTTATTAAATAGAATTGCTAATAGTGTTAAATAGAATCACCGGTGATATAATTGGAAAAATAGATATTTTAGTTAGACCCTTGTCTCCTTTGTAGGAGGTCAAGGGTTCGACCCCTGGGTGTGTGTGAGTTTAGTTTGTATTAGTTTCCTTTCTTTGTATTTGTATTTGTATTTGTATTTGGCCGGGGGTCCTTCGGAAACAGCCTCCCTATTGTATAGGGGCATGGTCTGCGTACAGCTACCCTCCTCAGACACCACTTTGAGTGGTATTATAACTGAGTAAGCTAAGTTTTTTAGTTAGAGAAAATAGAAAATTAACATGAAGGTAACATGATTTATGCGAAAATGGCAATTGATTAGTTTATAGTAATTATTATTTAATTATGTTATTTTACTAAGTAAAATTGCTCATAGTTTTTAGAAAATGAGAAATTAATGTTGTCCGTTATATTTCTAGAAAAAAGAAATTTTAATTCGAAAAAATAGAAAAGATGGTATATTTTAGTTGAAAAGGTAATCGGTTAATTATTAGTATTATAATATTATTATTATTTTATTTTTATTAAATAGAAACGCCCGTGATATAATTGGAAAAAAGGAGGTTTTAGTAAGAGAAACGAAAAAAGGTAATGTGTTTTGGCTGAAAAAGGTAACCGTCCATGATATAATTGGAAAAAGAAAGATTTTAGTTAGAGAAAAGAAAAAAGGTAACGTGTTTTTACTGAAAATGGTAATTGATTAGTTAATAGTAATTATAATATAATTATGTTATTTTATTAAACAAAATTGCTCGTAGTGTTTTTAAAAAAGAGAAATTTTAGTTAGATAAAATGTAAAAGATATTCTAATTTACCTGAAAATGTAAATTATTTAATTATTGAAAAATAGAAAAGGTAATATGTTTAACCCGAAAAAGAAAATTGATTTATAAAGGATAAATTTTAGTTAGATAAAATATAAAAGATATTGTATTTTACTTAAAAAATGAAATTATTTAATTCTTGAAAAGTAGAAAAGAAAATATGTTTAATCTGAAAAAGGAAATTGATTAGTTAGTAGTAATTGAGTAAGGGTAAATAAATAAAATCAACAGGTACCAACCAATCAACCGACCAAACTTTTAATGTTTCGACTTTTAAATGCACGGGTTTCTTTTAATATGTTATATAAATTTTATTTTATGCTATAATTATATTTTTATATAATCATTATTTTGTAAAAATTATTTTAATATTATTTAATATAATTTAATATAAGATTTAGTTAATCATGATTTAAAATTTACAATATTATAGAATTTTAAGTTAAATATGTCGTTGACGGGATTCGAAACTTGAATTTTTAGTAAAATACTTTAATCAAAAAATATATCTTATAATTACATCTAATGGTTCTTATTAATTACTAAAAATCTAACAGAAAAATGGTTTAATATTTTTCGGTGTACATTAATGATTGCAAAATTATGTGGTTTAAAATTTATATTATTAATTTTTTTAAAAAAATATGTCTGACAGAATTCGAACCTTGAAATTTTAGTAAATTAATTTAAACATATAATATATCTAATCATTAGATCTAATGGTTCTGATTTTTTACTAAAAATATAACGGTCATTATTCGTTGTATATATATATGTCTATTATCTTTTGTTAGTGCATAGTGATTAGACGCTATAGTGTTATTTTTTTGGGTATATATTAATTATTGTAAGATTATATTTTAAAATAAAAGTTAACGTGTTTTATTTAGAAAGAAATATTATTGATTGGAAGATACGATATCTTAAGTGTTTATAAAAGGTAATATCATCAATCAATTAAAAGTAAAACTCTTTTAATTAAAAAAAGGCAATCGACTAATTATCACTAATTATATTATTTTACTATTTATTTCAATAATGATGACCGTGACAAACTTTCAATGCCCGTGTGATGCACAGGTTTCTTTCATTATATTATATAAATTTTATTTAATATTATAATTACGTTTTTATATAATCATTATTTTTAATATTTTTTAATTTTAATTTAATATAATTTAATATTCTCATGTTTACGGATTATACTAACGTTTCCTTATTATAAACAATGTATACGGATTTTTAATATATTTTATTAAATAGTGATATAATTGGGGAAAAAAATATTTTAGTTAGAGAAAAAAAAGATAAAAAATTAATTTATTAGTTAACAGTAATCATAATTTGTTTTTTAATTAGAAAAAATGTAAAAGATATTATATTTTACTTGAAAAGGGAAACTTTTTAGTTATTAAAAAAAAAGGTAACATGTTTAACCTGAAAAAGTAGATTGATTAGTAAAGTAAAAAATTTAGTTAAATAAAACATAAAAGAAGATTTTTAAAAGGTAACCCGTGATATAATTGGAAAAAGAGATATTTTAGTTAGAGAAAAGAGAAAAGATAATTTGAATGAAAAAATTAATTAATTAGTTAATAGTAATTATAATATGATTTTTAGTTTAGATAAAATATAAAAGATAATAAAGTAAAAAATTTAGTTAAATAAAACATAAAAGAAGATTTTTAAAAGGTAACCCGTGATATAATTGGAAAAAGAGATATTTTAGTTAGAGAAAAGATAATTTGAATGAAAAAATTAATTAATTAGTTAATAGTAATTATAATATGATTTTTAGTTTAGATAAAATATAAAAGATATTTTATTTTACTTGAAAAAGGAAACTGTTTAGTTATTAAAAAGGAAAGAAGAGGTAACATGTTTAACCTGAAAAAGGAAATTGATTAGTAAAGCAAAAATTTTAGTTAGATAAAATATTTTATATTTTACCTATAATTAAGTAAGGGTAAATAAGTAAAATCAACAGGTACCAACCAACTAACCAACTAACCAAACTTTTAATGTTTCGGCTTTAATATAATAGAATAGATAGATTAGTCCATACGTTAACGTAAAATAAAATGAAAAAATATATAAAAGGTTTTGAAACATCTAGAACAAAGGAAAAGAAGGAACTTAAGTACTGCTCATGTCGGGAAGAAGATTCTTAAGGAATATAAAAATGTACTCTTACCAAACAACAAAAGGAAAAAAGTACTGTACATAAATTACGCCGCCACCAGTAAACGTGGTATTAGGACATTGAATTGACCAGACTAGACACAATAAAGTGTGTTGTTAGTCTAGAGTCTAGACAAAGAAAGAAAAAGCGCAGCTGCCCCCGGTTTTCAACTTCCTGCATATCCTTCTAGATATTTTTTTTAATGTAATAAGTATAATAATACTCTCTCCATCCCATTCATTTTTTTACATAAAAAAATTACGTATCTAACACGTATTTTAAGATATATTTTGAGGATAGTTTTATAAATTATTTTTTATAAAAATAAAATTATTTTATTTTTATAAAAAAAATATCAAAAATAAATTATAAAACTATAATTAAAATACAAAATAAGTTATATAACTATAATTAAAATACGCCTTAAAATCCATGGCAAAAACTCGCCCGCAAATGTAAAAACTCACCCGGGACGGAGGGAGTATATTACAACCCCGTTGGCAATTAAGAAGAGATACAGATAGAGATTTAGATTACAGACTCATAAAGAGTGAGAGGGGTAAGGTGAGTTTTCATATTTCTACAAGGCTTCGAGGCTGCTGCTGTTTTGGTTCTTGTTTTTGGTATCTTTCTTGTGCTTGTTTTGCTAATTTATTCAATTCCTTAAACTACATCTCTCTCTCTCTCTCTCTCTCTCTCTCTCCGTGTCTATGTGTGTTTACATGGTGTGGTAGCTCTCTCTCTCTCTCTCCCCCTCTCTCTCTTTCTCTCTGTTTGTTTGTGTGTTTACATGGGTTGGTAGGTAGGTATGTTTGTGTGTGAGAACTTGAATATACTTGTTTATGGGTTTCGCCCTTGCTCTAAGATCTGCCTTTCTCAATTGTTTATAACTTTTATTTATATGAGTTTGATTCTGAGATCCCTAGCCCACCCCCCTTAATCTTTGTTTTCATGTCTAACATAAACCCCCTGTTAAAATTCATTTCACTATTTTGGCTTTTGGGGTTTTGTTAATTTATATTGATTTCATTGGATATGATAGATTTAGCCTATAATTGAGGTTCTAGTTTTTATTCAACCAAACATACTCCCCTCGTAGTATACCTTGTTAGTAAATTTGTTTTCGTGGAGACCATCTGAGCTTTATCAGTAGTAAAACACATGCATATAGAACAACATATGCTGTCTAACTCTGTTATGGGTATTGGATATGGAGTCTTTGGATCTTCATAAATTTTGGTAGAACCCCATTTCAACCATTTAGGGCTTAATAATGGGATCGCTGTTTCAAGAAACGTGTATACTGTTTGTTTAACGCAGGCATTTTCACTAATTTTTGTTGTTTGCTTGCAGGTGTTGTCTCGATATTACAAGAAGTATTTGTCTTGTTTCATTTAAGATACCAAGATGTCGAACATTGATATTGAGGGAATTTTGAAGGAGCTTCCAAATGACGGCAGTTTTCCAAAGACAAAAATTGTGTGCACTCTTGGCCCGGCTTCTCGTTCTGTACCAATGATTGAGAAGCTTTTGAAGGCGGGAATGAATGTTGCTAGATTTAACTTCTCTCACGGGACACATGAGTATCATCAGGAGACGCTGGATAATCTCAGGATTGGAATGCAGAATACTCAGATCATGTGTGCCGTTATGCTCGATACAAAGGTCATATATTTCCCAACTCTTTAAGCCCATCTGTTTAGTGGGGATTAGTTTCGCACATGATTGTTTAAGCTTTTGATTTTGCCTTGTCATAAGAAATCTCGCATTACATCAATCATTAAATGTGATAATCCTGCTTTGGCTACTTTTGGATTTTATAGAAAATTTTCAAGTATCATTGAATTTCTGTGAAATTGATTGCAATTTACGCATCACATCAGTTAAGTCTTTAGTTGGATAATGGTATGTATATTTTTTTATGGATGTATCAGATAATCTTCCGAATACTTCAATTGGCAATAAAGCATATTTGCTACTATATGAAACACAGGGAGTATTAGTTGCAGAGAAATACTTGAGTATTAATGACTCTGGGTAGTAATTTAGCTAGCGATTCCATTTAGATTATCTGCTAATTTACAATTTATGAGATGAATGAATTGCACTTATCTATTAGCTACGCAGGATGGGACTTGTTGAATTTATAATTTTCTATTATGGTAAATGAGGTATGCTTACTGTAAGCATGATAAGCACTGGCATGAGAGCAGAGTTCGTCATGTGAAGAGCACAAGTTTGTACTGAATTTACTGGAAGTTAGGAGTCGTACGCGGTTAGCCCTCTTGAGAACACTATTCGTTAGCCCTCTTGAGAACACTATTCTCATGATTTGCATGGTTAAAAATATTATATTCTTCTTTGCTTTTTCATGGTCGTATATCTGGTTGGCCCTCTTAAGAATACCCTTTTCTGTCTTCTTATTACAATTTCAGACTTCTTTAGGATGTTAACAACAAAATTGTAAATTGCATGCGGAACCTCATTTATAGCAATTAGCAAGCTGCAACCATGTGGACAAGTTAAATAGGTATGATATATGTGGGAACTTAATATCTGTTTGAAGAACCTAATATAACAGATCTTTGTGAAATCTTGCCATTTGCAACAGAAATGGTCTCTGAAGAACATTTTACGTTGAAGTTGTAATTCTATGTGCAGTGCATCTAAATCTGAACTTCTGTTTGCAGGGACCTGAGATTCGTACTGGTTTTTTGAAAGATGGAAAGCCTATCCAGCTGAAGGAAGGTCGTGAAATCACGATAAGCACAGATTACGACATAAAGGGTGATGAAGAGACTATCTCCATGAGCTACAAGAAGTTGCCCATAGATATCAAGCCTGGAAATACTATATTATGCGCAGACGGCACTATTACTCTCACTGTCTTGTCATGTGACCCAGCTGCTGGAACTGTCAGATGCCGTTGTGAAAACACTGCTATGCTAGGTGAGAGGAAGAATGTGAATCTTCCTGGTGTTGTTGTGGATCTCCCAACACTTACAGAAAAGGACAAGGAAGACATCTTGCTGTGGGGTGTTCCGAACAAGATTGACATGATTGCACTCTCGTTTGTTCGCAAGGGTTCAGACCTTGTTAATGTTCGTAAGGTCCTTGGGCACCATGCCAAAACTATACAGTTGATGTCAAAGGTGTGTAGGTATCTTTGCATAAATGATAAAATGTGATGTATGGTGTGCCAACAAAATTTGGTCATTTATTATGTATGTTAACTTCTTATGGGATGTCATTGACATGCTGAGTTTTATAGTAGATATCTACTGGTACTCTTTAATCAATATACTTGTCATAATGACATCTTGTGATTTAATCTCTTGTAGGTGGAGAATCAGGAGGGAGTTATCAACTTTGATGAAATCTTGCGTGAGACGGACTCATTTATGGTTGCTCGTGGTGATCTTGGAATGGAAATCCCAGTTGAAAAGATATTCTTGGCACAGAAGATGATGATTTATAAGTGTAATCTTGCTGGAAAGCCAGTGGTAACTGCCACTCAGATGCTTGAATCAATGATCAAGTCTCCACGTCCCACCCGTGCTGAGGCCACTGATGTTGCTAATGCTGTCCTAGACGGGACTGACTGTGTCATGCTCAGTGGGGAAAGTGCAGCTGGGGCATATCCTGAAATTGCTGTGAAAACTATGGCTCGTATTTGTATCGAGGCAGAGTCTTCGCTTGACTATGGGTCTATATTCAAGGAGATGATTAAGGCAACCCCTCTGCCAATGAGCCCACTGGAGAGTCTTGCATCTTCTGCTGTTCGAGCAGCCAACAAGGCAAGAGCGAAACTCATTGTTGTGCTGACTCGTGGTGGGACTACAGCAAAGCTAGTTGCCAAGTACAGGCCAGCAGTCCCAATTCTCTCAGTTGTTGTCCCAGTTCTTACAACGGACTCCTTTGATTGGACCTGCAGTGATGAAAGCCCAGCAAGGCACAGCCTGATATATAGAGGCCTGATCCCGATTCTTGCTGAAGGATCTGCAAAGGCTACCGATGCAGAATCAACTGAGGTGATCCTACAAGCTGCTTTAAAATCAGCAATAAAGAAAGGATTGTGCGTGCCTGGTGATGCTGCTGTGGTGCTTCATCGAATTGGATCTGCTTCCGTCATCAAGATTTGTGTAGTGCAGTAAATGAGAGCTTGAGGCTACTGAATCCCATCGGAACTGCGATTTTGTTTTTGGTCTTTATCATGTCTTTATTTAGTCTCAGTATGTTATGTCCGTCTACTAATACAGTTTTTGAGCTACAACATTTTGTGGATGCTTTATTAACATGGTGCTACTGGTTGTCTTCCTATCCAGAATTAATTGTTGGAGCTACTCATTTCATGTTATAGAGTTACAGTAACTATTGCTAATTTGCTATTGCTGTGTTGCCGTGTTACATAATTAATTGCTGGGTTTGGGGTCATCTTTGGATCTTGATTAATGATTCCTGTTTATGGCTCGTGTTATTTCCAGATTTAACATCCATGATTAGTGTCAATATTGAGTCCAGTCTTGATTCTTTTCAAGATCTTGAATAAGCATGATTCAATTTTGTGTGATTTATTTCCAGATTTTGAATGAGCATGATTCGAGAGTCATGATCTATTTCCATATTTTGAATGAGCACAATTCGAGTTGTGTCCGATAATCGCAAGTATTTGTTAGATACAAGTGGTAATCAGAGTACTCAAAACATCAAGGTTGACGGTCTTCAGCAAACGGTTGTGGCTAACAAATCATTTCGCATAAAGTTTTTGCAGTACTAGAGAGAAGGGTTTCATATTTTCATACCAAAAATCCCAGTGTACATGCGTATAAAGTTTTTGCAATACATATTTTCACATTTGTTGTGATAAACGTTTGTTCCTGGCCCGTACCTAAACATCAAAAGTCGTGCCTTAATCAGAACCATAGACAAGAATAAGAAGTGGGAGTGTTCAAATTTGAAACTGCAAGCAAAGAAACGAGGTTTGAAAATGTGGTAGAACCCAATAAAAGGGTTGGACCAGAGATAAGTCGCAACAAAGTAAGGGGTAAATGGACCCTATCCTACTCTTAATCTTATAAAGTGGTGCAGATGGACCAAGTTCCACTTTACATCTTTTGTCCACTCGAATATTTATTACTCCGTATTTTATTTGTGTGTGGAAAATCATTTTAATTTGGCCTAATATTGGTTTTTTAGTTTGGCCTAATATAATGCTTCGAAAAATAAAAAATACTATGATTTAAGAAAGCATTATTTTTATAGGGCCTAACTACACTAAGAGGAAATACTGATTTTTTGTTTCTCGATAACTTGCTCGAAGTCATCATTTTGGGATGTCCACAGTAAAAATGAGTTCATTGTTGAATTAAAAAAGTGATTGGTGTGCGTTGTAATTATAAAACCTCATATTTTTCAACCGTAGAACTATAATCTTATGTTTTCATTCATTTATTTGTATATTATAACAGAGAGAGACATTAGAGTAGACTAAAATCCACCCTCAAAATCCACCCTCAAATTCACCCCCAAAGTTCATCTTTTTTAAAAAATTTTTTTACAAAAATTGATAAAACAGTGCACTTGATCCTCCATAATTTAGTAAATTTTGATGATCTTCCAAATATATTCATCAATTTCATATATTTTTAAATACTATACACATAAATAAATTCATAATATTTTTTTTGAAATCTAGATTGTGGCATGTATTTTCTTATTCAAAAAATTTATTCCAAATTTTGTCCTTCCAAAAAAAATTTCTCATTCCGTCGTCCATGAATGCGAAATATGGATAATGAATGCGAAAGCAAGTCAAGTAAAATCTACAACATTCTATCCTAAACCAACTTCACCTTTACTTCCTCTATCCTTTTTACATACTCCTATATATGTACACAACTCCTAGCTAGTAAAGAAGTGTCAACAAAAACAGTGAAGTTTCAAGAAATCAAGTTCCAATGGTTACTCGAAGCGATTTGTTATGTACCTTAGTTTTGTTAGTGATTACTACAAGTTTAGCAAGTGTATCTGCATCAGTTTACAATGAGAAAATGGAGAATTTGGTTAAAGCTAGACGTTCTTTGCTCGCCAATGGCCTTGGCAACACTCCTCCCATGGGGTACTACTCTATCTTTACACACACAATTGCAAGCATGGTCATAATATATACACACATGTGGTTGTGTGTTTTGATGCATTATTCATTGATAATGAAGTTGCACTATTATTTGTGTGGTTTTAATTATTTGTGCAATGTAAGTTTTACTTGGAGTCTGTCTCACAAGATTTGTTTAAGTTACTAAAAGTACTCGCTTAAGCATTTCTAATAACGAATATTGACTTATAAGTTAGCAGTACGAGGTAAAATCGAACCCGATACCTGGGATCAACAGATGATAAGCTTTATCAAATTAGCTATCTCATCACTCTCGTTAAAAACTGTTAAGTTGGGGATCTCGTCTCTTTTTAGGCCCACCACTCGAACCTGAAACCTCCCACAACCAGAGCTGTGATACCATGTTAAGTTACCAACTCATCTAAAATCATAGTCTTGGAGTAAGGGTGTAATATGTACATAGTCAGTTTCTTGTCTAATTCTTTTCTATTGTTTTTAGATGGAATAGTTGGAATTATTTCTACTGCGATGTCACGGAGAAAGTCATTAGAGAATCTGGTAATATGTTATTTCAATCATTCCCAAATCAATTTTTAGTGTTTGGTTACAATTGTTTCAGTTGCTTATTGTTTCTTCAATATGTCTCTCTTTTATGTCAGCTGATGCTCTGATCTCGACTGGTCTGGATAAGCTTGGTTATAAATATGTTAATATAGGTACATAAAGTTTGTCGCTACTTATTTCATATTCTAGTAATAGCCATATCAAAATATTGATAACTAACATCTTATTGAGAACTTGTTTTCTAGATGATTGCTGGGCCGAACAAACTCGTAACAAAGAGGTTATTAGATGATATATTATTATATTTTCGATTCAAAAGTTGCTCTACTGAAATTATGGTTGAAAACTATCTCCAAGATGATGTCGTTTTAATTTCAGGGTTATCTAGTGGCTAACAGAACCACATTTCCTTCTGGCATTAGAGCTCTAGCCGACTATGTTCACCGGAAGGGTCTTAAGTTAGGAATCTACTCAGATGCAGGGTAAATAATTTTTGTTCTTGATCTGTCTTGTTTTTCGTTCTTAATAATTCTTTTTGTTGGTTATGGGTTGTGAATGTAATGACTGAATTTTAAATACTTCAATATTTGTAGAGAATACACTTGTAGTCATAGAATGCCCGGTTCACTTGGCAACGAGGAAAAAGATGCCAGAACCTTTGCTGAATGGGTACATTTCCCCCTTTTACATATGATAAGACTTTCTTATCTATCCTGCTATGATTATAGTACTATGTACTAACTATGAGTGGATTTGTTTATGCAGCATATCGATTATTTGAAGTATGACAACTGTTTCAACACCGGCCTAAAACCAATGGAACGGTAATGAAGTCATATCGACTCTCAGATGACTCAGAATAAGAATCATGAACTCATTAATTTACTACATATTTGTGTTATGTTGTGATCAATAAAGATATTAATCTTATCACTGTAGGTACCCGGTAATGACCAGAGCTTTAATGAAAGCAGGGCGTCCGATCTTCTTCTCCTTATGTGAATGGTGAACATGTTCTATTGCATCTTACTCTGGATAATATATATGTATTTATGCTTCAAGTAACGTATTTTTCTTCATTGTCTTTGTAGGGGAGACATGCATCCAGCTTTATGGGGTAACAGAGTTGGAAACAGTTGGAGAACCACTGATGACATTACACGTAATTGGGATAGGTATAATAGTTTATCACTCAGTTCGATTTGTATACTAAAGGCCGTGTTTTGTATTTCTTATATTCTCATGGTTTTGCTTTTTATTAGTATGGTGTCTAGAGCAGATCAGAATGAAGTTTATGCAGAGTATGCAAGGCCTGGTGGTTGGAATGGTGAGTCTTATTTACAAGCTATGCTTAAATTAAAAATGAGATTCCTAGAAGCTTAATGAGCTTTCGTTTTTTCTTTTTTGTAAATTAAAACAGATCCGGACATGCTTGAGATTGGAAATGGAGGAATGACACATGATGAAAACATTGTTCATTTTAGCATATGGGCTATTTCCAAAGTATCTCTGACTCTCTCCTTGTATGTTATTTTTGAGGACTTAATTTTTGCGTAATTGCATTGGCGTTGACTATCCGTGAATTCATCTGTATGTTGTTGCAGGCTCCTCTTCTCATAGGGTGTGATGTGAGAAACATGACGAAGGAGACGTTTGAAATAATCAGCAATAAGGAGGTTATAGCTGTTAACCAAGGTGATAATGATATCTTTTGTCTGTCTCTTTATTACAACTGTTAAGGATTCAGTTTTCTCAAATTCAAAGTGGACTTTGCTAGTGACTAAATTTTTTACTTACAGATCCGCTAGGTGTTCAAGCTAAAAAAGTTCGGATGGAAGGTAGCTCTGAGGTAAACTTTACGATTACTTGCATATCGTTTATATGTTGCTACTGTGGGTAAAAATTTATTCCCATGTCTTTTGGTCATCACAAGGTCTGGGCAGGACCGCTTTCAGGTTACAGAGTAGCTATTATACTTCTCAACCGTAGCATTAATCCTGCGAACATCACTGCTCACTGGGATGACATTGGTCTCCCTCCGAATACTAAAGTAATAGCAAGAGATCTTTGGAAGGTACATTTCATTTTTTCTTTCAAGTCTAAGAACAAAATGTAAGTGTCCAATTATGATGGTTGATGATGCAGCATCAAACATTGAAGAAGCACTTGGCCGGGTCCTTGACAGAACAAGTAAATCCTCATGCATGCAAAATGTATGTGTTGAAGCCTTTTTTCTGAGAAGCTGTATTCTGGAAAATGTGTAAGATCGAGGAAGTTGATGGAATAGTGTAGAGTTGTCAGGATGTATGGTTTAAAGTCCATGTAATATTATTCTCCCGATCAGGGATGTTCAATAAAGAAAAGGGCTTGAAAAGCCCGGTTTGAAAAAGAGTCTGGACGCATTGGGCTCCAAATAAGGCCTCAAAAACCAAAATATCCAAATTTAGTTCCGAATTTTAATTTTTTTATAAATTCTAAAATAAAAGTTTTGATTTTAATTTTAGTTGTTATTCATTTTCTTACTAGAGCTACCTATTCTGTTGCTAATCGTGAGGATATCTGACCTGAATTTTTTGGGTAATCTTGAAGGATTGCCGGTAATAGAAGTTTTGAATTTTTCAAAAAAAATAAAAATGAACCCTATAACTTGCAGATAAAAGTTCGATTCGATCATTTACTATTTTATTAAAAATAAGAGGCACAGTTAGCTCAAAATTTTGGTAAAAATTTGAAGAGAAATGCTATAGATTCCAAAATAGTTTTTGAATAATGAGATGTCATTATGTTATTTTGAATATTTTACCATTGTGTATTTAGATAAAAAAAATAATGAATCTCTCGTATATAAATATGAGTTTCACAAATAAAAATATGATACATATAATTTGAAAAAATATTTGGAATTTAATTTGAGGTATGTAATCTTACTCAAATTTGAATGGGGTGGACACTGAGTTGATTATTCAGTTGTTAGGTTGATCAGTTATAAAGTTTAACTAGTGCCTACTGCCTAGTGGAGTAGTAGTAGAAGCTTAGGTCAATTTGACATTTTTAAAATAGTAAATGATGTACATTAGTAAATAAGTATGCAATCAACCAAACACAGTAGTGCAGTAGTGCTGGCGGCCGCCCCTTGGACAACCAAACAAATAGGGCTAAATTCCAACTAGAAAAGGACAGACATACATTCCATTTCTACTGTTGTTGATAAGCCATTTAACTTGGTTACTAAATTTAATTTTGTAATCTAATTGTTGTATTAATTTATATATTCACACGTACGACGTACATTTGTGGGGTTAATTTTAGTCTTTTCTGTATCTTGCTTACCACACGTCAAAATGTTGAGAGTGGAATATTGTGGGTGTTTGAAATATTTTAAAATATACAATTTATAATTTAAATGAATAAGTGTCATATAAGTGATAAGTTGATAAATATTTATAAATTATATAAGTGCTTGGATAAATTTACTTTTAAGTTGGTGAAATATTTATTAAATTAAATTAAAAAAATATTAATTATTTAATACAATAATCACAAATCTCAATACATGCTTATGACATTTATAAATACAAATGTAAATATATAAAATATTAAATAAGTAATAAGAAATAAGTTGGGAAGAAATACATCGTTTACTAACTTTCAACTTATGAACATATCTATCAAAGCGAAATGAGGTATAATTTGTAGTTTGGTTATCCCTCATTCTCAATCGTTAAATTTTCAACTCAAATATATCAAAACCGTGAGATACAAAATACTAAAAGTGATTATGGGGATGTTTGGGAGAACTTTTTTCCAGAATAAGTCAACTTATTTTAAGACAAAGTTAGAGATTCCTAACTTTCCAACTTATTTTCCAACTTATTTTTGCAACTTATTGAATCTCAAACATACACTAAATACTTGTATAATTTTTTTTTATCAAAATATAAAATTTTTATCCGAAAATAAGTCGATAAGTCCGTAGAAAAAGTTATGCCAAACAGGCTATATATACAAAGATTTAAGGTTCGATTCCCGCCAACAACATATTAATTATATTAAATACTAAAAATTTTTATATAAAAAAATGTAAGGTTCGAATTCTTTCAATAACATATTAAAATTAAAATTTATAATAACATACTATATTATAAATAAATAATAAAAAATTGAAAGTAACTTGTACTTTGCACGAACTATAAATTAGTAAATTATAAATTGAGTTAATAAATTTGATAGACAAACGCTCTTTATAAATTGAAATAGACTTAGAGCATCTCCAAGAGGCTCTCTATTTTAGCTCTTAACTCAAAAAATGAGGAGAGAGAATAAAAATCAAGCTCCAAGAGACTCTTAGAGGCTCTTTAAAAAGTTAAGAGCTTCTTCTCTCTCCTCTATTTTAGGAGCAACTAGTAGCTCTTAACTTAATATTTTATTAATAAAATAGTGGTTCTTCTCTCACATCTATTGATTATTTGTCCAAGTGGAATTGAAATATGAATAAAATATAAAATAAAGAGCCATAATAGAGAGCATTGTTGGAGTTGACACACAAATCAATGTAATATATTAGCATTGTTTATAATATATTTAGGAGTGAGGTAAGAGATTCTTGGAGATGCTCTTATAGCATTGTTTATAATATATTTAGGAGTGAGTTAAGAGACTCTTGGAGATGCTCTTATAAACCATGAACTAACTTATTTATACGTTCCCAAACAGGCCCATTAACTTTAACATCTTCAACTCTATACTGCCTATACATCTTTTAAGTAAAATGGTGTTTTGTCATTAAATTTATATAAAGATTAAATTTATATAAAGATTTTAATTTTAGGGTGAATGTTATGCAAAATCACGCAAGCGCACGTTGTCACAAGTAATATATGATTAAATCAAGTTCGTTCCCACAGAGATCTAGAATGGTGTTCAATTCAATTAATGTACCTATGCACCGATGTATGGTTTTTATCCACTGCTAAGACAAATAACAAATTTGGGTTTAATAAACTAAATTAACTAAGAAGTAAATTAACAAACTAAGAATTAAATTAACTAATAAGGATAGAAATCGAGTTACTTATGAGAATAAAAACATGGGACTCTAACTTCATTAAATACTTCCCTTAGATCTGACGCCTTTAATCACTATGTGCAATGGTTTTGATATCTGATCGGATAACACGAAACAAGTATACGCTACCTGTCAGCATACGCATACCAAACTAATCATACATCCACAAAAGAGATAGAAGATGAATAGACATCAATTATGCTTAGACCCTATATGTCTATAGAATTTGAAAACATAACGGTTGAAGAACAAGTTATCCATAAAGATCACACAGGGCAGTATGAGTATTTTCATCTCACCCACGAATCATATTGATAAACAATTATGAACCTATGCTAGCATGGCAAGTTCTAAATCTCAAGATCCACTTTCACTTCACAAGAGATTAACAATTCAATTTAGATGTTAGCTACGCATTTAAAAGCATTAAGATTAACCATACGAGGATATCAGATATACACCACACACAGATCTTTAAAGCATCAAGATACTAAGTTCCATAAGTAACTCCGTTAGAATCCCATGACAACGATTAACCCATAATTGAACCGTTCATCGTCATGGGATTTGATGAAAACATGATAGTAAACAAGATATGAAAGAAAGAAGTAAAAATATTATTAAAACAAAGAGTTGAGAAAACAAATCTATAATCCAGAATAACACAAAGGATGAAGTAGATCTAGATCCGTTGCTTGTCACGAGCATTGAATCCTTCTCTCCTTTTCTCCCTTGCAGATCTAAGCTGGTTACAATAATAAAACTATGATAATGTGTATATATCTATTACAATGGTAGGATGTGTTTAAATAGGCTCTAGCTTTCTTGCCCAGCAAGAATTTATCTTCTATTACAATTAGAATTTAATTAAGGTGCTAAAACCTGCCCGGAATATAATTAGAACTTGAAAAGGGCAAAACAGTAATTTCCCAGCCATGCTTCTCAAAGAATACGTGCGCGATTTTATTCAGCACATTACTTGCATGTGCTTCCTATCCCAGGTTGTAGAAAATCTCTCAAGCTTCGCGTGGGCAGTAAGATCGCTGAAAACGGACTTACAGAACTCCAGATATGGCCAAAACAGTGTAAGCTGCGCAGCCTTCCCAGAAAATCCGAATTTTAATCAATTAATTCCCAAAAAATTATAGAAGCATCCACCTTAATCAACATTCTCGTAAACCTGCACAACTAAGCAAAACACATCAAAACTACAATAAACTTGAGTCCAAGACAATCAATTTAAGCCGATTTAGAATGCTCCAAGTGGATATAAATCCACTTATCAGTGAAAAACCAAAATACCCACATTTTATTTTCAATTGCCCAAAATACCGATCGAAAGAATCGTCCGCCCTTTTTATCCACGAGCTACGCATTTTGGACATGCATATATGGTATACGCATTCCAAAATTGCGTGGCTTTGAACCACGCATTTTGCCACGCGCGTGGACTTTGTTAAATTAGTTTCTGTGCTCGTGAACAGTAACAGATGATACGCATGTTGAACACGCGTGGCTGTAGATACGCATGTCCAACATGCGTATTCCAAGCACTGTTCACCTTCGTCCCAGTCGTGGTCGGAGACGAGTTTTGGTCGAAACTTCGACGAGTTTGTTCGCCCCTTTTCAGCAACTTCTCACTACAATACCATACACCAAATTACTCGGTTTTTCACCCTCTACAACATAGTACCATTCGTTTTACATTTTGAATTCTGGATTTGAAAACCCCAAATTGAACATTATTTCTCCGATCTATCTTCCGTTCGTCTGTGCACGCCCCTGCGGGCTGAAAATCAATAAACAAACGGATCAAAATGAAGAGGAAGCTTTGGCTTCATTTTGATGCCATCAACAGAAGTGCAGGTTGTCGGAATGCCATGGACGGGGGAGAGGAACTAGAGAGGCGATTTTTCGTCTCAGAGAACGTCGGCGACGCAATTGAAGAAATGACGAATGCTGGCGTCATTGCGCATCTGGGGAATGCGCAACCCCAGATGCTCATCTACGAAATGCGTATCTTGTTGTACGCATGCCCAACATGCGTACACAGTGGGCAAAAAGGGCGTTCCTCAACGCATATCGATATTTTGGTCAAGTGGATCACAAAAGTGGTGTAGTTTGGGCATTTTCTCTTAATTTTACCCATCTCTAACCATCTCTTTTATTATCTAAAACTTTACATAATTTATTTCAAGTTAATTATATATAGCAAACATCTACGGAGTAACTTTTTTACATAAATTCTATAAATGATATTCCTACATCATCATGACATCAACAATTGTTAACTTGAATAACTTGTAGAAGGGGGGGTTGAATACAAGTTATATAATCGTGTCTGATTTTCGCTTGGTTATATAAACAAGAATAAACGAATGAATCAAACTGTTTGTATTAATAAGATCAAATACAAACTCTACCAAAGGTGTACAAATACCTTTAGCAGCTGCTGACAATACAAATCTCTCTCTCTGTTTGTTTCGAACTTTCGAATACAAACCTTATACAGAGCTACGCACACGAACTCAATTTTCACGCACTTTTTACAATGACATAGACATAGAGAGAGTATTTATAATGCTTCCTATCAACTAATCACAGAAAGATAATTTATACATGACAATGTTCTGCCGTCCAGTTGATAGTTTCAATCAATAGAAAATTCTTTCCTTCATAAAATCTTCTTGCTTGTTCCTCAAACAAAGATCCTGTTTTATAGCACTTGCCAGTTTCTGTAGCATCCATAATGACATCATCAGTAACACGACTGATATCAGGATTCCATCTTGCATCAGGATCTGATCATCCCATCAGTATTTGATCAGTATTTGACTTGACGTATCAGGATTCAATCTCAGTTCCTGACATGTAGTACTCGATGCACTGTTCATTCCTGACTAAACTTTACAGATAACTGTCTAACACATATTTCCTATACAAAGTGCTAAATCCTTTATAAATCAGAATATACAAGAAGTATAAGTAAAATTCTATTCTTAACATCACAACTCATGAATTATTCCTAACAATCTCCCCCTATTTATGCTTTAAAATCTGAAGCATAAATCTGAGTTGTTGATGTCAAAACATATAACAATACAATCAGAATAGAATTTATGAATTCAAAAATCATGAAGTTAAGTACCTCCTTCTTCAGATATAGACATAGTATCCAGTACTTAGAAGAAAGAATTCAACTATTTGATGCTTCTTCTCCTTTACCACTTCCCTGATAAGATTCACCTTTGTCATCTTTAGTTCCTCTTTTATTTCTCCCAGTCTGTTTATCTCCTCCCCCAGTCTGTTGCCTTTTAACTGTTTTTATCTCCCCCTTTTTGACATCAGCAACATTAATTCCAAGAGATTCAGTAACAGAACAAATGAGATTCATCAGAACTGCTTGATTTTCTATAATAGTGACTTGGTTATCTTCAAGTGTTTGAAGTCTTGATTGAATTTCAACTTGAGATTTCTGAATGTCTTGTAGAACTTCAGAATTGACTTCAATGTTAGAAGTGTTTGGAATATCTTCAGATTCAAGTCTTGTAGAAGAAGTTACCTGTGTAGAATGATATTCAAGTAATAAAACTCGACTAGAGTTACAAACATCTTCATCTTTCTGATTTGAAGCTGCAATATGATCATTTTGTCCTTCACCAGTATTCTGTGTACTAACATCTACAAAACCTGACTCCTCCTTAGATTGATCAGATACTGTTGATGTCTCAATTCTGGCTGATATTGGTAGTACAAACAAAGGAATACTAGGATCATTAGGAATATCTTCTGGTACTGATTGTGTAGAAGTTTGTCTTAGCCTTTCACCTCTTCTGTTTATAATTCCTGTAAGCCTTTCTTTTTGCTTCTGAGCTTTAACTTCTGGCTTTGAGTTGTGCTTTGCTAAGTCATTCTTCTCATACATCTTGATAAAAGAATAAGTACCAGCATCCATACCAAGATTGTTAGACCAAGATTCAGGAAAAACCTGATCCTAGAAATCAAACGATGGTGGTTTCCTAATTTTCTCTCCCTTACTATGGAGTTGATCATCCATACCCTCATTCTCACTTTGACTATCTAAAGTCAACACTCTTTCTACCTCTCCTTTTGCCTGGTCAGGAGCCAGCCTCTCTGATTGTGGATCAATATCCATCTTTTCAAATGTATCACTCAAATTTTGATAAGTGCTCTCATGACCTACAGAAAAATAGAGTTTAGAAGAGGTTTTTATACCTGAACTCACATGGAGAGAGGGTTCCTCATTTGGAAAGGGGCTTGAGGTTTTCTGCAAAGAGTGAGCTGCTATAATCTCTGAATCCTTACAATCATCTTCTTTCCTCTCAGAGATACCACTTTTAGGTTTTCTACTAGACTCTGATGTCTTCAGTAATACTTCATTAGACACCATAGTTAGTATGTCACCGTCTTTAAGTGTTGTTTGCTGAGACTCACCCTCAAGGTGGATAGACTCTGACTGAATAATATTTGTTTGATCTTCAAGAAAACCAGTCAAAGTTATTCCTCCCATATCATAGGATTTCTCACTTGCAATTTCAGTCATCACAGAAGACCTTTCAACATCAGCTATCACAACTCCTGAGTCATCCAACCTCTGACTAGATGGTTCTTGTGTTGCAGTGACTGTGATATGATATTTCCTACTATCCACCACTGGTGCAATAGTATCTTCTGTTGACTGCATTCCTCTACCTACTTCCTCCTGTTGTTCACCTTGAGCTGAAGCATCTTCAATAATGACATCCTTGTCAAATAAATATGCATGAAGTGATTGAAGTGCAACATGCTTTGAGAGTCCAAATTTCTTGACTAATTGTCTTCTGACAGATACATAGAAATACATCTTCATTAAGTCAAGTCTTTGATGTAGAAGTCCATATTCTTCTGGAAATAAAAGTTTTGGTACTCTTTCAACCAGAAAATCTAGAACAGGCTTGGATAGCTTCACTTTGATAGAAATAACTCCCATAGCCAGTCTGTACGATAATGTAGTTTCGCATAAAGAATCAATATCCAGATCTCTATTGTCATTTGCTGACTTGATTGTTGCTTTATTTGTAGAGACCTGCAAGATATTAGTTGGACTAGACTCTGTGTGTGTAGGTGACAATTGAATCTTTCTCCTTGTTCTCCTAGTATAGTGAGCAAAAGATTTATCCTGAGAAGACTCAAGAGGTGTAGACACAGAAGTTATCTTGGGATGTGATCCTTTTTCAATAGACACAGTCTTTTGAGAGACAGTATCCAGTAACTGTTTTCCCTTTTTAAGTACTACAGTCTTTTGAGAGACTGCAGCCTGGCTGTGACTAGGTGCTTCATCTCTTTGTCCTAGCTTAGAAAGTCGAATTGCAGCCTTCAATTCTTCTCTCTCAGCAAGAGATATATTATCATCATCTTCACTAGAACTACTACTACTTGACACAACAAATCTTCTCTTCCTTACAATTGATGTCTTTTGAGAAACACCAGAGGTTGGTTTCTTTGAAACAATAGGCTGTGGATTAAAATGTTGTTCTTGATTTGTTTCAGAGACTATAATGTTTGGGCTACTTGGGTAGACACATGTGGGTTCTCCTCCAATGAAATTCCTGAGCCATTTCACCACAAAAGAAAGAAGAATTGTAGAGAGTAGGAAGATGAGTTTTAAGAATTACCTGAACATGATGTGGATAATGAATGACAGGTATTTCATCTAGATTTTTTTCATTGTCCTTTGTAATGTCAGAGAAAATTCTCTTTTGCTGTACATAAGAAGAAACACAATGTTCTCTACCAAATCTAGCTTCAACATCAGGAATAAAATGGTTAATAAACATTTAATGTCATACTTATAGATATATACGCCGATACATTGAATATTTAAAATGGTTGTTCAGCTTCTCATTCTTTCCTTTATAAACTCTTGATGTCTTTTGCCTTTCTTAACTCCAAAACACACAAAACCTCTCTGTAAAAACAGAGCTTCTACAAAATACAATGACCTTCAATCCAATCTTTTGATTTCTCACAGATGATGAACACCAAAGATTTAATATTCGTCTCTTTGAAGAGATGACTTTTCTCATCGTTTTAGACATGATTGGAGTAGATCCATATAATGTCCAGAACCTTTTCTTAGAACATCCATCTGTTGGATACAATCACCCTCTAACCTCCTCAAAACTTGAGGATGAAGAATTTGGCCGAGAGTCTGAGGTTGATCTTGATGGAGATGCTATACATTAAGTCAGCTGCTCTCATTCAAGTCGCCCAGACAAGGAATCCAGGAGTAATCATCAAGGTGACTCTCGAGATGCTCCTTGTCCTGAAGTAGATCTTTGAAGACTAAGAACAACAACAACTTTAGACAAGAATTGGATTATTAGTAGAAATTAGACAAAAAGATATTTGTATTTCATTTCCATGTATGTAATGCTTTCAATTAATGAAAATACAATTTTTTATTATCTACTTGTCTGTTGTTTCCTATTTATCAAATGATCTGACTAATGGTATAAATTATCAGTATGCAAATATTAAAACTTGCTGGCATAGACTTAACACATCTCAGAATTAGATTACTACACAAAGTAAACGTCAGGATCTGAAACAATTTTCACAATCCTGATACTGACATGACGTCAGCATCCTGATAACAATTCTAATCCTGATGATTATTAACAAGTCTATCATACTAAAATTTATCAAGGCAAAGTGTTATAGCTAAAGCATTTAACAATCAAATATAGATTCGGACAAGAATATCAAGTCTATAAGCTAAAAACAACATACCTTGCTACTTTTGTAGATGTTAAAGATCTAGAAATTTAACATTCCTAACTCACTTACTAATCTACTGAATGTAGCCTCATCAAGTGGTTTAGTTAGAATATCTGCAAGCTGTTTATCAGTAGGAACAAAATGAAGTTCCACAGTACCATTCTCAATATGTTCTCTAATAAAATGATACATGACATCAATGTGTATAGTCCTTGAATGTTGAACTGGATTTTCTGCAATTTTGATAGCACTAGTATTATCACAAAACATAGGAATATTACTAAGTGTCATACCATAATCCATCAACTGATTTCTTATCCAAAGGAGCTGTGCACAACAACTGCCTGCTGCTATGTACTCAGCTTCTGCAGTTGAGGTTGAAACATATTGTTGCTTCTTGCTTGCCCAAGAAATCAATCTGTTTCCCAAGAATTGACATGCACCTATAGTGCTTTTCCTATCTATCTTACACCCTGCATAATCAGAGTCTGAATAGCCAATTAGGAAGAAATCAGATTCTCTAGGATACCACAAACCAAGATTTGGAGTTCCTTTGAGATATCTAAAAATTCTCTTCACAGCAATTAAATGAGATTCCTTAGGATCACTTTGGAATCTAGCACATAAACAGGTAGAAAACATTATATATGGTCTACTTGCAGTTAGATATAACAATGAGCCTATCATGCCTCTATAACTAGTATTATCCACACTCTTTCCCTTAGGATCAGAGTCTAGTTTAGTGGCTTTTGCCATGGGTGTTTTTGCAACTGCACAGTCTTGAAAGTCAAACCTTCTTAAAAGATCTTTAATATACTTTGACTGATTAATGAAAATACCAGTCTCAGTCTGTTTGACCTGCAAGCCTAAGAAATAATTTAATTCGCCCATCATGCTCATCTGATACTTAGACTGCATAAGCTTGCTAAACTTAGCACACAATTTTTCATTAGTAGAGCCAAATATGATATCATAAACATAAACTTGAACTAAAAGCAATTCACCTTTTATCTTTCTAAAGAATAGAGTTTTGTCAATTGTACCTCTTGTGAAGCCATTTTCAAGAAGAAATTTAGACAAAGTCTCATACCATGCTCTTGGTGCCTGCTTTAGTCCATAGAGTGCCTTGTCAAGTTTGTAGACATGATTTGGAAACTTTGGATCAACAAATCCAGGTGGATGTTCCATATACACTTCCTCATCAAGTTTGCCATTTAGAAAAGCACTCTTTACATCCATCTGGTATACCTTGAATTTTGAATGAGCTGCAAATGCAAGAAACATTCTGATTGCTTCCAATCTTGCTACAGGTGCAAAGTTCTCATCATAATCAATGCCTTCTTCCTGAGAATAACCCTTGGCCACCAGCCTTGCTTTGTTTCTTACAATCATACCAGATTCATCTAGCTTGTTTCTGAAAACCCATTTTGCACAAACAATAGATCTATCTTTAGGTCTTGGTACCAGTTTCAAGACTTTGTTTCTCTCAAACTCATTTAACTCCTCTTGCATTGCAATTACCCAATCAGGATCCTGTAAGGCTTCTTCAACCTTCTTAGGTTCATTCTTTGAGAGAAAGCAACTATCCAAGCATTCATTTTGAATTGATCTTCTAGTTCGAACACCACTATTTGGATCACCAATAATCAAATTTTCAGTATGATCCTTTGTCCATTTTCTAACAGGTGGTAGATTGACTCTGTTAGTCTCTCCCCCTAAGGTAGTGGTATCTCTTGTAGAAGAAGTCTCTCTGCCTTCAATAACTCCCCTTTGATCAATAGATTCAATAGATTCCATATTGCTGCTAGTTACTGACCTTTCCTCAATAGACTCTAAAAGATCAGTTCTTAATGGAGTAGACTCTGAATAGCTAGTCTGCTCCTGATGATCACTGTGTTCTCTTTGATTTATTTGCTCCCCTCAACAGTAGCATTCCTTTGAGAAGCAATAGAAATTCCTCCTGGAGAACCTTCATCATCACTGGAGAGTATCTCAGAATTCTTCAGATTTTCAAATTCCAATTTGTCATGACTCTCATCAGTTTGAAGAATTCCAAATTTCTTATCATCAAATGCAACATGAATTGATTCCATAACAATGTGAGTTCTGAGATTATAAACTTTGAAGGCCTTAGATGCTGAATATCCTAGAAAGATTGCTTCATCCGATTTGGCTTCAAATTTTCCAAGTTGTTCTGGATGAACTTTTAGAACATAGCATTTGCATCCAAAGATGTGAAAGTATTTCACACTTGGTTTCTTTCCTTTGATAATCTCATATGGAGTTTTTCCATGACTATTTACCAAGGTACAATTTTGAGTGAAACATGCAGTGTTAATAGCTTCTGCCCAAAAATAGGTTGGAAGTTTTGCATCTGCAAGCATGGTTCTTGCTGCCTCTATGAGAGTCCTGTTCTTTCTTTCCACTACACCATTTTGCTGAGGTGTACCAGGTGCAGAAAACTGTTGAGTAATTCCATTGTCTGCACAAAAATTCTCCATTGTAGAATTCTTGAATTCTGTACCATTGTCACTCCTAAGTACTTTGACTTTGTACTCAGAGTTATTCTGAATATTCTTGACAAGTTCAATGATTTGCTGAGGAGCTTCATCCTTCTTGTGTAGAAAGAACACCCATGTAAACCTTGTGAAATCATCCACTATCACTAGAGCAAATCTTTTCTTGCTGATAGACATAATGTTTACTGGACCAAACAGATCAAGATGTAGCATGTGAAATGGTTCAGTAATTGAATTTTCAGTCTTGCTCTTGAAAGTGGTTCTTCTTTGTTTTCCAAGCTGACATGCATCACAAAGTCCATCTTGCACATAATTTGCCTGAGGTAGGCCTCTCACCATATTATGCTTAACAAGTTGATTAAGCTTCTTGAAGTTGAGATGTGAGAGTTTCTTGTGCCAATTCCAGCTTTCATTACTTGTTGCTTTGCTGTAGAGACATCTAACAATTCCTTTAGATGTATCACTTAAGCGGGCTTCATATATGTTACCATGTCTTTGACCAGTTAGAACAATGTCTCCATTTTGTTTATTCAAGATTTTGCATCCTTCTCTGTCAAAGATTGATTTGTAACCTTTATCACCCAGTTGACTTATGCTTAAAAGAGTATGTTTCAAGCCTTCAACCAGTGCTACATTTTCTATGATGACATTCCCCAAAACAATTGAACCATATCCCAGAGTTTCTCCTTTGTCGCCATCTCCAAAAGATATTACTGGGCCAGCTTTCCTCTCAAACTTTGTAAGCAGGGACTTCTTTTCAGTCATATGTCCAGAGCATCCACTGTCCAAGATAATTGAATGCTTCTTTCCTGTGCCCTGCAAACAAAAAGTAACTAGTTAGAATTTTTTAGGACCCAACTTTGATTGGATCCTTTCTTACTAGATTTAGAAACAACAGGCTTTGAAGATTTTGCCTTTACTTTACCTGTTGCAGAGTCAACCTTAGACTCTGATTTCACAAACTGTTTGTGACTAGGAGTTTCAGATTTCAGAGAATAATAGTCATAATACAGTTCATGATATTCTCTACACATGTAAATGGAATGAAGTAAACTACCACAATGATAACAAGCTTTTTGTGGTTTGTATTGAATTTTCTGAGTCTTGGGGAATCTGGACTCAGTTTTCCAAGAAGGTTTTTGATTGCAGTCTAGGGCCAAATGATTATGATTTCCACACTTATAGCATTTTTTTCTAGGTGCATCAGGTACATTCTTGTAATTATTCTCTTTGTTAATACCTTCTTTTCCATTCCTATTTCTCTTGATCTTGCTAGACTCTGAAAGACCATCTAATCTCTGTTTCATCTGAGACTTAGACAAAAACCCTATGTTTACATTCTTAGGTTTCTCTAACACTTTCTCATCTGAATTACTATTGTTAATCCTTTTGTGTACAACAGGGGTACCTTTTGAATCAACAAATTTAACATGATTAGGTTCAGAAACAATTTTCTTACCTTCAGATTTAGATGTGCTAGCTTCTATTTTACTATCATCATTGACAATAACTACTTTTTCTTCTTGTCTAGCCTTATCAAAACCTAAACCATTAACCTTACCACGAATTCCACTTTCAAAGATTTCTATGGTCTTTTTACCAGAATTGTTAATGGTCTTAATTACATCTCTCTTCTTCTAGTTCTTTTCTGACATAGTCATAAGCCTCAAGAATAACACTATAATCATGCTTAGCTTTATTATAACTTAACTTGTATTCTTCCATTTGAATTAACTCAGATTCAAGAAAATTATTTCTATCAACTAATTTATCATTCTTAACCTTAAGTTCATCTCTTTCACAAGTAAGAATTCTAAAATTAGTCATAAGATTCTTAAACTCAGCATGGATAGATCTAATTTCATCAGAATTTAAGTTATCAAATGAATCAAGAGAGTGAAGTGATACCTTAACAAAGGATGGAGAAGTTTTCTTTGGAGATCCAGGTTTGTCTGAAACATTTGCCATTAGTGCAATGTTGTCATAATCCAATTCATCTTCAGAATCACTGGAATCAGCCCAATCCTTCCGTGTGACCATAAGTGCATTACCCTTTCCTGAATTCCTAGGCTTCTTACACTCACTAGCAAAGTGTCCAAGCTCGCTGCAGTTAAAGCACTTGATCTTGGCCTTATCAAGCTTGACAATTGTACTTTTGCCTTTGTCACTCTTCTTCTCCTCCTTCTTTTGAAAAGGTTCTTTGCTAAATCTTTTCCTGTTGAATCTTCCTTTCTTGAAAGCTTTAGCAAACATAGCAAAGAGTTCCTGCATCTCAGATTCAGAATCATTGTTGTCAGAGTCAATATCAGTAGTCTCTGACTCAGAACTTTTTTTGCTTTTCTTCTTCCTTGAGTTCTTTACAGCAGTCTCTTCATGTTGTTCTTCCGGAAGCTTCTTTAATTTAGATTGAGCAGTAAGTGCAACGGTCTTCATCTTTCCTTCACTCTTGCTCTTCTTCTGCTGCTTGTCAAGTTCATAAGCTCCCAGTTTTCCATACACTGCCTCTAATGATATCTCATCCAGATCATTAGCTTCCTCAATTGCAGATATCTTCTCATTGTAGAAATCAGACAAAGCTTTCATGAACTTTGTATTCATATCCTCCAAGTCATAATATTTACCATGCATGGCCATCTCATTGATGAGTTTTGTAAACCTATCAAAGGTATCAATAAGTGACTCACCAGACTTGGATTCAAAGTACTCATACTGTTGTATAAGTAGTGTCCTCATATTCTTCCTGACAGGCTTAGTTCCTTCACAGTGAACCTTAAGATTGTCCCATATATTCTTAGCAGTTTTACAAGAGAGAACATAGTTAGTGAGAACAGAATCAAGACTGTTGAATAATATGTTTCTCACTTTAGCATCTTTAAGAACATTCTCCTTGTCCTTATCTGACCACTCAGATTTTGGCTTCTCTGATGTATGTTCTGGAACAACTTGACCATCAACAGTTGCTTGTCCAACAACCTTTGTTGGGATAAAAGGTCCATCTCTGATTCTGTCAAGATAATCAGGATCTGTTGCTTCCAGATGATGCAACATCTTTACTTCCCATAGAGTATATTCGTTTCTCTTGAGCATAGGAATCTTAGTATTCCCATCCTTGTAACCAGACATGATTGCAGATCTTTATGATTATTCGAAATCAACCTGCTTTGATACCAATTGTTAACTCGACTAACTTGTAGAAGGGGGGGGGGGTTGAATACAAGTTATATAATCGTGTCTGATTTTTGCTTGGTTATATACACAAGAATAAACGAATGAATCAAACTGTTTGTATTAATAAGATCAAATACAAACTCTACCAAAGGTGTACAAATACCTTTAGCAGCTGCTGACAATACAAATCTCTCTCTCTGTTTGTTTCGAACTTTCGAATACAAACCTTATACAGAGCTACGCACACGAACTCAATTTTCACGCACTTTTTACAATGACATAGAGAGAGTATTTATAATGCTTCCTATCAACTAATCACAGAAAGATAATTTATACATGACAATGTTCTGCCGTCCAGTTGATAGTTTCCATCAATAGAAAATTCTTTCCTTCATAAAATCTTCTTGCTTGTTCCTCAAACAAAGATCCTGTTTTATAGCACTTGTCAGTTTCTGTAGCATCCATAATGACATCATCAGTAACACGACTGATATCAGGATTCCATCTTGCATCAGGATCTGACCATCCCATCAGTATTTGATCAATATTTGACTTGACGTATCAGGATTCAATCTCAGTTCCTGACATGTAGTACTCGATGCATTGTTCATTCCTGACTAAACTTTACAGATAACTGTCTAACACATATTTCCTATACAAAGTGCTAAATCCTTTATAAATCAGGATATACAAGAAGTATAAGTAAAATTCTATTCTTAACATCACAACTCATGAATTATTCCTAACAACAATTATTTATATTTTTTATATATAACTAATTATTTTATATGATACAATTGAAATATATTAACTTACAAGTGTGATAAATTTTACATAATCATTATACATTGAAGATGTTCTTGTAATCTTAAAAACAAATTATGAATATAACATGTCATACATCGAAAACATTAACTTGCGCTTATAATTTTAGAAATAAATTACGAATATAACATGGATGAAAATTGAGTTCGTTCTATCTAATTTCTACACCAACGAATGTGTACAAATGAATGATCTTTACGGCATTTTTTGGAACGAAACAATAGAAGCCTATAAGAATTTCGTTACAATTGTATATTGGCATTGATAGTGTATATTTGTTGGGTAAAAAATGAAAATGAAACAATATGTTATGTTTCTATAATTAATAGCATCTTCAACGGTGTTACCTAAAAATGATTGGTTAAATTATATAAAAGTGGATTATATAAAATTTGTCGAACCTGTAAGATGTTGTGCTCCAATAAGATTGATTATATTAATTGATTATATTTTAAAAATGATAGTTATTATTATTTCAAGTTGTTATAAATAAAATATATTATTTTAAAAAGGTAATAGATGATTTGGAATCTTTGCTATAGAGAGGTTACTCAAATATATCAATATGAAATGATTGATTGTATTTTTTGCTAAGAAAAATGACCCAATGAAATGTCCATTTTTTTTTTTACTTATTATCTATATTTTTTATTCATGACATGCCACCTAAATTTTTTGCTAAGAGCTTTTTAAAGTTGAAGATGCTCTAAACTCAACAACACTAAACTTTTAGATGTTACACTCGTACATTACAATTAGTGTTAGGAATAATTCATGAATTGTGATGTTTAGAATAGAATAACAATATAATTCTTGTAATACCCTGATCTTATAAATTGGGTTTAACACTTACTAAATGATGACCAACTTATTCAGGAACTACAAAACTATGAACCGTGTTCAATCAGGAACTATGCATCAAAAACTATATTTCAGGAACTATGGTCAGATCTTGATACAACAATTCAAATCCTGATGATATGATCAAGTCCTGATGGGATGATCGATGTAATCCTGATGTCATTCTGGATGCTGTGGAAACTGGAAAGTGCTATAAAACAGGATCAATTGTTTTGATAACGACAAGAAGTTTCTTGAATTAAGAAAAGAATCAAACTATTAGAGAAAACTATCAACTGTAAGGCAGAGATTTACCATGTATTGATTGTTACTTTATGTTATTAGTTAACAGGTAACATTATAAATACTCTCTCTATATCATTGTAGTAAGTGTGTGATTTTGTGAACGTCGTGAGTATACGAGTGAACAAACATAGAGAGATTTGTATTCAAAGCAGTTGTTAAAGGTATTTGTACGCTTTTGGTAGAGTTTGTATTTGATCTTATTAATACAAACGGTCCGATTTATTTGTTTGTTCTTGATTAGGTATTAAAGCAAAAATCAGACACGATTACTTATACTTGTATTCAACCTCCCTTCTACAAGTATCTTCGAGTTAACAATTAAATATTTAACGGGTTAAGTATCAAATTGGTCAATTAAGTAATGGTCATATATCAATTCATTCATTGATCTTAATAGGTATTATTTGAATTATTAAAGTCATAAGTATCAATCAAATATATTTATATATGTATCCGAGAAGTAAAAATAATTTTTTATTAAGTTCTATAAATTTTTCTGGAATGATACTATAACTAAATTAAAGATTATAAATTTTAGTATTTTTATAATATATTTAGATCTTAAGAAATTTATTTACTTTTTTTTATTTTATAAATATTTTATTGGATTTAATTAAAAGTAAATAGTAAATAATTTTTCGAATGTCTAAAAATATTATCAAAAATACTAGAATTCATAACTTTTCATTTGGTTAGAGTATTATTCCACGAAAATATGTAGATTTCAATGGAAAATTATTTTTATTCTCGAATACATATATATAAATATTTATTTGATATTTACTATAATTTTAATAATTTAAATGATACTACATTAAAATTAATGAATGAATTCTGACAAAAAAAATAATAACTAATGAATGAATTTATATATGATCTTTATTTCAATAACTATATTGATATTTAACCCGATATTTAACGTACACTTCCCTACTTCAATGATAAAAGCTCAAAAATATATGAAAAGTAAGAGGGTCGGCCCTCAACTCTTAGATATTCAAGCGATTAAAATTAAAATAAAATTAAGTTTATATGATAATTTTTTTTTGATATTTTTATATCCTAACTTGATTTTTTTATTTTTTTTAAAATTTTACTCCTAATTATTTTTTTGTGGTGTTTTTATGTATTTTATATATTTGTTGCTATCTTGTTTAAAAATATATACGCCTGAAAATTTGAATATTTTTTATGTTCTTATTATAACATTCAAATCCATAATCAAATGTATACCAGACCCGACAACTCATCATAGGTCAGTCCAAAAATGCTAACAATTTGGTACACATTAGTTGCTGACTTGTATCTATAAAGATCTCAAATATTCTTATTCTTATTCTAATTAATGTGGGATGTTACAAACAACTCCTTTTATAAGGTCAACATCATCATCGAACCCATACAACTCTACACTTTCGGCAGAGCATGATTCTGATACCATTTCTAACATCCAAATTCACAATCGAATGTATAACGGACCCAACAACTCACCATAAGTCAATCCAAAAATACTAGCAATTTGATACATATTAGTTGTTGACTTATATCTATAAAGATCTCAAATATTCTTATCCTAATTGGGATGTAAGAGCATCTCCAATGGGAGAGACCTCTTATGTAAAATTTAAAATTAATTACCATAAATAAGAATTATAAAGAATGTGTAAAAAAAATTGCACTCCAGTGGGACAAAACCATTATCTATAATTATAGATAATCTCTTGATGTTGGTTATATTTGTCGAACCTCTAGAGACTTGTAGTGAATTGACACATCACTTATTTCTATATTAAAATTATATATTCTATTAATAACAACTTTAAATATTAATAACATAACATTTTTAAAATATAGCCAATCATTATAGCTAGACCTGGCAATTCGTTCGTTTCGTATACTTTCGTATCGTGTACTTTCGTATTTCGTGTACGTAATGCCAAATCCAAAACCGACCCGTTAAGGATTCGTTTCGTTTCGTGTTCGTGTACCTTCATTTCGTGTACGTTTTGTATCGTGTTTCGTGTAATTTTTGAATAAAAATAAAAATATTTAAATATTAATTTTTTACTAATTGAGTCTTTAGTCAATATGTCATAAGGAATGAAGTGTGCTTAAGTCTTGTGAAATTAAAATTTGAACTATTTTGTATTTATCTTATGTAAAAATTATATATAAAATATCATTTTAAAATACGTATTCATATAATTTTAATAAAATTATTTTAATATTTATTTATTTCGTGTATTTTCGTTTCGTGTCGTGTATCCAAGGGTAAACCCAAAACCGACACTAAATTCATTCGTGTAATGTCGTGTTCGTGTACTTTCGTGTTCGTGTACCGTAAAGGTCAACCCAAACCTGTAATTTTCGTGTCGTTTTCATGTCGTGTATGAAATTGCCGGCTCTATTTATAACCAATATCCTCGAAACACAATTACAGGTTCGACAAATTTTACATAATCAATATTTTATATAATTTAGGTAACCATTTTTAACTAACGCGTTGAAGATCTCTAACACTCATACAATAAAATAAACGGCTTGATCTCACTAATTATTGGCATCCAATGATATATTTAGAAAAAGTAGGCACACACTATTGAATATGTCAAATATTAGAAAAGAGAAAAAGTAGGCACACACTGTTGAGTGTAGGCAAAAATGGAAGTGGATGGGAATTAAAAGATTGCAATATAAAATGGCATCAAATGCTTATTGCGATTCCCAATGTTGCTAGTCAATCCAAGGGTCATAAATATGGTACTCCATTAGTCCATTGCATGGGATGAATGACGATGGTTACTTCCTCCTCCATTAATTTTGGACTTATTTAAACTTTTGTAACTGGAATAGCCAAAATCTGCTTAGCAAAAAAAGGGTTCGCCAAAAGTTAAATACTGTATATATTAAACATAAATTTTATTAAATTATACAGTTATAAATTATTTTAAAGCACAAAATAATTTTTTTTCGATTTAATAAGAAAAATTTGTAAGTTTGATAAATTAATCAAATTTATTACAGAGATTTGACTGTATATACCAACCAACACAGCACACTATTTGGTCAATGTCTTTTCATTGGCCAAGCTCCCGTGTCTTCTTCTTCAGAATTACACACAGGATATACATATTAATTATACATATATATAAGTACAAATACCTACACACAGTTAAGGGAAAGAAAGGGAAAGGCAAGACAGCAACAAAAGCAAAAGTAGTGTTGGGTGGTAGTGATGACTGATGATACAAAAAGCCAAATAATTAATTACCCATTTTTCATCTTTTTCATTTTTTCATCCTTCTAAAGGTACTGTCTTTCTTTCTCTAGCTCTTTGAAGTTACTATTACACATTCTAGGGCTTTCTGGGTATTCTTTTTTATTGCTCGATTACTGTTCTTTTTGTGATTTTTGTGTAAAAGTTTTGATTTTTATGAGGTGGGCAGGCTTTAAAGTCAGTGATTTTTGAGATAGTTGTGCAAAGATTTGATTTTTATGAGTTTTGAGAGGTTTATAGTTGGGAATTCTTGGGTGTGTAAAGTTTTGATTTTTTTGAGGTGGGGAAGCTTTGAACTGAGTAATTTTTGGGATAGTTGTGTAAAAATTTGATTTTTATGAGTTTTGAAAGGTTTACAGTTAGTTGTTATGGGGGGAATTGTGGAAAGTTTTGATTTTCATGGGTTTTGGAAGCTCACACTAAATAATTTTTGGTGTAGCTGTGTAAAGATTTGATTTTTATGAGTTTGGAGAGCTCTACAGTCAGTAATATATGGGAGAGTTGTGGAGAGTTTTGATTTTCATGTGCTTAAAAAGCTCTAAAATTGTTAATACTTGGGATAATTGCTGTAAAGATTTGATTTCTATGAGTTTAGGAGGCTTTAGAGTGAATGATTTGTTGTTGTAGGAGTTCTTGAATTAGGGTTCTACGCTTTTTAGTTTTGGCTGTTGTGTTCTTGATTTATATATCTATACATGTGTATGAGGGATTATATGTTCTCTTGGGAACCTAGGGCTTGAATTGAATTGTTGATGATGTTATGATTTTGGAATTTGAAATTTCTTACTCAAGACAGTTTTATTTTTGCCTTTTCAGCTTGGATTTCTGTCTGCTATATATTTAGAAGGGAACCTACAAGTATTTGAACTGTATATCCGGGGGTTGTAAAGCTAAGCAGTGTGTAGCACAATTTGATTGGTTGTAAGCAAGGCTGTAGTGTCAAATGCCTTTTTGCTTATCATGTGCTTTTAGTAAGACTATCTGAAGACTACTTGAATGGCATCAGGATCGAACACAGGGTTTTACCATGAGCAAACCTTTGGCTCAGCTGTCAATCAACATGCTATCTCCTTTCACTCAAGTGCCATGGACAGCACATCTGAGATGATTATGATGGGAAATTACTATGGCACGAGTAGTAGTGGAGGCATGATGTTTTCAGGAAATTCTTTTGACAATCCAGGATCAAGTGTAACTCAAGCTACAAACTCTTCTAGTTCCCTTATGATTGATACGGTTCCAGGCCTCATGCATGATACAGGTTTAGCTGTCGAGTGGTCGGTTGAGGAACAATATCGGTTGGAGGAAGGACTTGTCAAGTAGGTAGTTTGTTCCATATATCTAATTATGTCTGAGGATGTGCATATTTGCTGTCCCTGCCCCCCTCCCCCCAACCCCCCAACCAAAAAAAAAAAAAACTATCTCATATGTAAATTTTTTGCTTTGGTACAAAAAATTGGTCTAAAATTTGTGTGTGCGTGCTGCCTTTGAATGATTCTCATTTATTGTTTGACTTTTATATGGTTGGTGTAAGTTCCAAGTCAGTATCTGTTCAATTTCTTTGTACTAATGTATTGAGTTTTTTCTTTGAAACTTGTAGATATGCTGATGAACCAAGCATCATGAGGTATATAAAGATTGCAGCTATGTTGCATGACAAAACTGTACGTGATGTTGCTCTGAGGTGTAGATGGATGTTGGTGAGTTTCTTACGTACTGGACTTATATCTTTTGGTTATTTAATGCAGTGAAAGAATTCAAAGAATATATGGTCAAAACAAGCAAGGAAAATCATTATATATTTATTACGTTTTTGTTTTAGTAGTCCGTACCTATCATCACTTCTTAGCTACTATAAGTTGCTGATGCCCATTGCCACGTTTAGGGGCGGACGACCCAACTTTTGTCATTTAAAACACCTAAGCAAACTGCAAGCTATGTCGATTTTGAACAACCCATAGCTTCTGAACAGAAAAAAAAGTCTAGGTCAGTCTGCGGTTTTTGGGTGGATGGGTCGATAGGATAAATGTAAATTACTTTAGGTCCCAAATCCTTTTTTTTCAGAATTTTCCGACAGGAGTGCATTATTTGAAAATTTATTCGGCTTCCAGTAATTACTACTTTACTTATAAAAGTTGAGGGTGAAAATCTCAGTTTTAAACCCCCACTCGTTGCATGAATAATGAATTAACTTGCAATACTGTCTTATTACCAGGTTAAGTTTCCTAACAAAATCTAGAGTATACTGGCATCTAATGTGATTCATATCTGCACTGCTTAAGCTTAAAATGGTTTTCTATATACAGGCATGATGTCTTTTCCCGTTATGTGTCCCTTTCTCAATTCTAATTTAGTTTTGATATTCATGAACAAAGCTTATGCCTGTATTTAAATGATCGAGATCAGAAAGATCAGAGAGGCAGAGTGCTCTTTCATTACAGGCAGAAGCCTTATATCTCATTGTGATGGGAAATGATAATATGTGTAAATAGAGGGACTATGAAACCAGAAAAACCAACCTTCATTTTTGGTCAGACTTCAATGTAGCTGTGTGTATGTATATTTATTATTTGTTAAAAAAAGTAAAGTATGTAGTATGGATAATCTACAAACAATCACCATTCATTATTCCCCATCTGCTGAATTATTACATATTGTCCTTTGCTGAATAGATTGCCCCATCTAAAAGTCTGTTCATTATTCCCTTGATAAGATTACCCCGATAATTGTCCTTTCCCATTTTAGTCCAAATGCTTACGAGACTTCAACTTTGACAGAGAAAGCGAAGGAAACAGGATGACTATAATTTTGGGAAGAAAGTGAATGACAGGAAGGTATGCCTACACACAAACCTTTCTTTAAAGTTTTTTTTCAATATCCAAATTGTTTGAGGCTTTGAGCTCAAGTTTTCTTAGGGCATGCCCTAGTACATTCTACTTTTCTGTTGGGTGAAGGAAGTGTAAATTCAACCTTTCTACTATATGGTGTTGGACCAGGGATAGTTTATCGTCATAATTCAATTTATAAGAGAACCTATACAAGTTTGGCATTCTGTATTGGCAGGATAAATTTACAGAATCATCCTCGAAGGCAAGCACATCTTCAGTTTTACCATTAAATGTGGCTGGATATTCTGGTACAAGAAAACAGCAAAATGGAAATGGTCTCGTGTCTCGTGAAGGTCAGTGTTTCTGTTGGTTAATTAGAAGCAAAAAACTTTCCCCCAAGTAAAGTATTCTTAAACTGAAGCAATTAGTTTTATACCTTGTATATGTCCTTACTTGTATATGTTTGCGCGTGCGAATATGTTTTTAATGCTGTCTTATGATTTTTTTTTTAATTAAAACATATGTATGTGTGTATATATACGATGGTTTTGGATCGCATTAGAACTTTGATAAGAATTAAAATTTAGAAGCGATAAAATATTCGTAAATGTCTGTTTCATTAACAACTCGTATTTATTCATTCTGCGGCTGAACAATCTGTTTTTCTTGTAAATATAGAATATGGTGTTCTTGTGCAGAACACACTGTTTTCTTTAGTAAATTATATAATATTTTTTTAAAAATTATTGTTTTACTGCATAACCCTTTTTTTTCCCCCCTCATCCTTAAAAAAAAATGTTAAAGAAGATTGATTATACAAACTGCAAAGAATATATTTATTAGTAAAATACAATAATATTATATTCTGCAGAAGAACATAAAGGACTTCTATGTTTTCAGAATTAAGTTGGTCTTAAGTAAAACCTGACCCTATGTGTGCTGGTTTAGGATCAAATTATAAAATATTTGGCATCTCAGTTCTTTAGTGGTTAAATTGGTTCTTGATCTCACTTTAATATTTTACATGATCTCAATCTCTAGCAATCCTTTAACTATGGTGGTTACCTTTTCCATTTAATAATTTATAATTTATATTACGTAAACAATTATATTAGTTTATAAACACTTGCAAAGCATCACTTGGTAATCTGATGAAAAATTGTATTCACAGTATCAACACCATTTTTTGAGCAAAACCACAGTAACCTACAGTTATGTCAAATTGTTAATCAGTATCCAGTATTTAAATTGTGCCTGTTGGGCAGCAGTTATTTCTTATTTGTGGACCTTTTACTAGGAAACTAGGTATTGTTTAAATTCCATCTAAATTTGCAGGTGAAATTGTGTAATTGTATTGTCCGGGAAATGATATCAGGCTTGATAGAAGAGGTTGTTATTTGAAGTTTATCTCTTTTAAGTTTGTAGTCACCGACTAAATGCATCTTTGCATAATTGCATGCTAGACCTCGTCGTTCACGATCCGTCCTTGGTGTCTAATATGTATCATTTTGTTGATCAACTCTAATGTTTAAGACATACATTATTCTATTTTCACCTTTAAGTGGTTATGTGCTGCATGGCTAAGCTACTTTATATGCAACTTCTCTTATTAGTAACAATATCATATGCTTCTTTCAGCTTCAAATGGTGCCAGAAATCTTTTGGAACAGAACAATGAAGCTCTTGGGCGTATTTCAGTTAATCTCTCTGCACTCCAGGTGAAATCCTTTAGCTATAGATCTCATGTATTAACGCGTCCTGAAGGCATAACTTCTTGATGTTGGCACTATTCAAGTTACTCTAACCGTGGATATTAAGCTCTTGTAATTGGGTCATTTTGAAAATAAACTTGGAAGTCCGAAAGTGGCAACATTTACTGTCAAGAATTCATTCTTTTGCTTGAGCTTGGATTTGTATATTGAATGTTGGAACCTCATCTTAGCTAATTTAATACATTTGTTCTCTTGTTGATGATGCACTTGGAGAATACAAGAGTATGATTAATCAAACATGATTTTTGTTTCTTTAAATTTCGTCTTTTGAATATATTTGAACGGATGTGTTTGAATGTATACACATATAAGCGGCCCTTTGTCTGATCCTTTCCTAACAGTTGCAGGATAACATTGATCTCTTTTGTCGCACGAGGAACAATATTACAGCTATCTTAAACAAGTAAGTAAATGCTCTGTGCATATCTCAATACCTGGTTTTAGGATGAATTCTAAACAAATAGGGTACTCATTGAGCATAGTAATTGTGTCTCAAAACTCTATAATATTTTTGAACAACTAGACGTGCTATTCTTAAATATCTAAGCATGCTGGTGTGTATATAGATCTGTGCTACTGTGATTGATGATATGTATGCATAACATGCATGGCATGTTTTTTTTTTTCTTTTTTTTTTTTCCGTTTATCATTTAACATTTCCCCCCGTTCCTTTAATATGTTGTAGTAAATATATAATTTGCTTCTGATAATGATAATATTTATTTCAACTGTAATATTCATATTTAACATCCAGGATTATGCAAGCGTCTAACGACTCAGACATATTTTGACATAAGATAAAATAAATTAGAAGTTGTGATTGTGAAGTATGGACTATCAAGAAAAGTCTTGAAGTCTCCCTTAAAGAGTGAAGGTGTAATGTCAGTTTCCATACACACACGCCAAAAAACTGGCCATGCAACATTATCCATGTACTTCCAAGGACAAGTGATTCTCAAAATTTTGATTTCATTTTCACAGCATGAGCAATATGCCGGGCATAATGAGCCGGATGCCTGCCCTGCCTCTATCCATAAATAATGAACTTGCAAATAGTATCTTGCCCGATACAAGTCAGGTAATTGTTCTTGTGCTTGTCTCTTTGTTATGCATATATATTGTTGGCATCACATCTTCTTATATCAGAAATCAAGGATCATAAAACTATAGAAAAGCACCGAAGATTTGTTAAAACCATCATTTGAAGCCAATATATCTTCTTCTCTAATCTCTAACGCCAAATCAGATCTTTCTGATAATTTCCTTGCATAGCTTGTCAATTGTTTTTCTACTTTTTGTTTTAAAGATTAGAATATGTAAAACTACTAGTAAACTTCTTATTTAATAGTGGACTGGTTTTATCTACTCTACTTGTATCCTTCCTGCAATACACCGCGATGCTAGCTAACAGAGATTTCCTTAAGATGTCATAATTCATTACATAAATTGATTGTGATTTTTGCTGTTTTGTTTCATAGAATGTTTTTCTAGTCAAGTCTTCTACATATTGCAAAAAAAAAAAAATCATCGACATAAAGTCTTGCAAATGAAGGCAGGCTGACTGTATACACTTGTTTTTCCAGAAAATGATGTTTGGCCTGCCAAACGAGATCCACTTAAAGCAGGAGTCAAGATGATACCAACGTGATTTTTGATGTTGAGCTTATATTATCGGATATGCGTAAGTAGTTATGTTCGTTGTAAATCCCTAAGAAGCTGGTAGGAGGCCTTTATTGATTGTAAAACCATAATTTTTATACCAATGTTGGTTCCCATGATGAGAGAATTTGTAGACATACCATTTTTAGGAGCTCAAAATTTACCTCAATGGATATGGAAGCAGGGCTTACATAACAATAATCATAATAATGTTGCAGAGACCCATCACTTTTTGGGCATCAGGGACAGTCTTTTAGACCAGTAAATTTCGCCATAAGCCAATTCTTAGCATGTAACACGTGTGTACAAAACTTAGTTTGCCTGGATGATATCTCTTGAGAGTAACTGCATCCTTGACTTGTTGAGATGTAAATTATTACCTGACTTTTGCTTGTAGTTTACTGCGGTAATGCCTTTGGTGTTTTATAATCCGCAATATATCTCGGATAAAACTTGTATGTTTGAACTTTGAACATTCTAGCAACATGATTATGCTTTATTTTGTTGATGTACTGAGTTGGCTATTGTTTGCTGAGGTTCCGAATTCTCGACATATAGAACAGACGATTGACATGAATGTACTTAAGTCTGCAAAAGCATGTACGAATTGCAACTTATATAAACTTGTGTATGTACAACTTGTTGTGCAAAAAATTCACACAACACCCCGAGAAAGCCTCGCCGTAAGAATAGTGAGTATCCTTGGTTTTCGGATACAAAACTGGTAAAACAGCTGGTAAAAAACAGGACAGCTGAACCTAATAATGGTGTATAGTGTTTAAAGGGCTGGATTAGCAAGGTCACCGGACAATAATGGCAAAGACTTCCGGCCAAAATATGCCCAGAATCTGATTACCCAGGGTACACGTGCCTTGTGTATATATAAAGTAAAAACCGAACCCCTTGCTAATTGCCTACATATCCTATTTATAGGAATCAAGCCCTAATGTAGTTCTTTTAGGTTAGGAATCCTTTCCTTGTTCATTAAGCCACGAAAATGATAGAGTTTCATCCTCCCTCCAGTGTTTATCTCGAAGTGTTTGTATAGATATAAGCCTTATCCTTTAATCAGCTAGCCCTTTAACAGAGTCCTGTTCGAAATAGGACTCCCAAAGCCCAATCCTACAATAATTCCATACATATATCACAAATATAATAATTATCATATTTAGAAACGTATTCCTCCATGAAATAGACTATTAAAAGGACTCAATTTACGCCTCCTATTATTTAGGAGATAATCCTTATCCATTCGAATCTGCAGAGGTGGAGCCTGTGAGTACACCTGAACCTGCGCAGCTTCCCTAAAAAGTGAACCTCCACCTCCAGAGCTTCCCTCTAGAGGTACACCTCCCTTCTTCCTGCAAACTCGTTCCTACATTTTAAACACCTTATAAGGCCTTCAACATCTATGGGCCCAAAACTAGGCCCATTACAAATTTTGGGCACAACAACTACCCCCCGGTTCCTTGTAGCAATAAAATACACAAGGAACCTTGCCATCTCCTCTCAGCTTCAACTTCGCCTTTTATGTCCAGCTCCAACATTTCATTCTAATATCTCATGTGTTTCATAATAACCTTGCCACAATCAAGCCAGTAAAACTCCACCCAGAAATCTCATGATTTCCTTTAAATTAAAACCTAAACCGTTTCCACATTTAATGAATTCAGAGAAAAATAAAACAAACTTTCCGAACACAGGTTCACCTAATTTAAACCCCTTCCAGGGAATACTTTCTTCTCAATAATTCCCTTTAGAAAGATCAACACTTTAATATCCTGAACAAATATCCACAAATTAATTTTGAAAAAACAACTCTTCAATTAACATCATACCGGGACTCTCATTTCTCCTCGAAAACCGTGCCCTCCATTCATATAGCTTCCACCGTTCCATGTTCCAAAGCAACAATAACTCTTTTCACTTCATATTTCTTTTTTTATACGCTACTCCTTTTTTATATATATTCACATCCTCTCATCCTCCTTCTTTTATCACAAACACAAACTCTCTTCTTCTCCCACCGGTTCACCTTCTCACGAGCAGCTCAACTCAGGCGGATCAACCCGGTGATACCTTCAGACTCCGGCAACTCTAAACCCTCCGACTATCCTTAAGGTATGATTCCTCTTACCCCTTTCACTGAATCAGTTTACTATTGTTTTCCCAATTGCATGTTTTAATTTGATTCCAATCTAAACTTGTACATGCACATTTTGACACATACCCTTACCATTGTTACACGAATCATCTTATTATGTTGTTTGCCTTATAGATTGCCCTCAGACCAAGTGTTCTCCTTTTACAACCACGATATTTTCTAGTAACAAAACCCTAGAATCCAAATCGTACCGATCTGTGCTTGTAAAACCCACCAATATTATATGTTTTCATAAAAATCCATGTGTAATCCTCTTTTTCCAGAAACCAATTATTGTTTGTTGTTATAATGCATGTACCAATCCTTGTTTTTAACTAAACTTGTATAAGTAATATATGCATCATATATGAGTACCCAATTTAAGAAAAACAGTTAAGATTCCTTAATAGGCGTACCTGTATCCAGCTAGCTGTTTAGACGAACCTGGCCTTTCTTTGTTCCCCAATTGCTTGTTTGTGCTTATCCACACACACTTGTAAAAACACCTCACTTGGGAAACTCACTGATCACCTCCTCATCCTGCTTCACTTTGTGCAGATGTCTGGTGGATCAGCTGCAGCTAGCTCCCAGCATTCCACCTCTGAGGAGACGACCCACTCCCCAGAACCTTCTAACATAGACCAGCTTCCCTTTAACCCAACTTTCAGAATTAACCCATCTTTCACCATAAGTACCAGGACCCGTTCCAAGGTCAAACTAATCGATCACTCAAAAACTCGTTCTTTAAGTACCAACCTTTTTTCCCATAAAACCAAAGATACCCGTCCTGCTATCCTTATAGCCTCTTCAGATGAACAATTGTCATTAGAATCAACAACACCAAACCTTCCTCAAGAATCTACTGCTGATGAAGCTTCCTCTACGAAAGCTACCCCCTCACATACTACCTCTGCAATTCTTCTTAAAACAGACTCTTTAACAGATGACTTAGAAAATAGTACTTTGGAAAAACCTCTTGCCACCTTATCCTGTGAGAATTTGAGTACCTCCATGACTGCTTCTTTGTTAAAGAAACTGACCCAATCACACCATATAGGTTGCTCCTTGGTTGTTCCCTCTCCCGAAGAAAGATGCCATAGGTTTGACATGTTTGAACCTGGACAATCATTACCTAGAGCTGTTTTGTCAGCTCAATTTTTTAAACTGGGGTTATCTTTGCCCTTACACCCCTTCATCCAAGAAATTATTGAGCATTATGACATAGCCCCCATTCAACTTACCATCAACTCCTATCGCATGGCGATATGTATGTTCATTTTATACCATAAAGAGTTTAGCAAGACCCTGTCTGTTCGAGAGCTAGGGTATTTCTACCAACTAAAGCCAACTGGAAGAAATTCAGGTTTCTTCTACCTGACTGCTTGGAGCGTTCACGAAGGCCAGTGTTTCAAAAGCTGTAAGAAAGGAATGAATGATTGGCTTAAACTGTTTCTTTATTGTTATGATTGTCCTCAATTAAAAACAGACTTCAATCTTTCACCAAATATTCCTACCAAGACCACCCTAAAAGGCATAGCTCTCCAACGTGCTGTAAAAGCATTGAATTTATCAGCTGAATTGGGAAATGGCCTCAGTCTGTTAACTCACGATAACCTTATGAGTTGTGATTTTATACCTGGGAAAGGTACCCTAACTCCCACCAGCTGCAGCTGTTTATTTCCCTATTCATGTCATTAATTTATATATGCTTTATAGCAATTTTATCCTTCCTTGTTTCGTAATTCATGATTTACTAACCACCATTCATATTATTTGAATCTTGCAGACATGGCTTCAAGGATTCCCTCTTTCATCAAGAAGCCATCCAAATATGAAGAAATGTTTGAAGATGATGAAGAAACAGTCACCCCCATTGCAGCTACTCCAATCTCAAGAGTCAAAGCTCCTTCTCCACTCTTGGAAAAATCATCCACCTCTTCGAAGAGGAAGCTTCCCCCACCTGCCACAGAACGAACTCAGGCTCCTGGCTCTCGTTCTACCAAGAGAACCAGAATGTCATCCTCTCTAGAGATTGAGAACTTCAATTCTCATATGCAATATTTTTTTGAAATGACAGGGAATCAAATCCCCGAGGAAGCCGTAACTGCCTGGGACAAGATGTCTCTAGCTGAGGGTGCAAAAGCTGCCCTTCAAGCCAATGCCCAAAGTCTTTTCCATTACCTTAAACATGGTGAAAAAATTGTGGAGACAGCCAGAGGTGATCAAAAACTTGCTGAAGAAATAAAACAACTTAAATCAGTCATTAAGGCCAAGGACGACGAGAAGAAGAAGTGCCTTGATGCCAACAAGAAACTCAAAACTGCTGAAACTAAGTTGCTAAAGGAACGTGATCAGCTATCCAACTCTGTTGCCATCCTGGATGCAGAAAAAGAAGAATTGGTTTCCTCTAATGCCAAAAAGATTCATGAGCTAGAGCTAAAGATGGAAGCTATGAATACCCAATTCGCCCAGGAAAGGTCCGTTCAGAAGGAGAAAAGGAAGAAAGCCTATGATGTTGGCTATAATGCAGCCATCAATGACTACATTGAATCCACCTATCTCAAATTTCCTGATCTTGATTGGTCCCAGCTAGGTGAAGATGCAGTGAAAGCTGTGGAGGACATTAAGAAGAAGGAAGCTGCTGCAGATAAGGTGGATGCTGTTGATCCAACTGACAAGGAGAAAGAGGCGGAGGTTCCCTCAAAAGAGACAGTTGAAGCTAAGGCAGATGCTTCTATTCCTCCTGTTCCAACAACTCAGGTATCTCCTGAAACTCCTACTCCTTAATCCTTTTGTTATTGAAGAATCTTCCTACCCCTGCGTGGGTTTAAACCTTTAAAGTTTCTTTTGAACGGCCTTGATGGCCATTAACTTTGAATTTATGAGGTCGTGGGCTCCTCGTACTGCCTCACAAGATGTAACTCATAACTTTGGTTTCCCTTAATTATGCATTTTTTGTTTATGTCTTATTGTACTGCCCATATGAAATTACCTACTAAGCATAAGCATTCCAGTGGTAAGGCACATACCTATACCAGGATGTGAATTGCTTACCCGTAGCCAAGTGAGCTTCATAAAAGTGTCAAGCTCATTACGAATGTATGTTGATATAAATCCCTATCTTAACATTTCCTGTTAAGTAATCATTTCTCATTTTGATATAAGTAATCCGAATGTACCAAATTATTTAAAACCACATAGGGTACGATTCATTTCTGAAACCAATAACCATTCCTTTTCTTCATGTATATTATGAAGCTTCCCTTACCATAATTTCATCCATTTTCTTTTTTTTGTCGTAGTAATTTAAGATCCAACCAATCCTTTTTCCATGTATAAAGTATTCCGTTTGATGTATAATAAGAGCCTTATGAATGAATATCCAAATATATGTGTAAAATCCCGAGATAAGGTGGAGCTTCCCATTTGCTTGCAGCTAGACTTTCCACATAGAGAAGCATCACATGGCCAATGCCTTGGTTCCCATATGACCTTATTTTATTTTGTGACAGGAATCCATTAAAATCCTTCTCCAGAAATATGAACAAAATGTGCCTCCTATATGAGCTTCACTTTTTTAACCAGCTGGAGCTTGTTATCAATTTTTATATATGCTACTCCATTTCATGCAGCCTGAATTTTGGCTCCTACATGATATATCCTTATCCCTTGGCTCTTCATGTGCCCAGATTCCCTGGGATCTACATGAACCTGATAACATACTTCCAAAACAGCTTCCAAATTGGAACCTCACCATAGATAGACCAGTTTTACGAACCTTTTCCCGTAAGGTTCTTTATGTACCATAATCCATTCCAAAATTCATTACCTAATAATAAATTTTTTTATTATTTTTTTTTTATTTCATGTTTTATCCTCCTAGGATCATGCAAATAACTAAAGGGAGGTGGTATAACTTACTACCCCCCGAGTTCTTTGACATACTAACAATTATGACGAAGAACTTAAATTCACATATTCATGCATGCAATTCCATACTTATTCCATAAAGTTCACAAGGAAACACAACATAACTTTAAGACAGAACATGTTATAAGAAAGCAACAACTTTATTGGCCTCATAGAAGCAAAATTCATGATATTTCCTATCGGTGAGGTGTACATGCACTACCCCCCGAGCATGGCAAGACAAAATCACGTCATCTACTTTTCCTAAAGATGGCAGCTAGAACTAATAAGCTACCTTTATTAATCCTATACCTGAAAGAGGTCTACTTGAAAATATTACCTGAAAAACACACCTACTGATAATATTTCCTTAAATGCTCGGCATTCCATGCCCTAGGAATCAGCTTTCCATCCAAATCAGTTAAATGATAAGTACCTTCCCAAAGAACCGTCTTTACACGATATGGTCCTTCCCAATTGGCTCCGAACGCACCATGACCAGGTACCCTCATATTGGGTAGCACCCTCCTCAAAACCAAATCACCCACCTTTAACGGGCGAGCTCGAACCTTCTTATCAAAGTACTTCCGTGTACGCTGCTGATATGCAGCCAGCTTCAGTTGTGAATTCATACGTACTTCTTCAACCAGATCCAGGTACAAACGATGATTCACTTCATTGTCCTCAGGGTTATAATTTTCCCTTCTAAATGAACCAGCTCCAATTTCGACAGGCACCATAGCTTCACATCCATACGCTAAGGTGAATGGAGATTCACCTGTTGTCGTTCTTGGAGTGGTATTATAGGACCACAACACCATTGGAAGCTCCTCTGGCCAGTTTCCCTTTCGCTCCTCCAACTTGGCCTTCAAAGTATGTTTTATTATCTTGTTCACAGCTTCTGTCTGACCATTACTCTGGGGGTGACAAACAGCTGAGAACCCCTTCTGAATTCCAAGGTCTTCACACAAACCTCGCATCTCCTTGCTGTCAAACTGCTTCCCATTGTCCGAAATAAGCTTATAAGGTACTCCATACCTACAAACTATAGCTCGAAACACAAATTCCTTCAACTTGGCAGCAGTTATGGTGGCCAAAGGCTCTGCTTCAGCCCACTTTGTGAAGTAATCTACTGCCACAACCGCATATTTTACTCCACCTTTTCCTTTGGGAAGCTCCCCAATTAAATCTATCCCCCAAACTGCAAAAGGCCAAGGGCTAGTGAGAGGCTTAAGAAGCGTAGCTGGGTTGGCACCTAACTTTGCGAACCTTTGACAGCGGTCACATGCTCGAGTGTACTTGTGAGCATCACCTTGCAAGGTTGGCCAATAATACCCTTGACGGAGTATTTTGTGTGCCAAAGAGGTTCCTCCAGAATGGTTACCACAAATCCCTTCATGCACTTCACGCATGATATACTCACATTCATCTCCAGAAATACACCTCAGCAAAGGCCTATTAAAACCCCTCTTATACAAGATACCTTCATAAATTACATACCTTGCCGCTTTATATTTCAATTTTCGAGCTTCATTCTTATCTGAAGGCACAACTCCTTGAGTGATGTACTTCACAATTGGGGTCATCCAATGTTCCTCCACCGTAGCTTCCATGTTCAAAACCTCAACTTTTGAAATACTTGGCTGAATCTGAACCTCTAAAGGAATAACTCCCAGTAAGGTAGCTTCCCTTTGAGAACCTAGCTTAGCCAGTGCATCCGCATTAGCATTCTCTGTTCTAGGAATCTGCTCCAAATTTACCTCCTTGAATCTCCTTATCAATTCCTGTGCATACCTCATGTATAAGTCAGTGCGAGGGCCTCGAGCCTGAAACCCTCCTCTAACATGCCAAACCACCAACATCGAATCACTAAATATGGTCAAATTTTCCACCCTCATTTCCAAAGCAAGCTTCAAGCCGGCAATCAGCGCCTCATACTCGGCATCATTATTAGTTGCACAAAATGAGAAATGGATAGCACTCTGCAGCTTGTGCCCCTCAGGGCTTACCAAAACTATGCCAGCACCTGCTCCATTGGAGTTAACTGCCCCATCCACATACAAAGTCCACCACGGGGCGCAATTTTCCATAGGTACCTTTACCACAGGTAGCTCACCGACAGGTACACATTCATCTCCACCTACCTCGAATGAGGGAGGAAATTCCAACAGAAAATCAGCCAACGCTTGCCCCTTTATTGCAGACCTTGGCTTGTATTCAACATCAAATTGTCCCAATTCAATAGCCCATTTCATCAGCCTTCCGGAAGCTTCCGGTTTATGCAACACCTGCCTTAATGGGAAGCTAGTTCGTACCTCAACCTTGTGAGACTGAAAGTAAGGCCGAAGCTTTCTCGAAGCCAAAATCAATGCATAAGCCAACTTTTCCATGTTAGTATACCGAACCTCTGCATCCAATAATCTTTTGCTTACGTAATACACTGGAAGTTGCACCTTTCCTTCCTCTCGAACCAACACAGCACTGATGGAATACTCAGAAACTGCTAGATAAAGTATCAGAACCTCCCCGTCAACCGGCTTTGAGAGGAGCGGGGGGCTACCCAGCTGTTCCTTCAACTTCTCGAAAGCAGCTTCGCATTCAGCTGTCCACTCAAAGTTCTTTCCCTTCTTGATTGCCGAAAAGAATTCTTTACACCTGTCCGAAGATTTTGAGACGAACCTGTTCAAAGCTGCAACCCTTCCTGTCAGTGACTGAACCTCCTTAATATTCCTGGGTGACCTCATCTCTAACAAAGCCTTGATCTTTGCGGGGTTAGCTTCAATACCCCGATGATTAACCATGAATCCGAGAAATTTTCCGGATTCTACCCCAAACACACATTTCTGAGGGTTGAGCTTCATCCTATATTTCCTTAAGATGTCAAACATTTCTGCCAAGTGAGACACATGATCAGCTGCCTCTTTTGATTTTACCAGCATGTCATCCACATATACTTCCATTGTTCTCCCGATTTGATCCTTGAACATCATGTTTACCAAACGCTGATAGGTAGCTCCCGCGTTGATTAGACCAAAAGGCATCCCAATGTAGCAATATAACCCTCTGTCTGTTATAAAGGAGGTGTGTTCCTGATCTGGACCATACATAGGAATCTGATTATATCCAGAATATGCATCCATGAAACTTAGCAGAGCATGCCCAGCAGTTGCATCTACCAGTTGGTCGATACGAGGAAGCGGGAAACTATCCTTTGGGCACGCCTTATTCAAGTCTGTGAAGTCCACACAAGTACGCCATTTTCCATTTGGCTGTTTTACCAACACTGGGTTTGCCAACCACATAGGATAAAAGGACTCTTTGACCAGACCAGCTGCCAATAATCTGTCCACCTCTTCTCTCAAAGCAGAAGCTCTTTCACCACCTATGGCCCTTCTTTTTTGCCTTACAGTTTTTGCTTCCGGATCAATATTAAGATGGTGACACATTACCTTTGGGTCTATTCCAATCATATCTGAATGGTTCCAAGCAAATACATCCACATTCTTTCTCAGGAAATCCATCAGGGCTTCCCGCACATTCGGACTCAACTGTTTTCCGACTTTTAATTCTTTGCCAACATCAGTGGTATCCACCAAAAAAGATATAGTGTCTCCTGCAGCACCAGCTTTTTCTTTGGATTCGGACATCCTAGGATCTAAATCAATTTCCACCAGGTTCCCTTTTTTTTCCACCTGACCAGGCTCAGGTACCTTTGCCTGCAACTGCTCCGACATTCCCACATCTTCAAAGTCACTATCATTGACTTCTTCTACGATACCTTCAACAAAATCATCATCACCACTTTTATTTTTCAATTGAGGTGCCTCCAGCATGAGCACCTCCCTTCTAGCACCTTCCCCTGAAAATGAAGCTACATCCACGTAAGGGTCTTCGTCTGGATGCTGCACGATCATAATCGCATTGCATGATTCCTTCTCACACCCCCTCCCTTTCGGTTGGGAGGACTCTCCAATCAAAGTGACTGAAGGTCCAAGATAACGATAACAGTTGTCAGTCGTCCCACCATCTACCAACAGTAAATGCTTTGAGGCCTGCTCAGCAGTACGCAGGGCCTTACCATAACATTCTCGTGAATCTGACTGACATCCTCGTAAGCATCCAATCCCATTAGGAGTTGGGAATTTCATTGAGAGATGGTAGATAGAAGTTACCACGCGCATCTCTTTCAAGAAAGGCCTACCCATGATAGCATTATAAGATATGTCCTCATTCACAACCATAAACTCTGCCACCTGGGTGGCCACATAAGGTTCACTCCCCATCCTGATTGGGAGCTTCACTCGTCCCACAATCTGAACTGGACCTCCAGTAAAACCATACAAATCATTGTAAGAGGGGAACATCTCCTTATCCAGGAGTCCCATTTTCTGATAGGTGTCGTAGGCTATTATATTGCACGAGCTCCCATTATCCACCAAAATCCGATGTACATTCATTCCCCCAATGGAGAATGTCACCACCAAGGCATCATTATGAGGGTGATGCACATGTTTAGCATCCTCCTCGGTAAAGGTGATGTCTGCAGTTTCCCCCTTGAACATCTTCGGAGGTCTTTCAGCCAGATGGAAAACATTAGTAAGGGGAGCTCCCCTAGCTTCACGGGCAAAATTTTTCATAGAATTCCTACTTGTGCCTCCAATGTAAGGGCCCCCTATTATGGTGCGGATGCTATTTGCCCTTGCTGTACGGTCAGGCACCGTTCTTTCTGCTTCCTTTCTTTCTTTATCCTCTTTATACTTTTTCGCCTCTTGAGCCACAAACTCTGTGAGGTATCCCTTCCTGATTAAATCCTCTACATGGTCTTTCAAGTGACGACAATCGGCTGTCTCGTGCCCGTTTGCATCATGAAACGCACAGTATTTCCCTAGATCCTTTCTTCCAGGTGGACCAGTACGGGTCGGCTTCCTAAACATTCCGGCTTTGTCCCCAACCTCAAACACGTGCTCAAGGGGCGCCGCTAATGGGGTATACTCTGAATACTTATTATAGTTCTTCAGAGGTGGTGGCTTATACTCCACAGACCTCCTTGAACCAGTTGCGTTCACAGTTAGAGGTGCCGTCCTTTCCTTTCGACCAGCTTCCCTTTCAATGGAAGCTGAAGCTCTGTTATAAGAGGCACGCTTGTCCACACCTCTTCTTCGGGGGCTATATGACCTGCTCCTTTTTCTCCCACTCCAACCAGCTGAGTTGTTATCCTTCCTTAACTTAGCCATAGACTCTTCGACCACTTTATGAGCTTCAGCTCGTGCATAAAAATCAGCTAGCGTGACAGGTTCTTCCTTCTGAAGTTCCTTCCAGAAATCACTTCCAGGCCAAATCCCGGCTATTAAGAAATTTTTATACGTCTCGTCTGTAGCTTTTCTTACTTTTGGCACCTCCGCATTAAAACGTTTAAAATATTCTCTCAAAGTTTCCTTCTCCCCTTGTTTAATATTCGCTAGAGTATTTGCAGGAGGTGCAAATGCAACAGTAGCACGAAACTGAGTGACAAAAAGCTCACTCATTTGTCTCCAGGAACGAATAGAATTAGATGGCAATCTTTTGAACCACTGATGGGCATTGTCCCTCAGGGTAGCTGCTAACAGCCGGCACTTTGTACGATCCTTGACCTGATAAACCTCCATCTCAGTGCTGAAGCGACTGAGGTATTCCACGGGATCCGAGGTGCCATCAAATTTCAAGTCCCCTACTCCTCTGTACCTGGATGGAAGGGGTGAATCCCGCACCTTCTTGGTGAAAGGTGAAGCTACAGCTAGGCCTGATGTCGACCTCTTCTCAGCCTTAATCTTCTCCAGAGCTTTCCTTAGATCAGCCACCTTGTAATTTGTGTCCTCTCCATCAGAAAGGTAGCCATCACTCCCATCTGTTTCTTCATTCGAGTCTTCACCCTGCTTATGAGCTGAACTGTTCTGGGAGCTGGAGCTGTCATCAATCCTGATTGCTGATTGGAGCTTCGTAGATTTGGACCTCCTGTCATAAGTCCGTTCCTCTCCTGGAGACTTTTCCCTCCTATAGCTCTTAGAACCCTTCGACTGGGACTTGTCGAGGTTATCATTTCTATTTACCTTTGCCTTAGTCCCATCCAAAACGTGCCGTAAATCTTTGTTGTTGAGCTTCTTCCCCACCCGGTCAAACACGCTCACACTCCTAGTTGGAGAATCTTCAGGGCCTTCCTTCCAATTCACATCCTCCTGGTCTGTTTCAACACCAGAAAAATTATTTTTTCGAGCCTCTCCTTCAGGCTCTCCTTCATCTTCAAAATCGAGGTTTATGGGTGTCACTTCTCGACGCCTAGCATGCCTTTCCGAGGATTTATGTTTTCTTTGTCCTTTTTTCTTTCGCGATGATTTCTTTTCCAACTGATCAATCCTGCCATCCATGGCTTGAAGATGGTTGAGGATATCTCTAGCAGTCACTTCACCATCAGTATTGGCATCACGCCTACCGTTCTCGCCGCCCGGCGTTCGAACGGATTCAGAACCTTCCGACATTAATTCGCTAACAGATATTAGCTTCGCCCCTCCTTCTAGCGCCAAAAATGTTGTGCAAAAAATTCACACAACACCCCGAGAAAGCCTCGCCGTAAGAATAGTGAGTATCCTTGGTTTTCGGATACAAAACTGGTAAAACAGCTGGTAAAAAACAGGACAGCTGAACCTAATAATGGTGTATAGTGTTTAAAGGGCTGGATTAGCAAGGTCACCGGACAATAATGGCAAAGACTTCCGGCCAAAATATGCCCAGAATCTGATTACCCAGGGTACACGTGCCTTGTGTATATATAAAGTAAAAACCGAACCCCTTGCTAATTGCCTACATATCCTATTTATAGGAATCAAGCCCTAATGTAGTTCTTTTAGGTTAGGAATCCTTTCCTTGTTCATTAAGCCACGAAAATGATAGAGTTTCATCCTCCCTCCAGTGTTTATCTCGAAGTGTTTGTATAGATATAAGCCTTATCCTTTAATCAGCTAGCCCTTTAACAGAGTCCTGTTCGAAATAGGACTCCCAAAGCCCAATCCTACAATAATTCCATACATATATCACAAATATAATAATTATCATATTTAGAAACGTATTCCTCCATGAAATAGACTGTTAAAAGGACTCAATTTACGCCTCCTATTATTTAGGAGATAATCCTTATCCATTCGAATCTGCAGAGGTGGAGCCTGTGAGTACACCTGAACCTGCGCAGCTTCCCTAAAAAGTGAACCTCCACCTCCAGAGCTTCCCTCTAGAGGTACACCTCCCTTCTTCCTGCAAACTCGTTCCTACATTTTAAACACCTTATAAGGCCTTCAACATCTATGGGCCCAAAACTAAGCCCATTACAAATTTTGGGCACAACACAACTCAAAGGAACAAACATTTTGGGTGCTGATATTCTACTATTCTACTAGCTGGAAAAGTGGAAATACAATCAGTTCCCTTCTCTATATGTAGAAATGTATTATAAATGGGTAAAAGGTCACACTAATGTAAGCGGTTTTTTAAAGAAAATTTTGCCTGTTTTTTGGGTTTACTGTGAAGAGGAATGTTAGTATCCCAATTTTATTTTTCAAATGCATAGGTGTCAATTTATAATTGGTGATTTGTTCGCAAAACAAGAACTTCTTTCCTAGCAATTTTTCATTTGGGAACAAATTCCTGAAATTTTTCGGGGTCTCTAAATGTATAATTCTTGCATCCAAACCCAGAATTTTCAGATCTCCGAAACGGGAATTTCTTTATACAATATCACAATCACAGTGTATTACACTGATGACCCTCGAAATTCATCAAGGGTATAAGAGGAAAATTTATATTATAGTAATAGAAGTGATAATTATTTTATTTTCAAATTACAATTTTAAAGTGTACGAACTTACAACCCATACAATGTATCGGATTATGTAATAAATTTTATTTTATGTATCTCTATTTAAAGTTGGATAATCTGTATAATAAGCTTAATATTAATTTAATAACATAATCATATTTACTAATGTTGCTAGGATAAGTGGTAGTAATAAAAATAGTTAAAAGTAACAACATGAGAAAACTCAAATAGACAGAAAAAAGCAATGGAGTGAGAGAAAAAGAAGGAATTTGCAAAGCCCAGATTGTTTCGTTGAACCAGTTCCAACTTGTGATCATCATTAGGTGATTAAATTACATACCCTTCTTGTATACATAATTTATCTGTGCCAATATACAGTTCACAGTAGATATTATTAATTAATTTGATATATTATGCTATTTTTCTTCTTTTCATCATGTTATTCCTTTTGACCCTTTAATTTAGGTCTCCAGACCAGTCTTGTCGTAAAACAATTGTATTCAGGTGAGTCATCTCTGTTGTTTCATGTCTTTATATAATTATATGTATGCATGAATGATTGTGTATATGTTTGTGTTTTATTGTTCTATGTCATTCATTGATATTTGATCATGTGGGGAATGATTCAATAATCTCATGGTTGAATTTTGAGTATTTGGATCTCCTGTACAACTTTCAAACTTAATTGTTCTTATTTTTCGAAAAGAAGTACAGTAAAACCTCGACAAATTAATACTCGATAAATTAGTAACCCACTATAAATTAATATTTTCAAAAAATTTTTTTGGTCCCTACATAATAGCGATAGTGTAAATTTAATCTCGATTAATTAATAATCTCGTTAAATTAATAAAATTTGCCGGTCCCTATGCTATTAATTTATAGAGATTTTACTGTAGATAGGTTTTTAGGGACCTTGGATGTGGAAACTATTTTCCCTTTTGAACATATTTGTTATTTCTTCTTCAGAATTGTTTTATCAGACAGAATCTTTATGTCAATGTTGGTTTTGTTTTTCATTTTTGAGGTAGTCAACAAATGATCACTTGAATTTACATTACTGGTTGATTTGTAATGAAACAATGTCGTGCACTATTACTCGGGGCCATTATCCTCTTGACATAATTATAAGAGAAAAAAAAAAAGCACTAGTTTGAGTGTCATATTATTACATGTATTAATTGCCTTTTATCTTCGTTTCAGTTCAATATGCAAAAGTAACAAATATGGAGTTCAAGGGCAGTGCTATTAGAATTCGAAGGTGCGCATGCGAATTAATGTCAATAGGCGATGACTTGATGGATGATGAGGAATCATGGGACTTGGTCAGGAGAGAACTTCAGCTCAAATCAACATTCTTGTATTGTGACTTCAGCAAAGTGATTTCAGGTGCTCCACAGGATCAGAAGAAATCTGTTACCAAACTGGGAAATAGATTATTTTGCTTAATTGAAGAGGTACCTTTTTTGCTCATGAATTAATTTTGTTTGCAGATGCTTGCATTATTTTGTTTCTCTCATGTTTTAATTACTTGAAGAAAGAGAGCAATTTTGAAAGAGCACCATGTTAATTGATTTATGATGTATGCAAATAATGTATTTTTTATGTTTATCTTGTTTATAGCTTATCGGTGGGGTAAAATTTGTTAATCAAGGCAACTATTTTTCTTTATCGAACTTTATCTTCATTCAATTTCTTATAGGTAGATTTATATCATAAAATTTATTTGATAGATTACAATTTTTCAGTGTCATAGGTATTGTTTAAGAGTAATGATAATTTTGATATTCACTTCAATGGAATATAAGCAAACTCCTCCCCTTTTTTCCTTGTTCATCTTGTATCATGTACAGCATTGCATCATTTCAAATTCAGCTTAGTGTCAAATTAGTTGTTAAGCTTGGTGGCATGTTTATCCTGCTTCAAGCGACCATAGTTGTTTCTGATTGTTGTCCGAGTTATGTAGTGTTTGTAGTAGTAGGCAAAATACTTCGTAGTGCAGTGTTGGCATTCTTCATTTATATGATCTCTTCTTGGTAACAATATACACATTCTTAATGATGATAAATTGCTTATATATATTTGTTATTAGTTTAAAATGTAATAACATTGATAAAGTTTTCTAAAATTTTATAGTTAGATTACGCGGTGAATATACAGAGCATCTCACAAGCACGGAGTCGATTTAGTGACCTTGCTCTTGTTTTGGAAGAAGTGGTTGCTACTGATCTCATTCCTCCACTCATGAACTCAGATGATTGATTCTTCAAGGTTATAAATGGTTGTGCTATGTATATGAACAACTAAACATACTTTAGCTATCCAGTTAACCAAGGATAGGCAATTATGTAAGGATTTGCAATTTAAGTTGGTCTTTCTTATTAGTCTTCGTAGTTTGATATGGTGGAGTAATTTTTGGATGATTACAAAGAAAGAACAACATGGCAACATTGTTGGAGCTTCATCGTAATTCACATAAAGGGTGTAGAGAGAATCTGAGAAAGAACAATGGATTGTTCTCAATGAGGCAGGGATAATCCGTGTAGGTTAATATGCAAATATAATATTATTCATTGGAAAATTTCTGAATCTGGAACTGAAACCAGATTGTTATCCCTGTTGTTCATGTCAGGAAAAATCTGTTGTAATCTATACCACCCGAAATTTGTACTTGCATTCCAAAATTGAGTAAATATAGTAAGGTTTAGTTTAAAGGACTACTCTTAAATGCGAGGAATTGAACATGGTGACTTTGTTTAGTAAGATTTAGAGACTTTTTTTTATTAAATTATGTTAAAAAAACTATTAATGGACACTTTCTTGAGTAAGATTTAAAAAATTTCTTACTAATTAACTATTTTGAGAATTTAATATTGATATAAAAATTTAAGTGGAGAAGCGAGGAATCGAACCTCAAGCCACTTCTCAGCGTTAGAATTGCTCTACCGATTGAGCTACTTCCCCGTTATTATAATAATATGGATGACTTTCTTTAGTAATATTTAGAGACTTTTTTATTAAATAATGTATAAAATCATTAATGGAGACTTTCTTGAGTAAGATTTAAATAATTTTTTATAATTTTCCCACCGTCCCGCTTATATTGTCCACTATTTCCAAATTCGTTTGTCCCAAAACTTTTGTCCACATTTACTTAATATGATAAATTATGTGTTAATTATGATAATTTTCCAGATAAATGATACAACTATTGGGTAATTATCAGTTTATTTAACATTATTGAATAAAAGGTGAATTTTTTGATTGCGGACAATATAAATGGAACAGATAAAGTAATTATTTTGAGAATTTATTATTAATATAAATAATTTAAGCGGAGAAGCTAGTAATCCAACCTCGAGGCACTTCTCGGTGGCTAACAAGCACTAATCGTATCACTTCCTGCTAGATTAACCTTTTGTGATCGCTACAATTACTGATTTCACTTTTGTGGGAGCCCTAGCTGATGAAACTACTTGAAGTAAATTCGAGAAAAGTCCTATCTGGAGACCCTTTAAGCCCTCATGCCCAAGGGTTCTCCTAAATACATTTGACATAAAAGAATGTGGAGCATCTGCATTATAATGTTGATCTTCCATTCTTGTCGTATCCTGCAACGGATAAATGGATGTTGCTCCCAAAGCTTCCAACATTAGTTTACAACCCAATTGCAAGAGCTCTCTATGTCCTTGGCCCCCTTTCACCATTTGTGGATCTTTTTCCTCCATTGACATTCCAAACTGATGATCAAAGCATAGATCCTTCATTGAGGTACATACCTTCTGCGTTGCGCCATATGCAGCTGCTGCAAGGGCTCTCCTGAATAAATTAGACATTCCAGAATATGCAGACTCTAAAGTTCCACCTGATTCAGTTGACTTGAATTTGTCGACATAGAGCTTCTGCCTAGCCCCGAGCGCAGCTGCAGCGAGGGTTCTCCTAAATACATCCAACATTCCAGGATATGCAACCTCTGAGGTTCCGTATGATTCAAATGATTTGGTGTTGTCAACATCGAGCTTCTGCCTGGCTCTGAACACAGATGTTGTGAGGGTTCTCCTAGTTACATCCAACATTCCAGGGAATGTAGCCTCTGAGGTTCCGCATAATTCAAGCGATTTGGTTTTGTCAAAATCGAGCTTTTGAGTAGCTCCATGCATAAGAGCTGCTTGTCCAGTGATTTTCTCATATTTACTTTTAATTTTTCTTCCCTCCCTCTGTCCATTTGAATCATCATTTGTTGTACAGATTTTCTTTCCTCTTGTTTTGTCTCTATAATCGATCAATTGTACTGAGTTTGAGAAGGAAAAACTGCTCACTCCAGCGTTACATATTTTGCCATCATAAACATCGTAATATTTGTAAAGATAGGGTGACGTTCCTTCCCTAATGGCCTTTGAAACTTGTCTCCATTTAGGTTGAATACTTAAACAAATTGCATGGGGTACTATATGTTGGGTTTGTGGAGTCTATCAGGTTTCATAATTGGAATTGGATTCTGACTTGAGTCAGGAATCCTGAATTGGACTCTAATTAGAGTTAGGATTTCAGAATTAGACTCTAATTCTTAGACCCAGTTTCTTCTCTTATAAATACTCATGTAATTGTAACATAACATAACAACACAACACAATTGTGAGAGATCAATACAAAATTAGTGCGGCTTGTGGAGTAGGAATTTCCGAACCACGTTAAATCTTTGTCTTGTGTGATTGTCGTTTATTTTCTTATTCTTTTTTATTCGCTTTGGGTTTTGCTTTCGTTGTTGTATACTCAACAACTGGTATCAAGAGCCTAGGTTTTCAGGCGAGTGGGATCGATGGCAGAAGAAGGGAAAGTAAAGATCGACAAATTTGATGGCAAAGATTTTGGGTTTTGGAAGATGCAAATTGAAGATTATTTGTATCATAAAAAACTACACGAACCGCTAGAGGAGAAGAAGCCAGAAAAGATGGATGACAAAGATTGGAATCTATTGGATAGGCAGGCTCTGGGTATTGTCAGATTGACTTTGGCGAAGAACGTTGCTTACAATATCGTCAAGGAAACGACAACTTATGGATTGATCAAGGCGTTATCAAATATGTATGAGAAGCCGTCTGCTTCGAATAAGGTATATTTGTGTCGCTTGTTGTTTGCCACAAAATTGAATGAAGGTGATTGTGTTGATGATCATGTGAACGAATTTAACTCTATCCTATCAAGATTGACATCAGTGGATATTAAATTCGATGATGAAGTACAAGCCTTGTTGTTGGTATCTTCGTTACCTGACAGTTGGTCAGGATTTGTCACTGCTATTTGTAATTCATCTGGGAGCAGTAAGATGACTTTTGATGGAGTTCGAGATGCGATTCTTGGAGAAGATATTCGTAGGAGAAACTCAGGAGAGTCGTCAGGTTCCTTGTTGAGTACTGAGAGTAGAGGTAGAAAGTCCGATAGGGGGCAGAATCAGGGGCGTAGCAGATCAAAGTCACAGAAGAGAGGACAATCCAAAGATCGCAAAGAGATTGTTTGTTGGAATTGTCAGAAGAAAGGTCACTTCAGAAATCAGTGTATGGCTCTCGCAGCTCCTAAAGGAAAGAAGAAATAGGTTAATTCAGCTAATGTAGTTGAAGAAGTGGCGGATGATGATGCTTTGATTTGTTGTGTTGAATGTTCGGTTGAATCATGGGTTATGGATTCTGGTGCATCATTCCATGCTACCTCTTGCAAGGATTTTATGTTAAATTTCAGAATTGGAAATTTTGGTAAAGTCCGTCTTGCTGATGATGAGACTTTGGATATTGCGGGCATGGGAGATATTAATCTCAAGACCTCTTTGGGGACTAGCTGGACGTTGAAAGATGTGAGATACATTCCTGGACTGAAGAAGATGTTGATATCTGTGGGCCAGTTAGATAAGGAAGGGTATCGAGTTACTTTCGGAGACGGACAGTGGAAGGTTATAAAGGGGAATCTAGTTGTCGCTCGTGGAGAGAAAAAGGGGACGTTATACATAGTTGAACAATCTAGCTATGAAGCAAATGAAGTTGCTGATGAGATTGGGTCTTCAACTTTGTGGCACCAAAGACTTGGTCATATGAGTGAAAAGGGTATGAAGCTGTTAACTTCGACGGGAAAGATTCCAGAGCTGAAGAATGTGGAAGTTGGGTTCTGTGAGCCATGTGTTCTTGGAAAACAGAAACGAGTTACTTTTGCAAAATCAGGGAGGACACCTAAGGCTGAGAGGTTAGAGCTAGTTCATACAGATATATATGGTCCAACAGCAGTTGCGTCATTGGGAGGATCTCGCTACTATGTCACTTTCATTGACGATTCCACTAGAAAGGTATGGGTTTATTTCTTGAAGAATAAATCAGATGTGTTTGCTACTTTCAAGAAGTGGAAGACTGAAGTTGAAAATTAGACCGGTTTGAAGGTTAGGAGCTTGATGTCAGATAATGGTGGTGAGTACAGTAGTGATGAGTTTAAAAGCTATTGCGCAGAATATGGGATTAGAATGTTCAAAACAATTCCAGAGACACCGCAGCAGAATGGTGTTGCAGAGCGCATGAATAGAACCTTGAATGAGAGGGCCAAGAGTATGAGGTTGCATGCAGGGTTGCCAAAGAATTTTTGGGCAGATGCAGTTAGCACATCAGCGTATCTCATAAATAGAGGACCTTCAGTTCCTTTGGGGTTCAAGATTCCTGAAGAAGAGTGGCAGAAAAAGGAGGTTGTTAGAAATGATTGATGAGAACAGTGTTTGGAAGCTAAAGTAACAAAACAGAGTTTAGATGGAAGCAGTCAGAGTTTAGTTAAACACTGACTGGAAGCGCAACAGAGATTGTTAAACTCTGTAGCGGTAATGTCTGAAGAGTCAACAGTGTTTGAAGATTGATACAAGATAAATATGGAAGCAATATCTTTGAAGATTGAAAAGCTGTCAAAGAGATTGAGTTGACTTGGAAGATTTGAAGCAATCGTGATTGATATCAATTGTATAGCTTAATTATAGGAGAATCAATTACTGATTGTACGAAGCTGTATGTTTTATAAATACAGTTAGGTTAACCCTAGAAGGGTATCGAACATTGAGAAATTCATTGATTGTAACCTAAGCAGCTCTCTGTGATATTTTACATCACTGAGAGAGAAATTGTTAATTCCAAACAGTTTTTAAGTATTAAACAGTGTGTTCTTGTTAAGTTACTCATACAGTATTTGATTACCTATTGTGTATTCGACCTAACAAGTGGTATCAGAGCCAATCTGTTACTTTATTACAGTTAAAGATCCAAACACAATAGTAATCAATGGCAGAGATACCTCCACCATCTGAGAAAGCTCCTACTACTGTTAGTAGGTATGAAACAATTAGGGTTCCTATACTTAGGCCATTAGAGTATGCAATTTGGAAAGTAAAGATGACCATGTTTCTGGAGGCTACAGATCCAGAATATCTTGATAGAATATATGAAGGTCCTCACAAACCTACAAAGTTATCTGCTGCTGCTGCTGGTGAGGAATCAAAGGTCATTCCAAAAGAAAAGAAAGATCTAACTGCTGAGGATCTTTCATCTATTGCAAAGGATGCAAAAGTAAGACATTTACTTCACAGTGCTTTAGACAATGTTATGTCTAATAAAGTGATTAATTGCACAACTGTAAAGGAAATATGGGATGCACTTGAGGTTAGGTGTCAAGGAACTCCTGCAATCAAGAAAAACAGAAGAAACATACTCACTCAGGAGTATGAGCATTTTGAGGCAAAGTCTGAAGAAACCATGACAGAAACATTTGACAGATTCTGTAAATTGCTAAATGATTTGTCATTGGTTAACAAAGAGTATGATTTAGAAGACTCAAATCTCAAGTTTCTTCTTTCTCTACCTGAAAAGTGGGATGTGAAAACAACCACCATAAGAGATAACTATGAACTTGGTGAAACAGAGATTGATGAAATTTATGGACTGCTCAAAACCCATGAATTGGAATTGGAGCAGAGAAACAAAAGATCAAGTAGAAAGTCAAAGTCTGTTGCTCTTAAGGTTGAGGAGAAACCATCAAAGAAGGAAGCATCAAGAAGAAAGGCAAAAGGAAAAGCTTTAGTCATACACTCAGAAAGTGAGTCATCAAACACTGATGTTGACTCAAACACAGATGGAACATCTGATTCTGAAGATGATGAAGAGATGATGCAAATGGCTGCATTGATGGTAAAGACCTTCAAGAAGATGGGATTCAAGAACTTCAAGAAGGGAAAGAGATTCTCCAAGGACTACTCTAAGTCTGATAAGAAGAATTTCAAGAAATCTGAGGGAAAGGACTTCAAATCTGGTAAGAAAGATAAGTCTGAGATTCAATGCTACAAGTGTAAGGAGATGGGTCACTATGCTCCTGAGTGCAAGAAGGGTAAAACTGAAAAGGCACTCTACACCAAAGGCAGAGATTGGGCAGACACTTCAGATTCAGATGAGGAAGTGAACTATGCACTCATGGCTACTACTCAGAATGAAGATGATGATCTAAAGGTACCCCCAACTACCTATGCTTATAATACTGATAATATAACTGAATTGAGAATTTATCTTAAAGCATTACATATCAGTTATAGGGATCAGACTTTAGAAAATGAGAGGATAAAAAATGAGTGCTCTCAACTCAAAGATAGAAATAAACTTGTTGAGGAACAGCTAGAGAACATGAATAAAGTTCAGAAAGAGAGAGATGATGTAGTGTTTATTGAACAGGAGTTGCTAGGTAAGTATAAGCAACTAGAATCTGAATTGGAGGATGCTAAACACATTATTAAAACTTGGACACACTCTGGTAAAGACACTCAAGAAGTGTTTCAGTCAGATACAGTAGGTCTAGGTTACTCTGAAGGAGATGAACTTAGATTTGAAAATTTGGTAAAAGTTAGACCACATCGTTCATCTGAAGGTAATGTTATGGGAACAGGTGGACCTAAGACTGAAGCTGAGAAAAAGGCTGTTAAAGAATCATATGCTAAGACTTTTGTTAAAGAGGCTAACATTGGTTTAATGACAGATAAACAACTCAAGCATAAGCTTAAAGAGATAAAATCTGTCAACAAACAGAGAATGCCTAAGAAAAACAAAAATGGAAAGGTAGGCATAACATCAGGAATTAAGCCAATGCTTGCTTCATTAGCTCCTAGAAAAACATGCTTTAATTGTGGTAGCACTAATCATCTTGCTAGTTTCTGCAGTAAGAATAAGAACATTAATTCTTTGCCCTCTAAAACTGCAGTTAAAAATGATTATGTGAGGACTAGACCACAGACTTTATGTACACACTGTGGAAGTACATGGCATTCTATTTACACTTGCAGAGATTATCATGCTCTTTACTATAATTACTATGAACCCAAGCCAAATTTGAAATGGGTTAAAGTAAACTCTGCAAATGTAAACTCTGAAAAAGTTAGCTTAAACTCTGATAATGTGAATTCCGCTGCAAAAGCTAACAGAATTAAGAAAGCCAAAGGATCCAAGCAAGTCTGGATCCTTAAAACTAATAATCAGTGATTGTTTATGATTGCAGGGCAACAGGGTTAGTACCCTAGTCGTGGACAGTGGATGTTCAGGACACATGACAGGAAATAAAGCCCTGCTATCAGAGTATGAGGAGAAGGCTGACCCAAAAGTTTCCTATGGAGATGGCAACATAGGACATACTCTGGGATATGGCAATATTAATCTTGGGAGTGTCATCATCACAAATGTAGCTCTGGTTCCAGGACTCAAGCATGATCTGCTATCTGTGAGTCAAATCTGTGACAGAGGATATCATGTAGATTTTCAGCCTGAATATTGTCAAGTGATCAGTAAATCTACAGGGAAAGTTGCTCTAGTTGGAAACAGACACAATAACATCTATGAAATTAAATTGTCAACAAACACTGATGGCAAAGCAGTGTGTCTGTCAACAAGAATGTCCAGTGAAGAGAGTTGGAAGTGGCACAAGAAACTCTCTCATTTAAATCTGAACAACATCAATGAGCTAATAAAGAATGATCTTGTAAGAGGTCTACCAAGGTCTTTGTTGAATGTAGAAGGCCTGTGTGATTCTTGTCAAAAGGCCAAACAGAGAAAAGCCTCCTTCAAAAGCAAATCTGAGTCTTCAATTGTTGATCCTTATCATCTCCTACATGTTGATCTTTTTGGACCAGTGAATGTCATGTCTCTTGGAAAGAAGAAATATGCTCTAGTCATTGTTGATGAATATACCAGATACACATGGGTATATTTTCTTGCAAAGAAGGATGAAACTGCATTAACACTGACAGAACATATTTTACAACTGGACAAAGGGTCAGAAAATCAAGTGAAGATAATCAGAAGTGACAATGGAACTGAATTCAGGAATTCATCAATGGAAGAATTTTGCAAGAGCAAAGGAATCAAACAGGAGTTTTCTGCACCTGGCACTCCACAACAAAATGGTGTAGTGGAGAGGAAGAACAGAACCTTGATAGAAGCTGCAAGAACCATGCTAGATGAAGCAAAATTGCCAACATATTTCTGGGCAGAAGCAGTTCAAACTGATTGTTTTACTCAAAATGCAACACTGATCAACAAGCATGGTAAAACACCATATGAAATGGTGAAGAAGAAAAAGCCAAATCTAAAATATTTTCATATTTTTGGATGCAAGTGCTTTGTGTTGAAGACTCATCCTGAACAGTTGACCAAATTTGACCTAAAGGCAGATGAAGGAATTTTTGTTGGCTATCCACTGTCAACTAAGGCATTCAGAGTTTATAATCTGAGAACTAGAGTGATCATGGAATCAATTCATGTGTCATTTGATGACAAGAAAATAACTGGACTTGAAGATGTCAATGAACATGATCTACTCCACTTTGAAAATGAAGACTTATTCTCTGAAAAAGTAAACTCTGATCAGACTGATCTGACAAACTCTGTTGATCTAAACTCTGAACCTCTACTGGTAAATACTGAAGAAACTCTTCAATCAGAAACAAGGGAAGAACCAGTTGAGGGGGAGCATGAAGAATCACATCAGAGTGATAATTCAAACACTGATAGTGACTCAGTTGATAATTCTGAATCAAACTCTGTTGATTCAAACTCTGTTGATAATTCTGAGCAGTCACATTCAGGGGGAGCATCAGAAAATGAAGAGAGGCACCAAGAAAATCAGGAGAGCATGGATCAAGGGAGAGGATCATATGATGACAGAAGCAACTTGCCTTCTGCAAGAAAATGGACTAAGTCACACACACCTGATTTAATTATTGGTGATCCAGATGCAAAAGTAAGGACGAGAAGTGCAACAACAAATGAATGTCTGTTTCATGCATTCTTGTCACAATCTGAGCCAAAGAAAGTGGAAGAAGCTCTTAAAGATGCTGACTGGATAACAGCAATGCAAGAAGAGCTAAATGAATTTGAAAGAAATGAAGTGTGGACCCTTGTACCAAGGCCCAAGAACAGATCCATTGTTGGTACTAAATGGGTTTTCAGAAATAAAACTGACAGTGAGGGTGTTATCATAAGAAACAAAGCAAGACTGGTTGCAAAAGGCTATTCACAACAGGAAGGAATAGACTATGATGAAACATTTGCTCCAGTTGCTAGATTGGAGGCAATCAGAATCTTTCTAGCATATGCCTCTCATAAGAAATTCAAAGTGTTTCAGATGGATGTAAAAAGTGCATTTTTAAATGGAAAACTTGAAGAAGAAGTGTTTTTGGAACAACCACCAGGTTTTGTAGATACAAAATATCCAGACTATGTCTACAGGTTAGACAAGGCACTCTATGGACTTAAGCAGGCACCAAGGGCATGGTATGAAACTCTTGCCAAATTTCTACTAGAAAGTGAATTTCACAGAGGTACTATTGACAAAACTCTGTTTCACTTCCAATCTGGTAGTGACTTGCTCTTAGTTCAGATCTATGTAGATGACATCATTTTTGGATCTACTAATGATAAACTCTGTAAGAAGTTTGCCAAACTCATGCAGTCAAGATATCAAATGAGTATGATGGGAGAGCTTAGTTATTTTCTAGGCCTACAGGTGAAGCAAACAGATGATGGAATTTTTATAAATCAAGCAAAATATACCAGAAATCTTCTCAAGAAATTTGGCATGCTTGACTGTTCATCTGCAACAACTCCTATGGCAACTGCAACAAAATTGGACAAAGATGTAGGGTCATCAGTAGATATGACATGTTACAGAGGAATGATTGGTTCTCTACTCTATTTAACAGCTAGTAGACCTGATATCATGTATGCCACTTGTTTGTGTGCAAGGTTCCAGGCAGATCCAAGAGAACCACATTTAACAGCAGTAAAGAGGATTTTTAAGTATCTCAAGGGCACTATAACTTTGGGGCTGTGGTATCCAAGAGAATCAGAGTTTAAACTACTTGGTTATTCAGATGCAGACTTTGCAGGCTGTAAGATAGACAGAAAAAGCACCAGTGGAAGTTGTCAATTTCTGGGAGACAGAATTGTTTCCTGGTACAGCAAGAAACAGAAGTCAATATCTACATCTACAGCTGAAGCAGTGTATATTGCTGCTGGTAGCTGCTGTGCACAGATTTTATGGATGAAGAATCAACTGCTGGATTATGGATTGAGGTATACCAAGATACCTATTTACTGTGATAATCAAAGTGCTATTGCAATGACAGGTAATCCAGTACAACATTCAATGACAAAGCACATCAGTATAAGGTATCACTTCATCAGAGAGCATGTAGAGGAAGGCAACATTGAGCTTCACTTTGTGTCTACAGAACAACAACTTGCAGATATCTTCACCAAGCCATTGAGTGAAGCTACATTTACAAGACTGGTCAATGAACAAGGAATGGTCTCTAGTTTTGACTAGTGATGTTGGTTAGACTCAAAAACTTATTGCTCATGTTATGCAAATTGTTAAGTGCTATGTGAACCTTAGTATTAAACTCTGTTATGCATGCTTATGTTTAAACCTTGTTAAACTCTGTCAGCATGTCTGTCTGTTAAACACTGTTATCATGTTGGATACACTCAGTGAATTCAGAATTGATTATTGTCTGAATGAAAACACCAATGAAGAAAAATGTATGAAGCATGATTCTCAGTAATTAAATCATGATTCTTTCTGAGTCACTGTAATCTAATCAGATTTTGTGCAGTAAATCAACACAGCATGATACTGTTTCATATTTATAGCATCTCTTAGTTTATTCAGTCCTAAACTCTGAGTTTATGAATATTGTGTGCATTGCCTCTCATAAATAATTTTGGTTATTGATGAACTCTAAACTCTGATTAGTGACATTCTGTTCCCAAAGGTATGGTTTCTGATGATTCCTTGTTTGTACTTGTGAAAACCATAAAACTTGAGATGTGTCATTGATTAGTTTGGTGAGTTCAGATTCATGTTTACACCATGTGAGAGTTTGAGCCAAATCAGTGATTGATACATTTTCTATCAATCAGTATTTATTGTTGTGTGATGTTCATCAGGAAGTATGTTTCTCTAGAACTTGTATTAAACCACTTTGAGACTACATGATATGTGTGTGCATGAAAATGATAAAGGCAATAGGATTTACCATTCCTTCAAACACTGTTCAAAATTCTTTTGAACACTGTTCAAACACTGTATAAACACTGTTCATAAATACCACCCTTAGTAAACCCCTTTGAGCCTAATTAACTGCTCATTTTTCTTATACTCTGAAGTATTAAGAGCAGTTATATTCTTTTAAAAAAAAAATCAAGCAGATGAGTGTTTCTCAAGAAAAGAAAAGTTTTTCAGTATATATGTTAAATAAAAAAAAAACAAAAAAGGGGCATATATACTGACCTTGTGCAAATATGTACTAACAGTGTGACTGAACACTTTGGTCTATTAAAATGTTCAGTTTGAAATTCACTCATGAATAAAACATCTCTTCTCATCTGTTTGATCTTACCTCATTACAACCCTGAATAAAGTCCTTTTGATTTGTGCATACATGTACTCAAAGTAGTGTAGATTTGGTGGACATTCAAGCATATGGTAGAATCTGCTTTTCCTGATTGAATGTGAGTGTAAACACTTCACCTAAACACCTGTGTGCTTTGAGAGTTTGTGAGTTTATCAAGTTCATGATTGTTATTCACTGAATGATGCTCTGATTTCTATCTCTTGATTTTTTAGTCTTCAAAGACTGTGTGCTTACTTGGATAATCATGGACATCAATGGGAATAGAAGTTTTCAGATTTCTGTATAACAGTAACTACAGAGTTTAGCATTCATCAAACAATCAGTGTTTACTATGAGAGTTTGTGCATTCAGTGTTTATTTATTTTTTTTGTTATGGATTTTATGAAATATTAGATGCTCTAAAAATTGATTTTGGTAAACTCTGCTTCACACACACTCATATTCACAACTGTGCAATTTTTGAAAGGGTTTCAGTGATAAAGTTGGAAAATTGATAAACACTGTTGAGTTGTGTTAAGTACTCTAAGGTAAAGTTTCATTGAGATGATTTGACTATTTTGGAGTAATTGGGGTAGTTGACAACTGTTAATTAGTGTAAATATGTCAAAGTGTCGTGATTATAGGAATGACAGCGGTAATTATTAAGTGATCCATTAGTTGTTTGACACGTGTCCCATGATAGTGTCCCACTTACACATTACTCTACAATTTGTTCTCTCACTTCACATCGATTAATATTCACCCACTCATAGTTACTTGCATACTCAATCACTTTCAAAATTCTTATTCACTCTCCTTCATATTTTGGTAAACACTTACCATACATCTTTTCTCTGAATATCTTCGTATCATATCTTACTAATGGCAACCAAAGCGTTTGATGCAGCAGGGTTAATTTTTCTTCCTAGCAACTATGCAGCTCCACTGGAGAATGCAAATGCTCCAGAGGCGTTTCATTTGTTTCAAAATTTCTTGAAAGATTCTGAAATAGGGAAGGCTTTAACTGCACCACCAATACTCTCTGCTTCACAAATTGCTACTTTTTGGACAAACTCTGTATATGATGATGGAGAAGAGTCTGGCACTCCAACAATCACTTTCACTCATGCTGAATCAGAGTATATCATTACTCCAACTACGGTTAGGGATGCTTTGGATTTTGAGACTCACACTTCTTACAGTGTTGTTGGTCACGACCACTTGAGGACAATGTTGCAGCAAATTGGATGTGCAGGAAATTTGAATAAGCTGGGGTCTCTGAGAAGGCCACTTTTGAGAAAGGAATGGAGTTTCTTTTTCGATTGCATTACAAGAACTTTTGGAAAGAAGACAACAAATTGGGATGCACTTCCTCTTGACACTCTTCAAATTGGCCATGCTCTACTGTATGGAGGTAATTTCGATTTTGGTAGACTAGTGCTAATGAATTTGGGAGAGCGTTTGTCTGAGCCTACTTCTGTTTATTTTGCTCGATTTTGTCAAATACTATTTACTGCTTGTGTGCCTAATCTTACAATTGATGAAGCTGATGTCATTCAGCCTTTTCAAGTTGCTAAAAGGATGTTTTCTGATTTGACAAATAAAGATGTTACTAAACAGCAAATACCTGATATGTTTATGCCACTAGCCTTACAAAACTATGTTAACCAACCTCAGGATTCTCAATCACCACAACACATGCCTGAACCATTAGACACCATACATTCTGAATCAACACCCACAACACCTACAACACCTACAACCACTGTACCTACTACATCTCATCAACCACAACCAGAACCAATAAACTCTCCACCAATAAACTCTGAAACCTTAAACTCTGAGACAGCACCTACTGAAAAACCTAAATCCAAACCAAAAAGAAAAATACACACTGCCCAAAACACTAAACACTCAAAGGCTAAACAGATATTACCTGGAGCTGTTTATACCAGAAGAAAGAAACAAAAGGCAAACAGACCTTCACTTTCACCACCTAAGGAGAGCTCTAGTGAAGAAGAAGAGGAGATTGTAGTGTCTCAAGTCAAGAAAAGGAGATTAATTCTTTCAGAATCTGATGATGAGCATGTTGTTGAAGCTCCAGAGGTGGTTTCACAGCAAACACCTACTGTTGAGGTTGCAGAGAATGTTGCTATACCTGCAGAGGATGCTGTGCCTGTCAATGTTGAAATACCTGCAGAGGTTGAAATGCCTGCAGAGGATGCTGTTAATGTTGAAGTACCTACAGAGGATAACATTCCTGTAGAAGAGGATTACAGAAATGGTTTTTCACCAATGAATGATTTTCTTGATTCATTTCAACCAATTCTTGATTCTATCTCACCTGTTGTTCACACTGAAGCTCCTGGTGTAGCTGATGAGCCTGTAGTTAATTTTTCTGAAGCTGCAGCATCACACACAGAGCTAATATCTAATGCTTCTCCAATTCCAGACAAAGGTGATGAGGTTGATCAAGCAACTAAGAAAAATTCTGAATCTATGCCTGTTGAAGCTACAAATGCAAGCTCTGTTGCAGAGCCTGTGCAACATGAGGAGACTATTGACAAGATTGCAGAAGTTGTTGCAGAAACTGTGGCTGACACAGCTCAGCACAGTGGTTCTTTACAAAATGCTCAAGCAAATGATGCAAGTGTTGAAGATGAATCTGAAAATAGTGCAAACTCTGATTCTTTTCTGAGTGCACCAGCACAGACTGATAATAAACATAAACCTTTTGATCAGCCTTGTCCATCTCATGCAATTGAAGAAGAGTACCTTGCTAAATCTGCTGCTAATTGGTATAAACAAGACTGTATTTTTCCAAAAGGGAGAGCAGCTGATTTTGTTAAGCAGACTGCTAGTCAAATTTCAAATCCAGAGATTTTATCCTGTTTAAAGGCAACTGTGGTACAAGTCAAAACTCTGGATGGAAATTTTGCTGAAACAAAACAACAAATTGCTTCTTTGAAAACTGAGATACAGACTAGAGAAATGACAATGGAAAGAGAGTCAAAAATCAAAGCTGCACAGCTTTCTAAAGTTCAAGATACTCTCTTTGCCAGGCTAGGAAAGGTTGAAGAAAATCAAACTGCCTTGTTTGCTAAGGTTGATTCCATTGCTAACTCTTTGGAGCTCATTACATCTATACTCATTCCTGATGATGTCAAAAAGGGGGAGAGAGTTGCTAAGTCTAAATGTAAAATTTCTCAAACTCTGCTTGAAAAGAAGGATGATGCTGGAGATGGAGGGGCAAGTGATAAGAGTAAGGCTTTAAACTCTGAAACACTAACTCTGAGATCTGGCATATCTCTTAAGTCACAGTCTGTTGGAATAAACACTGAAACTCAAGGTACTTCAAAAACCAAGAGTTTGGAATTAATATCAAATCCAAAGACTGATGAGGAGTTAGCTGTTAAGCTTTTCATGGAAGAGAATGCAGAAGGAGTTACTATAGAAGATGCTAAAGCTGAAGAGAAGAGTCTGCAAGAAAAGCATTTGAAGGCTTTAAAGTCTGATAAATTAAAGAAGAATGTGAAAGTTGTTAAAGCTGCAAAGCCTGTTCTTAAAGGTATTCAAATCAAAGAACCAGTTGGTACAAATCAAAGGATGCAAGTGTTCAGAAAACCAACAGATGCAGAAGCTAAGCAAAAGCTGAAAAGTATTGTTACAACCTCTGTTGATACACATGTTGTACAGAAGAATGAAGACACAACCTCTGTTACTGCACAAGTTGTGACCACACCATTATTGTCTTCTCAGTTGAAATCAACATTTGGAAAAGGTGTTCTTCATGATTCAAGGCTAGAAGCTACAGTTCCAATGGATTTCACTGATGGTAGAGCCTTATCTGGTAAAATCGGATACAACAAAGGAGGCATAGGCTCACACAGAGACACAAGACAATATGTTGGTCCCAGAGATCCTTCTTCATTGGTTGTTCCAGGTCGTGGTGTCACTCAAGAGAGTTTAGACAGACTGGAGTCAGTACAGCTTGTTAATCAGAAGAGTTTAGAGAAGGATTTTCTGCTATATTTCATGGCTGATGGAACAGTGTTTAAAGTTGATGAGAAGGATATTGATTTAAAATACTGGGAAGAACTAGAATATGTTCTGTATCTTTTCAGAGTAAGAAATCAAAGAGCTCAGTCAGTTGCAAATGTACTCAGACAAAAGATGATTCAAAATCTTGCCAGAAGAAATATGAAGTACAACAGCAAGTATGTTCCAAAGTACAGAGACTGGAATGGGAATCTGATAGAAATGGAGAAGGGGACTACAAAGCTGAAGACAGATCTTGGAATTACTGTTCTGGATTTTAATGTGAAGTCTGAGGAAGTGAAATATATCAGGTTGGGAAATGAAATGAGGAGAAACAAAATCTACGATCTTAGAGCTGCTATCTATCAGACTGATGAGAATGATCCTCAGTTGAGAGAAATCAAGGAAGCTATGCAGATAGAGCTTGAAAATGCTGAAAGAAGATTGCTTATAGACTATCTCAGAACAATGCCAGATCTTCAAGAGATTAGAATTTGAAGTCTGTAAGGATTTTCTTATTTTCTGTAGAATTTGTTAAGAAAAAGCTTAAACTCTGTTTGTTAAACACTGTAGACTTTGTATTTGTTTTGACATCATCATTTACTGTAAACTTGTACATTCTTGCTAATGAACAAGTTGGGGGAGATTGTTAGAAATGATTGATGAGAACAGTGTTTGGAAGCTAAAGTAACAAAACAGAGTTTAGATGGAAGCAGTCAGAGTTTAGTTAAACACTGACTGGAAGCGCAACAGAGATTGTTAAACTCTGTAGCGGTAATGTCTGAAGAGTCAACAGTGTTTGAAGATTGATACAAGATAAATATGGAAGCAATATCTTTGAAGATTGAAAAGCTGTCAAAGAGATTGAGTTGACTTGGAAGATTTGAAGCAATCGTGATTGATATCAATTGTATAGCTTAATTATAGGAGAATCAATTACTGATTGTATGAAGCTGTATGTTTTATAAATACAGTTAGGTTAACCCTAGAAGGGTATCGAACATTGAGAAATTCATTGATTGTAACCTAAGCAGCTCTCTGTGATATTTTACATCACTGAGAGAGGAATTGTTAATTCCAAACAGTTTTTAAGTATTAAACAGTGTGTTCTTGTTAAGTTACTCATACAGTATTTGATTACCTATTGTGTATTCGACCTAACAGAGGTAAATCTTTCACACTTGCGAGTTTTTGGTTGTGTTTCTTATGTGCGTGTTAAAGATTCTGACAGGGACAAGCTTGATCCGAAATCAAAGAAGTGTATCTTCATTGGTTATGGCTCAGATGATAAAGGTTACCGTTTCTGGGATGAATTAACGAAGAAGGTTGTTAGAAGTAGAGATGTTACTTTTAACGAAAGTGCAGTGTACAAGGATAAGCTTGCAGTCGATTATGAGTTTGCAAAAGAAAAACCTGAGAAAGAGAAAGCAGTGCTTGAAGATATTACAGAAGAAGATCGTGCAGGAAATAGTGGGAGTTTGGGGAATGGTGATGACACAGTTCCAGTTACTCCACAGGCTGAGGTAAGAAGATCTAGCAGAATTGTGAGGCCACCACAAAGATTTTCTCCTTCAACATATTACATGTTATTGACCGAGGATGGAAAGCCTCAGTGTTATTCAGAGGCAGTTCAGGTGGATGATTCAGTTCAGTGGAAATCAGCCATGGAAGAAGAGATGAGTTCTCTTGAGAAGAATGAAACTTGGTCTTTAACAGAATTACCAGCAGGAAAGAAGGCTTTACAGAATAAGTGGGTGTTCCGGATCAAAGAAGAACCTGATGGCAGCAAGAGATACAAGGCGAGGTTAGTAGTCAAGGGTTATCAACAGAATAAGGGTATTGACTATACTGATATATTTTCTCCGGTTGTTAAGATGACTACTGTTAGATTGTGCTAAGTATTGTGGCTGCAAAGGAGTTACATCTAGAGCAACTAGATGTTAAGACCGCGTTCTTACATGGTGATCTTGAGGAAGACATCTACATGGTACAGCCAGAGGGATTTCAGGTAGCTGGGAAAGAAAACCTTGTTTGCAAGCTTATAAAAAGCTTGTATGGTTTGAAGCAAGCGCCAAGACAATGGTACTTGAAGTTTGATAGCTTTATGATGAAGAATGGGTACACTAGGAGTGCTATGGATCATTGTTGTTATTTTAAACAATTTGATTCATCTTATATCATATTGTTGTTGTATGTTGATGACATGTTGATAGCAGGATCAAACATGAGGGAAATCAACAGGTTAAAGAGACAGATGTCTGAGGAGTTTGAGATGAAAGATATGGGTAAAGCAAAACAGATACTTGGTATGAGCATCATAAGGGATAGATCTGAAGGTACTTTGAAATTATCTCAAGAGAAGTATATTGAGAAATTGTTGCAGAAATTCAGTGTCCAGGATGCGAAGACCAGAAGTACACCGTTGGCGACTCACTTTAATCTCACGAAAAAGCAGTCACCTAAAACGGATGAAGGCAAGAAAGATATGGCTAAAGTTCCGTATGCATCTGCCATTGGCAGTTTGATGTATGTTATGGTGTGTACAAGGCCAGATATTGCTCATGCAGTGGGAGTTGTTAGCAGGTTCATGTCTAATCCAGGAAGAGAGCATTGGGAAGCAGTCAAGTGGTTGTTGCGCTACTTGAAAGGCACATCCAAGGTTGCGTTATGTTTCAGCAAGAAAGATGTTATCTTGGAAGGGTTCTCTGATGCAGATTTGGGTGGATGTTTGGATACAAGAAAAAGTACTACGGGATATATTTTCACGTTGGGTGGCACAGCAGTTAGTTGGATGTCTCGACTTCAAAAGAGTGTTGCTCTTTCAACCACAGAAGCACAATATATGGCTATCTCTGAAGCTAGCAAGGAGATGATTTGGTTGAAGAATTTTCTTGAGGAGTTGAGCAAGAAACAGGTGGATAGTGCTTTGTATAGCGACAGTCAGAGTGCTATTCATCTTGCGAAGAATCCTGTGTTTCATGCTAGGACGAAGCATATTCAGCTAAGATATCACTTTACAAGAGAGTTGATTAGCAATGGTACTTTGTCCTTGAAGAAAATCCTTGGTTCAAAGAATCCTGCAGATATGTTGACTAAGGTGGTTACTAATGAAAAGTTGAAGCTTTGCATAGCTTCAACTGGCCTTCAGAACTGATTGTTGAGAAGGCGCTGCACTAGTTAGAGTTATTGATCGAAGGATTATTTGTTACTAGATTTACAAGAGTGAAGCGAAGATGTGGTCAGACTCCAAGTGGGAGATTGTTGGGTTTGTGGAGTCTATCAGGTTTCAGAATTGGAATTGGATTCTGACTTGAGTTAGGAATCCTGAATTGGACTCTAATTAGAGTTAGGATTAGAGTTAGGATTTCAGAATTAGACTCTAATTCTTAGACCCAGTTTCTTCTCTTATAAATACTCATGTAATTGTAACATAACATAACAACACAACACAATTGTGAGAGATCAATACAAAATTAGTGCGGCTTGTGGAGTAGGAATTTCCGAACCACGTTAAATCTTTGTCTTGTGTGATTGTCGTTTATTTTCTTGTTCTTGTTTATTCGCTTTGGGTTTTGCTTTCGTTGTTGTATACTCAACACTATATGTTCAGCATCAGCGATTTTATGGAATGCACTTCGAACATGAGCATGCATTCCAGAAAACCTAACAGACTCGGTAATGATCCCCCTAAGTAGCACAAATGCATCAATCCATGCATCTTTATTGACTCTGGCTTGTACCCCAGGCTTAACGTAATAATCCATTAATTATTTTGAGAATTTATAACTAAAATAAAAAATTCAAGTGAAGAAATTATCTCGAGTGACTTCTCATTTAAAGAATTTCTTATCAATTAATTATTTTGAGAATTTATAACCAATATAAAAAATTCAAGTGGAGAACTGAGGAATCTAACCTCAAGCCACTTCTCTGAATTGCTCTACCATTTGAGCTAATTTCCCATTAATATAATAATAGGGATGACTTTCTTTAGTAAGATTTAGATACTTTTTAATTAAATAGTGTAAAAAATATTAATGAAGAAGCAAGGTGTAGAACCGTTAGCATTGGATGGCTATACCATTTGAACTACTTCCCGGATAATATAAAGTTGTTATGCCCAAAAATCAGCCGAGCCGCCTTATCCAGAGGTGTCGCCCTTTGATTGGCCGAAGGAGGACGACCCGGTCCACAAGCCATAAACAAGGATAAGGTAATGTCTATTGGTCTGGCATCGCTCTCTAGTCGTTGTATAACAAAACAACTCCATTTTTACTTAGAGTGAACACAATTGCTCTTATTTGGAGGAATAGCCCTCTTGGATCGGAGAAAGATAACACAATTTATATAAAAGAAGAAATTTAAGGAGTATACTCTTAATAGGTCTAACCCACATTCATGGAAGGCGTAGCCCCTCTCTGAGATGTCGCCCGCAGTCAAACTAGCAATAAGGTAGTTACTATATTTAGCAAGGAATGAGATGGAATCGACATCGCCCACTCGTGAAGGGCATCACCCTCTAAAAGAATCACCATTCAAGACAAAGGACTTGGGCTGTCAGCTTTGACAATCCTCTCACTTTCAGGAAGGCATCGCCTACTTAGGCATTAGAGTGGGAAAATCTCCCCAAATCAGCTACCTGGAAGACACTGGTCACTACGGGCTCTATCTAAGTCATCTACTATCGCAGCTATGGAAGAGGACTAGGTCCCATCCAGGCTAGCAGGCATCGCCTTGCTAGGCGGTCGGGGGGAGTGATTTCAAGGCCAACCCTTTGACTAGCTATCTTTATTCTGTGGTTCAAGGTGGACATTGATTTCAATAATCTAGGGTCAAAGACTTGGCCGCCTCTGAGAAAGTAGTTGGTCTCTAAAGGCCCAAGATAATTCTACTAGAGGCGGTGGCTCCGGTCCTATGGGATCTCTATATAAGGAAACCTAGCCCGACTTATATTTGGATTGATCCTTATAAATAAAGGTACGTAAATGTATTGCACGATGCAACCCTTGCGAAAAGAGATAATTCGATATTCGATCTTAATTGCGATACATCTTACATACAATCTCAGCCACCCCTAAATCTTAAACCATAATCCTAACATCCTACACCGTTCACCATCGTTAACCACCACCACAATTCCAGCAACTCTCTCCGAATTTATTATCATCAAATTCCTCCGTTAATATAAAGACAGAGTAAAAAGTTTAATGGAGATGCGATGAATCAAATCCGAACCACTATATAGCAATGAATTAGTAGAAAAAACAGAGTGATATGCAGTGAGTACTACGGAGGAATCAAACCTCACAAATACAATATTTTTACTGTTATAAATTGACTTAATATGATAAATATAAATAAAATATATTTGTTTGGTTGCAAATATATTTAATTTATTACAAGAAAAATATATTTGATATATATTGAATTGAGAGTTACAAAAGTAATGGAAGGGGTTACAATTGTGGGAGTTACAATTGTAGGAGTTACAAATTGAATGTGGGAGTTACACATTTCTTATTTATTTTGGTGAAAAAATCAAGGGGCAGTTACAAGTAAAGGGGTGAATGATGTTTTGAAGAAGCCTATAAATAGAGAAGAAATTCTAGTGGAAAAAGCACACAAAAATTATACAAAGCTTGTTCTCAATACACTGGAACCCCTTACAATCTTTAATCTTTTTTTCTCTTTTAATATCTATATAATATTACTTCTTACAGTGGTATCAGAGACAAACTTTTCTTTTCGTGTTTGGTGGGTATTCGGTCGACATCTTTTACAGGATCATCACTTTGGCTCATATATGGTTTCTAACTTGTATCGATTGCCCTGTTTTTTTTTTTTCGTTCTTTTTGCACGTGCTATGCTCTTGTGCCATGTTTTCTCTCACCTGCCTAGTTATTAGATTCATATACGTTAGCTTGTTCATGGTTTTTCTTTTCTTACTTAAATATACATGCATCATCTTGAGGTTCTTGTTTGAGTTAATTGACTCCTGTTTAATAATTTTTGTTTCTTTGTCCTTGTATGCCATGATAGTTGTTTGCCATCTTACCATGCTATTTAATATCGTATTAGAGATCATGCCCTGTCATTTTTCATGTGTCTCTTTTAATGTTAATGTTTCTTATGGCCAGATTAACATATTTTTTTTTAATATTCGATGATGTTGAATCTGTTATTCACGATACTTGTTATTTTATTTTTTTAATATTCATTTTGTTTGACGAAATTAAGTTGGAGTATGTTTTGAAACGTATTTCTCTATTTGCCATTTATATCTATTTAATTGTCTTTTCTGATAATTTTTTTAGATTCAAAATGACAAGTAAATTGATTGCGTCGGAATTGGCAAAAATTGAAAGATTGAATGGCACAAATTATGACATGTGGAGCCGAAAAATTAGATATGGTTTGATACATGATAATTTGGAAAGTGCCATTGAGAAAGATGGTCCGACTTTGGGAGAAAAATCTAGTGATGCTGAAAAGGAGGAATACGAGCAATGGAAAATTTGTGACAAGAAGGCGAAGAGTCTCATGTTGATGTTTATGGAAGACAACTTGATCAAAGTGTTTGAGACGTATGAAAGTGCCAAAAAGCTTTACGATTCGCTCAAAGAAAAATATGATGCCATTTCTGATGTGAATGTGCAACTTCTTTTGCACAAGTACAATACTTGCAAGATGAGTGAGAGCGATAATGTTATTGACCATTGCAACAAGATGCTAGTGATGGCCAAGGATTTGGAAGCAGCGGGAAATGAGCTTTCCGACAATATGCAAATTGCTGGAATTTTGAATAGTCTACCAAGCTCACTTAACATGGCTGCAACAACTTTGAGGTTGAATGGAACTATCAAAAGTGCCTCTCAGCTTTCGGCGGCTTTGGCTATGGAACATGATTTGGTGAATAGCCGTAAGCGTTTGGAGTTGAACTTGGCTCAAGAAGAGGAGTTCAACCTGGCATAGGCAAAGTTCAAATCAAGCTATCAAAATAAGGGGCAAGGAAGGTTAGGTCCTTCAAAGGGAAGAGTTTTCAAGCCACATCAGCAAAAGAAGAAGTTTCCACTTGGAAGTTGTTATAATTGTGGAAAGTATGGACATTTCAAAAATGAATGTCCCGGGAATCAAGAAGGAGATGAGGGCAAGGACCAAGATCAAAAGGGGCAAAACAAACGTGAGTTTGTTGGGGTTATTGAATGCAATGCTGGTCATGTAGCCACAGACATTGATGGATGGTGGATTGACTCTGGAGCAACCCGCCATATTGCGAAAACTAAGCAAGGCTTGACCGAGTTTGAAGAGTTGAAGAAGGGTGAACAAAGAATTTTTATGGGAAATAACACCTACTTGGATGTTGTGGGAATTGGTTCTTATAGGTTGGATCTTGGGGATAGTGTGATGGTCCTCAAGAATGTGATGTTTGCTCCTGGAATGAGGCGCAATCTTGTTTCTGTTCCTGCACTGCTCAAGAATGGATTGGAAGTGCGGTTTTATAATAATCGAGTTTCGATCGGAAAGGATAAGAAGGTGTATGCTATGGGCAAGTATGAGCCCGATCATGAGTTGTTTAAGCTTTGAATATGTAATTTTAATTTATGAATAATGGGCAAGAGTGGGCCCGGTAATGAGTTGTTTTTTTTTTTTTTTTTTTTTTTGTGTTTTGAGTGTGTTAATAATGGACATGTATGAACCCATGAAATGTTTGAGATGTTTGAGGTTTTTGTTGAAGTATCATTGATGATAATAATATACGGATTTCTTGTTTGAATTGTTTTTGTGTTGTTTAACAAGTATATGAATGACTTGTAAGTTTGAGATGTTGTGAGAAAATAAATAAATTGTTGCCTATGCTAAGAGTTTTAAGGTTGCAACCAAGAAGTTAAATTTATTAAAGGCGAACAAGTTGTTTTAGAGGCTATGGAATCTCTATTTTTGTGAAAGTGTTTAATCGCTTGGGATGCAGAATTGCAGTCTGGCGCCAATCTTGTTGATCATGGAAAACGATTAAAGTATTGCAATGTGAATCTGTGTACTTGGAAGTTTAATGTTTGTTAAGTAACAAGATGAATTCGACGTGCTTTATGTTATCACTAGTTATTTTAATATGTGAGAAAAGTGGGAGTTACATAGATATTTATCACATAAGTCAAGTGGGAGATGTTGTAAATTGACTTAATATGATAAATATAAATAAAATATATTTGTGTGGTTGCAAATATATTTAATTTATTCCAAGAAAAATATATTTGATATATATTGAATTGGGAGTTACAAAAGTAATGGAAGGGGTTACAATTGTGGGAGTTACAATTGTAGGAGTTACAAATTAAATGTGGGAGTTACACATTTCTTATTTATTTTGGTGAAAAAATCAAGGGACAGTTACAAGTAAAGGGGTGAAAGATGTTTTGAAGAAGCCTATAAATAGAGAAGAAATTTTAGTGGAAAAAGCACACAAAAATTATACAAAGCTTGTTCTCAATACACTGGAACCCCTTACAATCTTTAACCTTTTTTTCTCTTTTAATATCTATATAATATTACTTCTTACATTTACGAACATTATAACCTCATACTTGAGTTGGAGGTGCAAATCTAAATTTCTTTCTATGGAGAAGCGAGAAATTGAACCTCTATCACTTGACTTACTTTTCCACTAACATAAAAAACCAAGTAAGTTTTAGAGATTAAAGTCGTGTACGTGTGAGCAAATAGTAAAAGACCGAACTTTCAAGACCACAAATCTTTTAATTTGGTATAAAAACATAGTAAGTTGTAGAGACCAATTGTGTGCGAGCAACAGTTCGAAAACCTCAATTCAGTTTGAAGACCTTCTTCCGAGCTTCCTGCTGATACAGAAATTGTGCAGTTTGTACAGCTTTTAGCTTGTAAACTTGTATACCAAGTCTCTTCTAAATTCCAGTTACAAAAGGACAGCATGTGACAATCTGTATCATGCCCAATCGAAGTTTGTCCGATTTTACATTTGTCCGAATTTACAAGTCTCAAATTACTGTCTTCACCTGATATTTATGCTTGTGTTTTGTTCATAGTGTTTGTCCTCAACATATAGCAAGTTCCATTTTTTCGTCTGAGTTTGTGAGTGTTTTTTAAATGCATCATTACAAACAAAATTGACTAAAAGAACTATTCTTCCCATGTTACATATTTTAGACTTGCACGCCTGCCTTGTCAATTTCAGTTTAGCCATGTGCTTGGAGTTGGAAAAGCAAACCATTTACGGAAAGTCTTTGAAAAAAATCGACCGAAACTTGTACACACACGTAGTGTATGATACTATTATAATGCATGTTGTATACTACTAGTATTAGATTTAGCTGGACGATTATGTGCAGCAACTTTTTGCCGCCATTGGAACAATTATTAATTGCAAATTGTAGTTTTGTCCTTCGCAGATTCAATCGAGCACATCAGCACATATATGAGCAAACATATCCGATATATTCAGCTGATCAATAGCGGGTCAGAGGAGATAACATGTACGCAGACGTAATTCGTGTAGAAATGTTGTTTCCGTGTGGACCAATTTTTTAAGCACCAGAAATATTCATAAAGGAAATTGCTAGAGTTAAATAACGTTTCACAAAATGATAAGTGTCTCGATTTGATTAGTTATGACTCAATGGACCCCCTGCATTCACATTAATATCAATCAATAAAAATCCACATTAGTGGAATCCAACTCATTTTGTGCAAAAATTTTATAACCAATTATGTGCACCTAACATTACTCATTTATAAATCATAGTTTAGGTTTGGACGGAAAATCAAGTTAGACGAGAAGATAAGAAGACAAAAGGAGGAAGGGTCCAAACTTGAAGCCACATTTACATCAACCTTTTAGGATCCCACTAAGCTTAGCTTTGTTAATTGGGGGTTCACCTATGTGCTCTGCGAGAGACTTAGTCTCGAGTGGACTATTCCATAGCCGTTTAATCGTGTTGTGACACTCGTCGCAGCTATGGAACGTCCTCCTCTTGTTCTCTTCTCCTTGTAATCTCCCTACTACTCACCTCATTACTGCATAAATCTACATTGACTATATATACCTCTCTTGAGATCATATCAACCTACGCTATTCTCTCAAATTTTCTTCCTACACATTCGTGGTATCTTTCTTTGTTTTATCCTTCTTGCTAAAACCGCATATATTAAATAATCAAAGAGAGTGCTTTATATACTTAAATATGATAGATTCAAACACAATCCCTCCTCTCCTTGCAAGCTATGAACATCTTGCTCGTCGTTCTGGTGAGGCCTTGGGCGATTTCTGCCAAAAAAATGAGGTGGCTATGGAAGAATGTGAGTTGCCATTGATAGATCTTAGTGGTCTAAGAAATGGGAATGAAGCGGAGAAGGTTGCTTGTGTTTCTGCGATATGTAAAGCTTCATCAGAATGGGGATTCTTTCAAGTGGTGAACCATGGAATAAGCCTGGAGTTGCTTCGGAAGATGAGGAGAGAACAAAAGAAGCTGTTTGAGTCATCTTTTGAAAAGAAATATAGTTGTGGCCTGCTCAACAAATCATATAGATGGGGCAACCAGACTGCTACTACAACGAAACAACTCTCATGGTCTGAGGCTTTCCATGTTCCCCTTAACAAGATTTCCGAAGAAGCTTGTTGCGAAGAATTTAACTCTTTAAGGTTAGTCAAGCTCCGTTACATATCTTACACACAATGACACACACATGCACTGACAAGCAGCCAGGATCTTTGCAGACCCCAGGCTAAATGCATTACTTTTTTAAATACTTTTACTTTTTAAAGATAGCCGGGGGTAGAAAAAATTTATTAGCTTTATTTTACGAGGTCAGCAGGGGTTCGGCCTACCCTGCTCCCCCTAGTTCCTCCCCTGCTTACAAGTTACAAGTGTTATTACTAAACAATTTTAAATCTTTTGTGTTGTTTGTAGGGAAGTGATGGGAATGTATGCTGGTGAGATGCAAAAGTTGGCTCGAATGCTAGCAAGAGTACTTGTGACAAACATGGGAGAAGAAAGAGAAGAGGTGTATAACATTTGTGATGAAAGTACATGTTTTTTACGTCTGAATCGCTATCCAATCTGCCCTATAGCTCCTGAGGTATTTGGTTTAGTCCCACACACCGACAGTGATTTTCTCACCATTCTTCATCAAGATGAAGTTGGAGGGCTTCAACTGTTGAAAGATTCCAAATGGGTATCTGTTAAACCTCATCAAGATGCACTCATTGTCAACATTGGCGATCTTTTCCAGGTATAGCAGTAAAAAGCACAGAGACAACTTTAGTCAATTTGTAATAAATATGAGGTTAAATTAAAAAAAAAAAGTAGTTTAACTAAATCATGTATAAATCAAATTTACGCATCTGTCTGCCTGACGTTGATTGCTATTTACTTAACCACGACTTGTAGAAAGATTAGGAAAGATCATATTTTTTTTGTTATTAATTATTTTTGTGCTGCAGGCATGGAGCAATGATGTCTATAAAAGTGTAGAACATAAGGTGACGGTGAATGCAAAGTTGGAAAGATATTCAATAGCCTACTTTCTGTGTCCATCCAGTGACTCTGTAATCGGGAGCTGCAAAGAGCCTTCTGTTTATAAAAATTTTACTTTTGGAGAATACAGAAGTCAAATTCAGCAGGATGTTAAAAAGATTGGACAGAAAATTGGTCTACCAAGGTTTCTTAACTGCGGTTGATCACTAAATCACAGTACCCTTACGAACTAATCTCCGAAAATCAAACCAAAATACTTGTGATCGGTATGTCTCCCTCGGAAGTAGGATCCGAGAGGGTGAATGTACACAAATCTTACCCGTACTCCCAGAACTAGAGAACTATTTCTGTGAACTAATCTCCCATTCTCCGTAATTCTCCATTAAGCAAGCGCCTTGGTGGATTGTACAAACCTCGTTCAACAATTTTCGATATTTTTGCCAGCTTCTGCCTATGAAAATGCTCTTCCCCCGTGGTTACATCGTATTAAAACCATATATGTGGAGCTACTTCTCAATTTAGGATAGTACAACAGGTCTAGTATCTTTGAATATAAAAAATTCTTTGATTTATATGGCTTATAGTGTGTAATTTGTGTGCTTGGATATAAATAATTTATGATTATTGCAATTTATATTTTGTAGATAATGTATGATACTCCTACAGGTTATGTTGTTCATAATGCACTGTTACTGCTTCACTAATGAGTTTCACCTCCATATGTACTATGTAATTGTGATTCATATGGTATGTTATTTAAAGGGCTTCAAATATAGGCTGTTCTCCTCAAAGTAAATTAGGGGCCTTAAATTCTGCCTATCAACTTGCACCATTCCGAGCACGATGAGATAACTCAAGTAGTACGAGATTTGTTAGAACAAGTACTTAGGTGGTACGAGATTTGTTAGAACAAATACTCATTTATAAAGCATATCTATAACCTTTATTAATAAGCGAAACTCCTTTTTAATGTACTACTTTTGTGGTTCCCACCATATTTTGGTTTCACCCCTAAACTCCTATTTCTACTAGAATTATATATTGTTTTTTAATTAAAAAATAAAAAACCTATTATAACTATAATCTCTTTTTGCAATTATTTTAATTAACCCGAGGTAAAATACCGGCAGGATAAAACTCCACCAACGGGGGGTAAAACAACGGGTACAATCTACTTACAAATATACTTACACTAACAAATATCAAACCATTGTTATAGATCAAGTTATCACCATCCATCAATAAGTACAAAAAAGAGATACTAATCAAATATATTCATATTTGGTTAATATCCATATCAATATATTCTAGGGCCTGTTTGGCAAATTCGATGTCCAACTTATAAGTAACTTATTTCGGAAAAAAATTCGTATTTACATAATTTTTTTTAGAGAAAAATGTGTATGGGGAGTTCAATATTCGTTATCTTGCAAAAATAAGTTACTTATTTCAGAAAAAAGTATATATTTCCTAACTTTTTTCCAGAATAAGTAACTTATTTCTGAAAAATAAGATTTCCCAAACGGCCACTAAATTTGTGCTAGCATGGAGTTTTTCAAATTACTTAAACTATCCTTCCTATTTTTTTTCATTCAATGTAATTTCATGGACTTTTTGGTCCTTTAACATTCAACCGGTTCATCCAAAATAAAACGGGTTGTATCCATAATTTTTAAGTCTTTTTAACCACAAAATGGATCATCCATATACAAATGGGTTAAACCCAATTCAACATAAAAAACAATCACGAATGTCTAACTGATTTTTCTCCGACGTATCTACTCCTTATCTCTTGCACTACGCCATATTTGGCCTTCGGCAACACTGAAAAAATGTTGGCGTAGGCCCAAAAAATGTTAGCGTAGGAAAAAAAATCTCTACGGCAACACTTTTCCGGTGTTAGCTTTTTCAATGTTGGCGTAGGGGTGAACTGCAACACTTTTAGCCCTACAGCAACATCACAAAAAGTGTTGGCGTAGGATAGTAAATAAGCCATGACACATCACAGCACCCATGACACGTGGTAAGACTCATGACACGTGGCAGGACCCCCTACGACACGTGGCTGGACCCCACTGACACGTGGCTGGACCCACTGACACGTGGCTGGTCCCACTGACAGGTGGGACCCACTGACAGGTGGCCACAGACAGGGGCCTACTGCCACGTGGCTGGACCCACTGACAGTGGCCCACTGAGTGGGGCCCACTGACACGTGGCTGGACACACTGACAGGTTGCACCACTTTGCCATAGCTACTGCAACACTTTGTCATAGCTACTGCAACACTTTTGTAATTGGAAATTAAAATACACAGCTGATGATTATATACAAATTCTAGTACAAAAGTACTTAAAACCTGTTTTTTCATTTCACAATCAACTCCAAAATAAATCATCAGATTCATAGTTACATTACATCAATCCAAAATGAAGTAAACATCAACTTCCTAGTGAAGCAACCACATTGCAAATCTTATAAAGTATTTCACAAACATCCGGATACTAGGAAACCAAAAGATGGCATAATTAATCTACTACATAAATACCAGCCTAAGAGCTAGCACCTCCGGTCATCGGAGTGCCATTTACCAAAGTAAACAAACATTTTAAGTTCTTGATAGACGTCGAGAAATAATACGTAAGTACCAAAAGCAAGACCACATAACTTATGGTCATCATAATTAACTGCAACATCTGCCTAACTACTAGTACCTCCAGTCACCGGAGTACCATTTTCGTTGTCAGTAGAAATGGTCGCACAAAGTTCTCCCAAATCAATTTTCATACCAGGATTTGCTTCACCTAACTTCTTCAACAGCAATGTCAAATTCTCTTGTACCTTTCGATTCACCTTTGAATCTACTTCTTCCTGGACCTTTATGTTGACCTTGACTTCCATTTCATCAACAAGATTTTGCTTTATCTGGGCTGTCAACTCCTGTACGTATGTGCTTGTCGGAGCATTGGTTGAAACTTGTGCAGAATTTACATATCGCCCTTTAAGCCAAGAAGGACCATGTGATTTACCATCACGAACAAGTTCATTAAGAGCATCACTGTCTCCTGCTCCAGCCATTGCTTTTTCAATCTTTTTCTACAAAATAAAGTCAAATAGAATTGTGACACTGGGAACTGATTGCCATTGGATTGACTAAAAAATAAAATACTTACAATTCTGTAATTCATTACAGCAGTGTCAGACTTGTACTTGCGTCCTGGTTTCCTCTTACGAGTTTTCACAAAGACCGCTGCATCTGATGGTACGGGCTGATACAAAAACAAATTCCGACTTATGTTGCATATTTTTCACATTAGAACTCCAAAATATGGGTATATATAGCTGTTGACCATATTGAAAGAACTATTACTGAACATAATACACTGATCTAATAAAAGTTGAACGTACAGTCAGGGGCGGAGGCATGCTACCGCGAGCATAAGCTGCCGCCTACCCTGAAATCTGATCACTAACTTTTTTTTTTTAAGTTTAGCTGCCCAGCCCAATTGCCAGCCACAATATCAATATAACTACTTTTTATCATCTCCCCCTTCCTTTTTTAAGCTGCAAATCACCTGTAAATTTGCCTTTGATTTTCTTTTTGTTTTTGTTTAGTAATAAATTAAATTAGAATTTATAAGTAAGGAGTACTCTGATGGTAAAATTTGCTATCAATATAATAGTTTAGAGGTCTACTAGTATCAATATGAGCAAATTTATTGTTCATTGTAATTTTTTTGCTTCTTTTATTTTAAGTTTAATCATTATTTCAGCTTCATTTTTTGCATATCATGTATTTTGGCTCCCCCTGAAATCTCATTCTAGATCCGCCACTACAGTGATATAATTAAGAATTTTTCTTAACTCGATTTCAAATTTATTTAATAATTGGAGAAATGAACACTTGTTACTAGAATGAACATGGTCAATAGTACAAGAACTACAGAAGGTTCCAAATTTAATCAACCAATTTGATGGATAAAACTAATAAAATAACCAAACTTCATACGACACTAATTATTAACAAACAAAAAGTTCTACGTACCAATTTGGTTTTGATTTGAGCAAAAGTTTTTGGACCAGCAGTGTGTGTGTCCGTATACGATCTACGGCTTACAGCATTTTTATTGGCCTTCACCTAGAAAAACAAGAAAGGAAGACAGTTGTTTATCTCACATTAAATTCATACATAACACTGGACAAATTTATGTCAATTAATTGTAAAATTCTACCTCGACATCTTTATCGGCCCAATACATCATGAGCATTTTAAAATCCTCCAGTGGAATTTCCTCGGGCCTATTTGCCAGCCTCTCCTCATCAGTTTCATATGCCAGGTAATGATTCTTTTTAGTGCGACTCTTCAACCCTCTCCAAGAATCACGAATTGACTTGATACAATACTTTTCCAACTCATCAGGGATAATATACCGTTGCTTAAATAAAAATCAAACAAGAAAATGATAATAGATCAGGGCACTGTTTGACAAATTTCATTCACTAAGTAAACAAACATCTAATTAATGAAGTACCTTGACATAATTCCACATAGTTTTCTTCCAGCTACGAGGAACATGAGCCCAATTTTTATAAGTAAGTGACACAGACCTCCTTAGTGTTCCCAGAAAATTACCAAGTTCACATACATTTTGGTCATCATCAGAAATGGGTTGCTTCAGATCATTCATCCAAATGATAGGTCTTTTGTCTTGTGGCCTGGTATGAACACTATCCATCCTAGTTTTTCCCCTGAGTCTTTTAGGAGCTGCATCTATGATTATGGAATACATAAAATACCAACAAAAAAAGCAAGTCAAAAAATATCACAAATTCAGGCAAGTCATTAATATGAATTAAATACCTTCAACTTCTTCATTTTCAATGCGAGGCTCAGGCAAGTCATTTGCCGTTCCACTTCCACTTGCACCACCATTTTCCGCAACAGCCTTCTCATTTGCCGTTCCACTTCCACTTGAACCACCATTTTCCGCAACAGCCTTCTCATTTGCCGTTCCACTTCCACTTGCACCACCATTTTCCGCAACAGCCTTCTCATTTGCCGTTCCACTTCCACTTGCACCACCATTTCCAAGATCCTTCCTTTGGCGTTCCCGCATAGCCAAATAAGCAGCCATTGTTCCCAGTCCTTCATTACTTGGCAATTGAAGGCTACAAGTTGGTGCAGGTGCTGTAGGTGGTGCAGGTGCTGTAGGTGGTGCAGGTGTTTCCTTCTCAGTTGCATCTTTATTGGTTGCATTTAAAATACTGGTCCTTGAACGAGTCGTTGGGCCAGTATTTAGATTTGTCTTCTCAGCTTTCTTGGTTCTCTAAAGTGTACATACAAATATACAATTAGGAGATAAAATCAAAATTTTGTATATACGATGCAAATAAGCAGAAAAAAAACAAAATTTTAGCCACGACACACCTTTTTTGGAATTTTCAATGTTTCTTCTTCACTCTGCTCCTCCTCTTGCTCTGGAACATATTCCTCACTGTCCACTTGCCCATTTTCTGTTCGTTTTCCTTTACTACTCTCGAATGCATTTCTCACACCAATTGTTAGCTCATGAAGTTTCATGGATTTATAAACTTCATTATTACGCATGACATTTAGAATTTTCTTCCTTTCATACTCAGGCAGGGTACTGATATGAATAGCCACCTTCTTATCAGCCGGTGATAGTGGTGGTGGAGGTGGTAAATGACGCTCCTGAAAATAACCAACAAAAACATCATATATAGTAAGTTGACACTAATTATTTTAAAGATTACATCAAGATAAGACCAAAAGCAAACTTCTAACCGGAATTTCATTTTCATCCGTAACTTCATCTTCACATGGTGGATCATGTAAATCTAATCTCCTTTTAGCAGTTCCAGAGTTCTTCACTGATGCATCTTTGACTTGTTGCTGATTTTTCAATGGTGCTGACTTCCGATTCACAGTTGAATTGCTCACGTGTGGATTTATGACTTGTTGCCTATTCAACCGTGGCGACTTTCTGGGACCACAGACTAGATTTGACTTCTTGTTTCTTTGTTGCTGTTGTAGTTCATGAGTGGTCATATACTTCCGCTTTAGTTGTGGAACAGCTGAAACAATTACAACCAAACAAAATGTATTTTAATGGTACCAAATGTAGTAATTACATAACAAACTAAACAAGCTGCAAACGAGGTTCAGAAATTAATTTCAAACATAAAATAGATTAAAATATCGTACCTGCAAATAGATTCTGCCTTGGCCTTACTAGCACATGTGGTTGCATCTTCAGTGGCTCAATTCTCTTATCGATCACATGGTCGATATAAAGATTCAGGTGGTCACCATTGCTTGCTCCGTTAAGAAGTTTCGTCAGTTCAGCATCAGTAGACAGTAATTTCCACTCACCTGTCTCGTCATTTTTTATATATATTCCTCCGATTTCAGTGCATGCAAGCTCATCCTTCACATGCTCCATCACTACTGGGTAGGAGAACAAGTCAGGATCGGCGGCTACAACATTCTCTTCTCCACCAACATATCCATTATCTTGAAATTTTCCCTTGTGATGAAATATGACATTCACAATTTTGTTTTCCATCCTGGATAAAACAAAGAAATTAACATCAGAATACGACACAAAGCAGTTATGCACAATGAAAATTATTAAAATATGCACAATAAAGCACAATAAAGCATATAATTAAAATGACAATCATAATGCAATACATTTGATTAAAAGGCAAGGAAGAATACGATGATTAAAAGGCAGACAGTACTAAGCAATTATTTTAATAATTGCAATATATTAAGCAGTTACTTAGACAATTGCAATACATTAAGCAGTTACTTATACATATTTGATACATAAAATTTAAGCATCCTTTTTAACTTTGTCAGAAATTCGAATTTTTCTAATTGGGACATCATCTCTACACCACCGATAATTGGTGACTTGATTTCCTATTCCATAACCACGCTGAATATCATCTAAAACTGGATCTTTCACACATTCTTCATTCGGTACACTTTCGACATCACACCAGTCCCTTGGCAATTTCTTGATCACATTGTAGTACCCCTTCTCAGTTGGATCTTCTACATAAAACACTTGTTGTACTTGGGAAGCCAAAACATAGGGATCAGATTTCCATGTCAATCTATTAAAATTAACCCGAGTCAGGCCATACAGATCTTTCTCTTCATGGTACCAACAACACTTAAATAAAACCACCGAAAGTTCTCCCCAGTAATCAACTTCTAGTATTTGTTCGATTGCTCCGTAGTAATTGACATCACCAACCAAAGGATTCTGATCTTTCGAACTAGAAAAGCTAGTAGTCAAGGAACTAAGATATACACCACTGTTTTGTGTTGTACACTTAGCGTCTCTAAACCTTGTATGGAATCGGTATCCATTTATAACATATCCTGTAAACCTCTTAGCTACTGGATTAGGGCCTTGTGCAATAACTTCTAATTCTCTTGAAATGCCTTCCCTTTTCCCGACCTCTTCTTTTAACCACTTCCAAAATTCTTCAGTATGCGCTCTCTCTCGTTTATATCTTTTTGATATTGCATGACCTTCAATTAAAACTCGATGTTCCCTGCAATAGACATAGGTCAGGAAAGATTTTTTCCGATCTTAAATACTGACTAAAGTCAAAATGGAACTTGAACACTTACTCAATTAAACTCTCAATTTCCTTGTTACCGCAGTTGAATAGGATGTACCGATGACAAATCACCCATTGAGAATCCTTAAGAGTAATAGCTTTTCCATCTTTATTTTTCCTTGTACCAATAGGATATGAAATATTTTGCCGACAACTTTCAGGCTTAGCAGAATACTTGGTAGTTTTTCCTGCTCCTTCACTACCCAAGAATCTTGAACAGAAAATCAAGCATTCTTCTGCCAGATAACCTTCGGCAATGGATGCCTCAGGTTTGCTTTTGTTGCGAACATACGATTTCAGTTTACCTAAATATCGCTCGATAGGAAACATGGATCGAAGATATGCCGGTCCACCAAGTTCAATTTCCCTGCATAAATGAACCGGCAAGTGCACCATAATATCGAAGAAAGCTTGTGGAAAAATCATCTCAAATTGGCAAAGAATTTCCACAATTTCCTGTTGTAGCCTCTTCAAGTCGTCTAAATCGATTACTTTGCTCCAAATACCTCTAAAGAATGCACCTAATCTTATTAAAGGTACTGCTACCTCAGGTTTCAATGCTTTCTTCGCAGCAAACTGCAACAAATACTGGAGCATAAAATGAGCATCATGGCTCTTATACCCTGCGATTTTCCTCTCCTTCATGTGCACATACCGTCTGATGTTAGCTGCACAACCGTAGGGCAATTTTGCATTCTCAAATACTGAGCAGAATATTTCTTTCTCCTTTTTCGTCATGTCAAATATGGCAGCCCTAATCTCAAAGTGTTCCCCATCAGCTGATAAAACTGGATGTAGGGATTTCCTAATGCCTATTTCCTCTAAATCCTTTCGAGCACCCAAGTGGTCTTTTGATTTCCCACCAATATTTAACAAAGTACCGAGTATGTTGTCACAAATATTTTTCTCTATGTGCATAACATCAAGGTTATGTCGCAATAGATTGTGACTCCAATACGGTAAATCGAAAAAAATTGACTTTTTTTTAAAAGGGGAATCTTTTATGACCTTGATCTTTTTCTGCCCAAAATTATTCGTATATCCAGCCAATAATTCTTCAATGTCTGTCCCCGATAAAATATCCGGACATTTCCCCAATTCAATTTTACCATTGAACCTTTTCTCATCATACCTCCACTTGTGTTCCGGATCCAAAAATTTCCTATGATTCATATAGCACATTTTTTTACTATGTTTCAAGTACATTGAAGAAGTATCGTAACTGCATACGGGACAACCTAATTTACCCTTTGTGCTCCAACCGGATAGCATCCCATATCCCGGAAAATCGCTAATGGTCCATAACACACTAGCACGTAAATTGAAACTTTCACCTGCCAAGGCATCATAAGTTTGTATGCCTACATCCCATAACTCTTTCAACTCCGCGATAAGAGGCTGCATATATATATCGATGTTATTATTCGGAGATCCGGGACCAGGGATAATTGTTGAAAGTATCAAATTTTCTGGCTTCATGCAAAGCCAAGGTGGAAGGTTATAGTTCACTAATACAATTGGCCATGTGCTGTGAAGTGTACTCATTGTACGAAACGGACTAAAGCCATCAGCTGCTACACCTAATCTAATATTTCTTTTCTCAGATGAAAAATGAGGATACTTAGCATCCATCACCTTCCAGGCCTTGGCATCCGCTGGATGTCTAAGTTTACCATCAGTGTTTCGTCCTACTGCATGCCATATCATAAGTTCTGAATATTCCTTCGACATAAACATCCTTTGCAGCCTTGGTTGTAGTGGAAAATAACGCATCACTTTTGCTGGTACTTTAGAAATCAGCATCTCCGGTTCATCGTCACCAGCCCCCTTTTTTTCCACTATAATCCACCTCGAGACACCACAAGTTCTGCAATTATTTTCCTTCTCATCTTCTCCCCAATACAGCATGCAATCGTTTGGACATGCGTGTATTCTTTGGTAATCGAGACCTATATCTTTAATGACATTTTTCGCGGCATTGAAAGATAAAGGTATGTGGGCCTGTGGGAAAGCCTCTCTTAACAGCTCTAAAAGATCCCCAAGCGCGGACTCGGTAATTCCATGTATGCACTTTAAAGAATAAAGTCGGATGATAAAACTTAAGCTCGAAAATGTTGTACAACCCGGATATAAGGGCTGTTTACCCTCTTCAACACGGCGATACATTTTCTCAGTACCAGCAGTTGCTCTATCAGAATGTCCATCTCCACAATTCTGCATATTTCCTTGAGTACGTAGAAACATCTCTTCGAGATTATCTCCAAAACCATTACCAGTTTCGTAATCCATATATTCAGTAGTCCTTCCTAAATTTGGGCAAGAAACCTCATAAATCCATTTCACGTGCAGTGGAGATGGACCATGATAGATGAGATGATCGTATATAATATCTTGACGATGCCACTTGCGATTTTTACAATTTTTGCAAGGGCATTTAATTTCATCACCTACACTGAATCTAGAAAATGCATTTCGAATAAAATCTTGTACCCCACTCATATATTTGTCACTAAACTTCGGAAGTTCTATCCAGATCATTTCCTCACCATCCATCACTACATTCATGAAGCAAAATAAATTAACTTAATTCTAACTAGTTAATCTAGTCATCAACTTAATTCTGACTCATGACTACAGGAAAAAATAACTACGATCAGAAACTAATTCTACCTAGTTAATCTCGTCAGTTTTAGTAACTACCTAATAACTAATTAAACAATACCTACAACTTGTAGACAGTCTCATTTTAAAACACACCAAGTCCAATCACACTATGGACACGTATGACTATACGTGTCCATGGTATACGCTGTTTGAAGATATTGCAATAAATTTCAGACAGAGTACACCATGGACACATATGTATCCATCATGACCACAGCATTTTGGAAACTCATTTAAAGTCAGACAACACAATGAAATCGTAAATTGTTGAAAGTACTTTCGACATACTAACAATTCCCAAGCATTAAAATATTTAGAAAAACTACAAGCTACTTCATGTCTGGAGTAATAAAAGAGAGATCAAAAATAAAGCAAACTAAACATGTTCATATATATATGAAATCATTCGATTTGCATCATGTTAGAGACATGGCTGTTGAGTACCTGAGCACATCAGTGTCATAAGCAATCATATACAGAGAGAGACAGAGAGAGAGGAGAGTGAGAGTGAGAGAGAGACAGAGAGAGAGAGGGAGGGAGAGACAGAGAGAGAGAGACAGGGAGAGAGAGGGGGGAGAGAGTGAGAGAGAGACAGAGACAGAGACAGAGACAGAGAGAGGGAGAGAGAGGGAGAGAGAGAGAGAGAGAGAGAGAGAGAGAGAGAGAGAGAGAGAGACATAGAAAGAGATGGAGGGGGTAGAGAGATAGGGAGAGAGATGCAGAGGGAGAGAGATGCAGAGAGGGAGAGAGATGCAGAGCGGGAGAGAGAGTGAAAGAGAAACACAAGAATCAGCACAAGAATCAAATTAACAACAGAAATTAACAAAACTAACAACTAATTAACAAAACTAACAGCAAATTAAAGTTGGGAAGAAGGATACCTAAATTCGCAAGCCCTAATCTGACTCGGGTATGAGGTCTTGAAGCTCTAATCGAACGTAATCAGATCTTGAAGCCCTAATTCGAACCTCCCCTAACAGAAACCCTAAATCCCCTTCGAGAGTGTTTGAGTTTTGGAGATGGTGTTTGAGTTTTGGAGATGAGAGTGCGGCTGCTATTTTCTGAGTGCGTTTGTTCTGAGAGTGTGCTTGCCCTATTCTTTGACTTGGACAATTATTGTCCAAATTTTAGGCGCTATAATTACCCGCTAATGAAATTTCATTTTCATCTCTCTGTTCATTTTTTTTCTCTTTTAAATTATTTGTTTCAACTGAATTTTTTAAAACATTTTTTTAACAAAATGTTTCAATTTTAGATTATTCCAAAAAATTATCGTTTGTATTCCAATTAATATTTTATTTATTTTTTTGGATAAATACAATTAATATTTAATGTAAAATGTTTTTTGTGAATTATGTAAAATGTTATTTATTTTTAATTTAAAATATTAATATTTTTAGGTTAAATGTTTTATGTGAATTTTTTTATTCTAAAAAAAATTCATGCGGGCCCCACACATGCCACGTCAGCAGGCCACGTCAGCGTGGTGGGACCCACTGCCACGTTAGCAGTCCACATCAGCGCTCAGTCAGCATTATATTATAAAATAAAAAAGAAAAAAAATACATAATTGTGTAAAAATATCTACGCCAACATTTTTCATGTCTACGCTAACACAAAACTTGGTGTTGCAGTTGGTAAGGATGAAAATAGCTACGCCATCACTTTTTTAAACGGCAACACTTTGCAAAAGTGTTGTAGAAACCCATATATGGTGTAGTGTTGATTTTGAATTTGAATCCCTGATTTGTGGGAGACATCATTGGAAATTACTGAACACTTCAACTTATTCCATATATCAATCTTCAAAAGTACGTTTTTCTTATCATTTCTTTAGGATGGGTTTTTTTTAGGAGTGTTTTTCAAATTTCAAAACTAAAAAAATCCTTGATTACAATTCTTTTGTTTGATTTTCCTATCAATTTTTGTCTAATCATATTTTGATTTTGTTTTTGCAGGACGAAGAAAGTGAGAAATACAAAAATCGCATGTTAGAGATTGAGTTTTACTCTTACTCAAGGTTTGTTAATATGATAGATAAACATAGATATAATACTGTGTATCTATATAGATTCATACTTGATTCATAATCACCCGGTTCAAAGATGAAGATGGTGCAATGGTAAAAGTACGATTCTCTTTCGCATATATATTGAAAAGATGCTATAGCTATTATCTATTTCATCCTCGATCTCAATTTTCTAATTTGACTGTAACGATATTTGTTTCGAATATAATACATCTCTTTTCTCTTATTTTATCTTTTTATTATATCATTGATTAATTTTGTAATTTGTTTTACAGGCTTTTTAAATCGAAATTGAAGTTGGGGTTGTAATCCAATTTTCTCGAGCTTTAAGTGCCGTGAGTATTTATAATCATGTAGACTTCCTCAAGTTCATTGTCAATATTATTTATTTTGCTAATTGTTTGACCCAATATCTAATGGATTTACCTGAATTTCATTTCCGATATTCGATTGGCGTAGATTCTGCATTCACTTTGTATATTCTTTTACAAAATTATCTGTGTAGTTTGTTTTGCAGTTAGTTCTCGACATCTCTGCGCTGGCAGTTCAAATCTTCCACTTTCGTGGTAGATGTGGTGGGGCTTAACAATGTGGTGGGGCTTAACAAAGACTTTACTTATAAATGCAGTGCTTTCAATTTAACTTATATAGATGGATTTTGAAAGCTTTCTTGACTTTGTTTGGGGAGTGACATTTTATTCTGATGTCTTCTCACTACAACCGATATTTACACACTTTTCAGATATGTACACCAAAAGTGAATGGACGGAGGGAATTACGACCTATTTAGTGAAGATTTACGGGATGAAATATGGATATGGTGAAACCAGGTGACACTATAAGAATCACATTAGATTGTTTATCTTGCAAACATGATGGTACACTTGCTAGCATGCTCATCCTATATGTTGATCTTAACTCTTAATGTTGCCCGAACATCCATCATGAAAAACTCCCATCATGTTGATGTAATTGTACCTTTTCTTTCTTTCTTTAATAGGATGGATCATATATAAATCCGTGTAATTTACTCACATCTTGGAGCAGAACATTCAATTCATAAATATGATAAAGTTCAAGTACATACAGGTGCAGAGAGTACACAAAGGAAGGTATCTAATAGGTTATTTCTTTATTTTCTCTTGCTCATTCCTAACTTTAAAAATAAACCACAATTAAAAAAGCATCTCTAGGTTGCAAGTTTTAAATGATGGCTCAAGCACATCCAAAAATATGATAAAGTTCAAGTACATACAGGTGCAGAGAGTACACAAAGGAAGGTATCTAATAGGTTATTTCTTTATCTTCTCTTGCTCATTCCTAACTTTAAAAATAAACCACAATTAAAAAAGCATCTCTAGGTTGCAAGTTTTAAATGATGGCTCAAGCTGTAAGCTTTCAATTATATTTGCAGCAACCCCATCATCCATGGTATATTCAGGTTAGGGATTAGTGACCTATTGACAAATAGATACCCCCCTTTTTGGCGGTAGGTTGCCCGGGATTCGAACCCGGCCCACAGGGTGGTGGCCAGTGGTTAATGCTGTTGAGAAAAAGATGGCTTTTCCCGGATGAAATTAAAAGCTGTAACCTTTCAATTATATTTGCAGCAACCCCATCGTCCATGGTATATTCAGGTTAGGGATTAGTGACCCATTGACAAATATGTCATTTTTTTTAGCTCAATTTCACCAGATATCTCATACTCTTGCTAATAGAGGTCATTTTGTTGGCGACACTAAATTTAAGAAGTGGTCAAAGTGTACAGTACCATATGTAGAGAGAAATGGGGTCTGATACAGCTGTTAATGTTAATTATATATTTGTCGAGATCTGCCTTTTTGTATATAAAAAATATAGATAAGTGCATGATTCAAGAAGCGAAATGGAACCAGATAGTGAATCTACTTCTGACTAAATATGTTGGTGGTTAGCTTAGCACTTAGCGTTCCTTTAAATTACATCCGATTCAATCATTAACTATTTGGTAAAAAAAATCAAGATGACCAGTACACACACATTTTAATATGATAAAATTTAGTGTAGAACTTAGGAAGAGTATATACTATGGAAGCTTGCTAGAAACCTGGATTTTGAGTATTCTCCATCAGACTTATCTATAGATATTGATGATCGTATTTAAGAAATTATGGATTACAACAATCAAATAATGAGGTGCTGGTAGAAGCCATCTGTCAGGCTATTTCCATCTCACCGGCAAGTTTAATATATTTGTTAACTAAATTATAAGAAATATGTGTTGTAACTAACAATCTTTTTTCATTAGTAGGTGATTATATACGCCAATGAATAAATTTATTAAAGAGTTAAGTATCACTCTCATAGATTGAACAACAATTATTAACAATTTTTTTTTATTGGTAGGCGATTACAATATATGGATTTGGAAAATATAAAGGTATTGGTACCTAATGGAAATAGGAATGGTGATTCAAGAGGTAGATGATTGTTTGATGTTAGGTGTGTTATAAACCAAACAAGGTGCAAGATTTTCAATCTCAAATTCAAGAGGTAGATGATTGTTTGATGAGATTGATGTTAGGTGTGTTATAAACCAAACAAGGTGCAAGATTTTCAATCTCAAAATGAATCCTGAGGCTGGAGTTCTTTCTGAACACGTTTTTAATAAGAAATTTTGTTTATTTAAGCAAAAAGTTTTTGTTTATTGCTAATTTATGTATGTCATGATCATATTTAAACATAAAGCATAAATAATTTCATCCTATTTTAAGAGGCTTCATCCTATTTATAGCTCCCAATTTTTTCCATCAAGGTGTTCCAAAGGATGCACTTAACTCGCAAAGTCGATAATAGGTGGAAGTACAAAATCAGGTATGTATAGCCAAGAAGGATTAACTTGGCAACTTATATGACCGGCATTGGTGGTGAATATATGAACACAGTAACTATTCTGGATGAACTGATAAGAATTAAGGATGGTGAAAATCTTGAACCTTGACATGGATTTTGGCCTCAGGGTCAACGGTTTAATGAAGTTCTGCTGCAAGAGCAAGGCGAACTGCATTTGCTTCAGATGGTCAAAAATGGTGCATAAGTTCTTGCAGATGGGTTACTGGACGAAGTAGTTACAGGTCAAGGTAAAGTGTTGGAAATAGATGATGTCATTTATGGAAGATCACCTTGATGATGAAGATGCCTAGCTTGGTCAGGTGGTTAGGGGGAGAGTTCTAATTGCATGTTCCGGGGGTTTTTGTGTAATGCAGCCTTTAGTTGTATTGGGTTGTGGTGTTATCTCCACATTTTAGTTGTTTTGGGGTTTTTTAGTTTCTGTAGGTGTGTGTTTGAAGTGCTAGGCTTCTTCCGTATCTTACTTTGATGTGTTATATGTTAAATAAATTGTTTTGCCTATAAAAAAATTACTTACTTCATATACTATATAGAGAGGTGCAAAATTAAATGGTTTACAGACTAGGGCCAAACTTTAAAATATCATGATATTTTATTCATCTTTACCTACTACTGAAACCTACTTTTTTTGAGGAAAAAAATTTTCTTTTTGTTTAAAAAAAATATCTTTCCTTTATTTTCTTAATAAAGATTATTATTTATTTGTTTTTATATTTTTTAATGATAAATACGGTCTTCTTTATTTCTTTAAAAATTTCCCATTATTCTTTTATTCTCTAACTTTTAATAATTTTTTACTTGCATAATTTTGAAAAATGATCAATAATTTTCCTACCCACATATTTCTAATTATCGTCTAAATTAAAATTTTACTCACTTTTTATTATACATATACTGATTACAATTTTGTAAATTTTAATAGATGAAAAAGTTTTACTTATAAAAATGTAAAAATGATTATTAATTTTGCTATCAATATTTAAATTTGAGCCGTCAAACTTTATCACACATAAAATAATAATTACTCTATTCAATAATATTACTTTATCTACCATTGGGCTCAAGAATATTAAGTGCTTTTCAAGTTTAAACTCTATTCATTCTACTTAAACTTTCCTTTTTGGATATTATCTAAATTATAAAAATCTAAAATTTAAGCCATAAATTTATATTTTAACATTCATAATAAAAGAGTAATTATAAATTTGATATTTTAATAATAGTAAGTTAGTACAAAAAAAACAAAAGAATTGGTATTACAATTTGCTCAAAAATAAATATTTAAATGATTGTACTTTTTTTTTTTGAAAAACAAAGCAATTTTATTAACTTGCATCAATCAAAATTACAGACTTAACACCCATTCCCATTGAACTCCCATAAAAAATTCGAACAGGAAGAGACAATACAACCTGAATGGAAACAAATAGACAGCTAAATCAATCAAACCTGCACCAATCCTTAACCAGTAATACCTTCACATATGCACCACATGCCAAAAACCAGCTATACACATGCTAAAACTACTTTTCTTAAATACTCATCAACTGCTCTTTTTATTTTTTTACAATTTTTCAAAATGCGAGGCACTACTTTTAGTTGACAATGAGAAATTTTAAATTCAAATTAATTTTTTAGCTTCTTTTTAGTTAAAATTGTTTTTACCATCAGAAACACACAATATTTTCATAAGTACTACGGTGCATTTACTTTTATAATGTTTTTTTTAATACAATTACAATATTTTTTTGCAAACTAATAATAAACATTAATTTTTTTAAATATTACAATTATTTGTTTAATCTATAAAAAATAATTAACTCCGTGTGCGAAGCACGGGAATAAAAATCTATACTATGGAACAAAATTAAAATCAAGTTTTCTAAAATTCTTTAATTTTATATAATGCTATATATTATTTTCAAGTTTATTTAAAATACTCATTTAAAAGTTATATATCAGAAGAGAAAGTATTTTAAAGTACAACAAATTTTATATTTAAAAAAATATTTTGTGATTATTATATTTTATCTCCATATGTGGAAATTAACTTACTTATTCTAAGTTTTTACCGATGGTCACTAATTTTATTGTATCTCTATTTCAAAATAATAATGTTAGTTTTTCAAAATGATTTCAAATATCCTTCCTATTTTTTCTAGGATAAAGGGAGCCTAAATTCCTAAATAAACCTATCAAATATTACACATAGACACATTCATTAATGCCCCTGCCCTTATAAATAAAAGGTAAAAGCTAATTCAAATTAGGTAATTTTAAAGGTTAACTTTAGAAAATCCCCTAAAATTAACTTTAGAAACCTTTTTCTCTTTTTTCTATCTTCATGTACCATCCATACATAAATTAACGGGTTAAACCTACATGTACCTTTTATGTGAGTTATCTAATGTTAATTTAATTTTTTCCTCCTCTTTCCAGAGTATAATTTGAATACATATTCAAACAAATTTAAAATAATTTTCAAACAAATTTAAAATAATTTTCTTTATTCAAAACAAATAAAAATAATTTTCAAACAAATTTAAAATAATTTTCTTTATTTATATATTTTTAAATAAAAAGATATTCTTTTATGTTTTAAAAAAATTCTTTATTTTCTTGATAAAAATTAATGTTTGTGTATTTATATATATTTCAAAATAATTGTACGTGCATAAATAAATATTTATATTTTCACAAATTTTATAATTTTATGTTAAATATTTAGTTTACTAAATCAAAAACATTTTTATAGTGTTAGTCCATGTTAATGCATAAGTTAGTTGTTAGTTTCATTTTTCAAAGAATCATGATATTAAAACTTGAGTCTATTTAAAAGTAAAAAATAGGTTATATGAAAATTTAATTTTCATAGTATTTAGAAAAAAAATGAAATTATCTACGAATAATGAAATGTAACATCAAAAATTCATTATATATCAACTAACAAAAATATTTTTTATTATGTTACTTTTGAGTATCTGTTATTTCTTTCAAATGATTACTTTTGTCAATTTCTTGGTATTAAACTATGATTATTTATATCAATTTCTCGGATGTTTAAAAAGATAAATGAGATTCTAATAAGTTATTGTGATTCCATTTTTAGCAATTCATTTCTTATAAAAAAAATAATTAGTTTGGTGAAAACATTTCTTATGTAGTAAATTTATTATAATATAACATATATTAATTTTTTAGTTAACAAAGTGCAATCTCGAGAAATCGCCAATATATAATTTAAACTAATTTAATATCATTTTTCACATTATGATTATTATGCATCCATTATACATTTTAAGAAAACATATACATTTATATATTCAAATATTTTTTATTAAAAAATGTATTTTCTATTTTTTTTGAAACTACATATGCAACCATCATAATATAACTATTTGTTATACCTCTTTTTGTTAACAAAATGTGAGGCATCGTCGAATACGGTGTAGAAAAATCGTCAATAAATATGCTTAAATTTAATATGGAAGATATGATAGTTTTATTCCTTTTTAATAGTATTTTCAATTACAAATCATCAATAAATATGCTTAAATTCAATATGAAATGTAGGACAGTTTTATTTTTATTCTCTTCTATATAGTGCTTTAAATTATAATGTTCCAAATGTGTGGCGTTGTTAGGCTATAAAGAGAAATCTTTAGTTTTACCCAGTAAATTATTTTAAAATAATTAATGACTATTATTTAAATATTTTAATATATTTTTATTTGTAGTTAAAAAAACAATGATAATAATAAATACTTTGTTAGACGGATTAACATGTCCAAAATGTATATAAATATGCAAAGGTGGTATTTTGGTAAATTCAATTTTTAGAAAGCTAGATGAAATTCCATGCTAAATTGATTATATCGGCTTAATTATTGTTAAAACTTGTGATTCAAATCTTAACAATTAATTTCTTATTAAGAGTACTAGGTAAATTTAGCCGCGCTTCGCGCGGTTAATAAATTTTTATTGTTAGGTACTAAAAATTGATTGCTATTTTAAAATTTTCCTAAAAAAGTGATTTAAAACAGGTGTATGAATTATTATTTGGAATAATACTCTCATTATATATCAAAAAAAATTAATAATATTAAAAATATCATAAATATTAAAAGTAGCATTTATTATATTAAATATAACTAAATAACGTTTTGAAAGCCGACACCCCTCTCATAACATACATGCTCAATAGTAGTATAAGAATTTATATAATTAGAAGATTTAATCATAGGAGTATGGCCTCAACTATTTTTTTTTTTGCACAAAAATGACCCAAATATTTTTTTAAGCAGATGCCATTCCGTCTAAATTAGTCTAAATATTGCTGTTTATTTTTTGGCCATTTATGTGTTAAAAATACATTGTTCAGCCATCATGTTCTAATTAAATCATAAACTGAATAAATTCATCTGTTTTAAAAAATAGTTAGGTCATCACATTGTCTATTTTTATATTTGGACCGTTTTTGTGCAAAAATAAAAATAGTTGCGCCCATCTCATGCAATTAAGTTTAATTAGAATAGTAATTTATTATGGCACAATATAGTGAAAACAACATATGTATAACATTTTTATCAACTTAATCGGTCAATAAAATGGTTGAGTTTATTATGTAAAAAATAAAAAATCTATCAATATTATTTTATGCAAATTCTAGATTTTAACTAAAAGATTATACTTCCACAACTTATAAATATTTTCACAATTAATGATTAAAAATTGTTTGAGAAGTTTAGATCGTTTGTCCTATAATCGTCTGAAAAAAGTTTTAAAAAATCTTCAACATGTAATAAAAAAAATGATGCAATGCGAATAAATTTAAGTCGTTAATTTACATGAAAAATAATCATAATTTTATACACATAATTAATATTTTAAATTTGAATAATAATGATAATGCTCAAATAAAGTTTGTCAATTTTTTCTATAAATAATATGAAGTAAATTTATTATATATATAGGGAGAGAGAAAAGTTCTATGAAGTACTCTTTTAATTGGAGTACTTGGAGTACATATATGTTCTGCATTCAAAATATTTTAAAATTTATTATTTTGCAAGTCTTGTTATATGAATATCATAATTTCATTGATAATCTTGAAAATCATGTATGTTTTGCAATATGTTCATCTTGAAATTCTTTATATTTTGCAATCTGAACATATATGTTTTACAACCCAAATGTTTTTCGCAGAACAATTCGTTTTGCAATATTTTATTAGCAGAACATACAAAATTTTTAAGATTTTCGATGAAATAGTGATATTCATCTAATAAGTTTTGCAAAATAATAAAGTTTGCCAAATTTTGAATGCAAAATGTATACTCCAAGTACTCCAATTAAATAAGTACTCCATAGAACTTTACTCTCTCTCTCTCTATATATATATATATATATATGTATATTCATAAGTGTAATTAATGATTATTAAGATGTCATTAATATGCCATTAAGATGCTACTTAAAGCAAAAAAAGAATTTAATAAAAAAATCAAAAAAGTGAGAATTTAAGAAAAATATTTTAAACTCTTCTGGTGCAGTTCCGATCTCCTGGCATTATAATATATATAGATAATAATTGATAATAAAGATTGCTTGAGAAGTTAAGGTTAATAACTCTTCTGAAAGACAACATCCCTCTCATAATATACATATTCAATAATAGTATAATAATTTATTTACTTAGAATATTCATTTATTTTGATACAATATGATGAAAAAATGGGTGTCTAGTTTTATTATCGATTTTATCTTCTGATAAAATGATTGAGTTTGTTAAATTTAATTGATTGATCATAATTCATATATAATTTATTTATGTGCAAAATTAAAATTTTGTCTATATTGCAAATTATAGATATTAAGTAAAGATCTTGTAGTTCCATAATTTATTACGATTTTCACAACCATTGATAATAAAAATTGATTGAGAAGTTAAAGTCGTATGATCTACAGTCTTCTGAAAATAAATTACAGCGATCTTAAATAGGGAATAAAAAAGAACGCATTAGTCGTCATTTTAGCAAAAAATAAACTTAACTATGTATAATTAATATTTAATATTGAAATAATAACTATAATGTTCAAATAAAATTTGCTAATTTTTAAACAAATTAAAAAGAGTAAATTTAATATATGTTTAATAGGTGTAATTAATGACTAATTAAAATATCATTAATAGCTATTTAATGCAATAAATGAATTTCAATAAAAATAAAATAAAGTAAACGAAAATTCAAGAGAAATAGCTTAAACTCTTCTGATGCGTTTCTGATCTCCGGGCATTATAATATATATAGATAATATGAAATAAATTTAATACATATATTTATTTAATTTCATAAGTGTAATTAATGATTATTAAAATGTCATTAAGATGCCATTAAGCTGCAAATTAATGCAAGAAAATAAATTAATAAAAAAAATCAAAAAAGCAAGAATTCAAGAAAAATATCTTAAACGCTTCTGATGCGTTTCTGATCTCCAGGCATTATAATATATATAGATAGTTATTTCAATGAATATGTTTATTTTGTATTACAACTATCATCATATACAACTATCATCATATAACATATTACCTTTTTTAATTAACAAAATGTGAGGACAACGCTTAAAAATTGCCAATAAATTATTTAAATTAAATTTATCTCATTGTTTGCATTATAATAATTATCTGATTTTTATACATTTCAAAAAAACATATATGTTTATATATTCAAATGTTCTATGTTTAAAAAAAGTATTTTGTGATTTTTTGAAACTATACATGCAATCGTAATAATGTAACATATTATTTGTTATAACTCTTTTTTTTTAACAAAATGCAAGGCGTCGTCGAAGACGGTGCCAAGAAATCGTTAATAAATATGCTTAATTTTAATATGGTAATATGGAATGTAGTACAGATCTGTTCTCAATTACTATGTTCAAAATGGGAGGTGTCCTCCATCACTAGAAATATTTGAATGTAACCATTAGATTATTTTAAAATCATGAACGACGTAGTATATACTATTTAATTTTAATATATTTCAATTTATGGTTAAAAAATATAATGATAATGATTAAGAATTTTCCAGATAGCTTAACATGTCCACAATATATATAAAAAGCTAAAGTTGAAATTTTGTTAAATTTGATTTTTAAGAAGTTAGATAAAATTCTACGTTAAATTGGATATACCAAAGTGCTAAATAAAAAAAAGTTAAGTCATCAAAGTGTTCACTTTTAAAAGTTGGCCATATAAATGCAAAAAAATTAAACTACAGTCATCAAAGTGTTCACTTTTAAAAGTTGGTAATCTAAGTGCAAAACAATTAAAATACAAGCCACTAAAATGCAATTTACTCTTATTTTGATGAACATGTTTCTTTTTTTTTTTTTTAAAGTGATGAACATGTTTCTTATGTAGTACAAATATTATAATATAACATATTACCTTCTTCGTTATCAAAATTCGAGGACGATGCCGAGAAATTGCCAATATATAATTCAAAATGAAAATTATCTAATTTCTTACATTATAATAATTATACACCCATTATACATTTTAGAAAACGTATACATTTATATTTTCAAATGTTCTATATTAAAAAGTATTTTGTGATTTTTTTGAATATATATATATTTTCAATTATTATTATTATAACATATTATTTGTATATTCCTCCTTATGTTAATAAAATGCGAGGCGTTGTCGAAGACGATGCCGAGAAATCGTCAATATATATGCTTAAATTTAATATGGAGTGTAGGACGATTTTACTCTTTTTAGATGGGATTTTCAATTGAAATGTTTAAAATGCGAGGCGTCGAGATGACGCAGAGAAATCTTTAACTAAAGTGTCAGATTGATTAGGATGTGTCTTATGTTTTTAGTAAAAAGAATGTGATTATTACAACTGTCTTTATCTTTCGGGTAAAGAGTTTCTACCTGATACTGTAGGAAACTTTTCTACAGTGTCGCCTTAAAATCACGATTTTGCTGCACATATGATATGCAAATTGATCGTTGAGAGATGGAGAAAAATACAGTGAAGTCAGATTTAAAAAAAAAATCATTAATTGACCGGGAAAATCAAATTAAAAATGGAGGAAATTAGGTGGGATTGTGTGTGTGAGGGTGTATTCGATTTGTGTGTGGTGCCCTTAGCGGGGCCATTGGATTAGATTAATCTATGGCCCAGATTTAATTTAAGGCGATAATGTAGAAAAGTTTCCTACAGTGTCAGGTAGAAACTCTTTTTCCTTATCTTTAATACATTCGTGACGTCAAACATTTATTAGCCATTTGTTTATGAGAATGTTTTAAAATTATAGCAATCATTGTCATTTTCAAACGTTCGTGTTAATTGTAACGAGTGCATCTATTTTAAAAAAATGAATGGATAAAAATGAATTTTCGTGTGCGAAGCACGGGCAATATTCCTAGTTAATCAAAAAACAACAAACAAAAAAAAAACACAACAAAAACACAATGAAAACACAACCATGTAATATATGGTTCTGATTGATATATTATTTGTGTAATTACAGAATTGCAATTATAATAGGATTTCAATAATTTTTAAATTTTATTAAAGGATAAAATAAAATCGTAAGGAAAATAGGAATTTAGGAATAAAACCGAAATAAGGGTGGAACCATAAAGATTATAAATAGAGGAAAACATTAATAAAGGTTATAAAGGTTATTAATACAAGTTATAGATTAGATGATTTCAATTATTTTCCAGAAAAACATTAAGAAAGTCGCACTTGATTGTTTTTGTCGCAAAATGAATTTTAAAAATAATTTCAAAAATTAATAAAATCATAAAAATAAATAGATAAATAAGAATAATATCTGTAATAATTTTTTAATTTTAAGTTAGTAATTAATTTAAATAAATTCTCTCGACGACCCGTGCTTCTTATCATCTAGTAAACCTAAGTAGTCAAAAAAAAAAAAAAAAAAAAAAACTTGCACCATTCCTTTTAGGCCCTCTTCTCAAGCACACTATATCTGTAGCAAACGAGGCACACAATCCAAAATGGATTATGGACTATGGCGGAAGCCCAAAGCATAGGATAGTCTGGCCTGGATGTGAATAATCTGCCATAATATTTTAAATTTCATAATAATAACTTTATATAATAATAACGATTAAATAAAAAAAATAACTTTATATTTAAAATCAAATAAATTAATATTGAAAGAAATAATATTAATAAAATATTATTTTTCTATATTATAACAAATGCAATCAAAGATAAAATTATTTAGATTTTCTATATCTATGTATTAATACGCTTACCAAAATTAAAAGATTTATTCAAATTTCATTAATAATCTTAACATAAATATTAAGAGAATATATTAATAATATTTACATTTATATACAAACTTTCTTTAATTAACAATGGTTTAAATATGAATTTGAATCTTTTCCAAATATTAAACCTAAAAATGGATTATCCAGTGGATCAAAATCATACCTAAATATGGATATCTATATTCAATATATTATAAATTAGTGAATATTCCTTACTTAAAGTTACCAAAATTAAAAGATTTATTCAAATTTTCATTAATAATCTTACCATAAATATTAAGAGAATATATTAATAGTATTTAAATTTGTATACAAACTTTCTTTAATTAACAATGGTTTAAATATGAATTTGAATCTTTTCCAAATATATGGATACCAAACCTAAAAATAGATTATTCATTGGTCAAAATCATACCTAAATATGGAGACCAAACTTTATAATTTATAATATATTGAATATAGATATCCTAGATCATATCCGCTACATAATATATCAGTAACATATATGTTCCATTTCATCGACTGTTATTATCTGTACACTCTTGACACGTTAATTTATAGTATCTCAGATAATATCCGTTACAAAATAAAATTTGACATTTCGTCTACAGCCTTTATGATATCGTTTACTAAATTTTTCCAAGCGACTATATAAAAGATTTGGTATCTCCTTTGTTTGTCACTTGTAGTCTGTGTAGACAATATTAAGGAGATACACGTACACCGTCTGCAAAAACAGTACATAGAGTCAAATGGCCATTACCTCACCTCCCTTCCATGGCACACCAGATGTTGTAGTTACCAACAGCAACGATTGTGTTCCAGTACTGTTTTCGACAGTGCAACCTCCTCGTCTTCCGGTATCCACACCCCAGGACCAGCTCACATACCAAGAAGCTGAAGCTCAGCATCTGGACCATGTACGAGAACCACTAAAGCTGATCAGCATTCGGGTTTGGTTCAACACAGAAGAGGATGGAAAAGGAGGAATAGTTCAAAGCAAAGATATTGCTGCAGCAGTTCATAAAACAGGTATCTTTGATTTTCTGGAAGATCAGTGGAGGGTTCAAATGCTCAAGGCCCACAAACGCTTAAAAAATCTATTTGCCTGGGAAAGTAGCTAGAGAGTTCGATGGAAACTGTGTTCTTAGCATATGGTTGATGTTCAAGTTTTTTAATTTTCTTTGTTGTTTTTATGTTTGGAGCATTTGTGTTTGAGGGTCATGCCTGTACTGGCTGTACGGTGTACCGTGTGTCCATTATTATTTTTTTTTTTTGACGAAAAGCATTGTTTCATTAATAACATAATACAGTCAGAACAAATCTCCAACTGCCATTACAACCAGATTGTGAAACAAATAACAAACTAAACATAATTAGTTGATTTGTTTTCTGATCGTTTAACACATAGAATTTAAAAATTCTTGAAATTAAAAACGAAATCGAAGACATCCCGAGCAATCCATATTGCACCAACATCCCAGAAAGCAACATCATCACAAATGACCATATCACATAAGAACAATTGTTAGCCCATTGTTCAAAACCTCCAAGTGTAGAGGCGACATCCCAGCTATCTACATGCCGGATACCAGCTATAGACATGTCGAAAATGGATTCTTCACCCCAGCTATCTACATGCCGGATACCAGCTATAAACATGCCGAAAATGAAAACCGATAACGAATGAACAATCTTTAATTGTGAAAGGTGAGCTCTTGTAATAATCACCACCAATCCAGTTTCAATGCGGGTTTTCCGGATTCTCCAAAACATCAACAAAATCTTTTTCAACAAAACCACGCTCACAATTAAGAAGCGAAAACCACAACTCTCACGTAGGAGAGACATAAAACCACCCAAAAAGGTGGACGAAAATAACCAAAATCTCACCCGGAGATGAAGATTAATGAACTTATTAATAACAAAGCACAAATTTATTGAATAAAAGTAATAATAGAAATTATGGATTCGGATGAGAGGATGGAGGGAGAGGAAATGGATTGGTGAATGGAGGAGAAGATTGAATTAAGGGAGCCGATGGGTAGATATGAAAGATGAAGAAGGTTTTTTTTCTCAATAAAACGAAATATACATAATTCTTCTCAGTCGTCAAACTTATTTTTGATCCTTTGTTTAAAAAATAAAATAAGTTTACATTGTGTTAATATATTAATCTTTATATCATTAATTAAATTTTTAATCGGAAACAAATATTATATTTATTATCATACTTGAAATTTATTCTTTACCAACTTGATTCAGAAATCCAAAATGTTTCATATTATGTTCAATTTTCCTCTACAAATTCATGTGTACGATAATTTTAGAAAAATTAAAGTTTGTGTTGTGCTGATCGGATCATCTGTAAGGTGAACATAGAAATAGCAATGCAGCTCCAGTGCTTATACGTACCCATCAATGCAGATAATTTCAAAATCCTAATATTGTGTTTGGTTGGGGAGATTGGATTGAAATGGAATGGAATGAATAAAATTATAAGAAAATAATGGAGATAAAAGAAAAAATTTTGTAAAAAAATGAGTGAGTGCAAATTTCTTAGGATAAGATAGAGAATGGGGCATTCCTTCTCAAAATGGTGAGTTTGAACCCTAATGTAGGTGGTTAGGAATGTAATGGAGGAAGGAATGAAAAGTTTAAACTTTTACCCATTTTATAGTTCAAATTTTATTACATTTCATCTTAGTTCATTCATGCCAACCAAACATAGCATAAGATAATTTGTAATTATATCTTTTAAATTGCTTTAACCTGTACAGATTTTTAAATATTAAAATTTTGTGAATGTGCTTGTTTTGCTTCCATGTTCATGGACCATGTTTCAACTCGCCTCTAGCTAGGCTATAGCTATTTAATTTGTTTAAGAATCAAGACCTTTCTTTTTTATTTTGAGTTTTTAATTTTTGTAACAATGAATCTGAGACTAATGAAATGATGATATATGAATGGATTTATTTTAATCATCTACCTGATTTCAGGCTTAAGGTCATGTATTTAAATTGTTAATATATGATGGATTTTATGATGAACATGGATATCAAGCTAGGGATGAGCGTCGGATTATTTCGGGGTGGGGTGCGATCCCCGTCTCTGATCCCCGAATTTTTATCCGTTCCTCGAACATGTCCCGATTTTCGAACGGGGAATTTTTTATTGCTTGATCCCCGCTCCCGAACAGGGATCTCCGTGAAAAATCAGAGATTTTATTTTTATTAAAAAATAAAATTTACACATTTTCTAGCAAACTTCAAAAAATTAATTTGCTAAATTATGATAGATAATATATTTTAAATTCAATAATATATTCTAAAAAATATTTTGAAATGATATTTATTTATACAAAAAGATATAATTAAATTATTATAATTAAATTAAATTTTATTATTAAAATTTTGAATCTATGAAATGAATTTAAAATTTTAAGTACTAATAGTATATATATATATATATATATATATATATATATATATATTTACATATAATAATTTAATTATATACATATATATATATATATATATATATTGATATGGGCTAAAAATAAGCCCTAAAGACACATTTAATGTGGCATTAATTAGACCCGGAATGGTCCAAACGTGGGGCCCACCAGTTGGGCCCAAACCCTATTTACAATATTAATTTCGTAATTAATATTATGGATAATAAACAGCTCAGCAATAAGTGTCAGATAAGAACATTATCTCTACAAGGAGTAGCCTCCAAGACATCCACTCATACAAGGAAACAGACTCCTACAAGGAAGGGGTCTAGAACTTTCCTCAAGATTGACTTGTCCGCCAAGTCACTTAACCCTACCCTAATTCTGAGGCTTCTCAGCCTATATAAAGGGTCAGACCCCTCAACTCAGAACTACGTTTTATTGGCTTGATTCTCTTAATACAGAGATACGTAGGCATTCTGTGAGGACCGTTTAAGTCTCGAACGCAGAAGCAGCCATTAAAGCACGAAGCTCACGAACCCTAGCATTAAATACATCAAACCCTAGCCGCAATCTAATAGCCTCGTTTTTATTCCACAACATTTGGCGCCGTCTGTGGGAAGAAGACATCAACCATGGTTCAAACACGAAGAACTGCACCAAGCACTACGGAGCCAATCACTACCGAGGCTCTACCTCTTAGCTCTGCTCCGCCCCTTACTGAACAAGTGCTACCGACATCTGAGCAAGTACCTCCAACAACCGGGACTATCGTTCCATATCAAGTTTCTCAACCCCTAGGGACGACTACCCATGTTGAGAGTACGCTACCTCCGATCGTCCACACAATTCCAGGGACTAACCCGGGGATTTCTTCCCTGATTGTAGACCCCAACAACCCTACACGAGGGGTTCAGATCCACACCACGGATCTCCCCATAAGCACCAATCCAATGTATGGGATGTCCAATTACGGAGCTGGACCGAGTGGTCATGCCTTATATATTCGAGATCGAGATTATCGCGATTTTTCTGGTCCTTATACAGATGAATCATCTTCTGGCGATGATTACGAGCGTGATGAAGCTCCGAGGAGGCGACGTGCAAGTAAAGAGCCTATGGGGAGAACTCGAACTATCCATGATGGACTCACTTCAACAGCTGCTGAGAGGATTAAGGCTTATGAAGCCGAGATCTTAAAGTTAAAGGAAGATATGGCCAGGGAGCAAGCCAGATCAAATCAGACTTTGCCACCTCCCACGTCAGGACCGATTCCCTTTATAGATCTGGAGAGGCCTTCAAGAAGGCAAAGAAGGGCTACCGCCCCAACTGGAAGAACTACAAGGGTGGAAACCCCTAAGAGCAACCCCAAGGATCTGATGCCACTTGGGGATCCTGATGATCCCACGCCCCCATTCACCGAGGAGGTGATGAATGCCCACATATCAAGGAAGTTCAAGATGCCGACAATTAAGGCTTACGATGGAATGGGTGATCCCGCAAATCATGTTAGGACATTCTCGAACGCACTATTACTACAGCCTGCAAGTGACGCCTTGAAGTGTAGGGCGTTCCCTCAAACCTTGTCGGGCATGGCTCAAAGATGGTATAGCCGACTCCCTGCAAATTCAATTGGCTCCTTTAAGGAGTTAAGTGCTGCTTTTGTTAGTCAATTTATCAGCGGGAGAGTTCATGAAAAAAGTTCTGCATCTCTCATGTATGTGGTACAAGGGAAGAATGAGAATCTGAGAGATTATCTTAAGAGGTTCACCAAGGAGACATTAAATATTACTGATTTAGAGAACAAGGTGGCCATGGTAGCCCTGGAGCACGGCACCACTGATCTTTACTTTAAAAGGTCATTGGCAAAGCACCCACCCGAGAATATGGCTGAGCTCCAACGAAGGGCTGATAAGTATATCAAGGCCGAGGACAGCACCATGAAGGATGTCGTGATAAACAATGGGGGCAACGGGAACTCCAAGAAGCGAAGGCAAGACCAGGAGTATGATGACCAGGAATGTGATGCTAGGGACAAGTATCCCCGAACTAGTGAGGACTCCGACTCTGCCCCTAAGAAGAGCCAAGGACCAAGGTTCACTGAGTATGCAAGGTTGAACACTCCCAGGAGTCGAATCCTATTGGACATTGAGAAGGATAAGGATTTCCGATGGCCGAAGCCACTCAGGGGTGATCCCACAAAGAGGAACAAAAATCAGTATTGCAGATTCCACAAAGACGTGGGGCATGACACTGATGACTGCAAACAACTCAAAGATGAGATCGAGTTTTTAATCCGTAGAGGAAAACTGAGCCACTTCACTAAGGGTGAAGATCGTGGTGGTCAAAGAAGAAATCATGATAGGAGCGATGATGATCGAGATCGAAACCCACAGCCCCGAGGGCCAGTAATTAACATGATCTCGGGAGGCCCGACAGCGGCTGGGATAACCAAGAACTCTCGGAAGACTTATGCAAGAGAGGTGGTGCACATTGTCGAAGAAGCACCGAAACGTGCAAGAACCGAGTTAACGATCGGATTTGAGGATTCAGATCTTGAAGGGGTGAAGTTCCCCCACGATGACCCGCTGGTCATAACACCCATGATTGGGAATTCAGAGGTGAAGCGAGTCTTGATAGACAATGGAGCTTCAGTGGACATTTTGTTCTATGATGCATTCGTGAAAATGGGATACAACGACTCTCAGTTGACCCTATCTAACATGCCTATATATGGATTCAGCGGAGTAGAGTCTAAAGTTGAGGGAACTATTCTGTTGCCCGTCACCATCGGACAGAAGCCAACAGAGGCCACTCAGATGCTGAACTTTTTGGTTATCAAAGCGTCTTCCACCTACAATGCCATCCTCGGGAGGACTGGACTCCATGCTTTTAAGGCTGTGGCCTCAACCTATCACATGAAGATCAAGTTTCCAACCAGGAATGGTGTAGGAGAACAAAAAGGTGACCAGAAAATGGCTAGGAGCTGTTATGTAGCCGCGTTAAGGCCTGATGGAGTCGGGGGGCAGGTTCTTCCGATTGAAGACATGGACGTTTGTAGTGATAAGGAACATCAAGAAAGGCCAGCAGAGGACATCACACATAAACCTCAGACAGCCATTAAGGCTAAGGCGTCAACTGACTTCGTGGTTGAATGCATCATTGGCAACCAAGAAATCGAGGGGCAGGAGATTGTACCCCAAGCTGTAAGTGAACTTCAGAATAAGAATGAGGTAACCAGAAGGAGTAGTGAGTGCTCTATTTTATTGGAGCATCAAAAATAAAATCAAAGTGGTGCAAGCCTAGTCTTGCAAAGCCCCGATGGGTTCAAATTATCCTAGTAGTTTTTAGCTTCATATTTTATCTAGTAGAAGTAGAAATAAGGTTCGATGAAACCATCGCAGAGCATGTTGCTCCGAGTAGGACAGTAGTATTCTATGTAAGGGTTGAACCCATCTCAAGTTATTAATGCAAGTTTGTTTTCCATTCATTGATTATGTGATTTTATTTATGTACCTAACACCTGATGTGTGTAAGTCAAAGATGACCAAGTACCGAAAATAAAAAAATACACGAATGGAAACAAACAAACAAATGCATAAATAAAAACCCTGAAAGGTTGAGAGTTACTAAGAGTTTAAGTCCTTGAAGGACCCCGGATAAAAAACAAGAAGCAAAGATAGGTTTGAAAACCCTGAAATCAGAACTAAGATTCGAGACAAGCCGTGAAAGACATGAAGTCAAGTAAGGGATCCAAAAGACCTTTAGTTTGACATCAATCCAAAAGAAAGGTCGTGAATACTTGGTAGTCGACATATGAACACCAACGATGAACATGTAAACGTCAACCTCGAATCCTAGGATAAGGAACACGAGTTATTAGCCATGAAGGCCATGGGATAGCTATGAAGGCCAAACTTGAAGGGGTCGTGAACCTCCAGATAGGATCCAATGATTGAAACTTCGAGTCAAAGCTTGAAAACCAATCTGAAATTTTGGACCCTCAATCCAGAATGCCAACATTGAAATATCTGAACAAGCATTGAGTGTCATCCTCATTCGAAAGGATAACAAGGTTCAGAAGCCTATCTACTATGTGAGCAAGATGTTGCATGCAGCTGAGTTAAATTATTCTCCCATTAAGAAGTTTGCTTTGGCATTGGTGACAGCCTCGAGGAAGCTACGATCGTACTTCCAGGCACTTAAGATTGAAACCCTGACGGACCAGCAACTGAGAAACATGTTGCATAACCCGAAGGCTAGCTAAGTGGGCGATAGAACTCAGATTATTTGATATCGCGTACAATCCTCGAATTGCAATTAAAGCACAGGTACTCGTTGACTTCTTAGTTGAATATACCATTGACAACCAAGAAGTCGGGGGCAGGAAGGCACAACACCCCAGTAAGGGCAAGATGAGACACCCCAAGAGGGAGAGAACTTATAAAGTTAAAGTTTAGGAGAAACATTGGGTGCTCTATTTTGATAGGGCATCAAAAACAAAATCAAGTGGTGCTGGTATAGTCCTACAGAGCCCTGATAGCTTCGCGATTGAATGTGCCTTGAAGTTGAATATTTTTCGACAACCAATAACGAGACAGAGTATAAAGCCTTGAATGCCGGATTAGGCTCGTCTTTAGCCATGAGGGCCAAAAATCTTAAAGTCTATGGAGACTCAAGGCTGGTGATAGCCCAAGTGAGTAGAGCTCTAAAAGCCAAAGATGAAACGATGTTGAAATGTCTGAAAATTGTAAAATCACAGTTGGTATGGTATGAATCGAGGAATACCAACTTGTATAACGGCCGATGCCTTGTCCAAATTCGCCTCGTCTGAAATCGAGAATTACACTAGAAGTGTTTACTATCAGGTCTTGGAGACCCCGCTATAGAGCGCAAATTGTTGGCGCCCATCGACGTTGGAAGTTGCTAGACAGACCCCCATCAAAGCTCATCTTGAGACTGGTTGGCTCTATGATAATGCCTTGGAGGCACGAAACTGTCAGTGAGAGCATTGAGATACGCATTCGCCTTGATGGCCAACAAGGCCGTTTGCCTCAAATTAAGCTGGTTGTTTGAATTCAAGGCCTAAAAATCAGGAACTAGTGGCTAAATTAAAACCAAGGCAAGGTCCTACAAACCAAGGAAAGACCCGAAAGAAGAGGGAGAAGGTCAACCGGCTGTAGCCTATTGGAAATCTTTGTTGGCCATCGACACTAAGTGGACTTTAAAAAGGGCCCAACAACACTAGGCTTGTTAAGGCCCAAGTTTAGTTAAAGTGATTAAAGGCCTGTCATGGCCCAACCCATATTGATAAACCTAATTAAGGTTTTAATTTAAGGTCATGTTGACCAAAAGTTAAGGCCCAAGTCAAAGTCAATTGGGGCTTCAAGAAGAAGAGCCCAAATACATAATTAGGATAGGCCCAAATGGTTTGAAGACCAAGGCCCATGGAAATTAAAAGGCATGGCCCATTAAAGTCCAACAAAACTTGGACAAAAAATTAAAAGGGGGCACGAGGTCGTAGCATTTGACCTCGATTTTTAGTGTAAGTACGAGCTTGACTAAACGACCTGGAAAACTCATTTTGAGGTCGTGAGTAGCCTCTAATTTTGAGGTCGTTATAACACGATTTGAAATCGTAAATTCCAGGTCGAATTTGTACTAGGAATTCAAGAAAATCCATACGACCTGGGACTTATTCGAGGTCGAGTTTACATTGAATCAAGGTCGTGAATTCCAGGTCGAAAAAGAACTGGAAAACCTACAAAAAAGGCGCGACCTGGAACCATTTTAAAGAGTGTTTCTTCTTCAATTGAGGTCGCAGATTCCAGGTCGAAAATCAACTGCAAATTGAGCTCGAAGCTCACGACCTGGAACCTAAGTGAGGTCGATATTCTCTAGATTTGAGCTCGTAAATTTGAGGTCGAAAAAACACTGGATTTCCACGAAAAAAGCCACGACCTGGCCCTATTTGAGCTCGTTTTTTGAGCTCGAATTTGTACTGGTTGAGCTCGAAAAGCTCCAGGTCGAAAATAAGCTAAATGAGCTCGAAAAAAGCCCCGACCTGGGACAGTTTGAGCTCGAAGTTTGAGCTCGAAAATGAGCTGAAAAAAAAAGGAGAAGAAGAAAAACATGCAATTTTGGAAGCAAAATTAGTGATAAAATTTTAGAAAAATAAGTCGAAACGATAATTTCTTAATAGTACTAGTCTTCAGCTCGACCCCAGCCAGGGGCTCTGCCCCTTGGACCCCGCCAGGGGCTGCCGCCCCTTGGACCCCGCCCGGGGGCTGCCTCCCCCGGACCCCCGCTAGCACCGTTTAGTGCCGATTAAGCACCATTTAATGCCGATTAGCACATATTAGTGCCTGTTAGCACCGATTAGTGCCGATTAGCACCGTTTAGTGCCGGTATAGCACCGTTTAGCGCCGATTAGTGCCGTTTTATGCCATTCGACATTGTTTAACACTGTTTAAACATTGTTTAAGGCTGATTAGCGCTGTCTAGTGCCATTTAACACCGCTTAGTGTCGTTCAACATCGTCGTAAATTGCGTCGGTCGCTCCACGCTTTACATTAAGATGATAAGTTGAAAAATACTCATGTAAGAGCAAAAAACCCTGACCCAAGTCTCATATAAGGCCGTTATAACTTCAAGGAAAACCTGATCAGTTTTCCTAGAAGTTGGGGGGCAAATGATATGGGCTAAAAATAAGCCCTAAAGACACATTTAATGTGGCATTAATTAGACCCGGAATGGTCCAAACGTGGGGCCCACCAGTTGGGCCCAAACCCTATTTACAATATTAATTTCGTAATTAATATTATGGATAATAAACAGCTCAGCAATAAGTGTCAGATAAGAACATTATCTCTACAAGGAGTAGCCTCCAAGACATCCACTCATACAAGGAAACAGACTCCTACAAGGAAGGGGTCTAGAACTTTCCTCAAGATTGACTTGTCCGCCAAGTCACTTAACCCTACCCTAATTCTGAGGCTTCTCAGCCTATATAAAGGGTCAGACCCCTCAACTCAGAACTACGTTTTATTGGCTTGATTCTCTTAATACAGAGATACGTAGGCATTCTGTGAGGACCGTTTAAGTCTCGAACGCAGAAGCAGCCATTAAAGCACGAAGCTCACGAACCCTAGCATTAAATACATCAAACCCTAGCCGCAATCTAATAGCCTCGTTTTTATTCCACAACATATATATATATTTAAAAAATAAAAACGGGGATCGGGGCGGGGATCCACTAATCCCCGACCCCGTCCCGATTCCCGATTTTTTTTAAAATATTCCCCGCTACCCGCCCCGAACCCAAAAAATTCTCCGAATTCCCGACCTGAACGGGACGGGGATCGGATTGGGGTCGAGCAGGATGGGTGAAATGCCCATCCCTACATCAAACATGTATCATATTTCATAATTTCTTATACATAGTTGGTTATTTTGAACGAACTCAAGCTTAACGAACTCGATCGAACTCGAGTCGAACACAAATAAAATTTGACTCGGTTAGTTAAGATTAACGGAAAAAAAATCTGGTCTGAACTCGAGTTCGGTATACTATCGAACCAAACTTATTGAACTCGAACTTGAGTGAACTCGAGCAAGTTTAACGAATAATTTGATTCATTTACAACTCTATTCTAATATATACTTTACTGCAAGTAGATTGTGAATAAACAATTAGTTATTTCATATCATATCACCAACACAATTTTTGTCAGGAAGTGCTAACACCTTCCCTTTGGAGTTAATCTCCCGTTCAATAATTTTAAAGAAATTGCTAAATATAACCCATCATGAGTGTTTTAAATTTAGGATTTATCATCTCAAAATCATAGATTCGATTTCATTGAAAACACGGAAGTAAGTGGATTGTCATGTTCAGTGGATATGAATGCGATAATAGATTAGGGACTGGTCCGTACACCCGATTATCAAATTATTTTCTTTTATATACGATATTTTATTCTTTCATTTGCACGTTTGCGTTCTTGTGAATGTTATTGTATATATACAATTTTTTAATAAAAAGGAAAATTTTTGCAAAAATACGGTTCGCTATCATCCACTACTCTTATTATCTTTTTCTTTCTCATCTTTTTAACTTCCGCTACCCTCCCTCTTAATTTACATAACAACCTATTTAATTTTAGATCTCAATTAACATCAAAGTATATACTCCCTCCGTCTCGGTGAATAATATACATTTGGTTTGGGTATGGAGATTAAGAAAATGTATAAAAATTTAGTAAAGTTAGATGAAAAATTGGTAAAGTGGTGGTACCTATCAATAGATTTTAGATAGTGGAGGAAAGTAGTGGGTGTAATAGTGTTTTATATTATAAATTTGAGATAGTGGAGGAAAGTTAGTGGTTGTAATAGTGTTTTTTATTATTAAAACTTTACTATTTTTGGAATATATAGAAATGATGGAACACCTCAAAATAGTAAATGTATAGAAATGAATGGGACAGAGGGAGTACATATATACACATGTATAGGGTCATGTTTGTTGAGTTATGCATGGATATGGATGATGATAACAAATACCACAAGACAGAAAATGAATCAAGGAATCGAAGCTGATGAACAAATCAGGAAGCCAACTAAAATGCAGATCAACTATAGCAATATCTTAAGGATGAAACTCTGCATAAAGTTAGGATTTATTTCAGTAACAAGCCTGGAGATGCTAAAGTCAGATATCAGTAATCAAAAGAGAGTTTGCTAAAACCGTGCAAGTAAGTTCGAAAATCAAGGAAAGAAGAGTTCGAGAAGTCATTCGAGAACTCTACTCAAAGGGTTTGATTCGAGAAGTCCTAGTTCGAGAAGTCAGACTGATCTATTCGAGAAGTCTGTAAAAAGAACTATTCGAGAAGTCTGTGAAATGAACTATTCGAGAAGTGCCAATTCGAGAACTCAGACTGTTCTATTCGAGAAGTCTACATCAAGCACTAATCGAGAAGTCATCTCAGAAGGATACTCGATAAATCATCATTCGAGAACTCAAGATCTATCTGTTCGAGAACTCAACCTGTTTCACAATAATATCAGAGATCTCTAATGGAACATATCAAATGAAGATTAAACCCAGAATTACTTTGCAACCCGTGACGATTAGGCAGTGATCAATTACATAGAGGATGTTACGAGTAGGGAGTCAAATTGTAGATATTCGAAGGCTCAAACTCTTCCAAATGAAAGGTGAAATCAGTCACTGTTTACTCGACTTCAAGGGCAACAATAAGAGTGTAAGCAACCTCCAACATGATTACACTTCTACTGAAAGATTCAAAGGATATTTCGACAAATGCATAAAGATCAGCCGTTATGTCTGGGAAGTTCTAGCACAGTTCAATAAGCAGAAAGGCTTATTGACTTTCAAAAGGATTAACACTTTTGATAAAGCTACTTTCAGAGACAAAAGATCCAAAAGCAAAATGATCTTGTGCAGAAAGCATCACGTGGGCTTGGAAGCTAAGTCATCTCAAGAACTTAGTCACTTTTGAAGAAAGAAATACACACTGTCTCAAAGCCTATTGGGATTGTCCAAATCAAGAAGAGAAGACTTTCAAGATAATTCTAGAAATGGAAATCACTTTGAGTATGTGTGTGTGACAAGTTATATCAAAATGTATCATTACATGTAACTTACTTGTCTTCATATAGTTTTAAAATAAGCTGTATGAGTAGCATAGTTTAGTAGAGAAGAAAACACTGATCACAAGGCTGAGAGCTTTAGGTTTTCTTGTAAACACTAAACCGTGTAACCGCAGCTGTGTATTATTACGCAGAGAATTATCTTCAATACAACCATCAGGTGGATCAAGCTGATAAGCCAACCCACCTGAGATTTTTATATCGTGTGTTGTATATGCTATAGATATTCTACTTATCTTGTTTTGTTTATGTTCCTATAACAATCTAGCAAGACATCATCAATTCGAAAGAATTTTTGTCGAGATTGTATTTAACCCCCCCCTTCTACAATCTCGTGGTGTACAACTGGGAAATATCAATTGGTATCAGAGCGAGCTTCTAACATACAAGAAGTCTAAAGATCACCACCATGGGAAAGAAGGATACAGGCTTGAAAATACCAATCCTCGACAGAGACAATTACTTTCACTGGAAAGTAAAGATGCATTTACATCTCTTATCCATCGATGAAGGTTATGTCAACTGCATAGAAAAAGGTCTTCATATTCCTATGAAGGCAAACACTGCAGTTGGAGAAGCAGCTAGAACTGGAGTTGCTGGAAGGCCTATTCCCAAACTACCAGCAGAATTCACAGACGGGGACAGAGAGGAAGTCCAGAAAGACAAGAAAACCATGAACATTTTTTTCAATGGTATTGATCAAGACATGTTCGATAATGTCATCAACTGCACTACTGCTAAGCAAGTGTGGGACACCATTCGAACACTCTGTGAAGGGACTGAGCAAGTCAGAGAGAATAAGAAACGACTCCTCATACAACAGTATGAACACTTTCACTTTAATTTAGGTGAAAACCTAACTGATATATTTAGCAGGTTTCAAAAACTGTTAAATGGGTTAAAATTTTATGGAAGAGTGTATGAAACCAAAGACTCCAACCTAAAATTTCTAAGGTCTTTACCTAAAGAATGGAAGCCAGTAACAGTCTCATTAAGAAACTCTCAAGACTACAAAGACTATACGCTTGAGAGACTGTATGGAATTCTAAAGACCTATGAGCTCGAGTTGCAACAAGATGAAGAAGTTGAGAAGAGCCATAAGAAGGGTGAAAATGTAGCTTTGGTGGCCAATATTCCAACCATCCAAGATGGAGAGAAGATGAAGAATGTGGAAGCCACACCAAGTCAAAGAACTTGTGAAGGTGGAGCTGGAACTAGTAGAAGCAAGTGCAAAATGATAGAGGAACCTGATGTACTGAGTGGAGATGATTCAGAAGATTTAGACGAATATTTGGCATTTCTGTCAAAGAGATTCTCAAAGTTGAGATTCAAGAAGAATCCAGCAGGAGCCGGGCAATTCAAAAAAAGCTATCAACCTAACAAGGGCATAATTGACAGGTCAAAGATCAAATGCTATAGCTGTGGAATTGCTGGCCACTTTGCCAATGAATGCAGAAAATACAAAGCTGAGAATGAAAAGAAGCAGTATGAATCTACTGACTACAAGAAGAAATACTTTGATCTTCTTAAGCAAAAGGAGAAAGCATTCGTATCAAAAGATGATGATTGGGCAGCTGAAGGAAGCTCAGAAGCAGAGGAAGAATTTGTCAACCTTGCACTCATGGCAATTGGAAATGATGAGGAAGCTAGTTCATCAAGCAACCAGGTATACTCTACAAATCTAACTGAGCTTTCCAAAGATGAATGTGATAATGTTGTCAATGAAATGTCAAATGAATTGTACAACATGCATGTCACTCTAAAATCACTTAACAAAGAGAATAGCAAGATTAATTAAGGAGCTGAATGCTAAGATAGGTGACAGAAATACTTTGTTAGAGACTCGGTTAATTGATTTTGAAACAATGAAGAGAGATTACCAGGATATGAAAAATAGATTGCTTGAGGCTTTAGATAGAGAAGATTGTTTAAAGGAACATTTGAAAAATGAACAGGATTTAATTGCTAAGTGGAAAGGATCAAAGGCTAAAACTGAAGAAATTGGTAGTAAGCAAGGAATTGATTCTTTCTGCAAATTAGCAGGAGCAAAGTTGGAAGTTGATGGGGAAGTTGCATCAGACAGTGACTCATTGGATAGTAATTGTCCAAAGGAGTTGAAAACTGTTAGTAATGCAACCTTGATTAAATTGCATAAGAAATATGGTCCTGTCAACAAAAACTTTATGTTGGGAGAATGTAGCAAAACCAAGTCAGTTGAACAAGAAAAAACAGGCCACCTATCCACCAAGAAATTGAAGGATAAGTTAGAGAAAACTGAACCTAAGGCTAAGGCTAATAAGAAGAATAAGAATGGCAAGGTAGGAATTAACAAACACAGCAACTACACACCTGATAAATATGCTCCCAGAAAGGGATGTGTGAACTGTGGTAGTGTTAATCATTTATCTGCCAACTGTAAATCTGTTAAAAATGCTTCTGTGCCTGATATGCCTAAGTCAGTACCTGTGCCTGCCATGAATGTTATGCCATATATGTCTGTCCAGCCTGCTCATGCATTTAGTCACTATGCCAACATGCCATTCATGCATAAACCATATCATGATGCTTATAACATGTCACAATTGTCATGGATGATGAATAACATGTTAGCACAGACTATGCCAAATTGCACATCTAGTCATAATGCATATGAGCAAGTAGAACAACCTGTTTTTTAGAGACCTACACCAAGAGTTAAGATTGATTTAACTCAGTCTGAAACCATGGGTGGTAAGGGCTTGAAAAACAAGAAAAAGGCTAACAAGGCAGGACCCAAGGAAACTTGGGTACCAAAATCAACTTGATTTGATTTTGATGTGTGCAGGGAGACAGATAGAATCTTTGGTATCTGGATAGTGGTTGTTCTAGGCATATGACTGGAGATTCTACCCTGCTCACTAAGTTTGAGGAGAGAGCTGGCCCTAGCATTACCTTTGGAGACAACAGCAAGGGATATACTAGAGGATATGGCTTGATTTCACAAGGAAATGTTGTCATTGAAGAAGTAGCACTGGTTGATGGACTCAAGCACAACCTGCTGAGTATCAGTCAACTGTGTGATAAGAATCAAAATGTGTGGTTCACATCTGAAGCCTGTGTTGTTTTCAAGAAAAACGACAACAAGGTAGTGATGACAGGAAATAGAAAAGGAAATGTGTACATTGCTGACTTCAACTCAACGAGTGCCAACTCTGCTACATGCCTTTTCAGCAAGGCAAGCATGGATGAAGGATGGCTTTGGCACAAGAGACTGTCACACTTAAATTTTAAAGCCATGAATGAATTGGTCAAGAAGGATTTGGTCAGAGGCATCCCAAAATTGGATTTCTCCAAGGATGGACTTTGTGATGCTTGCCAGAAAGGAAAGCAAAGAAAGACCTCTTTCAAATCCAAGTCAATGTCCTCAATCGATCAACCCTTGCAGCTTCTGTACATGGATCTATTTGGACCAATCAATGTATTGTCGATAAGCAACAACAGATACTGTCTTGTAATTGTTGATGATTTCTCCAAGTTCACTTGGACCTTCTTCCTTCGTTCAAAAGATGAGACATGTGAGGTCATTATTAAACATATCAAGACAATCAACAACAATCCACACTTCAAAGTGAGAAGGATTAGAAGCGACAATGGAACTGAGTTCAAGAACTCTGTGCTAAGAAAGTTCTATGAAGAAGAAGGAATCACTCAAGAATTCTCTGCACCAAGAACACCTCAACAAAATGGTGTGGTGGAAAGAAAGAACAGAACTCTCATTGAAGCAGCAAGGACTATGCTTGAAGAATCAAAACTACCAACCTATTTCTGGGCTGAAGCTGTTAATACTGCATGCTATACCCAGAACATTTCTTTGATCAATCAAGCAAAAGGCATGACACCTTACCAATTGTTCAAAGGCAAGAAGCCAACAATTAACTTTCTACATGTATTTGGAAGCAAATGCTTCGTACTGAATAATTTTGGCGAGAGCCTTGGAAAATTTGATTCAAAGGCAGATGAAGCTATATTTTTTGGATACTCTGCTGGAAAATCTTACAGAATCTACAACCTAAGACTCAACATTGTTATGGAATCCATACATGTTGTCTTTGACGACAAGAAAATATCTGGCCTTGTAGATGAAGGTTTTCATGAGTCACTCTCATTCGAGAATGAGACAAGTAGTGAAGCTAGTGAAGATGATGATGAAGAAAGAATAACAATGGGTGTGGAGAACAGACATGGACCATCAAGAGAAGTGCAGAATGGACTATCTATAGAAGAGCAACACACTCCATCTGTTGAAGATCATGCTGAAGCATCTGTTGAGAATCAAAGAGAATCATCAGTTGACAATTCTGTTAGAACTCCACTCAATACGAGGTCCATTCACTCAGGGGGAGTTTCTCACAGTCAACACTCAACAACAAGTCAAAATGATCAACATCAAGAGATTGATGTAACTTCATCAAGGTCAAACTTGCCACCACAAAGAAAATGGACTAAGGATCACCCCTTTGAGCTGATAATTGGTGATTCCAATGTAAAAGTTCAGACTAGGAGAGCAACTCGAGAAGAATGTCTATATAGTAGCTTTCTTTATAAAGAAGAACCAAAGAAGGTTGAAGATGCTCTTCTATATCCAGACTGGGTGTTAGCTATGCAAGAGGAGCTAAACCAGTTTGAAAGAAACAAAGTTTGGACACTTGTACCCAAGCCTAAGGGCAAGTTAGTGATCGACACTAAATGGGTATTCAAGAACAAGATGGACGAAAATGGCATAGTCACAACGAACAAGGCTAGACTAGTTGCCAAAGACTACTGTCAAGAAGAAGGAATTGACTTTGAGGAAACCTTTGCACCTGTAGCAAGGTTAGAAGCAATCAGAATCTTCCTATCCTATGCAGCTCATGCCAATTTCAAGGTCTATCAAATGGATGTCAAGAGTGCATTTCTAAATGGTATTCTGGAAGAGGAGGTGTATGTGAGTCAACCCCCTGGTTTTGAAGATCCAAACTTCCCAGAATATGTTTACTACTTGCTCAAAGCACTCTATGGTTTGAAGCAAGCACCTAGAGCCTGGTATGACACTCTTTCACAGTTCCTCATTGAGAATCACTTCACCAGAGGTACTGTAGATAAAACTCTCTTTTATAGATCTGTCAATGGCTCTATGATACTTGTCCAAATTTATGTAGATGATATAATATTTGGGTCTACTGATGAGAAGCTTTGCAAAAGGTTTGCCAAACTTATGCAAAGTAAATATGAAATGAGTATGATGGGTGAATTAACTTATTTTCTTGGTTTACAGGTTAAACAAATGAATGAGGGAATTTTTATAAGTCAAACAAAATATATTTTTGACCTTTTAAAGAGGTTTGAATTAGCAGATTGCTCTTCTGCAAAAACCCCCATGGCCACTGCCGCTAAGCTTGAACTGAATACTAAAGAAAAGAAGGTGGACATTTCGAGCTATAGAGGCATGGTTGGATCACTCTTATATTTAACTGCTAGTATACCTGATATTATGTTTGCTACATGTTTATGTGCTAGATTCCAAGCTGATCCTAGGGAATCTTATTTAATAACCATTAAAAGGATTTTCAGGTATCTCAAGGGGACACCAAACCTTGGCATTTGGTACCCCAGAGATTTTGGTTTTAATCTAATAGGTTATTCAGATGCAGACTTTGCAGGCTGTAAGATGGACAGGAAGAGTACCACAGGCACCTGTCAATTTCTAGGAAACAAGCTGGTCTCTTGGTTCAGTAAGAAGCAGAATTCAGTTTCAACTTCAACAGCAGAAGCTGAGTATATTGCAGCAGGAAGTTGTTGCGCACAGATCCTATGGATGTGAAATCAACTTCTTGACTATGGAGTTAAGGTTGAGAAAATTCCAATTTTCTGTGACAACACAAGTGCAATTGCAATTTCTGAGAATCCAGTGCAACACTCAAGAACCAAGCACATAGACATCAGATACCATTTCATCAGAGAGCATGTGATGGAAGGTACTGTGGAACTGCATTTTGTTCCAAGTGAGAAACAATTGGCAGATATTTTTACTAAAGCTCTGGATGAAGCAACCTTTTCAAGGTTGGTAAGTGAGCTTGGTATGTTGAATTTCTCATAATCATTAGTATCTGTTCAAATTTTTGCAGCCAATGAATTTTATTTTCTGGATTTTTTTTTATTTTTGTTGTTTATTTTGGAGATATCGAACGTCTAATTTGCTAAGAGATATCGAATGAGTATGTGCACCAACTTGAGTTGTCAAATTGTTATTATGCTTGAGATATCGATCAACAAATTTTCTAGAGATGTCGAACTAGTCTTTTGATTAGAGATATCGACTAGTCTTATGTTGAGAGATGTCGAGTAAGTAAATGATCAGATAAATCGAATGGTCAATTACTTGAGATGTCGAATAGTGCAATTATCTGTTGATATTATTTATTTGCTCCATTTTGTGACCAGAATTTTCAAATGTTTTGAGTGTGTTGTTCTCTGAGATTTTGTCTAGATTTGATTAGACATGAGCTGTCAGACTTAAATGATCTTAGAACAAATAGCACATATAATACTTTTACCTTTTTATCTTTTCTAAATGGACCGTCAGGATTAGCATAGGACACCGTGTTTCTCTTTTGCATGCGTTAGTATGTATTAAACGAGTTGTGACCTTTGGTTAATCTTACACCCCTTTAATTTCCTGAGTATAAAGTCACGTCCTTAGGACTTCAGGGCTTATAAATAGGAAAGGGTAGACACCATTTAGACACACTCTTATCAAAAACAAAACCCTTTCTCTCCTTCTTCAAACACTCTCATCAAAGATGACCAGGAGCATTCTCAGAGTTTCGGTAGAAGAGTTTGAGGCCATGCCCTTCTACGAGAAGGTGATGGCCCTCCAGGAGAAGATCGATGAGCTCCTCGCTGCAGAAGAGCGGAACCTTGCTGCCATGCGAGTGGCACTGGAGGTTCTCCGCGCTCGCAACCGGGAGGACTGTTTGCACTAAATCACGCAAGCGTACGTGGTCACAAGTAATATATGAATAAGTCGAGTTCGTTCCCACAGAGATCTGGTTTTTAATTCAGTATTGTACCTATGCAACAATGTATGGTTTTAATTCACTGCTAAGACAGATAACAAATTGAGATTTGATTATCTAAATTAAACTAAGAAAGTAAATTAACAAACTAAGAATTAACTAACTAACAAGAATTGGAATCAAATTACTACTGCAAGAGAAAACATGGGATCTTAACTTCATTAAATACTTTGCTTAGATCTGACGCCTTTAATCACTATATGCAATGGTTATGATATCTGATTGGATAACACGAAACAAGTACACGCTACCTCTCAGTATACGTATACCAAACTAAACATACATCCACAAAAGAGATAGAAGATGAATAGACACCAATTATGCTTAGACCCTATATGTCTATAGAATTTGAAAACATAACGGTTGAAGAGCAAGTTATTCATAATGATCACACATGGCAGTATAAGTATTTTCATCTCACACCACGAATCATATTGATAAACAATTATGAACCTATGCTAGCATGGCAAGTTCTAAATCTCAAGATCCACTTTCACTTCACAAGAGATTAACAGATTAGATGTTAGCTACGCATCTATCAATTAAGCACAACCATACGAGGATATCAGATATACATCACACACAGATATTTAAAGCATCAATACTAAAACTCCATAAATAAATCCGTTAGAATCCCATGACAACGATTAGCTCATAATTGAACCTCTCGTCATCATGGGATCTGATGAAACCATGATAAAAACAAAGTATGAAAAGATACAAATAAAACTAAGTAATTGATATGTAATGGTTCTACTCCTAATGATACAAATTAAAAAGGTTGGATGTGTTTATATAGGCTCTATAATTCTTGCCCAGTAAGAAAATACCCAAAATAGAATTATAGTAGAATTTCTGCAAGATACGTTTCCTAAACTGATTCTATTTTTTAAGGGAAATTCGTAGCTAACTTTTCTTCTATTTTCTAGAGCCGTTCCAGACGTAATTGGACCTCTGGACCACCTTAGAATGATATAGAATCTTGTTATCTTCGCGTGGACAGCTTACGGGCCTCAAACGGACTTCTAGAACTCAAGATATGGCCAAAACAGTGTAGACTGCGCAAGCCCTTCTCAGAAATCCGAATTTTAATCAATTAATTCCCCAAAAATTATAGAAGCATCCACCTTAGTCAACATTCTCGTAAATCTGCACAACTAAGCAAAACACATCAAAACTACCATAAACTTGAGTCTAAGACAATCAATTTAAGCCATTATAGAATGTTCCAAGTGGATATAAAATCCACTTATCACACCCCCAAACTTAAACCGATGCTTGTCCTCAAGCATAAACAATTACAACTAACTAATTAGTACCACTTCCGTAGGTGATCACGGTTGCATTTGGCATATGCAACAAGCCCTTTAAACCCCTAGGCAGCCCTAGTGGATGAGTAAGGTCTCGTGAGGGCCTATAGCGAATGTACCCACAAAATCCAATGCAATGCATTGCATGAATGCAACTAATATGCAAATGCAATTGACTACTAATAATATCCTACCATACATTCAAATCCTCTCAACTTAAGAATCAAAGCAAATACGCAATGTCTTGGTGTCGAAAGTGCAAGCTTTCACATAGTCTACTCAATGAACATGCATAAGTTCTCACAAGTCCATGTCAAGTGTAAGAATAAGTTAGTAAACATGCTAAGCCTACAAGAGTACATCTTTGAGACAAAACTCGGGATCTCATACGTAAAAACAAGCAAACACTCACAATTCACTCACAAAAGAATATTCACTCAGGAATAAGGGTAAGTGTATCACTCAATTCCAACAAAATCATAAGCATGCTTGACATTTGGTATCAATCTAACTCTTAACACAACATACATCAATGACGATAATCAAAAGGTCTTTATTTGGGTTGTAACGGGGCTAGGGACAAGGTATGTCAAGTAAGCCAAAACAGGTGAAGTGTCAAAAGCTAGTAAGAACTATAATATCATACACAACACCCTACTTTCCCCCCACACATGATTTTACTACTTTTCTTCCAACAAAAATGCTCGACTATTCGACTGAAGTAGGATCACAACAATACAAACATGCTCTCATAATATATTTTTTTTTTCTTTTTTTTTTCTTTTTTTTTTCTCGAGAGCTAAATAAAACAATAATATGAACAATAACAATGATCCCATGAATTTATTACACAAGTCGACTATCAAATAACAACAAACAAACCCAATGTTCAATATTTCCCAAAATTATGACAAACAATAAACCCCTCCTTGCACACCTTATTACTCCCTTAAGCACTCTACTAGCCTTTGACAATGTGGGTTCAAATTAATGTAAGGCCAATACAAGAAAAAGTTCTAGGCAAGTAATGTGGTATGTCACCGAAAAAATAGGATTAAGATCAACGGGTTAACTAATTGATCATGTAAATATGGTGTGGTAATATGGGAAAATATGCGGTTATTCCTACATGCCTTTATCATTTTAATCGTCAATTAATGTCATGCATTTCAAGAAAGACCTCAAACAACTGCTAGCAATGCAAACAATCCGTGGACACTCAAGCAAACGAATAAATTGCAAATCTATGAAATAAGGCTCAAAATCTCACTTGGTGGAAAAACATACTCAATCCCAAGCAAAAAAAATCTTTCTAACGCACCGACTTGTATTCAAAGCATGCAAACTAAATCATCTTGCACATATTCATGTCCTTCTAATTACTTACAACATTCAATAAGTCTACTAGCTTCAACTTACTAGTGTATGTGTGTGTACAAGAACAAAGCATATCACTTCTCAATCAAAAGCGTCAACAACACAAAATTCCTATCAAGCATGGGTGCAAATGCAAACTATTATGAACTCACATGAAATACTAACAAAAAAAATGTCCTATATGAAACAAACGTAGATAACACGAACATAAATGCATAATTTAATACTACTAATATGCAAAGCATGAAATCCTACATGAACAAATAATACAACAACTACTAATCCCTCAAACAACCCCCAAACTTAAAATATTCAATGTCCTCATTGAATGGAAGTAAATACAAGGGATAGCAGAAAACATACCTGAATACCGAAGCATACCCAACAATTTTTTTTCTCGCAAAAATCCCCTTTCCTTAGCAATTGGCCTCAAAACAACCGATTAAATTTAACCTCCGCCGTCGAAAACGAAAATTTCCCAACATTAGCACTATCTCTCCCATGCTTACGAGCCAAAAGAATCAATACCCAACTCACAAGAAGCTCCACCAAAAATTACCAAGCAATAACACACCAAAAATACCCCAATATATCAAGAATAATACAAATCCCAATTTACAAGAACACAAATTCGTAATCAAAATAAAATTTGAGAGAAGAAATAAACCCACTACGAATTGGAGAGGTGAACTTGCAATTAATTCCTCTTTAGAATTGAATTTTTGGAGATTTAAAAAAAATAGAAGAGGAATTGGATTTGTATGTCTAGGTGTGTATAAATATAAGATGATGGATAGGTTGAATAAAAAAAATTTAGATGTAGGAGAGATTTGGAGAGGTTAGGATTTGATGTAGGATAGATATAGGAATTTAGAATTGAAGAAATTTGAGTTAGGATTAAATTTGGGGTTGAAATTGTAGGCAAAAACATTAATTTTCGGGAAAAAAACTGGTCTGAAGGGTGTATAACGCATCACGCGGATGCGTTTCAGGGGTGAGGCCGCGGAACAAGGGTGACACGCATGAAAAGAATGCGTGTTAGGGGACTTCCAGGGGTTGTAACGCCGGCGCAAATTGCGTTACAGGGGCGCAACTTGCGCTGAATTCAGTAACGCTGGCGCAGGTTGCGCGACAGGGGCGCAAGTTGCGTTACTGTTCACTGTTCCGATTTTTTTTTTGCACAGATTTTTTTTTTTTTCACAATACTACTACTCTCTCTTTTTTTTTTCACTACACTCATTTTTTTCCATACAACACTCAAATTTTTTTTCCCCTACACTAATGGCATGGGTTGCCTCCCACGAAGCGCTTCTTTAACGTCAATAGCTTGACGTTACTTCCAAGCCTCCATTAAGGATGATAATAATTTGCCTAGTCCTCTCTTCGCGAGACTTCATCGTCATCACGACGGCACACTTTCTGCCCCTTCTCCTTACTTGGCCTATTCGTATGACAACTATATCCTATTCCAATGCCTTCATCTGTTGACCTAAAATCTATCAATTTGTAGAACAACACACACTCGCGGGCTTCGCTTGAATATAATGGAGGAGGGTAAATGTAAGTTGCTGAAGCCTTTGGTTCCTCAAAGAGAACTTCCTCCATTGGCTCTAATGCGCTACCTCCATCTTTAAAATCTGAGACAAATATAAGATCTGCATCTTTCTCATGTTCATCAGCCTCTTGGAATGCACATACCAATTCTTGAAATTTGCGTAGCTCATCAGTGTCCTCTTGGTACGCACATACTAATTCTTGAAATTGTGCCCTTTCCAAATCATCCACCTCACTAGCTTGATCAAATTCCTCACATGGCTTGCGAATGCTCACCTCCTCTTGGAATTTGTCTTCCTCAATTAAGCATGCAGTACCTTGCTCCAAGTCACCGCTATTTTCTGGAACTGTCTCTAGTATTAATTGTTGATTCTCTTGTTCCAAGGCTCTCAAAACTTGAGCAGCAAGTGTCCCCATAGATTTGATAGACTCCTCATGACTCTTTATAAGCATCCTAAGCTCCTTCCTAATCTCCTTCAAATCATCAACCTCATCTGACTGAAAATTAGGAGTAGGTTGCTGATGTTGAAACTCTTCACTACCAAAGACATATGACATATCTGGAACATCTTGCTGGTACTGTTGAGGATGGTATTGAAAATATGGTTGTTCCTCATAAGTGACATATGGATCAACTCCTTCGTAGTAACAATATTGTGAGGGATCATGAACGCCCAAACACAGCTCACATGGCTGAGGCTGTTGAATACCACCTTGGTTGCTCCAGCACTGATACGTCTCATGTGCGCCCGCACATAGCTCACAAACACTAGCCACCTGCTGAACTCCATAGTAAGTTAGAAAATCCATCTTTGTTTGCACTAAATCACGGAAGCGTACGTGGTCACAAGTAATATATGAATAAGTCGAGTTCGTTCCCACAGAGATCTGGTTTTTAATTCAGTATTGTACCTATGCAACAATGTATGGTTTTAATTCACTGCTAAGACAAATAACAAATTGAGATTTGATTATCTAAATTAAACTAAGAAAGTAAATTAAAAAACTAAGAATTAACTAACTAACAAGAATTGGAATCAAATTACTACTGCAAGAGAAAACATGGGATCCTAACTTCATTAAATACTTTGCTTAGATCTGATGCCTTTAATCACTATATGCAATGGTTATGATATCTGATCGGATAACACGAAACAAGTACACGCTACCTCTCAGTATACGTATACCAAACTAAACATACATCCACAAAAGAGATAGAAGATGAATAGACACCAATTATGCTTAGACCCTATATGTCTATAGAATTTGAAAACATAACGGTTGAAGAGCAAGTTATCCATAATGATCACACAGGGCAGTATAAGTATTTTCATCTCACACCACGAATCATATTGATAAACAATTATGAACCTATGCTAGCATGGCAAGTTCTAAATCTCAAGATCCACTTTCACTTCACAAGAGATTAACAGATTAGATGTTAGCTACGCATCTATCAATTAAGCACAACCATACGAGGATATCAGATATACATCACACACAGATATTTAAAGCATCAAGATACTAAAACTCCATAAATAAATCCGTTAGAATCCCATGACAACGATTAGCTCATAATTGAACCTCTCGTCATCATGGGATCTGATGAAACCATGATAAAAACAAAGTATGAAAAGATACAAATAAAACTAAGTAATTGATATGTAATGGTTCTACTCCTAATGATACAAATTACAAAGGTTGGATGTGTTTATATAGGCTCTATAATTCTTGCCCAGCAAGAAAATACCCAAAATAGAATTATAGTAGAATTTCTGCAAGATACGTTTCCTAAACTGATTCTGTTTTTTAAGGGAAATTCGTAGCTGACTTTTCTTCTGTTTTCCAGAGCCGTTCCAGACGTAATTGGACCTCTGGACCACCTTAGAATGATAGAGAATCTCGTTATCTTCGCGTGGATAGCTTACGGGCCTCAAACGGACTTCTAGAACTCAAGATATGGCCAAAACAGTGTAGACTGCGCAAGCTCTTCTCAGAAATCCGAATTTTAATCAATTAATTCCCTAAAAATTATAGAAGCATCCACCTTAGTCAACATTCTCGTAAATCTGCACAACTAAGCAAAACACATCAAAACTACCATAAACTTGAGTCTAAGACAATCAATTTAAGCCATTATAGAATGTTCCAAGTGGATATAAAATCCACTTATCAAGGACGCTGTTGAAGACCCTGCAGGCCCAGCCAAGGCTGCTTAGCTGGCTTAGGTGGGAGGGGGTCTATTTTTAAGTTTTTATTATTTTGTTCTGTTTGTTTTTAATGGTCTATTTGACCATTTTTGTAATATTTTTTTTTATTTTATGAAATGGAGTTTCCAATCTTTGTCTTACTATTTCTATGGTTTTTTAATCTGCTTGCATGTCTCTTTAGATCGCCTTCTGATTAGGTCATGTCTCGTCTTCTATAGAATGTTTAGAATAGACCAAGTTGGACTGTGCATAAATCACTTAAGTTGTTTTAATAATCTAATCTCTGCGAATTAGTTTTCTTAACTCAACTTAGCGCCTTTCTGATCTATTTTGCGATTTGGCACACTTTTCATTAAAGTTATCTTTACTCTTATCGGGCTATTTTATTCACTAAATCAGACTGCATAGATATGATAACTTAGATACTGTTTATGATGTTTTGATCATCTAACCCTAGCAGTGAGCTTTGATAAGCTACACAGTTGCATAGTTTTGTGTCAAGATTGCAGTAATTTTCATGACTCAAACTGACAACAGAGGCTAATGATGATGGAGTAATGGTGTACATACAGCAAACTTGGTGACTGCAATAACCAGGTTCTATAAGCTTGCCATATGCCCTGTAACACCTACTCAGAATTAGAACTTAAGAAGAGATAATTGGTTTGTACTCTGTTACACAACAAGTCTTACTAGTTAACTCTAAAACTCATAAACAAGTATTTCTGTTGATTGAACTCATATTTCAAATTGAATAACTATGGCACTAGGATCAAGTACAAACATTTTTGCAGATATTTCAATGATCATTCATAACTGTCTCTGCAAGTGGACTCTTGTCCTAAGTACAGCATCAAGCAAATGTCAACTTGTCCACTCAAGACAATAAGTGTTCTGCACCTTTCTTAAAAGATTAGTTCTTCATATGGAGAAGACTCTTACAGCAGTTCACTTAGCAAAGGTACTGAGTTCATTCTCTTTAACTCAAAAGCTCTTGTCCTAAATCTTTGCCTTATTTTGCTGAACTGAGAATTGCTGGCATGTCCCCCAGATTCTCTACCCAATCAGCACACCATACTTTCATAATTTACATCTTTGAAACCCCCTCTACAGTTTCTCAACAAGCTGTAGTTGACAATTCTTGCAAATCTTAACTTGAGGGGAGTGTCCAGGAGGAAAGTGAGGGTGAGGGAAGTGGTGAACATCAAGAAACCATAAGAATAAGGAAGGTGAGGGTGTGTAAAACCAGCCTAGCCATCCTATGTCTTCCCAAAAAGGCATGGTGATTGTTATGCCCGAATTTGGCATAAGTCCTAAACAGGCCTAATGAGCTAGAATATCAATACATCTCACATAATGGGCCTAAGAATGAGGAATGGGTCATTAAAGTTCGCCATCATGAGAGGATTCATCATATTATTTTTGTACAGCGGATCGCCAGCGAGCCCTAGTAGCGGGGTCGCAGTTCGCGAGGTCTAACGAGGCCTAGAGGTCCAGCGTGGCCTAGTATGTTACTATGAAAGCTTATGGACAGGCCCAGCGAGGTCACATAAGTAGGTTATCTCCATACAGCGAGGATCGCCTCGCATGGCCAGACCCAGCGAGGTCGCATGCGAGGCCATCTAGTCAGTACCGCCATTAAAGATGATTATGTCAGCTGTGGGTTCCCCTTTATGGGTCATGAACAGAATAAATGGGTAGAAAAATAACCCAAGGAGATGACTAGTGGATTTGGGCCTAGTCGAGCCAATAGAAACCCTAGCCCATCTAGATAACTTCTTCTCTAAGAGAACTACGTATGGCTTGATCCCTATAAATAGGGTACGTAGGCATCTTGTAAAGCATGAGAAACAGTTCACCACTGATTATCAATATACAAGAGCAGCCACATCAATACACACAAACCCTAATCCCAATTCTTCTTATAAGCAAAATATCCGTATTTTGCTCCGTAAATCCAGCAACCTCCATAAATATTGTTATACAATATTCTCCCTATAACATTTGGCGCTAGAAGGAGGGCCCCCTCTAGTCATTGATTGGGAGAACGATGACTAAATCTCACAAGAAGAGGAACGGAGAGGGGGAGACCCCGGGGTCACATAGGAGGAATAAGGATGACCCCCGTAAGAAGAACCCATCAGAGAGCGAAGTGCACAGAGAAGGAATCGAGGGAGAGTTCGAGGACGAATTTGAAAAGGAACAGACCCCCCCTGTTGTCCAACAGACAGCCTTGCCTGGCGACGTCATGTCTTTCTTGAAAGGCCTTGGCGATCAAATGATTGAGGTAAGGGCTTCGGTAGCCAAGATGGAGAAGCGACATAATTCCAGAGGCTTCAAGAGGAATACAAGGACAGGGGATCGAACTCATCAACCAGAAAGTAGCAAGGGTCCCACCAAGAATCTAGTTGGGGACTTTGATGACGTAGTAACAGATCGAACGAACCCTGATTGGGAGGAGGAAGTAGCTACGATTGATAAAGGGGGATCGAAGGCGAAGCCCGCCTCGTCAGAAGGACGGTCCGTTAGTGTCTTTGACCGTGTTGGAAAGAAACTCAGTGAGCACGATCTTCGTCTCAAGTTGGAAAAGCTAAAATCTAACAAAGATGGAGGTCCCAAGGATAAGAGTAAGGGCTCTCAGCCCGCATCACCTCGAAAAGATCGTGAGCGGTCATATCGTCGCAATGACAGACCCCCCTCTCCTCGCAGAGAGCGTGAGCGGTCCCATCATCGCGAGGACAGACCCCCTTTCAATCGAGAGCGTGAGCGATCCCAGCATCGCGATGAAGACCCTAAGAACAAGGATCGCAGGAATGACCAGGAAGAGTCTAGTGCCCCAAAAAAGACTCAATCTCATCATGCAAGCACTGGAGGAAAAAAGGATGATGACAAAGAGGCGAGAATTGGGGATTACAAGTTAGAAGATTTGAAAAAGGCACTGGATGCGATGAATAACGAGAAGGGGATTTTCAACAATATGGGTTCCTCCTCGCCCTTCACTCATGAAATTCGCACTGCCCCATTGCCTGCAGTGTATCGAGGTCATCATTCTGATATGACATATAACGGGGAGACTGATCCAGCTGAGTTCGTTATTCGATTCAACAATGAGATGGACGTATATCAAGTATCATTGTTAGCGAGATGTAGGCTGTTTGCGGCCTCGCTAAGGGGGAGTGCTCAACAATGGTTCTCAAAGCTAGGGTCCCTAGTTGTCATAGATTCTTGGGAACAGCTCGTGGATATCTTCATTAAACAGTTCCAATCTTCAATGCTTTATGCACCTCCTGTGTCCACGCTGGCAAATATAAAACAGAAAGAAGGAGAGACTCTGCATGATTATTTCAAAAGGTTCAATGCTGAAGTGCCTCGGGTTTGAGGTGCAAATGACGAGGCCGTGAAAAATTTCCTTATCGCAGGAGTAAGGGAAGGAACCAAATTCTGGGAGAAATTACAGGAGCAAACCCCTGTTACACTTTCGGAGTTGCATCGGGTCGCTGAGCCCTTTAAGCGTGTTGAGAAATCATTGGCAGATCTCAAGAAGAATGTTGGGACTAGTAGCAATGGAAGTAAAGGAAAAGGGGTAAAAAGAAAGGATTTTAGAAGCCCCAGGCGAAGACAGGATCGTAGCCCGAGCCCGAAAAGAAGGGATCGCGATTCCTCAAGACGATCCCCACCTCGCGCTCGTCCTGCTAGAGATGAGGACAAATTTGTTCCCTTAGTGGCTTCAGTTGATCATATCTATGCTGTTAATGCTAATAAAGGAATGTTCACAAAACCTCGTGCTATGGGTCCACAAGGAACATGGAACACTGCAAAGTATTGTGATTTTCATGAGCAAAGAGGACATGATACAGCGGACTGTTGGCAACTTAAAGAACAAATTGATCGTTTGATTCGAGAAGGGAAGTTAACAGAATGGGCAGTCCGCGAAGTTAAAAAGCATCAAGAGAGCTCAGGAAAATCAGGCATAGGGTATCATGCTGTGCCTCATGAGGGTCAAAATACAGAGCCTCGCAAGGAGAGAGAAGAGCGAGGCAATAGCATCCATGTAATCATTGGTGGACCACATATTGGAGGAGATAGCAACAAGGCAAGGGAAAGATATGCTCGTGAGGCCAGGGAGCGACCCCTCACTAATGTGCATCATTTACAGGAACGACCCCCAAAGCTTTTCAAGGGGGAAGATACGAATATAATGTTCACTGAAGAGGATGCGAAGTGGGTACATCATCCTCACTCTGATGCTTTAGTGGTTCGAGTTCGCATTGGTTCCCAGAATATCTACAGAGTGTTGGTGGACAATGGAAGTGCTGTGAATGTCTTGATGTACGATGTCTACAAGAAAATGGGATACGTAGACAAAGATCTAATTCCTACAGTAGGCCACCTCTATGGATTTACTGGAGCATCTGTTAGTGTCAAGGGACTTATCAGGCTTCCCATCACCTTGGGGGACGAGCCCTGCATCACTACGCAGGTCGCTGATTTCATGGTCGTGGATCAACCATCTGCTTACAATGCTATTGTGGGACGTCCCATCTTGAAAGAAATGAGGGTGGTGACTTCTATCTACCACCTCTTAATGAAATTTCCCACCCCGCATGGTGTGGGTTGTGTTAGAGGAATTCAGCACGAGTCACGAGAGTGCTATAATCAGGCCCTGAAGTCAGCAGAAAGGGGAAGAAGTTCTATGAATGTCGAAGCCTTTGAAGGTCCTTCAAATGGTTGCAACATAATTTCTATTGAGGAGTTGCCTGATGATTATTTTGATAGCTTGGGCATACAAGTAGAACCAGTACCAGGGGCCATTATGATGGAGGCCTCGCAACCTATGTTAGTTCTACAAGAAGGAATTGTTGAAGAAGCTAGCGATGAAGAGGAAAGTCCAGAGCAGGCCGCTGTGCGAGCCCGAAAGGGGAAATGGGTTCGCAAGGAAACATCAACATTGGTAGACCTGCCTAATGGTATCACAAGAGAAACAACAATTGTGAATGAGTATGGACATGTTGGAGCGACCCCTGACTTGGGGGCAGGAGTCATGAGGCAAGATGAAGCAGAATCTAGTCGGGCTCGGAATGTTGAAATTGATCTGGACCCTCGCATCCCTGAGCATGTGGAGCGAGCCGGGGCCGCAGAGGATACCATATCTGTTCTTGTTGATGCCAAGGATTCTACGAAGGTTTTAAAAATCGGATCGCAGTTGAATCCCGATCTTAGGGGAAGGCTCGTGGAGTTTCTTAAAGCTAATTTGGACATATTCGCATGGTCTCATGAAGATATGGTGGGAATCGATCCTAATGTGATGTGTCATAGACTTAATCTTGATCCAAGCAAGAAGGGAGTGAGGCAGAAAAGAAGACCAATAAGTGGAGAGCGAGCCGAGGCTCTAAAAGAAGAAGTTGACAGGTTACTCGAGGTCGGGCTCGTTAGGGAATCATTTTACCCTGACTGGCTCGCAAACCCTGTCCTAGTCAAGAAGCCAAATGGGAAGTGGCGAACATGTGTGGATTTTACTGATCTAAACAAGCATTGCCCAAAGGATAGTTTTTCCAAGAATTGATCAATTGGTAGATGCAACAGCGGGCCACGCACTCTTAAGTTTCATGGATGCCTATTCCGGGTACAATCAGATACCCATGTATGGCCCCGACCAGGAACACACTTCGTTTATCACAGACAGGGGTCTCTATTGCTATATTGGGATGCCCTTTGGTCTCCTCAATGCAGGTGCTACTTATCAGCGGCTCGTTAACATGATGTTTGAGAAGCAAATTGGAAAGACAATGGAGGTCTATGTAGATGACATGCTTGTAAAGTCCAAGGAGGCTGGGGATCATATAGCTCACCTCGCAGAAATGTTCGATATATTGAGGAAATTCAGAATGAAGCTCAACCCCCAGAAGTGTGTTTTTGGGGTCGAATCTGGAAAGTTTTTGGGGTTCATTGTTAACCACAGAGGCATTGAGGCTAATCCAGCTAAAATAAAGGCATTGATGGAAATGAGGTCGCCAAGAAGTGTCAAGGAAGTACAAAGTTTAACTGGGAGGATCGCAACCTTGAATCGATTTGTTTCTAAATCATCAGATAAGTGCCATGAATTCTTTAAAGCGATCAAGAAGGTGGGGAAAAGTTTTGAATGGACCCCTGAGTGCGAGGAAGCTTTTCAGAGGATAAAAGAGCATCTGGGCTCGCCTCCGTTACTTTCTAAGCCTAATGAAGGTGAAGTTCTTATTGTTTACTTGGCGGTTTCAGAATATGCCATCAGTGCTGTCCTTGTTCGCGAGGAGGGAAAGCTTCAGCTCCCCGTGTACTATGTCAGTAAGAGACTGCAAGATGCCGAGACTCGCTACACCAACATGGAGAAGCTCGCCTATGCTTTAGTTTTGGCTTCGCGAAAACTGAGGCCATATTTTCAGGCTCATAGCATCCAAGTTCGCACTGCGTACCCACTCAGGCAAGTAATGCATAAACCCGAGGCCTCGGGTAGACTTTTAAAGTGGACCATAGAGCTGAGTCAATTTGACATTGAGTACAAGCCTCGAGGTGCAATAAAGGGGCAAGCTTTGGCAGATTTCATATTGGAGTTTCCTTCCCAATCTGAGGAAGATGCCTGGGCTCTCATAGCGATCCCAGAAGTGGTTGACCCCAAACTCAAAAATGAAAATTCAGCCTCGTGGTGGGAATTGTATGTTGATGGGGCCTCTAACAAAGAAGGGGGCGGAGCTGGGATCGAGCTTGTTACACCTGAGGGTCGCAAGTTGAGTAGTGCTGTTCACTTCGCCTTCGAAGCTTCTAATAACGCAGCAGAATACGAGGCTCTCATAATCGGCCTCAAGCTCGCAATAGAAATGAAAGTAGAGAACCTCAATGCATATAGCGATTCTATGTTAGTCACGGGTCATGTTGGATGTGGATGGCAAGCCAGGGGACCCCAGATTGAGTTATATTTAAGGTGTGTGCAAAGTCTTATGAAGTCATTTAAGCAAGTAAAGGTAGAGTTTATTAGGAGGGCAAAAAATCAAGGAGCAGATGCCCTCGCAAAAATGGGCTCGCGACGCGAGGCTACTTTACTTGGGATTATCCCCTTGGAAATTCAAAATAAACCTAGCGTACCAGAGGAATTTGCTATGGAAATTGCGAGCCAGGAGTCAACATGGATGGCCCCTATCTGGGGGTATGTAAGGAATGGGATGCTACCTCAGGATAAAAAAGAAGCGAGGAGGGTCAAATATCAGGCGGCTCGCTATGTTATTTATGACGAGGTCTTGTATCGAAGAGGGTTCAATACTCCACTTTTGAGGTGTGTCGATGGTGAAGAATGTAATTATATTTTGAGAGAGGTCCATGAAGGAATATGTGGTAATCACTCGGGGGGTAGTTCCCTAGCCCAGAAGATTTTACGACAAGGATATTTCTGGCCCACATTGAAAAGGGATGCTTTTGAGTTCGCTAGGCGATGTGACAAGTGTCAAAGATATGCAAATTTCAGTAATGCCCCAGTAGCTCATCTCACCTCGTTGATGAGCCCTTGGCCCTTTGCTATGTGGGGAATAGATCTTATTGGTGAACTCCCTAAAGCTAAGGGAGGAGTAAAATATGCAGTCGTGGCTGTGGATTATTTCACTAAGTGGGCCGAGGCCGAGCCTCTTGCTACCATCACAGCTAAAAAATTGAAGGACTTCGTTTACAGAGCAATTGTTTGTCGCTATGGGATTCCATATCAGCTCATTTCAGATAATGGGAAGCAATTTGATAGCAAGGAGATGAAAGAATTTTGTGAGAGTTTGGGAATCAAGAAAAGTTTCTCTGCTGTGAGTCACCCTCAGACAAATGGACAAACCGAGGCCATCAACAAAATCATCAAGCATACCCTAAAAGCTAAGTTGGAGGAAAGTAAGGGTAATTGGCCTGAGGAGCTACCAAAAGTCTTGTGGTCATACAACACGACCCCAAGGTCTACCACAGGTGAAACTCCATTTTCTTTGACATATGGGTGCGAGGCTATGGTGCCCGTGGAAGTAGGGTCAGGCTCGTTCAGAAGGGAACATTACGACCCCAAGTCAAACGAGGTCAATCACAGTCTCTACTTAGACATGATTCAAGAGTCAAGAGAAGAGGCTCAGTTAAGGCTCGCGGCTTATCAAAGGCGGGCCGCAAGGTATTATAATGGAAAGGTTCGCGTGCCTCATCTTCGCGTAGGGGACTTGGTACTTAGGAGAGTAATGCCTAACACTAAGGTCTCGTCCCATGGGGTCTTTGGAGCTAATTGGGAAGGGCCCTATAAGGTTTATGGTGTCATCAATGAAGGGACTTATTATCTAACTGATATGGATGATAAGGTCATGCCACGAGCCTGGAATGCAGAACATTTGAGAAAATACTACCAGTAGAAGCTTCGCTCCTGGTGGTCTCCATCTACTACTACTTAGCATGAATAAATTCATACAAAATACTCGGGGGGTAGTGATCATATAGACACCTCCTCGTTATGATGTAATGAAAGTTGGGCTTTGTCCCTAGTTGGGCTTTGTCCCTAGTATTTATATTTATGAAATTTGTTCTCCAAAAAAGTTGTGCAATTTTATTCTTTTGTCAGTGTTAAAATTTTTTTCAGGACTAGGCCAGCACAGCGTATGTGAGGCCGAACACCCTTCAGGTCAACGAGGTCGCGAGCGTGCACTTACTGCGACCTGAGGGAATGTCTTAAAAAGTATCTCCTCAAAGAAGTTCAAAGTTTAAAAGAAAAGTCAAGGTGCGACCTTAATCTCCGGATCGTGTCTGCGACCTCACAAGGAAGGCATCGCAAGTTTTGATTTTAAAGAGACAAGGTCCACCTTGAAGATTAAAGTAAAATTAAGAGAAAAAGCTACAAATTCTACAAGGGAAGCTTCGCAGATGCGAGGCCAATCTACATGATAATATTTCAGAAATATAAAGAAGGCAAGCTACAAAGCAAATACAAGACATGAAGAAATGAAGACAGTTATATAAACACAACAGTTACTGGGTCGCTACGCGAGCCCAACAAAGTTATCAAAAAGTTATCACAAAATATTACAACTCGCGAGACATTCAAGGGGTGTCCGCATCCCCAGTTTAAAGTATCAGAGCAAAAAGATGAGAAAATTATGTAGCAGCCTCGCTGGGTTTCTCCTGGTTAGCAGCATTAACCTTGGCAGTTTCAGTAGCAAGTCTAGCCGCTTCCTTGGCGTCTTCTTCTTCGATTTCCTTGCAAAGGTCAGCTGCGTACTCAGCGTTACCAGGGCCGAGCTGCGACCAATCGAAGTTAGGGATTTTTCTGATGAAGCTCTTCATAAAATCGGCTTGGGCTGCCACCTCGATGTCTTCCCGATTTGCTTGGGCTGTAGCGATCTCCTCCTTCAGCTTCGCTAGCTCCTCCATATGAGTTTTCTTCAGCTCCTCCTCATGTTGCTCCGCCTCGTTTAAACCCTTATGGAGGGCTGCTTTTTCATCATTGATTTTCTTGAGTTCGGAGCGAAGGGATGCTGTTTCAGTTTGTAGCACTCGTTGATAATTTTCAGCCATTAGCTTCTTCTCCTGCTCAGCTTTGGCCTTCAAGGACTTCAACTCCTTTTCCAATCTATCATTGGCGAAGACAACTTGCTTTAGCTCTCGAAGATGCGAGGCTTGGCGAATGAAGCCCTCAGCCAGGCATTTGGAGACTGCCTCAGAATTCTCAATTAACTCGGCTCCCACCCACTCAGTGCACTCCGCTTCAGTAGCATGAGTATACCCATGCTTTGCATATAAATGATGCAATGGCGTCGTATCCGCAGGCTTTGAGACTTGGGGCAGGGGACCGATTTTGTGTCTTTTGGAGACATGGTCTTCGGGGTTAGCTTTGGTCTGTGAAGGTTGAGGAGCGACCTTAGCAGTTGCTGACGGAGGAGGGAGATCGTTTGTCTTTTTTGGTGGAGAGGCCGTTGAAGGCTTAGTAGGGATCTCCTTATTCCTTGTGCAAAAGGGAGGCCTGCGATTGCCTTTGCCTGACATATCTACAAAAAGGAGAGAAAAAGCAGTTAAGAATAATTATCAAGAAAAGTAAAAATGCGAGGACAATGAAAGACAATTAACATGAAGGAATTATTGAACTACGGTATAAAGTATTCTTACTCTCTTCCACTGCCATTTTAGAGGACGAGGCTTCCTCTCGCACTTTCCTCTTTTGCGAGGCCTTCCTCGCACTTGAAGGCCCCGCCTCAGAAGGAAGCAGAATCCCGTCTTTCAAAAATCCGCATTCAATCAGATTTTCTAAGGAAAGGAGGGTTCGCACGTTCCTGTCCTCGCGAGGCATCTTCAATACATCGTCAGCTCGGGTTTTCTCTTCACCCTTCAAGACGGTTCGCACTTGACCGATTGGAAGATAGTTAAAGGATGTTTTTATTCTGGGCACCTCGTGGATATAAAAGTAAGGTCCCTTCCATGAGCCCGCGTTGCTTGGGGCACTATGGTATAAGTCTTTCTTATTAAATTCTGGCCAGACTGAGAAATATACATAGCCAAAGTCAGATGGCCCGCATCTCTTCAATTGCAAGAAGTATCCCATAGTCCTCGCATCGAGTGGGGGATATCCCAACTTGTGATAAATAATGTAGAGGGCTATCATGGCTCTATACCCATTGGGGTTGATTTGGATAGGAGCAAGGTGGTAAGTCTCGCACACGTCTCTAATGAACGGATGAAGAGGTGAAGAAATGCCTATTTTCATCATGGCAGACGATAACACCATGCGAGGCACTCTTCCTCCGTTTTCGGTGTGGTTGAAGCGGTAGCATCGCATTGAGGCTGTGGGTAGAATGACCTTGCCTTCCGGTCTATATGTGTCAACTGCCTTTCTTAAAGACTCAGCATCGAGAGAGGTAGATAAGTCCCTGCAGCCTAGAGTGCGAGGCTGACCTGGTTTCACCTTCGAGCCCTCTTCAATATTTTCTGGGCGAGGTCCTCCCACATAAACAGTGCCCTCCAGTTCAGGTTGAGGGGTCGGAAGGTAATGTTGAGGAGAAGCTTCAGGAACGTAGCTGTAATCTTCAAAGTTAACTATTCTAGCCACTTCGTCTAGACCACCATCATCAGAACTAGGCTCTTCATAATCCGAGTCATCAGAGTTCGCCTTGTTGTCACCTCCACCCTCGATCTCGTAGTAAGCGTGGCCGAGGGAGTCTATTGATGAGGTGCTGGTCAATACTATGGGACTTATGTTGAGGAGATTCTTGTTGAGAGGAGAAAGGGGTTTGGGGAAGTTGGAAAAGAATTTCTGTCCTCTCCTTAGCAGTTTGTCGACCTCGCCTTGGACAGTGGAGGGAGGAACGGTTAGAGATGCTGGGTTTATTGAGCTTGAGGGAAGATCAATAGAGCGGCTCTGCGAGGTGGAAGGTCGTCGTGATCTCCATGTTGTTAAAGGGGTCTCTCGGGTAAACTCCTCTTGGGACCATTGAGGATCCATGTACAGTTTGAATGACTGGGTGCTTGCACTTGTGGCCTTAGCAATGTCTGCGGCCGCTCGCTCGCTGATGGAAATGTGAGGGAGAGGTGAAGGAGTCCTTGAGCTATCGCTAGACATCTGAAAAGATGGTGGAATATTAGTGTGTGCGCTTACAGAATATCAAAGAAAAAAAAAAGAAGAAGAAATGTTTAAAGAGAAGGCTCTAAGTGTTCCTACTTCGTATATCAAGAATAAGGGGTCGCATTCTTCGGTCTAGCGGGGTAGGGCTCGCAGTGTGAAATTGAGTATGTGGGGTCGCAATTAGTAAGGCTCGCATCGCATATAATTTTCAGTAAATATTTACGAAATTATGAGCTACACATGCATTCAAATGAAGAACAAGAGAGAGAAACTTACTTTTTGATGAAGAATGGTTGAAGATCTTGAGAAAGGTTGGCCTCGTTCTTGATTGATAGCGAGCTGGGTCTCTGTTTGATCCGGGAGCAAATTGGCAGCACTTCAGTGTGTTGTTAATAAGGAAAGTGACAAATGACTTGAAATTTGAGGTTTATATAGTAGGGAGGAGAGAGATGAACAAACTACACGTGTCATCATCTCAGCAGGTGTGACCAGATCTAGAGACGCGCCAGCTGTTAGCATTTATTCAAAATCATTGGGCCTACGATGAGAGCCCATAAAGGAGTAATTGATAATGGGCCTTGGCCTCGCATTCAATTTTATGGGAGACATTCTCTGAGTCCACATCGCATTTCTAATGGCAATATGGACTCGGGGGGTAGTTGTTATGCCCGAATTTGGCATAAGTCCTAAACAGGCCTAATGAGCTAGAATATCAATACATCTCACATAATGGGCCTAAGAATGAGGAATGGGTCATTAAAGTTCGCCATCATGAGAGGATTCATCATATTATTTTTGTACAGCGGATCGCCAGCGAGCCCTAGTAGCGGGGTCGCAGTTCGCGAGGTCTAACGAGGCCTAGAGGTCCAGCGTGGCCTAGTATGTTACTATGAAAGCTTATGGACAGGCCCAGCGAGGTCACATAAGTAGGTTATCTCCATACAGCGAGGATCGCCTCGCATGGCCAGACCCAGCGAGGTCGCATGCGAGGCCATCTAGTCAGTACCGCCATTAAAGATGATTATGTCAGCTGTGGGTTCCCCTTTATGGGTCATGAACAGAATAAATGGGTAGAAAAATAACCCAAGGAGATGACTAGTGGATTTGGGCCTAGTCGAGCCCATAGAAACCCTAGCCCATCTAGATAACTTCTTCTCTAAGAGAACTACGTATGGCTTGATCCCTATAAATAGGGTACGTAGGCATCTTGTAAAGCATGAAAAACAGTTCACCACTGATTATCAATATACAAGAGCAGCCACATCAATACACACAAACCCTAATCCCAATTCTTCTTATAAGCAAAATATCCGTATTTTGCTCCGTAAATCCAGCAACCTCCATAAATATTGTTATACAATATTCTCCCTATAACAGTGATTAATAAGGACATCCATATTTCTGGTTTGAGTCTCTCAACAGACTTTAACTATTGAATCCAGTTCCCAACTAGGAACACAATTAGTGAGGGTAAGGGACACAATTGTGCAACCTATGACACTTGTCATCTAGCAAGGAGTTAGTACAAGATGCACAGACACAGGGGGAGCACACACAAGTTACTCTTAACTGTTTCTCAAATTCAGGTTGATGAATTCTCTATAAATGAGAGGATTCAGCCCCACTCATGGATACCTAATTTGATAACTGAAGCACTTCAATACAACTCCACACACTCTTGATTCTTCATTCCAATCCATGAAGAAGCCAACACTCATTCTTCAGTTCACTCTGCTTTCTCTAAAAGCAATTAACTGAACCTTCATCTCTGTTTGGATCATCAATGCTAACATTCAATTCTCTTCAATCTATGTGAAACCTCATGGTTTCTCTTTAGGACTGAGGGAAGGAAGTGAAAAACAGGAGAGGCCTGGTTGCTCCAGGGCAAAAGGTGAGATGTGTGTAAAGAGTGGTCTCCTATTTCTTCCAGGAGAGCAAAAGGAGAGATTGAGTACCCCTTTAGTAAGGGACGGTGAGATGTGAGAAGTGAACCAGGATGAGATCCTGATGCAAAATCAGAGAGATTAGAGTGAGCAACTTCTTCTTTATTTTATCTGATTTTACTGAGGTACTACATCACTTTATCCTGCTTTTTCCTGATAACAAAAAAAGGGGGAGAAGTTATAGTTCGGTTCAGAATCTTCTTAAACACCCAAAGGGGGAGAAATTTGCAAACTGGAGAAATTTGCAAACTAAGAACTATATCTCAAAAGAACAGCAACTAGTGGATACAGAACAACTCTCAGAAATGGATGCTATACATAGGGGGAGCAGTTCTTAGTCACTCAAGTGAAGTTGGTACAATTCAGATACTGTGTCAAGGAAGCTTGATCAAAATTTTCTGTCATAATGAAAGAAGATTATGACGAGTGGTTTTTGTTATCATCAATCTCTGGATTTATGCCTCTTTATCTTGGAGTCATAAATAGGGGGAGATTGTTGAGTTATGCATGGATATGGATGATGATAACAAATACCACAAGACAGAAAATGAATCAAGGAATCGAAGCTGATGAACAAATCAGGAAGCCAACTAAAATGCAGATCAACTATAGCAATATCTTAAGGATGAAACTCTGCATAAAGTTAGGATTTATTTCAGTAACAAGCCTGGAGATGCTAAAGTCAGATATCAGTAATCAAAAGAGAGTTTGCTAAAACCATGCAAGTAAGTTCGAGAAATCAAGGAAAGAAGAGTTCGAGAAGTCATTCGAGAACTCTACTCAAAGGGTTTGATTCGAGAAGTCCTAGTTCGAGAAGTCAGACTGATCTATTCGAGAAGTCTGTAAAAAGAACTATTCGAGAAGTCTGTGAAATGAACTATTCGAGAAGTGCCAATTCGAGAACTCGGACTGTTCTATTCGAGAAGTCTACATCAAGCACTAATCGAGAAGTCATCTCAGAAGGATACTCGATAAATCATCATTCGAGAACTCAAGATCTATCTGTTCGAGAACTCAACCTGTTTCACAATAATATCAGAGATCTCTAATGGAACATATCGAATGAAGATTAAACCCAGAATTACTTTGCAACCCGTGACGATTAGGCAGTGATCAATTACACAGAGGATGTTACGAGTAGGGAGTCAAATTGTAGATATTCGAAGGCTCAAACTCTTCCAAATGAAAGGTGAAATCAGTCACTGTTTACTCGACTTCAAGGGCAACAATAAGAGTGTAAGTAACCTCCAACATGATTACACTTCTACTGAAAGATTCAAAGGATATTTCGACAAATGCATAAAGATCAGCCGTTATGTCTGGGAAGTTCTAGCACAGTTCAATAAGCAGAAAGGCTTATTGACTTTCAAAAGGATTAACACTTTTGATAAAGCTACTTTCAGAGACAAAAGATCCAAAAGCAAAATGATCTTGTGCAGAAAGAGAATGAAGGACCTAGATTTATTATTATTTTATAAAAATAATTATTACTGTAACCGTCATGATCATGCGTTCAACTTAAGCATCAAACCACTACATCCAATCTCAGATACATGGATAATTTTTTTTTTTAAAATCTAAATTAGAAACATAAAACAATTTGAACCATTAATCTTGTATCCTCATTATTATCCAAGATATATGTTTTTAATAAAATAATTGTTCACATTGTATATGTGTATGTTTATGTATACTAGCTTATAACTCGTGCAACGCACGGTTCCTTTTTTAATATCTATAATTATGTTAATTTTTTAAAATTTTATATGTTTTTAATTTACATATCAAATTATTATTATATAAGATTTTACACGTTTGATTTAATATTTATATTCTATCTTGAATTCTTAAAATTTGATTTGGACAATTACAACCCACATGAAATTACAAAATAATTATTAATTTAGTTATGGTTTAATAATTTTTTTGTAAAATCTACGCAGAAAAAAGAGAAGAAGAAATTGACGATTTTTTAAGCTGAAAATAATATTTGATTTATGAATTCTACTTATAATTCATTTTGATTATCAAATACCCTTGTAATAATTTGAAGATAGTTCTACTAACAACCAAATACAATTTTAATAATAAGTGTAAGAGGGATTTTGTTCAAACGGTAGTCTGGTCAATAAGTGTAAGAGGAATTTTGTCCAAAACTTTGATAATCGGTCGTCTGGTCCTCCGCACGATAAAGATCTTAAAATAAATAGATGAAAACCTTTGGATTAAATTTTTTTTTTTTTTTTACGAAATGCATTATTTCATTAAAAATAACATAATGCAGTCAGAACAAATCTCCAACTGCCATTACAACCAGATTGAGAAACAAATAACAAACTAAACATAATTAGCTGATTTGTTTTCTGATCGTTTAACACATAGAATTTAAAAATTCTTGAAATTAAAAATGAAGTCGAAAACATCCCGAGCAATCCATATTGCACCAACATCCCGGAAAGCAACAGCATCACAAATGACCATATCACATAAAAACAATTGTTAGCCCAGTGTTCAAAAACCCCAAGTGTAGGAGCGACACCCCAGCTATCTACATGCTGGATACCAGCTATAGACATGCCGTAAATGGATTCTTCACCCCAGCTATCTACATGTCGGATACCAGCTATAAACATGCCGAAAGTGAAAACAGATAACAAATGAACAATCTTTAATTGTGAAAGGTGAGCTTTTGCAATAATCACCACCAATCCAGTTTCAATGCGGTTTTTCCAGATTCTCCAAAACATCAACAAAATCATTTTTAACAAAACCCCGCTCACAATTAAGAAGCGAAAACCAAAACTCTCACATAGGAGAGACATAAAACCACAAAAAAGATGGACGAAAATAATCAAAATCTCACCCAGAGATGAAGATTAATGAACTTATTAACAATAAAAAAGAGAGAAGATGGGGTAGATCTGGAAGAGGGGAAGGAAAGGTGAGGATGAAGAGGGGAACGGATGAAAAAAGATGAGGAAGGGGGAGGACGGCGGCAGATAGGTTAGAGGGAGAGAAGAGAGTCGACTCTCATAAGCCCTAAATCTTTTGGTTGGGGTAGTGTAATGGAATGGAATGAAGTTCATATTTTATATTTTAATATGTTATAAACTAAAAAGTGTATTTATATTGTAATGTGATAATATAAATATGTCAATGATTTCAATCATATATAATTAGGTTTTCTACACTGAATAACATTTTAATTGTATGACTTCTATATTGAATAGGATCAATGTAAAAATTCGTAATTATACTTTTTCTTGAGATTTTAAGTATTTCTATTTGAATAATAATTATTAAATCATCATTAAATTAAAGATAATTTCATGAGATTCGCGTGGATTGTTAAATCATCCAAATCTGATTTCTAGATCTCAAGATAAAGCTCAAATAGTAAATACGAATTTTTTCAAATACTAAAAAAAAAATTAATTCTAATACAGCCTTTTTTAATTATATCCTTTTCAGCTTATAATTTTCTTTTTAAAATTCAATTTCAGTACAACCTTTTTTAATTATATCCTTTTTAGATTAAATTTTTTTTAAAAAAAATTCACTTATAATGCAGCCTTTTTTATTGCAACCTTTTCTAATTAATCATATCCTTTTTAGATTATGATTTTCTTCTTAATGTGATCTAATCTTGATCCTCTATTTTAATTCAACGGATCATATGATTTTGGTAGTACAGTGACCAGACCAAAAATTTGGATAAGATCTCTCTTATGCTTATTATATATAATAACTGTAATTAATCATATCCTTTTTAGATTATAGTTTTCTTTTTAATGTGATTTAATCTTGATCGTCTATTTTTAATCCAACGGATCATATGTTTTTGGTAGTACAGCAACGACGACAAAAAATTTGGATAAGATCTCCCTTATGCTTATTATATATAAGGTATTAATTATATCGATATACAAAGATCGATTATACAACTAGTAGCACTTATATCTTTTAATCGTCACCTGCCACCTAGATGCCACCTCAGCTACTATATTAGTAAATATATGCCAGGAATCTATTATTATATTATTAATAGCACTGGGTTTTGGCAAGACAATTTAATCCCACCTCAGCTCCTGATCTCTAAGGTAGAAGTGAGAGTCCTTACCACTATGCTAGACATGAGACTTGAATATATTTTAAAACTCATTATTAATATATCATGAGAAGAATTGAACCCATAACCTCTAACTTAGAAAAGAGATTCCTTACCACTATGGTAGACAACAATTTTGAAAATATTATAAAACAAATTATTAATATAACGCGAGACAACCCCAATATATTATATTAATGATAAAAAAATTATTCCTAATAAAAATTGAATCATTGACATCTAACTTAGAATGGAGATTTCTTATCACTATGCTAAATCAATTTTGAATATATTATTAAACTCATTATTAATATATAATGAGACAATTTAATTATCATGAAATTACTAAATTACCCCTCCTATATTATATTAATGATAAAAAAAAATTCTAATGAAAATTAAACCCCTTTCCTCTAACTTAGAAATGAGATTCTTTACCACTATCCTAGATATCAGTTTTGAAAATATTTTATTTTTGGTTATATATACATCATGAATAGATAATTTTTAGATATATGTTGCATATTAAGCATTAACATGCTCAAACACCATTTAATTATGATTTTACTAGCAAGCCCGTGCCTTATATGCCAATGTCGAACCGTTGATTAATTATATCAATTTTTTGGTACTGCGGTACAAGATCAATGACATTTATATTTTTTTTTGCATTCTAATTATCTTGATCGATTATGATGACTTTGGTTTTAGGATAACAAAATTAAACAAAAAGAGAGCTTCCAGCTGTAAAGGACATCAAAATTATATCTGAAACAAGATTCTGTAAGTCATTTTTTAAGAACAACTATCTTTATGATCATGGAACTAGCTTGTAGGGTTGATAAATATTTTCTCTTTATCTTTTGGATTACTGTACCAAAGTTTCAAAAGCTTTTGTTCGTAGCGGTTTCGTTATACGTTAGCATAATCTTGAATCTTCACAATGAAGTACTGCATCAAACAGAGAACTACCATGATCTCTGTTCCTAAATGAATTATTGTTGGTTTTATAAAAATTTAAAAATAACGTAGAGTTCAGATTTAGACATAATTCATTTAGAAAAACCTGCTCTTGTTTTCAATAGGAAACTTCTTATTTAAATTATTGTAATCATAGCCATATTTCACTTTGATATTAAATTACTATAATCTCAGCCATATTTAAATTACTGTATAAGGGTCTCAATGTAGATGTACTTTACTAAAACATGAAATAATTACTATTTTGGTAAATTGTAGGAAAAACTTTGATTCAAATACAAGTGAAACAAAGATCGAAAATTTTCTATAACATGTTTCGACTGCATATGCATGATCCAAGACTATTGCCAGACAACGCAAACTAAATCATATCCAGCTATATACATCTACAAGAGTACTGCTTAACAAGATATATATGCAAAAGCCCTGCTTAACAAGGTACATACATCTCTGCACTCCAAAGATACATGTGCCCTGCTTAACAAGGTACATACATCTCTTACTCCTCAATTACGAGCACTCCAAAGATACATGTGCCCTGCTTAACAATGTGCATATATCTTCAATGGATCTTACTCCTCAATTATAAATTTAAGAGCACTTGCACACATAGCAATCACCCTTATCGCAATTAACAATTTTTAGTGAAGAAAGATGACAATCGTAATCACTACTGTATTTTAGAAGGCATGCATGCAATTCAACAACAAATGAGTTAGTTACAACATGTTCGTACCTCGCACGGGTTATAAAACTAGTTGAATATGTATAAATGAAGAGTAGTGCTACAGACCCCAAATTGGGTACCAAATTTTGACACCAAATGATGTGGCATTCATTAATTGGCATTTTGGAATATTTTAATTGGATGGCCCTGGCGGGCCCATCATAATTATAACCAATAATTACTTGCCATGTCATTTGGGAAAGGAATTTGGGGTACCAATTTGGGGTACCTAGTATTTTCCATAAATGAAACATCACTAATTAATTTGCTAGCTAGGCTGGGTTATAGACGGAAAATATAAATCATGTAAAGGTTTGGTTAGACGGAAACCCAACTAAATAATCGTGTCCATTATGCATGTAGTTTTACTAATTTAAATGCAATTAAACATTTTCAGCTGAGCTTGTAAAATTTCTTTGTTTTCTCTTAAAAAGAAGTAGCAAGGTTCATGAACTGCTATAACATTTCTACTGAATGGCCCATTTCATCATGTTTTATTAGTATTACGGAATGTAATGAATTATAATTAATTTGATGTCAAGAAGAAATCACGTTGTAGCTATGCTATAAATTAATACTCCCTCCGTCCCACCCAATTCTTAACACTTTTTTTGTCACTTTCTGGCACGCATTTTGAGGTCAATTTTAAGGATAGTTCCATAACTTATTTTTGAAATTTTCTTTTTATATATAAAAATAGGATTGTTCTATTTTTATACAAAAAAAGAAAATTTCAAATATAAGTTATGCAACTATCCTTAAAATTTACCTTAAAATGCGTGCCGAACACCCTATTTTGAAATGTTAAGTAATGGACGGGACTGAGGGAGTACAATTTAATAATACATCTGTCACAATTCATATGTCTTGTTTGATTTTTTATATTTATATAATATATTGATTCAATGTTAATTTTATGTAGTATATAATCGAAAATAATTATAAAAATTATATGATTAGAAGGTGTATTGAATCTACTCTAATACATATTTTTCAGTTTTGGAAAATTATGAAATATTTTTTATTTAAAATGAAAATTGAATTGATTTAATCATAAAATACAGATAAATTGGGATGGAGGAAGAGAGCAGTACTTTGTAATTTAAATATAGGCTATATACAATGCTACATTGTGTGTGTGAAAAGCTTTCAAAGACGGCAAGAATTAACTAAAAAAAACATATTCCCTCCGTCCATTTCATTTCTTTACACTTTCCTTTTTGGGCCGTCCATTCCATTTCTTTACATTACCCAAAATAGTAACTTTTAACAATAAAATACTTTATTACATCCACTACTTCACTCCACTTTTTCAACACTTTACACTATTACACCCACTACTTCACTTATTTTAACAATAAAATCACTATTACATCCACTACTTCATTATTTTAACAATATTACATCCACTATCTTGGTCTCCGTGCAAAAAGCAAATGATAACAACTCCAATGGACGGAGGGAGTATACAAGTATCATGTTGGTTCTGGACAACCAAGAGAGGGTGTAATTGATTGTCTATTATGTTTTGAAAATCTATATATATGACATTACTATCTTCTAATATTTCTCAGAACTCGCAATATCTACATATATATCAAAGAACAAGAAACTATGGGTGGCTCACTGAAATTATCTTGGATTGTTGTGCTTGTACTCATGCTTCGTCCACTGCTTGATGGTTTATTTTTACAACCTTTATGTGTGTATGTTTTTAATTAATTAGTAGTTGAATATTTGAAAATATTGTCTGATTTATTATTTATGTCATATATAGAGAAGGAAATGGTGCAAGCAGCTGATGTGCGCAAGTTATACGAAAACAGGAAGTTCAAGGAGGAGTTGCTTCCAGCATGCGATGAAAAAGAATGTCAAATTGCATGCGAAGGCGATGGGTATTGGAAAGGCCGTTGCTTTTCTGATGCCTGTGTCTGCTTTGGTACGTTAATTCTTTCACGTACACTAGGATGAATCACTTATATAATTTACGAGAAATGACATTTAAATTCGACGAAATTCTTTTCATCGAATTTATGCCAATCCCGAATTATCTGATGTTACAACTTAACTAGCCATGCAGTATCAAAAAAGTAGAATTTTTTTTGTTAGAATTTATAATCCAACATATCGATAATTTTTTATAGTGGAGACGAACAAGGTGGAGGAGGGTGAAGAAGCGGAGAAGAGACAGCAGGTGAACAAGGTTGACGGGGAATCATGTACAGCCGATCCACCGTGTATAGAGGCATGCAAGAAAGATGGATTTTGTAGCGGGCAATGTCTGGAGTACATCTGTTACTGTCTCCCCAATTGCACTGATATTCATCACAATCCCTACCCTCCTCATTCTCCACTAAATTTATAGATCTCCCATCAAATATGAAGCATTTCGAGTTTTATGTGTTCTAAATCACAGATTGCATATCTAAAATAAATTAAGTATACTAGTCCTGCTTGTTACTTTACTAGCTATGTACTTAATCGAATTGGGAACATACAGATATAGAATGAATACTAATTATTATCTCAGCATTACTTGTGTTATCATAGACCTTTATAAGTTATACTTTAAATTATCAAGAATATCTACATTAAGGAAGATATGGCTCGCAAGTTGCAATCCTATATATATGGTTCTGTTCAGTACGCAGTTGAAGTACTAACTTATAATTCGTGCATAATTTTCCGTCAAGGCCTCAGGGCCCCGACTCCTCCTAAAAGTTAAACAAGACATAACAAAAGTGGGAGATGCGAAATTATAAAAACAGATCACGAGAATTTTTTCAAGAAATATGAATTTTTTTTTTTGTTATGGGATAGTGAGAATCTATACATAAGTTGTGGTTCATACATACTGAGTTTCAAATCTACCACAAGCTAAAACATGAAAATCAGAGGAAATGAAATTTCATTATTTCCCAACGCCTGGGTGGGGAGGCCGGCTACCATAGCTTTTAAAACACTGCTGGTGGCCTATCATATCAGTAATCAGTTACTAATACATATTTTTCTCCTTTGCTATTTCTTTCGAACTTCTACATCAATGAAACTCGAGTTGCATTACACGCACTAACTAAAATTATGTTTGTGAAGTTGCTACTTGAACGTAAACAATTAATACTCAAGTAAACATCAAGTAGTATTTGTATCTTACTTAGGTCGATCTTTACTACAGATAAGTCCATCTAAAGTTTTTGAACATTTAAACATATAGTACTTTGTTCAATCTATCTATACTCTATATTAATGTGCAAAACCATGTTTTAATGGTACATGGTACACAATAGTACCAAAGTACCAAAGTACAAAATTTGGTTATCACTTAACTCGGGGTTCGATTCCTTCCAACTACATAATTGTACAAGATTTATCTATTTAATTTAATTTCTTTAATTTCACCACGATTCCCTATCACCACATTATTAAATAGCGTTTATTTGTTATATACTTTTATCATTCAATTCTTTACAAGTTTATATTTAAATAACACTTATTAATTATATTTTTTATTTATCTATTTTAATTTTTTTAATTTCACCCGTATTCAATTCCCTATAATTACATAATTTAATATTATTTATTTTTTATATATTTTTATCATTCAATTTTTTTACAAATACATTTTAAAATAATATTCAATAATTATATTTATTATCGATAATTTACGCGTGTCCGTCCGGCACGTGCTTCGCACAGGTTACCGGCTAGTCTTTCCTAACAAGCTTGAATCAAGATCGATGGGTCACTCACCAGCAAAACGTTTGCGGATTCTTGTGCTTGCACTGATGCTTCTCGTGATCACTGGTGGTTGATTAATTTCCTTTATTAGAACTCGATATGTGTATGTTACTTATTAATTAGCTCATTATAAGTTCTGTACGAATTATATAGATAAGAGTATGGTGGAGGAAGCTGCTGCAGCTAAGGTATGCAAGTACAAATTTAAGGGAGAGTTAATGGAGTCGGAAGAATCATGCGATGACAACAAGTGTAAGGATTTCTGCAAGGGACGTGGCTTTTATTCCGGCATTTGCTCCGGGAACAACTGTTTTTGCCTCTATGACTGCCCTCAAGATTAGTCACAACTTAAATTTTCGGTCCCAGGAAGGACTAGTGTCACGACTTGTTTCATGTTTGATATCTATCTCAGATTATTTACTCGATATGTTATATTATTGAAAAATAACAGAGCTACACTTTCTCTTAAACTTCCAGAAGTAAACATTAGCTACTTATCTATATCTAACAGTAGCTGAAGTGCTGAACAATTGTAACCCATAAACCAGGTAACGTTATTCAATTTTTTTCAGCATCACCTGAGTTATAAAAAGCAGGGGAGGCGAAAAAAATACTTTAACTGAGTCTCTATGCTTTTGTACACAGAATCTTAGTCACTTCTTTAGGCGTAGGAAATCAATGGTTCTTGCGACTCAGCCTTGTAATGTTAAGAACTTAACTTGTTCAGCTGTTGAGAGACCAATCATAGTCCTGGTAAACAATGTTAACAGGACCACCGTCTTCTAAAAGATGCGTCAAAAGACCTGCCTTTGTTGCATCTAAATATTTCAACAGCCACTGTAATATCTCCTTTTCTTGTCCAAAATCAACGTTGTACCTGACAAGAAAAATGTTCCAAATTAAAATTAAAGTATCTGCCACTGTAAGAAATATGATTTGCTAATACATGAAAACATTAATGATAAAACCAAATGGTAATAAATTTGTTAAAGATTATAATACCAGGTGATGATTCTAGTGAGATGGACAGTCCTCTTTTCCAGATTCACCTCGATTCCATCTCTTTTAAAGAACTCTCTAGTAGCATATCTTAATTCCGAATCTACTCCTTGAGGCGTATAAAATCTCACTACTGGACTTGACCTTGTGGCATCGCAGAGTCCAAAATGAATTGATGGATTGACCTTCGGAAGAGTCAGCTGTAAAAGGAAAAGATTTGTTACAAGAGCTAAAATTGGCAAGGCACGATTTTAGTCGCGAAGGTAAGAAATGTTGAGTCTACTTGGAAATTTAGGCTTACTGCTAAACGTTTGTCCCCAGCACCAAAGGATTTTACCAAAGAGTAAGGCGCTCTTCGATTACTTCTAAGGATCCCGTGTTTAATTTCGCCTAGAGAATAAGGCAGACCTCCAATCACATACAGGAAATCATTGTTAAAGGATCTCCTATCCACTATTCCCACTGGGTGTCCGACCTTAATCACAGCATGGATGACCATTGCATTGTACAGGTTCAGGAAGAAGGCAAGCCTCTCTTCTGCTGACAGGGAAAAGAGGTCGACCCTGTGAAGATCTTTTACTAAATTTACATATCTGCAATAGTGAACAAGGAGAAAGCTTTTAAAAAAAAAAAAAATCTGTAGAGCCTAAATAAAGTACCACTCCACAAAATTTGCTATTACGACCTGGTGAAAAAACCTGTTATGTGTATATTACCTCCGGAATTCCTCACTAGTGCTGATTGCGGTATAATTTAGATGTTGTCGGTCGTCAGAAGCGTAAGATTCAAGTATTGCAGACATCAATTTGGTAAGCCTTTGGCTAATCAAAACAGCAGCTTTTGGTTCACTGTCATTAACAGATCCTTGGTAATTGAAGCATCTAACAATAAATGGTTCGTGCTCAAGAAATCGATAATAGTGATTTCCATCCTCAAATTCGTTTTCTCTGTAGAGAGACAAAAGGACAAATTAACACAAATGCATAAAAAACAACTCCATTTGAATAACTAGAGTTTCTTCTATGGCCTATGGTATGGACGCCATCCTGTTCTTACCCAAAGACGTGATGTATGAAGTGCTTCCGAGCCAGATGCTTTCCTATATCGACTGCCTAATGAGAATAAAAAATAAGTTGTTATGGACTTATGTAGTAAAGCTTAACGCAGACATTTGTACATGTGAATCCAATTCCAAGGTAATTTGGTTGAATTTTCTAATGCAAAAACGTAATGAACTCATTCACACATATCCTGATTAAAGTGAAAAAAATTAATAACAAAGCAGTTATATTGTAGCAGGACGATGACATTCTAGATGCCTGCACAATACAATCAAGAATATTTACCGTGCATGCAAGTTGATTTCTGTTAGAATTCATCTGCATCTACTAATATACTTCCATAATATATGACATGTTTACTGTTTACTGTTTACGCGTACTTCAATGTGTTTAAAAAAGTACTTGTATATAGTATTTTTTCATAATTTTTGTTTTGTATAAAAGTTTAAAGTTCAAATTTTTATACAAAATAAAAATCATAAAAAAATATTATATGAAATTACCTCATTTATGCTCCTAGAAATCCGTGCATAAAGTGATAAGGTCATATATTATGCGACGGATGCATCTATATTATAATAACTACTGTGCAGGAATCAGTGATTTGCTTTAATAAATTGCTATTGAATAAAACTAACACATAGGGCCAGGTGCTTGATACTGAAATATGATGAAACCCACTAAGGTTCCAGCTGCTGAAAATGAATGGATCAAGTACCATTGCCATCAGTAGAGGTAAAAGCAATTCAGGGATGGCTGGTAGGGAAGGAAAGATCAATTATGTTAAATTAGACATCTTCTGCGAGTATGTCTAGAGTAGTTATTGTTAAGTAACCAATACATTGAAACTAACATTATACAAACTGTTTTTGAGCTAATCTGGAAAGAGCAAAGCATTATACACATTGACCAAACTTTTTTCTCGACAATGCGACATAATCAAGTATGCTATAAAGATGGAAAAGGATTTACAAACTTATTACCATAAGAACTAAATCTAAAGAAAATTGTGGGATCTTTTCAAGATAGTTAAAGCACTCATCTCAGCTCCTATCCCAAAATCAGATCGTGTAAGAAACATATTTTTAACATAGAAAACCCAAAGTCATCATGGAGCATGCATGCTTCTCATTCTATATTCTCAGTACTTTGAACTTTGAAGTCCCCACAGATTAAGTACACAAATTGATTAACATAACATAACACCCTGCATACTAGATTTGGTTTTGAACCAACCAAATAGAATTCTTTTTGGAATTAAGTTTGTACTATTATCAATCCATCTCTTCGAGATTCGAGAGTAGATATAAGGTTTACGTACATTTTTTTTTTACCATATTGACTAAACCATGTAACCATAATCAAGCAAAGCATTATACTACAACTGAATTGAAGTGGTGAAATACTGTACCTCAAGCCTATCAAGACCTGCATAGTGTTTCAAGATCTCATTCACCATTTCAGCTCCACAGAAGCAGTTCCTAATCATTTTCATCTTCATCACACGGTCTTGAATGAACAACTTTTGTCTTAAAACCCGAACAATCCCTGCCATCTCGTCCATACGATCCCCCTGGGGATCATCAAATCCATACACCGGCACCACTGGCGCAGTGTCTGGACATTTTTCAGATAATAACTCCTTTAACTTCTCCTCCAACATCCCACTATTTCTTAAAGAATTTAAGGCCACTAATCCACCAATAGATTTCTCATTGAAAAATATATGTGGCACTGATGAACTCCCTGTCCTCTCTATCAACTCCTCCTTTCTCAGTGGAAAAACGTCGATATTAATTTCCACATACCTGAAAATGAAAACAAGATTTCAAATATCCCTTTTGATGTTAAGATCAACTACAGTAATTTAAATACTATGCCTCTATCTACTAAAACTCCAACCTCCAAATATTTACTCTGTAAGGTAACACACTATACATGCTAGGAATGCAATATTACCTCAAATTCTTTTCCCTAAAGAAAGATCTAACTGCTGTGCAATCACGACAATTTGATTTAGAAAAGAAGGTGATTCTTCCTCTAAACCCTGTGGTATTAGCATGATCATCATCTTCATCGTTACTCTTCGAATTTACAACCAATTTCACACCCGATAAAAATTCACCAACCTTATTTAAATTCAAATTCTTGTCCGAATCACTATTTTCATCACTTTCACTACTTTTATAATTATTATCCTTGAACGAATAAAATCTTTTTGTGATCGCGAATGACAGGCTGCTACTCTTCTCCAGAAAATACTTCCATGACGTCTCATTCTCACCAGCAACATTACCAGACTCTGACTCTGACTCATTCATCGTCACTCCTGGTGGTGCCTCAGGCCTCGGAAGCTGCGAATTAGATGGAATCAAAATCTGAACCTCACTGTAACCACCCTTGAATTTCTTTCCAGCATCATGCTCATTGTTCTCGTTAGTCGAAAAACGTTCATCCGAATCTTCTGAGGATGTAAAACTCAACTTCTCATCATTTTTTTCGCGAAAATCGTCAGCTGAATCATCATCATCAGAACAACTATCAACTTGATCATAAATATTTTCCGAGAAATTATCATCCTCATTAAACCTCCTGTCAACTTTCTCCGTCTTATCGCAACCATTAATCTTAATATTCGAAATTTGATTTATCGAACTAACCAATAAATTATCGTCGAGAGGTACGATTTTTGCATCACCAGAGGTGCGTGCAACAGAAACAGAGCTGTCAGCTCCGCCATGAGAAAATTTCATTTGTGTCATGATAAAATATTAGTGTACGTGTTGAAATTCAAGGAGGATTTGAAGGTGGAGAAGAAGGCATGAAAGAGTCAGAGAGTGAAAGAAAGTAAGATCAAGAAATGTAACAGAAATAATCGGAGGAGCAGTTATAACTGTTTATTTATTATTAGTACTAGTAAACATATCTTATCTTGTTCTATCTTAGTTTAGTACTTAACGTCTATCCTCAGATACATCACCTGAAATAAATTATAAATAGTACTGTAATAAGGTAGGTTTGAACGACATTTTTTTTTTACGAAAATTTGAGATTTCGAATTTTGTTAAAACTAAGATAATTATCTGATTATAGAAATAAATATGTGATGTATTAATTATTATTTGTTTCTTAAAATGTTAAATATAAGGGACAATATAAGTTATGTCATGTGTGATGGGTGCAAAGTGTGGACGGAAGCTCAGTTAGCAGCCAAATGACACATATTCGTAGTTGCCGGCTTTGATCTTGCGTCACTACGTCCTCCTCGCCAACTATAGATATACACCGTATAATAATTTAATTATAATTAAAAAAATAATTAATACATTACATATTCGAAAAATCCATGTTTAAATCAGCTGGATAAAATCTGGATTAAGCTACCATAAAATCTTTTTCTTCTTTATAATTCGATATAGCTTTCATGACTAATCCAGAAGACGGTTAACACTTGTAACCATCGAATATGGTTATCTACTTACTTGCATATCTTTTAGTAAAATCGAACCTATAACTGTTAAGTCATATACAGCTGATAAGTTGGAGCAAAATGCCAATGAGGCAAATGCTGATGTGGACAGTTAGCCCTGCTTAGCTGTACTTAGCTGTACAAAGTTGTCCCTGCTTACTGCTTAGCTGTACTTAGCTGTTAAATTCGTTACTTAGCAGAATCTATATATGTTCATTTCAGTTGTATTATAGGGCTAAGAGAGACAATATAATTTTGTAACAGATTCTCAACTACTCTCTCTCTCTCTATTTTTTTGTCATCTTCTTCATTTCTCTTTGGTTGAATCTCTCTGAAAAATCTCTCTGTATAAACCTTGATTCATCAATGAAATGTATACTGTTGTTGATTTCATCTAAGTGACATGGTATCAGAGCCTAATCACGATCGTAATCTCTGAATAATTTGCTCAGATCTGTGTGTTCATGCCGAGACAATCCTATTCCGCTGCAGTTACTTCATCTCCTACCAGATCCATGGCAAATACAGCTTCAACTACAAGTAATGTCTCTGTTATCGATGCTTTTCATCCATATTTTCTTCAGAGTTCTGATAATCCTGGTATAGCTCTTGTTACTCAATCATTAACTGCACAAAATTATCAACATTGGAATCGATCTATAAAATTAGCGTTATCTGCTAAGAATAAACTTGGTATAATTGATGGATCATTACCAAAACCTGTTTCTACGTCTCCTTTGTATGAGTTTTGGCATCGATGCAATGATATGGTGCTTTCTTGGCTACTTAATTCAATGTCAAGTGAAATCAGAGACAATGTTGTTTACTTTAGTACTGCTAGAGAGATTTGGGAGGATCTAGCCATTAGATTTTCTCAAGGCAATGTGCCTCGTATATTTCAGCTTAAGAAAGAACTTACATCTCTTACTCAAGGCTCCATGTCTATCAATGCGTATTTTACTAAAATGCGAACTCTCACAGATGAACTAAATGCTTTGGCACCACTTCCTAAGTGTATTTGTGCAGAGAATTCTTGTACTTGTGGTGTCAGTGTTAAAATCGAGAGTTATGAACAAATTAACAGTTTAAGTCAATTCTTGATGGGATTGAACGAGATGTTTACTGGTATAAGAGGTCAAATGCTCATGATGCAACCTTTGCCTACTTTGAATCAAGCCTATTCCCTACTGCTTCAAGAAGAAAATCAACGTGTTACACCAGTTGCAGTTGTCTCTGAAAATGTTGCCATGAATGTGAAGTTTAATGGTAATAAGGTCAAGAATATGCCTAATTCCAACTTTAAGAAGAATGTTTCAGATGTTACTTGTGAGTCATAATCCTGGTCATTCTCAAGAGAAGTGTTTCTTTCTACATGGCTATCCTGACTGGCATCGCCTATATGGCAAACCTAAACCTAAACTCAGAACCTCTGGTGGTACTAACTCTTCAGTAAAGAAAGCTGCTCAAGTGTCTCTACAGATTTCTGATCAAAATGATAACAAAGCACCGTCAATCAGCAACTGTACAAAGTTTTCTGAGGCTCAATGTGAGCAACTTGCTCGAATGATTCAAACTAGTATGAAGTCCATGAATACCTGGTCTGCTAGCTCACAGTTATCAGGTAAAGTTCACAGTGTGTCTTCTTCTCACACTGCCTATAATGTGCATACTAATTCCAATATCACCTGGATATTGGATTCTGGAGCTACAGATCATATAGTTTCCAATATCCAGCTCTTACAAAATTACACTTCATTCACATCTGATTTACATATGCCTAATGGTGACACTGCACAAATCACTCACATTGGTGAAGTTGCCATAACTCCTCAAATTATTTTACATGAAGTTTTGTGTGTACCTTCGTTTCACTGCAACCTTATCTCAATTTCCAAACTAATAGCACAAACTTCTTCATCTGTTGTTTTCTCCAATGACTCTTGTTTGCTACAGGACCTTACTCTGAAGCAGACGATAGAGATTGGTAAAGTTAGTGCTGGTCTATACAACTTTGTTGCTTCTTCTGCACACTCACTGTTTCACACTCAATGCACCAATGTTCATACTGATGTTCCTTCACTTGAAGCACAACTCTGGCATGCCAGGTTGGGTCATCCATATGCTACCATCTTGAATAAAGTCTCTGTTATTCCTACTATAGGGTCATCTCTGTTTACTACATGTGATGTTTGTCTTCGAGCTAAACAGCATAGACTTCCTTTTACTCATTCTGAGAATACTAGATATAAGCTGTTTGATTTGATACACTGTGATCTATGGGGTCCCTATAAACATTGTACTCATGGTACTTGTAATAAATTTCTTATTATTGTTGAACAGTATTCTAAGTGTACTTGGGTTTATTTGCTGTCTGACAAATCTCAAGTTCCTGTCTTACTTCAAAACTTTGTTAAATTTGTTCAGAATCATTTTCATGTCACTATCAAAACCATTCGCTCAGACAATGGTACTGAGTTTCTGAATTCTACCCTACAGTCTTTTTTATCTAGTGCTGGTATTTTGCATCAAACTTCTTGTCCACACACACCCCAACAAAATGGGGTGGTGGAACGTAAACATCAACACATTCTTGGTGTTGCTCGATCTTTAATTCTTCAAGCTGGATTACCTAAGTATTTTTTGGGTGATTGTGTCCTTACAGCAGTTCATTTGATTAACTTGCTTCCAGTTCAATAACTTCAGTTTAAGTCTCCCTATGAATTACTTTTTAGCAAACCACCAGACTACACATACTTGCGAACTTTTGGTTGTCTTTGTTACATTGTTGATGTTTCAAGTATACCAGACAAGCTTAATCCTAGGGGACTCAAATGCATTTTTTTGGGATATCCATTTGGTAAAAAAGGGTACAGAGTTATGCATTTGGATACTAAGAAGTGTTATGTTTCTCGTGATGTTATTTTTGTTGAACATGTTTACCCTTTTCAGCAGGGTAGTACACTGACCCCTTCTTCATCTTTGTTTCCTTCCACTTTAGTTCTTTGTGACACACCTCTTGCAGACGTGACAGTGAATGTGTCTGACACACCTACTAGTCCATCTGATATCAATAATCCTGCTGAATCCTTGCCAGATGCTACTAATAATAATTCATCTGTTCATGTTCATGTCCCTACTCCTCCTATCTCTCACAGGCCATCTCGAGCCAAAACAGTTCCTGCAAAATATAAAGACTATACAGGACTTCCTGATTTAGTTACTAAACATGTCTCAACTACTTTGTGTACTAGTGCTTATCCTTTGCAAAATTATGTTTCGTATCATGTTTTTCATCAACCTTATGTTAAGTACTTAGCTAACATAAGTAAAATATCAGTTCCATATACCTATAAACAAGCAGTTGGTCATAAGCACTGGTCTGATGCAATGCTAGCTGAAATAACTGCTTTGGAAACCAACCATACCTGGGATATTGTTCCTAAACCTGCTGATAAGAACATTGTTGATTGTAAGTGGCTGTTTAAGGTTAAGTACATTGTTGATGGCACAATTGATAAATATAAAGCTCGTTTGGTTGCTAAAGGATTTACACAAACTATTGGTGTTGACTACTTTGAAACTTATGCCCCTGTGGCTAAGATGACAACAGTTCATGTAGTAGTAGCATTAGATGCTCAGTTTGATTTGCAAATTCACCAGATGGACGTCAATAATGCGTTTCTTAATGGTGAGTTACAGGAAGAAATCTATATGAAGTTACCTCCTGGCTTTCAGCATCTATCGTCTGTATCTCAGGCTTTTCCTTCTAATACTGAGTTTGTGTGCCGACTTAAGAAGTCTATTTACGGTTTAAGACAAGCTCCCAGAGTTTGGAATGAGAAATTAGCTGCTGCCTTGATTAAATATATGAAAGTCATATGTTTACCCAATTTGTAAACATCGAGGATTCAACTCAACTCAAACAAGAATGTAATAGTAAATAGTATATGTACTGTCACAGGGATCTCAAATGTTCAACTGTCAAAAGAAAGAAGACAAAGTCAATCTACAGTTTTGAGGTATACTACACTTGAAGAAGTTCATTAAGTTGATCAAGCGTCAGTGAAGTCATCAAGACAGTGGGTTCTATTTATAGTGACAAGAGGTTCCTACAGTGGCAGAATACAAATGTAAAGGTTTGAATAAACAGTGAAGAAAAGGAAGACATGACCACAACTTTAAAGTCTATATATGAAGAATAGTCATTGCGGTTAGTCACTCATGAACCAGACCGTGCATCGAGTGTCAACATTAAACAATAGTTGTTCGTCATTAACTTTAGTGGTTCAAGCTATCAAGACTGGTAAAAGAGAAAATCATTGTGCAAGTAACAGAAGTTCTAAATTCATTAACCACAATGATTTTACTATCAAGTGGACTGGCTATGAGGAAAAAGAATTATCACAAAGAAATGCAAAGTGATGTATTCTTAAAGCTGGAACCCCGGTTGGAATTGATATATTTTTTGTTAAGCAAAAGGAGTCTGGTTCCAGACCCTCAGGAGACCGCAGCTTAGAGCGTAAGGATTTATTTATATTAATAAATATTTTATTTATTTAGAAAATTATATTTATAAATATCCAATAAATATTAGATATTTATTTTTATAATTTCTAAATGAAATCAATTATTTGTTAATTAAAAATTAGAAGCTGTGCGGATTAAAAACATTTCTATGGAGCCCGTCTAAATAAAACAAAAATCATTTGATTTGTTGATTGGCAGGAGACCCGTGTGATGTTAAAAGAATAAGAAGAATTGGCCAGGTTTAATAACTTAAATTCAATAGTCTGGCCAAGTTCAAATTGTTTAATTCTCAAAATTTTTAATTCTTGATACTTTCGAATTTTAATTAACTTGAATTTATTTTCGGATTCTTTAACTCTAAAAATTATCATTTCTTGAGATTTTTTTATTCTTAATTAATTTGATTCTAATTTCAAATTTTAATTAATTTGAACTTACTTTCTGATTTTTTATTTCTCAAAAAATTTCAAGTCCTTGAAGTTTTTGAATTTTAAAATATTTTGAATTTATTCTAAGCCAATGGTTTCAAAAAGGTTGTTAGCTGAAGATTCCTTCGGACATCAAAGATGATTTGAATCTTTTGAAGAAGATGCATTTTTCATTGGAATTAATTTCTACCTACTGAAGAAAAATTTGTGGTACTTCCTCAAAGTTATATCCATAGGATCCCATTGATTTTTCAGAAGCAGGAATGGAAGAAGTTGTAGTGGATGAATTTTTTTTTTTGAAGATTTTAGTCAACTCTAATGATTTAGTGATATACAAACACTTAGTGGATTTTCGCAATGCTAAATCCAATACACTTAGTGGTTTGTACAAGAGCATATCTTTCAAGGAATCAACAGAGACTTTAAAAGAATGGAATCAGGGTGGTTTGAGAATGGACTAGACAGTTATACATCTCAGTCAGGAATTAATGATAGAACCTCAGAACAGACATGAAGAGTTACTAACTAAGAAAGAGTACTAAAGTTGTATCCAGGGATCAGGCCTATCTATTCCGAAGCAGAAACTCTTCAAGATATAGTTCAACTCAAGAGGTGGTTACTAGACTGAGATGGTTGAAAGAACAAGACATGATAGTTGCATTAATGAAAGTTATATGTGATAAGTAATTATCAAGGTGTGCAATATGGTATAGAATTCTGATAGACAAGGATGAATAGGGATTCATTAAATGAGATGAAACAGAAGCATCAGTGCAGAACTTATCTTTCTGAAGAAAAGAGTTGGGATGGATCAGATGATGATGAGGAGAGCATAATGAATATCTTGCTTTCATAGCAATCTCTGAAGATGATTCACCTCACATGTCTCAGGTATCAATTCTTCAAACTAGTGCAATATGTAATTCTCAAAAATTCAAAGCATGTTAAGATCTTAGTTTTTAATTGTTAAATCTTTGGTTAGAAGATCTTAATATGTGTATGAATATTTGTCGAATTTAATTAATTGCAATAGTGAGTTAGAGCTGTTCCTTAGACAATATCTTTTAATTCTTAATTGTTATATGTTAAGCATATAAGACCTCTGCTTAAGCTAGGTTCAGGATCCCCAGTAGAACAAGATTTGATTATTCATTCTGAATTGTTTGTTAAGGTTTAAAAAGTTTAAAAGATGGAATAATTACCTAGGGTGTCAGTAGAACATCAAGTTATTTGTAAAACTAACTTAGGTAATAGAGATTATATAATGTCATATAGCAACATGAATGGATTGGATAGAATTAGTGATTGATTGTTAATTCTTCTATTCCATGTACGTTTAGAAAATCATTGAATATCTGTAAATCTACTTGCTACCTGTTGCATGTGCATAGGTTAAAGTAGATAGTACTGAATTTTCTAAAATGCATAACATGTCTAATTTGCATAATTCTTATCTACAATGTTTTAAATGTTGAATGTATTCCATGTATTCTTATTATCATGTCTGCTTATTTCAAATATCATAAATGCATCTCCGAGCATTTGCATTGATTATAGAAAAAGCATGTTTAAGAATTACAATAAGGCACAGACTGCTTGTCTTCCTTATGGTAGGAAGGAACCCTTATTCTTGTTGCTCAGTGACTATTTTGTCAATGACATTAAAAAGGAGAAATGGTTAGTCAAAGATAAGAATGAGCATGTTAAGGTTAAACTGTTGTGAACTTTGATAAAAGAGAAATCTCTAATCCATCTGGACCCAAGTAAATATGGGTACCAAGAACTTTTATCCATTTGTGAATATAGGGCTTAACAGGTTAATCGATTATGCATTATCAATGATCTATTCAAAGCATATCATCAAAGAAAGAACCCTACTATCAAATGTGATTGTGAAGACAGACCAAGTGGTTATCCCTTGGAGATAACAGCAAGGGTATGACTCAGGGTCAAGGCTATTCAATAGCTATGAAATGTTGTCAGTAATAAAGCATCTTTTACAAGATGAAGAGCCTACTATTCGGGGAATAAGGAAAGAGAACTTATCTGTAGCTGACATGGAATCTAAGTCAAAGGTGAAGTCAACAAGGTCAAATCTAAAGCTTCATCAGACAGGAGTTCAGCTATGACATAAGGAGCTCTCTCACCTGAATGTCATATCAAGAGATTCTTTCCTGGAAATCGAATCAGTAAAGGAGACTACCTCATCTGGAATTAATGTAAAATGAAATTATGAGGCATGTCATAAAGAGAAGTCAAAGAAGCATCACACAAAAGTTCTACATCAAATAAAAATATACTTTAGTGGTGATGACTGATGACTTCTCTCAACAAACAAGTTATTGTTCAGACAATCTGAAGACAAGACACCACTGATGGTGATTGATCACATCTAGAAGAGTTTCAGGAAGCAAAACTGACTATGACAACTTGGAGACCAGATTACAGGACCTATCAATTAGTGTTCTGGATTATTTCTGCACCTTCAGGAGTATTAATACTGAAGCAGTCAATAGTTTGCTACTGACATGATCGAAACCTGATCAGTAAGAAATATAGGAAGACCCCACAAGTATGAAGGAAATTGTTTTGCAATGTTAAATGTAAGTGAGCATCCTAGCAATCAGCTAATGCTCAAGAGGATAATTTCCTTGGTTACTCAATGGATTCTACATCCTACAGGGTGATTGTTATTAATCAACAGAATGTGATTGAAAGTCTTAGTGGTGTTCAATAACTTCTAGCTCCCAGCTGTCAATAGCGATGATTATTCAGATCCAACCAATGTGAAACATGGAGAATCTTCATGTAAACCCAGCAGCAGCTTAGGGGGAGCAAAAGAAGGATCATTTAGTCAACTCAACACCACATTGAAAATCAAAGGACACTATGAGAATATGTCTGCCAAGATAAAGAGTGCTGACTCAATTAATTCTTTGTACTAGTTCTTAGTGTTCCTAATGGTGGAAGTAAAAGACTAGCAGAGCTTTAAGTACCAATGATTATTTCGTTAGTTTTCTTGCAGAAGAAACTAATAAAGCTACAAAGGCTCTGATTGATCCAGATTGAGTGATTGCAATACAAGATGATCTCAATCAGTACAAAAGGCAGATTGAAGGGAAGCTGGTATCTAGACCAAACAACAAGGGTGTATTTGGTACAAGGATAACCAGAAGTCTAACTGGATGTCAAGGCATTGTTATAAGGGACAAAGCCAAACTGGATGCAAGGTTACAAGCTGATAAGACAGTATATCTAACAAGAAGCACCAGTGACAAGACTTGAGGATATCAGGCACCTGTTGTACATTCATGATCATAATGGACATTTGGACCTACAGAATCTGGATGCTAGAGGAATATGAACACGTGCAATCCTGGTTATTGAGATAATTGAATATCTCTACAGGTTAGTATGAACTGGTATAATCACTCAAGCAAGCATGGAAGACATGGTATGACACTCTAACTATAATTTAACATCTGGTATCAATTTTTAACAGATGGTATCTTTTAACAATTGGTGTCATATTTATAGAACTCTCTACATCTTTAGGCACAAACATAAATGATATATATGTGCAATGATATCTTGATTATATTATATGTTGGTCTACTAACTAAAAATTGGTATCAAGATATTTGATGTTGGTAAAGTTGCAATTCTTTTGATTTACTTTAGTAAGCCAAAAGAATGATGACAATAAAAGTAAGTCAAGGATCTTTTGTTTCTGTTCAGAAGATTTTAGACCTGTCAAGACTATATGCCAACACACCACTCTAGCTGGCTTTTGACCTATTAGTTTGGACCTAACAAGTTGGTAATCAAAAATCTTAAGCTGGACCCAAATCTGAGGAAATGGTACCCTAGAGATATTTGACCCAATAAGTTCAAGATCTACTAATTAGGACCTAATCAGGCTATAGAGGAATCATTAGCTCATTATCTTATTCAATTGATAATAGATCACTTACACACATATTATATTCTCAATATGCAAATGTGCAAGGCCCCAAGTGGATCCTAGAGAATCTATTCTTGTAGTTATTACACTTGATTTTCAGATGTCTTAAGTTGGACCCAAATCTGCGGAGATGGTACCCTAGAGACCTCAGTTCTGACATGTTTTGCTGCATAGAGACAGATCAAATGAGTTGTACGAAAGCAAAAGAATACAAGGAAACAATTTATCTCCAACAACTCTGTGGAACACTCAAGGCCAAGCATTTTGACATAAGGTATCAATTATTTTGAGAGCATGTCTTTAGTTAAGATTAACTTGCAGACATGTTTGCTAAATCACTTGATGAAATTAATTTTTCAAGATTGGTTTGTAAACTTGGGATTTTATTAATGCTATATGATTTGTAAATCCCATCTGTTAAGTAATTCTTAAGTAAGCTCACAAGTATTCAAATGTCCATATTGAAAGGACTTGTGAACTTATTTACATCCAGACCTCACGCTGAGAATTATCTATTGAATGATTGCCATGTGTATTATTGCAATATATTTTAGTGGTGATTATTTCAGGATAATAAAATACTTAAATGCTAAAATCTAACTCATAGAGATTTAGTATTTATTTATTTAATTATTTACTTTGATTAATACGAGTTATAGAATCTAAAGCAATTCAATTTAGTATTTGCTCTGTACCTCATATTTATTAAAATAAATAAACAACATAACTAATTTAGACCAAATCTGTATTGGTCTTCAATTAGTTGTGAGATGTCAATTCTAGTGAATTTTATCAATGCTTCATTTTCATAAATTCACTATAATTAATATCATTGTTCTAACAATTGGTTGTATTGAAGTTTTGACTTATATCAGTTAATGATATTTAGTTAGAATTCTAATTACTAACTAATTGTGAGATATATTAGTATGTGTGAAATTACTTAGAACTCCTCTAAGTAATCATTGTTATATCTTTTACAATTCACTCATATTATTATACATGGTATGAAAATTCTCCAAGTAGAACTATGGATATTGAAATATCTAAAGTGACCATTGTTCAGTTACTTGGAATAATTTTTGTGCTTATTTGCAAGCTTCTAATCACTTTGATAATAAATGTTATATACTATGGATCAAGGTGTATAGGACTTAGAATATCATTTCTAAGATTGCAGACAAGACAGCTTTGGTAATCGAGTCTTATTTATAGAACCAAGGTTGTCTACCAGTAAACAGTTGTTAGGAGTTAACAATTGTTATTATCGAGGAGTTGCCTTGAAGTCATAAGTTTGAAATGTTACATCTAAAGAACTGGTGTATTTCTTGTCAACCAGTTCCTCGTACTTATGAATATCAGTGAATGATGTTCTTAAGTAGAAAGATACTAATATTCATTCTGTCAATTGGTTCTCAATGTAACAATTCAATCCTCACTATATTGAATTTATCATACAATAGATTGAATTTATCAAACAATTGGTATCATTGAATATTTAGTATTTAGCAGTGATTATTTATATCCTAGTTAAATTATGACGTGAAGCAATTCAATGGTTTATTTGCTCATAATTTAATTTTGGTAAAGTAATCATAATCACAATTGCTTGCATTTTAAAGTATTTGATAAATACTATCAGTTGGTATCAAATAGTGAATATTTGTTTACTAACAGTTGCTAATTGCTCTAATACTTTATTGCATGTTAATTGTGGTATATATATTAGCTCTGATGATATTACTTAGGATTTATTCTAAGTAAGAGTGTCTTATCTACAAATCATTAGTGTTAGTATATATTAAGATGTTTGACTTTCTAAGTATAAGTGAGACTTAAAGTTACATTTTGTCTCCTATCATATCTTAAAGTGGTGAGAACTTTTAAAATTAAATTCTCTAATTCAGGTTATATACCACTTTATGCATATGATAGTTCTTAGAATATTTTACATCCATCAGACAATTACTTAGTTTATGTTGTGCTAAGTAATACAGTGCCATAGGAGAGACATTGGTTATCTGTACTTATGTACTTGGTAATCTTTGCTACCTAAACGACATTTAGTGCTTGTTTGAGTCTTTTCACTAACTTTTGTGTTAAAGTTCTCTATACAAGATAAGCACTTAAAGAAAATCTTTCTTTCTTAATTACTGCGAAGTCAAGAGTTTGTGTCTTTTAAAAATAAAACGACATTGTTTTCATTAAAAGAATTGATAATACATTGTTTTATGAACAAATACAAACTCTTGCACATTAACAGTTTTTAAAAGAAAACTCAATCTTTCTACAGTTGTGATTGCTTATATTGTAAAACTTTTTGAAGTCACAACTGCACATCATTTCTCTCACATGATATAATGCATATGTTCTCACTCAATGTTCTGATATGTTGTAAATGCATTCTATCTCTATATTGCTCTACTGCTATGTGATGCAGGTTCAACTCCTAGTGGAAGTTTTCTCACATTCGAAAGTCATGAGGTTGTAAACCCAACAACTTCTATCCAGGACTATAAATCCAAATCTAAACATATCATAACTTACCCCTGAAGTGGAAGTAACCTATTAGACTATAGGTCAATAAGGGAGTAACTGCACTTGATTCAGCAAATAAGGATGTAAGGGATAGTAAACCCACAGCTCTACCTCTCAAGGAGAATAGTCATATACAACTTGAGGTATCTGTAAGCTTGCCTGCATTCTCCCAAAAGGATGCAAAGCTGAAAATGGCACTAAAACAGTCTCTGGATTCATTCTCTCAAAAGGATGAGTTTATTGAAATTTGCCTGTCAGCCAGGGCATCTGTTGGTAAGTCACTACTTCATACACAAGACTAAAATACTTCCTATACATAAAGTGAGATTGCACACACTAAGGATGAATTGACGGAAACTTGTACTCCAACCATATTACGGTTAGGATTATAAGTTCAAGGTTCTTCAATGAACCAAGAGTCTTCACAGACCTCGAGAGAAGATATTGATCTCAATGCAAAATTCAACAAGATCATTATCTAACTCCCCAGAGGGAACATCTCTGGATCCTGCGGGTAACGGGTCCGACATAGGTGCGGATCGGCAACTTGTTGACTATGATTCAGATTCACCTTATGAGTTAAACAAAGAGATGTCTTCACCGACATTAGAAGGAAACATGATTTTAATTCTAAGTTTTGATTTCATTGTTTACCTTCTCAGAATCCAATTCTGAAACCCACAAAAAGGGAAAATTTTATCAACTTGTAGATTATGACTCAGATTCGTCTGACGAGTCCAACGAGGATCGGGGATTTGCGAAACCCCATTGCACCACCAGTGACCTCTCTAGAAGGGGCTATGGTGAATTTTCCTTGCAGGTATACATGGATGTTGGAGCTATGAGAGATGAGAGTGATACACTAGTGAGCATGAGTGTAAACACTTGAGAGATGAGAGATGACATCACTTATTTTAAGTGATATGAGTGGAGAGATGAGTAAAACACTTGTGAGGTACACGAAACAGAATCACACACTCACAGTGAGGAAGAAAGATAAACACCAAATCCCATTCCCAATTCCCCAAACAAAGTTCACTTACAACAGTTGGGAGATATAAGGAAATTGTCAGGAGATTTGGTTGATAGCATGATCGATAGCGAAGCCATATTGAATATCTTAAGGGCAAAGTTGATCAGACTACATACTTTTATTCTGGAAGTCCTCATGAAAATCCTTCAACAGAAGCAAAGCTTCTTTTCCTTATTGTAGCAGACAATGGTATATGTATGAAGAATATGTTGTACTAAAGGTAAGAGGTGAGTTATAATTGAATATTTGGTATCATCTAACTTAATTGGATGTTTGCTATAATTGAATGTTTGGAGGATTACTCAACTAAGGGGGAGAGATATATTGAAGAAGATATATACTCAAAGATTACCTTAGTAAGAGATACTCAACTAAGGGGGAGAGTATAATCTTACCTTAGTGAGGGGGAGATTTTCTATCTAAGGGGGAGAGATATGGAAAAGGATATACCTTAGAAAGGGGGAGTATTCACCATTATAAGGAGGAGACATATCACCTTAGGTAGGGAGACATAAGGAAGGAGAGAAGTATGAATCGACAAAGAAGAATTTTTCAGTATGTGGTGGTCAAGTCATATTCTTTACCACTGAAGAGTTCTAGTATCTGCTGATAATGTTCAATGTTAGATGTAAAGGGTTATCAGGTAGATTTGTCAAGAAATGAAGATGAGTTACTTAACGAAGATCAGTTCAGTGTCAGAGGAACAATCATCTATCATTTCATCTACTGAGATTCTGGAAATGTTATATCTAAACCAGAAAGTTTTTTAATGTATTATTTACTATAGTTCTTTAATGCTTTATCTTCTTCTTGTTTTTAGTTGAGTTATCCTCTAGGAATTTGTATGTTAATGTTTAACAAACAAATAGGGGGAGATTGAAAGTCATATGTTTACCCAATTTGTAAACATCGAGGATTCAACTCAACTCAAACAAGAATGTAATAGTAAATAGTATATGTACTGTCACAGGGATCTCAAATGTTCAACTGTCAAAAGAAAGAAGACAAAGTCAATCTACAGTTTTGAGGTATACTACACTTGAAGAAGTTCATTAAGTTGATCAAGCGTCAGTGAAGTAATCAAGACAGTGGGTTCTATTTATAGTGACAAGAGGTTCCTACAGTGGCAGAATACAAATGTAAAGGTTTGAATAAACAGTGAAGAAAAGGAAGACATGACCACAGCTTTAAAGTCTATATATGAAGAATAGTCATTGCGGTTAGTCACTCATGAACCAGACCGTGCATCGAGTGTCAACATTAAACAATAGTTGTTCGTCATTAACTTTAGTGGTTCAAGCTATCAAGACTGGTAAAAGAGAAAATCATTGTGCAAGTAACAGAAGTTCTAAATTCATTAACCACAATGATTTTACTATCAAGTGGACTGGCTATGAGGAAAAAGAATTATCACAAAGAAATGCAAAGTGATGTATTCTTAAAGCTGGAACCCCGGTTGGAATTGATATATTTTTTGTTAAGCAAAAGGAGTCCGGTTCCAGACCCTCAGGAGACCGCAGCTTAGAACGTAAGGATTTAATTATATTAATAAATATTTTATTTATTTATAAAATTATATTTATAAATATCTAATAAATATTAGATATTTATTTTTATAATTTCTAAATGAAATCAATTATTTGTTAATTAAAAATTAGAAGCTGTGCGGATTAAAAACATTTTTACAGAGCCCGTCTAAATAAAACAAAAGTCATTTGATTTGTTGATTGGCAGGAGACCCGTGTGATGTTAAAAGAATAAGAAGAATTGGCCAGGTTTAATAACTTAAATTCAATAGTCTGGCCAAGTTCTTTTAATTCTTTATATTAATTCGATAGTCTGTATAAGCCTTGGATAGTCTGTAAAAGAAAGTCTATGGATAGTATGTATATAGATAGTCTGTATACAGATAGTCTGTAAAGGATAGTCTACATTGTTGCATTGTCTGTAAAGTGTTTGAACTATTGTATGACTATCAGTTTAATAGTCATACCGATTGTCATACTATTTAGTGGATAGTCTGTAAAGCTATAGTTCTGCCAATAGTCATGCAGTTGAAGTGAAGGTGATAGTCTATAAACTCATAGTCCTACCGACAGTCATACAAGGGAAGAGATAGTCATGCAGCTCAACTGAAAGTGATAGTCTGTATACCGATTGTCATACAAGTCTTATGGATAGTTTGTATATGTGAGAAATAGACAGAAGCTTCAGTGATGTTATATAAATATCAACAGACGGCCACAAACAGAAAAAAACACACAACTTCACACTTCTCTCCAAAACAGACAGGAGACGGAAGAAAGAGAGACCAAGAGAGAAAATGTTCTTGAGCTTCTAATTTATTTCTTGTAAATTATTTCTAGCTTGTATCGTTAAATCTAAACCACTAGAAATAATTTACTTGTACTATTGGAACTATCTAGCGGATTAAGTTCCCTAGAACTTATCTCTCGAATAGATTTTTAGCATTCGATCTTTTTATTACAAATATAGAAAAGTTCATGTCGAATTTTCTATAGAATTTGTAATAATTAGTTTGTTCATCAAACCTTGTAATTTGTACCCGTGTATTTAGACACACCCCATCAAGTTTAATATAATTTTATATTTAACTTGAATATTGGCTTTGTTTTATTCCGCATCGAATTGTTTAAATTTTAATATACACACAAAGAACAATTTCGATAAAACGGTATAGTTTGTATTCAACCCCCCTTCTACAAACTATTTTGGACCTAACAATATGGTTGCATACAGGTTGCCTGTGATCACAACCTGTTTACTTTTCACAACGGCTCTCAGTGTGTGATCATTGTTGTATATGTTGATGATATCCTTCTTACAGGAAGTTCACCTATTTTTATTGATCAACTCAAGGTTTTCTTAAAATCTCAGTTTAAAATCAAGGACCTTGGTTTTATGAAGTATTTTCTTGGACTGGAACTTGCTCGATCTTCAACTGGTATTTTTCTTAATCAACGAAAGTATGCTCTGGACATCCTTGCTGATACAGGTTTATCTGCAGTAAAACCATCTGTAGTTCCAATTGAACAAAATCATAAGTTGATTGAGAATGAGTTTGAATTGCTTTCTTCTGCTGATATTGCAATTTATCGACGTTTAGTAGGTCGCCTGTTGTATCTTACAATAACTAGGCCTGATTTATCATATGGAGTCCATGTTTTATCTCAATTTATTTTTGTTCCTCGAGTTGATCATCTTACAGCTGCTTATAAGATGGTTAAGTATGTTAAAGGCACAATTGGTCAAGGCCTGTTTTTCCCTCGAAAAACTTCAACTTCTATTCAACTTCGAGCCTTTAATGACTCAGATTGGGGGGGTTGTGCAGAAACTAGGCGTTCTCTTACAGGGTATTGTATTATGCTTGGTGATTCATTGGTATCTTGGAAATGCAAGAAACAATCAACTGTATCTCGATCCTCAGCAGAGGCAGAGTATCGATCTATGGCGGATACTTGTTGTGAAATTATGTGGCTTGATTCATTGCTTAAAGCCCTGCATTGTCCTACTATATTGCTTGTTCCTTTGTATTGTGACAATAAGTCTGCTCTGCACATTACATCAAATCCTGTGTTTCACGAGCGTACGAAATACATAGAAGTTGATTGTCATATTGTTCGAGACAAGTACAAATCTGGTCTTCTTGCTCCGTTGCATTTATCTACCAGTGTTCAGCCTGCTGATCTTTTGACTAAGGCATTACCTTCTTATCAGTTGCTGCTATTACTTTCCAAGTTAGGAGTTACTAATCTGTTTGCCTCTCCTAACTTGAGGGGGATGTTAAGTCATATACAGCTGATAAGTTGGAGCAAAATGCCAATGAGGAAAATGCTTATGTGGACAATTAGTTACAGAGCTTAGTTGTCCCTGCTTAGCTGTACTTAGCTGTTAAATTCGTTACTTAGCAGAGTCTATATATGTTCATTTCAGTTGTATTATAGGGCTAAGAGAGACAATATAATTTTGTAACAGATTCTCAACTACTCTCTCTCTCTATTTTTTTGTCATCTCCTTCATTTCTCTTTGGTTGAATCTCTCTGAAGAATCTCTCTTTATAAACCTTGATTCATCGATGAAATGTATACTGCTGTTGATTTCATCTAAGTGACAATAACCATTGGGTGATAAGTCTCTAAGGAATGGTCTCAACCAATTGGAACGTCGTGATGGTGATGGATAAGTTACGATAAAGTCCCAATTTTAAAAATATGAATTATAATAAAACAAAAGCAATAAACATAATGATTAGAATTAGCAAAAAAATCACAAGTACTAGTAGTATATTTCGAATATAATAAATTGAATTGAAATGGGTCGGATATTCCAATTTGTTTACATCTCTATATATCCTCCATCCTTGCAATTATTAAATTAGAAGACGTGAGAAAATGAACTTGTGAAAGTTAAAATAGGAAAATGATGGATTAAAATGGGTACGTTAGAAGACCCAACATCAAGTCATCAACTTGATACGATTGAGTCATGCTTCATGCCAAACATGGCACCAGGTCAAATATAATGCTGCACTTGCAACATCTTACGACTTAAGTCAAACTTTCGATTTTTCAATGCATTAATTAATACTACTCCAGTAATTAAGCAACCCGTTTTATAATGGTCTTACATTTGGATTGTCCTGTTTCTAAGCGTGATCACACTGTTACTAGCACGTTTTTACGTTTTATTTGTCAAATACTGAACAATAAATCGACCAGAGGTTCTGGAACTCGCTTATCACGAGATAATAGATACTCATTGTAAAATGTTATAAGCCAAAATATTATTAAAAAAAAAAAAAAAAACAGGTCTGGTCATGTTAAAAGTTTTTTTTTGACAAGGTTCATGCATTTGTTAGAAAAGAGTACAGGAAGTCCATGCCTCCCTTCCGAATACTATATATTTTTTCAGTGGGGAGTTGTTAAAGCTTTTTTTTCTTTTCAAGTTTTTGTTATGTATTATTATTATTATTATTATTATTATTATTATTATTATTATTATTAAGCTTATTCGTTAAAATTTTAGTTGAAAGACGAGATCGTTTAAGTGAGAATGGCTCATCTTTTATCGTTCCAGTTTCTGATTCGATTCCCGTTCATTCTGAAATTTTTAAAATAGATATTAATTGTTAAGTAATAGAATTAAATGAGTCTAATTCTTCAAAAAAAAATAAAAATTAGTTGAAAGATATAAATTATGGATCAACCAACTTACCAATGCCTGGTTCACAAAAGAAATATAAGCCCAGATTGGTTAACCTTTTTAAACATGACAATATGTGACCACTTTTTAGTCCTTACAAGCCCAAATGAAAGCCCACTATATTCACTTACAAAGTTTAGTACTGCTATAAAATGACCAAGCTATTTGTTTCATACACTATGTCATCACTATTTAGGGTGATCATAAACCGCACTAAATTGCAAAAATTACTCGCACCGTACCAACCCGTACCATACTGCACGGTTTTTATTTTCTGTGGTGCGGTTACAGTTTCAAATTTTGACAAATCATACTGTGCGGGTTGCAGTTTTAGTTTTCTGAAATGCAGTTCAAACCGCACCGCAATATTTAATATTATATATATATATATATTATGTTAGTATTTTGTTAATGATTTAAGGGATAGTTTGCAAGCTATTTGGTTCGTTAGTACCTACTGCCTAGTAATAGTTTATTTTATAGGCTTATGAGATAAATTATAATACGCTAACCCATCTTTATCTATTTAGTATCACAATATTTCATATTACAATGTTTTTATTTCCTTAAGTCTATAGACACGATCCACATACGAAATACGAATTAAGAAATGTGGTTGAGTAAGACTTTAAAAAAATTTATTTCACATGCATGAAAATTAATATTTTAGATTTATAATTATTTTTATCGAAGGTGTAAACCGCAATAAACCGCACCATAGCACACCGCATTTTTACAGTATATTTATGCGGTTTTAAAATTTCACGATGCGGTTGCGGTTTGGAAATTTGACCAAATCGCATGCGCGAGTTGGTCCGCAATTTTAGGAAAAAACTGCATCGCCCACACCGCAATCACCCCTATCACTATTACATAAACATCACTTAATTTTCGACTGCACTTTATTTTATTTTATTTTATTGCTAAACAACTGCACTTTATATTTAATAACACTATCAAATATAGTGGAAAGGCATCATTGAAACACAATTAGAAGTTTAGAACCACATAGACGAAAGTTGCAATTGCACCCACATGTTAGTAATCATTTTATTCTTTTTAGTGCCATATATAAAAGAAGAATGGACAATGCAATAAAAATAAATTAAATCCAAGGTTAACATCTTAATCAAGCTGCTGTTAGTACTTCAGAGGTGCCACCTCAAGTAATTATCTCCTTATTGGTCTGCCAACAATCAGTTTTGCAAATAAAATGGTTCATGAATCATAACTCTGTCAATAATTGTAGTTATCTTCTGTAATTAGTTTCTCATTTTTAATGCTGCTATTATGAATCCGTGCTGGAGGAAAAAATGTTACTATTAGCATATGTTTGTACTCAAAAATCACTAATAAAATATTACTCACTCTATTTAAATATTTGACATTAAAGCTTAATATATGTATTTTACAATATTTTGATTGTATAATCAATGTTATTAATAAAAATATATAATTATGTTAAAGTAATCAACTTATATCAAATCTTAAGGTGAGAAAAGGTCCATCACATCTTTATATTATAATGTAATAGATTAATATTGATGTTAGAAGAAGGTCTAATTAAATTTTTATATTAAATTTTAATAAATTAGTATTGTAATTCAAAAAAAATCCAATAAATAATAAATTTATAGTTACGCACCAAACCTCCAAAAAAAACTCATGCTCTATTTAGAATTGTTGTTAAAAATTGTTGTGTTGTTAGAAAAAGTGCAAGGGAAAAAAATGTTGTTGTAAAAAGCTAAAGGCTGTTTGGTACACCTTCGATCCTTCTCATTTTTTTACTTTTTTTTTTGGGATGTCTCACTCAATTCTTTACATTTTAAAACTTATCCAAAATAGTAAAGTTTTATAATATAAAAAGTAATTGTATCTACTATTATCCTCCACTAAACTCACTTTATTACATAAAATATTGATTGATCTCATCACTTTACTCACTTTTCTTATTTTCCTCCACTAATATATACTATTTCTTAACTTCCATGCCCAACTCATTTATAAACAAATGAGGAAGTCGAATGGAGTATTATTTTTTATATGTGCATGTTTTAATGTAAAAATATAATAAAATTATTGTTTTTAATGAGTTTTGATATTGAAATCAACAATTGCTTTCCGCAAAGCCTGAAAAATAGGAACCTATTTTCTCTAAAAACAGTTTTTCAATCAAAAATGTTTTAAAAAAAAAAATCAAATTTTATCAAATAATTTTTTAATTACTTGTTAGAAAAAAACCGTTGTTGCTCCGATGCCAAACACATCCGAGTAAATATTAGAAAAACATTGAAGTATTAGTATTTGCTTAGAGCATTCACATCTCATCCCCTATCCCCAAATATTTAGGGAAATATTTAGCTTTTATGCAAAAAATGGCTTCCATCCCATTCCCCATTTTAGGGATTAATTTTGGGGACAAGTTTTGAATCCCCATATTTGGGGATTACTATTTTGAACCCCAAATCATCTCTCTCCTCTTTTAAATATATTTAATTGTAGTGGGTGAGTTTTAATAGTTTAAATTTTAGTGAAAGAGAGAGAAAGAAGTAATATAAAAAGGAATGTAGGGATATGGGGATGGAAAATGGGGAATGGGATGTAGAACATTTTTGATAATTTTGGGGATTTACTATTTTTATTTGAGGATTTACTATTTTTAGTAAGGTTTTGGGGATGGGGATGGGGATGGGGATGGGGATGGGGAATGGGATGTGAATGCTCTTAAAAGTGTTGGAAACAGGGTGCGACTGCTCTAAATAACCCGTGAAGCACATGTGAAATTATAAAATTAATTATTTTGATACGAAGAATATTTTTGTGAAATAAAAATGTCCTCGTAGAGCATCTCCAATGCTACACATCTGTTAGCTAAACTTGATGACATGGCACAATTTTTAGATGATATCTATATTTTTTCTTCTCCAACCATTACTTGCTGTTAGGTAAAATTTTAGATAATCATCTTGACATCCTCTATATTTGGAGATGCTCTAACAATTAACAAAGTGGTATTATATACGTTGGTAGTCTTCTTAAATATAGTATATTATTACTCCCTCCGTCCCACTAATTTTGTCACTTTGACCAAATTTTGGTCAATTTGACCAATTTTATAATGAGAATTACTTATATTATATGACAACTATAATTTTTTAAAAATTATTATCACAAAGTACACTTATCATATTATAATATTCAACTTTTAAATTTATGAAAGCATAAATAATTAAATTATTATTTAAGGTCAAAGTTTTATCAATTTGACCAAGAAAGTCAAATGAGGACAAAATAAGTGGGACGGAGGGAGTATTATAGAGTAGATTTTCAACATTTTTAGGTTAGAAATTATTTTGAGTCAAAGACTCTCACATACACGCTACTACCCACCTCTTGACTTTACTTGCTTCTACTAGTCTAAATTTTCCTTAAATTTCATACATATTCAAAGTACATGTACTTACTTTCCTTAAAAAGACCAATCCTAGATTTTCTATTCATCCCTCCCTCCTCTCCTATTTAAACTCAACTTAACTAAAGCCTTGACTATAAGCATTAAATAGTAAATACATGATGTCTTATGTCATCACCACACTTTATACACAAGCACAATACACACAGAAATACATCCATTGTGTGATCAACAGTCGTACATGATACAACTATACAACTCACCATCACCCCCCCCCCCCCCCCCAAAAAAATCAAAGCCTACATAACCAACTTTTCAGCTAATTTTACCCATCTTTCTCTCCTTTTTTCACAGGTCAGTTTTTCTTTCTTATTTTTACAAACCACATTTGATCATTTACTCTAAAGGTGCAATCTTTATGTTTATTTGATAATATTAGGCCCCTTTTGTGTATAATCTTTGTTTGATCTTGGTACTATTTTATCAGTTTTTGTAGTGTTATATACATTTTAGCTTGTTTGATGAGATGGGTCAGCTTGAATTTTTGGTAATCTTGATTCTTGGTGGGCTTTCTTTAAAAGTTGAGATTTTGAATGCTCAAAAGCTCACTTGTGATTCTAATGATTTCAAGGCATTGAAAATTTTTTCTGATCATTTAGAATCTAGAATTGATGAGTGGAAAATGGGTAAAGATTCATCTGTTTACTCAAATTGTTGTGATTGGATAGGTATAACTTGTATGTCTTCATTGTCTCTTGGATCAAATGATGAGTTTGAGTCTGGTAGAGTTGTTAAGTTGGACTTAAGTAATAGAAGATTGAGAGGTAATCTGTCTGAATCAATAGGGAGTTTAGACCAGCTTAAAACCCTTAATCTGTCTCGAAATTTCTTTCGGGACTCGATACCAGTGTCATTATTACGTTTGTCGAGTTTGGAAGTTTTGGACTTGAGCAAGAATGGATTTTCCGGGGTGTTTCCAGTAAGTGTAAACCTACCTAATATTCATGTTTTCAATGTTTCTGAAAATGGGTTTCGAGGTTTGGTTCCAGCTGGTATATGTAACAATTCACCTTTTGTTCGGAGTATTAGTTTAGCAGTGAACTATTTTAATGGAAGCATTCCATTAGAACTTGGGAATTGTAGTTCACTGGACCATCTTAACCTGGCTTCAAACACTCTCTCAGGGACAATACTCGAAGATGTATTTAGGTTACCAAAGTTGTCTCTGTTGAATCTTCAAGAAAATAGGTTCACCGGCCAGCTGAGCAACAACATTGGCAATCTATCTAATCTTGTTCGGTTAGATGTTTCTTGCAATCAGTTATCAGGAAGTCTACCAGATGTTTTCCATACATTAAACAAGCTAGAATATCTTTTGGCTAGATCAAACAATTTTACTGGTAAAATACCTTACTCTTTGACGAATTCTGGTAGCATTGTTTCTCTCAGTTTAAGAAATAATTCATTGGATGGTCGGATAGATATTAATTGTTCGGCAATGCTTAAGCTTGTATCACTTGATTTGGGTTCTAACCAGTTTCACGGATCCATTCCTGATAATTTACCCTCCTGTCCACAGTTGACAACTATAAACTTGTCCAAAATAAATTTCAGAAGCCAAATTCCAGAAAGTTTTAAAAACTTTCGTAGCCTATCCTATCTATCACTTTCAAATTCCAGTATCTATAACATATCAGCTGCTCTCCAAATTCTACAGAATTGCAGGAATTTGAAAATTTTGGTTCTTACCTTGAATTTTCATCAAGAGAAATTGCCGTCTGTTCCTGGTCTACAGTTTGAATCGCTTAATGCTCTGGTTATTGCAAATTGTAAACTTACTGGAACCATCCCGCAGTGGTTGTTTCATTCCACACGATTGCAATTGTTAGATCTGTCTTGGAACCAATTAGAAGGAACAATTCCATCTTGGTTTGGTAGCTTCCAGTTTCTCTTTTACTTAGACTTGTCAAATAACTCTTTATCTGGGGAGCTTCCTCGAAACCTTACTTCATTAGAAAGTCTAAGTTTCCGAAATATCTCTTTGGAAGAGCCTTCGCCAGATTTTCCTTTCTTCATGAAAAGAAATTTAACTGCCAGGGTATTGCAGTATAATAAAATTTGGAGCTTTCCACCAAAGCTAGACCTTAGTAATAATTTTCTACGGGGACAAATTTGGCCAGAGTTCGGGAATCTTAAGAAGCTACATGTATTGGACCTAAAATATAACAACTTGTCAGGAAGCATTCCTGCTACTCTGTCAGGTATGACCAGCTTGGAGGCCTTGGATTTGTCATACAACAGTCTGTCGGGAAAAATACCATCTTCTTTGGTGCGTCTCTGTTTTCTGTCAAATTTCAATGTCGCAAACAATAATCTGAGTGGCACAATACCAACTGGAGGCCAGTTTCCAACCTTCCCAAGCTCGAGTTTTGAGGGTAATCAAGGGTTATGCGGGGAACATGTTTCCCCCTGTCAAACTGCTGTTGAAGGTCCTAGTAGATCAGGTATGAAATCAAAAAGGAGCGGAACTATTATTGCAATGGCTGTTGGTGTTGGTTTCGGAACAATTTTTATTGTTTATCTTATCTACTGGATTGTTCTGCGGACAACCATCCCAAGAAATATTGATTCCGAGGCCGCTGACAACAAAGACGGCTTGAAAGAAGTTGAATCAAGACTACTTGTACTTTTCCAAATTCAGGATGATAATACGGAGCTCTCACTTAATGACATTCTGAGATCAACCAACAGCTTTGATCAATCAAACATTATTGGTTGTGGAGGCTTTGGTCTGGTCTACAAGGCCACCTTTCCCAATGGTAAAAGGGTTGCAATCAAACGTCTATCTGGTGATACAGGTCAGATTGATAGAGAATTTCAGGCTGAAGTTGAAACGCTTTCAAGAGCTCGGCATCCAAACCTTGTCCAGCTTGAGGGTTATTGTAACTATAAGAATGATAGACTCTTAATATACGCTTACATGGAGAACAGTAGCTTGGATTATTGGTTGCATGAGAAACCGGATGGACCTTCATTACTAGACTGGGATGCCAGGCTTCAAATTGCTCAGGGGGCAGCGAAAGGGCTTGCTTACTTGCACCAATCTTGCAAACCTCACATCCTCCATCGTGATATTAAGTCCAGTAACATTCTTCTAGATGAGAAGTTTGTAGCCCACTTAGCTGATTTTGGCCTTGCGAGGCTTGTACTTAATTATGACAGTCATGTGTCCACGGATCTTGTCGGAACCTTGGGCTATATTCCTCCAGAGTATGGCCAAGCTTCAGTTGCTACATATAAAGGGGATGTTTACAGTTTTGGGGTGGTTCTTCTAGAGCTTCTTACTGGTAGGCGACCTATGGATATGTGTAAACCGAAAGGAAGTCGTGACTTGATTTCTTGGGTTTTTCAAATGAGAAGGGATAAAAGGGAAAGTGAAGTTTTTGATCCATTGATTTATGATAAAGAACACGCAGATGAGTTATTGGTAGTTCTTGAGATAGCTTGCCTATGCTTAAGTGAAAACCCTAAGTCAAGGCCTTCTACTCAGCAGCTAGTTTCCTGGCTTGACAACTTTGATGTCAACGTTTATTAAGCTTAACTCTGTGAAGAATGCCGGATCACCTTAATCACTACATGGAATATGTTTAGTAATCTACTTTGTGTTGCATTATCTTGCACAAGTTGTAAATTACTAGAAAATCTTGGGCATAGTGATGTATATATCTACAGTAGAAAGACTGAAGTGTAAATTATGTCTGTGGCTCATATATGTAAAAAGTGATCTTATTCTAATTGTCCTTAGTTGCATCGTAGTTCTGGAGTATTTTTATTAACTTTTTGTTTTTGATGAAATCTCCTCATAGTAGTATTGTAGTTTGCTTTTCCGTCTTTCGTTGTTGCTTTTAGCATGATTATACTTTAAATCCAATGTTCGCAAAGATAATATAAATATAGGCAATGGAGGCACACACCCCACATCCCAGTCCCAGCTCTCAAGAGACTTCAACTCGTCTTGCTGTAGCAAATGGAGGATGAAGCTAACTGCAGGTTTGGAGCCCTTTAGTGATGTTTTGTAACATGTGGCTGAAGTAGAAGCAAGCACCAGCAGCACCGGCACCATGTACAACATTTAGTAGCATATATTAAGCAAATGCTACATTCTTGAAAAGTATGCTCTATTTGTGTTCTGATTATACTTATTACTTTTTATTTCCTACTGTAGTGTAGTAATTTGATTAAGATTTGAAAGAACTAGAGCCAGAGCATGAAAGAATCGAAGTAAGAACGGGAAAAAAATATTTATAATGTGTGTGGGAAACATATTTGCTTCTGGACTCTATAGACTTTCTGGACACTTGTTCATGTTACTTTGCACTATATATATGCACTAGAGTTTCAAATTATTCTCACTTGTTTGATACAAAATTTTTAATCGGGATCGTGCATTCTAGAAATGAAAAGGGTCTCTTATGCATGTGGATGTCACAAATTAAAACGTGATATTTGACATTAAAAAGCAATTTTGAAATTTACGTTAAATCTCCTAAATTGCTTTCAACGTACTTATAATTTATTTTTATAATTTATTTTTAGTTTTGAAAAGAGTAATGCTAGTCTGCTAGGTACTCCAAATTGGTACGCAAATATGTTCTAATTGATGTGTCAAAGCATGACATAGTGAAAATTTTTGATTGAGTGCTTGGTGTGAATGCAGGAGTCCACTATTATTATAACCAATTGAATTGATACACTTGACATTTAAGAAATTTTTTAAGTACCAATTTGAAGCATCTAACATTTTTCTTTATACTACTAATATTTTTTTCATGCAAAAGGACAAACGGCCTAAAAATGGGGAAAGAGTAAAAGAAAACCCAAAGTTTTATTTTAGTATTGAAGTTCAATATGTTGTTGCATGACCGTTGTAAACAATTTATTTGTAAATGGATCCATCACTAGTGTCCTAATTGATTGGGATCGTCGATCTCCCATATGGAATTAAGTCTATTGTCATATTCGATAGGTATGAGTATACTACTAATTCTTTAAATTAATTGTGTGCGAAAGCCGATTCGAACACCGAATTAAAAAAAAAAAAAATTGTTTGTAACGGGCCCTCTCTTAAAAGTTTGTAGTGTGCTGCATCACTAGAGCAGAGAGTCTCAATCCAAAACACTCCATTAGAATTTAGAGTACAACATTACCCGGAGGAAAGAATAGCACAGGGCCGGCCCTAAGTATTTGTAGACCTAGTGCGGGAAGAAAATTTTGGGCCCTTAAATTTTTTTTTACGAAATTGAACTTTAGTCATATATCATATCATTGTCAAATGTCAACTAAATTTTATTATACTCATGACATGTTTAAAAACACAACTGGTAATAAGCAGAAACAAGAAAGCTGAATAAATTTTTCTAACCTTTCTAGAGCAAATTTAACAAGTGTTGGATCTCATTCTTCCTCACTGAGCGGATCATAATGGAGATATATTACGCATCCTGACAAGAAAAAGCAGCTCTATGTAAAAAACTCAGTAAAATTAATCTAAATTTCACATAAATTATATAGGATGAACATCATATAATAATATACTCAGCTATTGATCCCAGAAAACCCAAAAAATTACCATTTGAATCTTCAAATATTTTTTCATGCTTCCCACGAAATGCCAAATTATTCATTGCAAGACGTTTAACAACAGCAATTATTCTGATCATAACCTCTCTCCAGTGTTCAGTGTCTTTTTTTATTTGTTCTTGCAATTCTTTATCAATAGTTTGATTTGTTTTCAGTCTAATTTGAAGTTCAGCCCAAGCTCTAAGGTTAATAAGATGTTCACGACTATCTTCGTGTTGCTTAAGCTTTTCACCCAAATGCACCCAATCATCTACTCCAGCACTAGCTAAATTGCTTTGTGAACGAGCTTTTTTCACAACTTTACAACAAAAACAGAACACTTTATCTAATTCCTTTGAGTAAACTAACCATTTTCTGTCAATAAGTTCTCCGTTTCTTAATTTCTGATCAAAATAATATGTAGAGAACCCCCTATTGTACTTATCTTTAGGAAAATTGATATTATTTTCTCTAAGGGGGCCCTTTTCAACAAGCAAATCTCTCATTTTATTATTTAATCCATCCCACACTCGAGGATCATAAATATTCAAAGACACGGAACTAGGATCACTTGGATTAGTTTCTTTCCTATTTTCAAACACATCAATTTCTTCTTCAATTACTTCATTTTCAGTCTCTTCATTAACCACATTCTCAACATCAGGCACTTTATTTTCAACATCAGGCACTTCTTTTTCTTCGGGTGCCTTAGCTTTTTTCCAAAGTTTTTCAAGTGATCCTTTCAGGGGTTTAATCTTCTCTTCTTCCTCTTTTTTTCGTTTTCTTTTGTCATGACCAGACTTATACTTTTTATTCATCATTTTCAACTTAAATTGCAACACCAAATGGGAGGGTGAGAATAATAAAATCTGGATGAACTCACAAATCACATCACAATCTTGAGCTCTATCAATTTAATAAGATGACTCCGCCAATCTTTACTATACCAAGTACCACCAAGTCCAATACTGAAAAACAAAAATAATCATAGTTTAATTAGTTTCAATTATGATGCAACATATACATACAAATATACAAATCAAACTACTAACAAATATGGGAAATTAGTAAATAGTAATTAACTATTATTCTTGTAAATATAATAAGAATACAAGACAAGATTATAAGAAAGATCACCTTTTATGGAATATCAAATTTCATAACAAGATTTTGGAAGCCCTTTTAGTTGCTGTGTTCTTCTCGTAGTCGTGTGTGTAATCAGTACTAGGTTATAAAACTATAAAATGGAAAAAAATCATCAGACTCGACCTTATAAAATGGAAAAAAAACCATCAGACTGGACTGGACCTAGTAAAGCCAGTCTGGACCTAGTAAAGCTAATACAGGGTGAAATTTTTTTTTGGACCTCCTGACCCAATGGGCCCTGTGCAACAGCACAGTTGGCACTGGGCCAGGGCCGACGCTGATAGCATTATCTGATGGCATCCCATCCTTGGTAATCGTTTGTCTGGTATGAGTTAACCAACATATGTTGTCTAAATTCTTGGATGAAGAAATGAAAGGCAGGATTAATAAAAAAAATTGGGACATATTGTTGAAAGTTTCCTCGGGAGATTTCTTTGCACGTATTGTAGAAAGTTTCCGCGATAGCTATTCTGATGATGTTCGTCATGTTCATTTAATTTACATATCTTATGCATACTTTTATCATTTAATTTATAGTTTTCTAATTTATTACTTTTATTCTACTTTTCTATTATTCACAATTAATTCATAATTTTTCATTTTTTCATTTTTATTTTATTTTTCAATTTACATATTATACTCATATATTTTTCCATTTAATTTATGTAAAATAGTAAACATAAGAATGTGATTATGTTTTTTAATGAAAGAATACTATTAAATAACTTGTTTATTGCTTTTAAAAAAACTTGTATTATGGCTTATGAGTTATGACCACTCTAGGACTTGTTGTTAAGTTTCGAAATGACCAATAATTTTTTATTATAAAAATCATAATTGATATTCTTTATTTAGCAACAAGTAAAAAAAATTATATTTTGAAACTAGTATTCGATTATTTCTATATCATAACTTAAAATTATTTTTAAAATTTTTTGTATGTATGAAACTTATAATTTGTTTATTCATTTATTTAAATTGTAAAATGAGTTGGTATTTATATATGTGTATTTATATATCTACAATATATATATATATATATATATATATATATATATATATATGCTAGCGTTCAAATAGAAACCAACCTTAGAATAGAAACTAGAAACCTACATTAAATAAATTATATTTCATTTATTTTAATGGTCCCGCTAGGGGCACCTTCTCAAAAAACTTATAAAATTCTTGGCTCTATTTAACAAACATATAAAAAAAAATTAAAAAAAGTTACTATTCACGTGCCACGTCATCACGTAAACAATAACTTTTTAAATTTTTTTTACTTTTTTAATTTTTTTTATTTTTTATTGAATAGAGCCAATAATTTTAAACGTTTTTTGTATTGGGGTACCCTAATTTGGTCATTAGATTAGCTTGAAATATTTAATTTAGGTTTAGTTTCTAGTTTCTATTCTAAGTTAGTTTCTATTAGAACAAGACCCTATATATATATATATATAGAGAAAAAGGACCCTAAGATATATCTCAGGGAACTTTTAGTGAGATACAAACAAAATAACTTAATTTTTATTGGGTCCGCATGGCTAATTAAAAAAGTCTGAATTTACTAAAATATCCACTCCATTTTTACATATAAAATATAAGAATCTCAGGGAATTTACCTGAGATATATCTCAGGCTCCCTAATCTCATATATATATATAATCATCTTACTAAATTTAAAATATTCATTAATTTTATTATTGGTTAATTAAAATGTATAGGAAAATATGATGTTTAATATATTAGCTCCTATCAAATACATCATCACTCTTATTTTTTTTTTCTTCTTCTTATTAATTTTATTATTCAAGAGCACCTCAAAATTTTATATTTAGTATTTTAAATCGTTGGAAAAAGGCTCATATCTAGAAAATTTAAGAAAATCAACTTTAACTAGAAAATTAAAAAAAGTATAAAGTGAATGAAAAGTATATGAAGATAATATGTAAATTGAAAAATAAAATAGAAAACTATAAAGAAAATGAAATATATAAATAAAATATGTAAATAGAAAATAAATTAAAAATAACAATTTAGAAAAATATAAGTTAAATGAATAATTGAACAGCTAAACACAAACCCCTTGGGTATCGCAGAAATTTTTCATGTACGTGTAGAGAAATCTCCCGTATCAGGGAAATTTTCAACGGTGTAAGGGAAATTTTCAACGGTGTATTTCATTTTTTTTTAATTTCGATCCTTTATTTTTTCATCCAATAATGCAGAAACCATATGTTAGTTAATTCGTCCATGACAAATAATTGCTAGGAACAGGACGCCGTTATGTGATAACTTTTGAATAACTGGCCAATTATAACCTTTTCAATACAGTACTCTGAAATGCGTATTCAATTGTTATGTTACGTGACGGTTAGTTGGAAGCAGGAAAAAACAATGGTGGTACACATAGTTCAAAATAATTTGAAGACTTTCTTTTTCTTAATGGGCCCCACTTTATACTTCTAACAAACTCTCACTAATTTATTGATGTAATTGCAATGTACGCCTGATCTCCGATCTCTTCCACGAAAAGGAGTCAATGAATGCATATTCTTACCTTTTTTTTCAGTTTACACTAGTATAAACCAAATCAAACCAAATACAAGAAGTATAATAAGTCACTGTGAAATGCGTATTCAACATTACCCCAATGTAGGATGCGTATTCCATCGGTTAAAATTGGCCAAAAAATTAAAACAAGTTATTTCGGTCAATTTTGTTCAAAAAACAGGTTAAAATTGATATTCACCCTGATTATGATATAGTCAAAGCTGAAATGTACCAGACAAACATACTGTGGCTGAATAATATTGGAAGCAAACCATGTTTGAGAAATACAAAGAAAATAGGAGTAGATCATAGAGACACATGAGTCCAGCTGGTTTAAAGAGGGGGTGGGGTTATACTAGACAATCAAACTACTTTCTGGTCTCACTTTTGTCCCTTTGGAATTGACATTATTAACAGCATCCAAGTGAGATACAAACATAGTACTCCCTCCGTCCCGGCCATTTGTTTACATTTGGTTTGGGTACGGAGACCAAGAATAGTGGGTGTAATATTGTTAAAATAAATGAAGTAGTGGATGTAATAGTGATTTTATTATTAAAATAAGTGAAGTAGTGAGTGTAATAGTGATTTTATTGTTAAAATAAGTGAAGTAGTGGGTGTAATAGTGTAAAGTATTGTTAAAATAAGTGAAGTAGTGGGTGTAATAGTGTTAAAACTTACTATTTTAGGAAACGTAAAGAATTGGTTGGGACATCCCAAAAAGGAAAGTGTAAACAATTGGTTGGGACAGAGGGAGTACTTAGTAGTATATCTTAAATGTGGAGAACAGATATATGCATCTCTTCCATAGTTCCATGGTTCTAGAAATATCTGATTTAGCATATTAATTTCCAATTAATTCTTTATATGGTAATCAATTGATTTGATTTTTGAAATTCGACTAATTCTATGAATTTATTTATAATGATACCCCCGTATCATAAAACTCTTCCCACTTTGACTTTTGGTACTAATTTACGCATAATTTATAAGATAAAATATAGTCATGAATGATCTTGTTTGATTCGTATTTGTGAGTACTTTAATACAGTGAAGTGGGAAAAGTTTTTTGGGATAGAGTGAGTATGTTTAATTGTAAATTAGACTAATATATTGGAGTTAAGTTCTATGAAGATCACATTTGGAGACCGTATACACTCAAAACATTGCAAAACATATATATTTGCAAAGAATGTTCAATTAACATTAATATTTTCATTCAAAATCTTAAAAATCATATATGATTTGCAAGCATAATACGTTTTGGAGGACAATACGTTCTGCAATTTTTTGCTTGCAGAACATACATGATTTTCAATATTTTTAATGAAATTTGCATGTAAAACATATATGATCTTCATGATTTTCAATGAAATAAATGATATAGTGATTTTCATAGAACATGATTTTCAATGAATAAGTTTTTGCAATATTTTGATTGATATTGGTTTCTGGTCTCCACTAAAAATGTTGGTCTCCATAGAACTTAACTCAATATATTGAATATTATTATAATATCCGATTAATACTTCCGTTTACCCTATTAATCTTAAATCGGTACCTCAACCGATTTATATCGATTACCCATTTTTACAAACATGATCTCCTCTATTGTTAGTGCATATTTTTTTGTTAATATTGAGATTAAATTATCCTTTTCGTATTTTATAATAATTTTAAAATTGAAAATGGACATAAGAGATAATTTGATTCAAATTAAAATAAATAACATACATCTATAAATCAAAAGTATACACATATCATCTTCCTAAATATTATAGTATTCATTTGTTTTGATATTTTTGTAATATAACTTTTCGGTTTCTTGATAAATTATTGTTACATCATGTTGTTTTCCATGAAAAACAAATATAATGAACGCACAATTTTATAATTTTACTTCAAGTGTAATAGTAGTAATGAATGGTCATGTATTCATAACAAAATAAATAAATATTACTCAATATTGAAAAGAGATTCATGTGCCTGAGGATGACCTCACGCAGAACCTGAGGTTAAAAGGTTTCAATACAATTTTAAGGGTATTTAGGTAAATCTATTGATAAAAAATTTGAAATTACAAAAATGCCCCTGCGGGGCCACTTATTCTATAGATTATTTGTGCTATAACCTCAGGAGAACTACCTGAGGATGTCCGCCCATTTTTCTCTATTGAAAACAATAAACATCACAATTAAATAAAAAAAAAACGCTACAAAACATATTGCAACATTATCCGTCCCAAATATAATAACTATGGTAGATGCAAATACAATACTAGCCTAGTACTATTACAATTTACACTCGTCACTTTCAATAATTCAGTTCAACCCACTTGTAGTACTATGTGCATTTGTGTGTGTGAGAGACATGTCTGAATATATCAAAGCATTGTAATGTACTATCACCTTTCTTTACTGTTCTTTACTGTCAAAAGGCCAAAAAATACACAAGAAGATTATTACTAGTAGGAACTATACATGGATTATGAAAGAATCTACAAGAAACCTCTGCATCATCATCAGCAAGTAGGTTTTGTCTTAACCCTACACTCTTCCCAATGCTATTATCAAGAAACTTATAATAACATTTTTATTTTCATTTCCCATTTAAGATATTGCTTCAAGACTAGATTTTTATCTTTCTTTTTCTGCAAAGTTTTGATCTTTTTAATATCAACCATTTTGACTGAAATGCTACACTGAGCTTTCACTTTATTATTTATATCTCCTTATATTTTGTTGGGGTCTTAAATTTTCTTGAAAAAGATATACTCCGTATACTTTTCAGGGAAGTGGAGGAGGGGGATTGTCTCCTGGGAAGTTGAGAAGTATGTTAATGGGAGTAGAAAAGAAGAGAAAACAAGGAAGGCCACAAGAAGATGAAGTAGCAGAAGAGATGGATCCTACTTTCTCCTTGAGATCTCAAGGTTTTGAGATCCATGACAATGGTATATATACACACACAAAAACAGACACAAACATGTTTATTTATATATATTTTTGTGGTTTCTGGATTATTTGCTTTATGAAGTAATGGGTATTTATGTCTGATTTATATGACTTGGTATAATTGGAAAATTTTCTAGTGGCAATTAGGTTCTTGTTTTTTGGGTGGCTGTTGGGAGAAATGTGAAGAATGTGGGATAATATCAGTTAGATTGTGTAATGAGAGATAACAAATGCATATTAGATCAGTTTGTTTATCTAATGAGAGATAGAAAATGCAAATTAAATTAATAAAGAATGAAGTGATCTTATTTTCAAGTCTGGGATTTATGTAAAACATAAAGAGTTATTTTTGTTTTGTTTAGGGAGCTAGGTACCTTAAGTTGAATCTTCTTGCTTGATTAATTATCCTAGTTAGAATGAAATATTTCCTTGATGTGTACTATGTTTGTTTGCTTTGAAGATGGTTGTTCATGTCTTATATTCTCTCAGAATACAAATGTGTCTTGGTAAAACAAAATCAAGAGACTTTTATCTGCAACCTTGGAATAGGTTAGTTCCGTGTTTAAAAAACCAAACCGAACAGACCCAATATGTTCCTGAAAGTAGGGTCTGAGGGCTGTTAGATCTACGTGAACCTTACCCAAGCTGTTTTCGTGAAGATCTGGGCTCAAAAAAATAACTAGGCAAGCATTATAGATTGTTGATAAATCATGCAAAATTTTGAAAACCTTGAGATGCCGTAAAAAGGGCATCAAAAACACAAAATCGGCTAGTTTTATTCGGTTAGATGTTTCGAAATCTAATAGTGAGTATTGTTTTTATATGACCAGGTGGTTGCTGTTCTGAGGATTTCAAAGATGTAGATGTTGTCAGTGTTCTTCCTCAGTGTTCAGCTTCTAGTACAGTTGACTCGTTGGCAATGGAAATGGTTAGCGACCATACATTGAAGGGTCGACCTTTTTCTAACTCAAGAATTAAGTCTCAAGACGACATCTCCTTAGATTATGACAGTGGCATTGACAGTATAACTACACCATCATCAGTGTTTGAGTTTCAGAAGGCAGAGCGAAGAGCGGTTCTTGCACCTTTTTCCAAACCAGCACCTTCAAAATGGGATGATGCCCAGAAATGGATAGCAAGCCCAACTTCCAACCGGACTAAGAACGGGCAGCCTCATGGGCAGGGTGGAGTAGGATTGCGAAAAATTAATCAGTTTGGCTATGGAAGCAGACAAACATCGATGAAAGTTGTTGTTGAAGTTCCGGACCTGACATTGATTCCTTTTGAAGAATCACTGAGCCAGGAAAGCAGGGCAACTGGAGGGCCAAAGCTTGTCCCATGGGAGGGTGATCCATATGCAAGTACTATTTCGTATAACAACACAATTGAAAATTGTGTCAAAGAATCAGCAAGTAAGACTATTTTAAGTGATTAATGATGGAAATATTAAACAATTATGGTACTTTAAACCTTTGCATGGCTAGAATGGGATTGAATTACTTTCAAGGCCAATTATTAATTTCGGTTACTGTTTTTTAGACCTACTTATCACATGATATGCAGACCAAAATCTTTGTAGAGCAGTGTAGTGTATGGTACATGGAACTGAAAGACAATATAATTAGTTTCAACACAGTAGGGCTCATGTCATGAAGTCATCACAAAACGTAATTGGTCAAACAAACTTGATTTTGGAAGTCAACATGTTAAATTTCCGAAACATGCCTATGGATTGTTTTGTGTAAATTTCTGTATCTGCTTTATGCGAATAATCTTTTGTTTTAGTTCAGTGGATTACAATAAGACTTCATCTCTGTTGTATAAATTTTGAACCTACAAATTTTAGAGGAAGTATATAATAAGGTAAAAGTCTCCTATAATATTTTACTTTCTACTTAACTTTTATAGTCTATATTAGTTGTGTAATAGATGCTGTGCAATAGCTTATAAGATATCTTATTTCTTGCATTTCCACTAGAGAAAGTCTGTTTATTTTAGTGTCAGATTTTCATTGTGGCTTTTAAAATATGAAAATATTAACTGACATTTATGAAATGAAGTTTAATTTGTGACTTATGCAGTTAATCTGAGCCAGCACGATTCATCTCTGTCCATCCATAGTGCAACAACAATTATACCACCCCCTTCAACTGCTAGATCAGTATCAATGAGAGATACGGGTACAGAAATGACTCCTATTGCTAGCCAAGAGCCTTCAAGGACCGGAACTCCAGTGAGGGCAACGACACCTATACGTAGTCCAACCTGTTCACAGCCATCGAGTCCAGGAAGAGCTTCATTAAGTCCATATCATCCCAATAATGTGTCAGATTCCACTAAAAGGGAATTGTCCGAAAAGGAGATGCAGATGAAAACGAGGAGGGAGATTATGCTTCTTGGAACTCAGCTGGGTAAGATGAATATTGCAGCCTGGGCTAGCAAAGAAGAGGAAGAAAATGATGCTTCTACTTCCCTAAAAAATCTTGGACAGGAGCAGCAAGCTAAAAGTTTGATTGAGACACGTGCAGCTGCTTGGGAGGAGGCAGAGAAAGCCAAGTGTATGGCCAGGTGGTTTATTGTAATCCTTTAGTGGCTTTTGTACATGTGAGATTTCTTTTGTGAGATTTCTTTCGCGACATAATTCAGACTACCAGTCCATAAATCTTTATTACGAAGCAGGGATTACTTTTTGTTACCTCAGCCTATGGCATTCCTTGGTATCGCAAATTCTTTCACCTTCTGGACTTGCAGCACTGTTAAATCTTTCAGTGGTTCTATTGGTTTCAGCCAAATTTTATTAACCTTGGCACTAAATTACTTCAAAACTCTTAAACTATATTCCAATCCCTCGGAAATGCTAATGTTAGATAGAAATTTATAATTGGAGCCACAGAAACATACATATGCAGGCATACCTATACCTGCTTGACATTTCAGTGTTGGGAAGTAGCTGATGTTTATTTTATATTCAGGTTCAAGCAGGAGGAGATCAAGATACATGCATGGGAAAACCATGAAAAAGCAAAGACTGAAGCTGAGATGAGAAAAATTGAGGTGAGGTGTATGCTTCCATACTGAAATCTGTATAATTGTGGTCAAACTTTAATGTTCTAATTAAGACTTTTGATCTCAAATGTTGAATGGTGGAAGAAGTTGCATTTGGAGTTTGGATACTGATCTGTCTGAATGGTTTATAGTTTGTGTAAATTTCAATACTGCCGCTTTTCATGTATAATGAGAAGTTGGTCACTGATTTTTTTTTTGCATACTAATAATCAAAAGTGGAACAAATTGCTATTTCCATGCATCAGTTGTGCTAGACATGTTCTCAACTATTTTGATAATGAAAGATATTTGATTCCTGTCTTGCTTTAATCTGCTCTCGTGATGACCTATATAGTTTCACTTTTTACTCTATCGGTTGCGTTGTTTTAGTAGTTCTGGTGTGATTCAAATGCTACTGTCTGCCATCAGCTGTTTCTATTCAAGAAAAATTACGGTAGTTGGATGCAAGTTATTCAGGTGATGAAATTCCTTCATTTCTTTCAGGTAGAGGTGGAGAGAATGAGTAGTCAAGCACATGATAAGCTTATGAACAAGCTAGCTGCTGCAAGGCTTAAAGCTGAAGAGAAGCGGGCAGCAGCAGAATCCAAGAGAAACCGCCAAGCGGCTAAAACTGAAAAGCAAGCAGAATACATTCGCAGAACTGGTCGAATACCTTCCTCATTTTCTTGCTGTGGTTGGTGGCGCTCTTAAATATATTTTATCACCTTATGGCCAACCCGGAATCACTCAAAATGCATGTACTTAAGGTATTCATTGTGACTGTATTTGTATCCAAGTGTCGTGAAATTTCTGTAGAAACTCAACCCACATCTTAAAAAATAAAATTATTTTGACAGCTTAATTTGTCCAACCTTTCCAACATGTGATATGTAGAAGAAATTTCAGAGAAATTACAAATCTGACAAAAGATTGGATGCAAATAAATATGAAGAACACAGAGAGTGCAAGAATCAACCATCCATAAAAAGTGGATGGTTTAAGCTTGAGACTTTTAAGTTGAGCTGGAACTTTAGCATCGAATATGCTTGGTTCTGTGATTGCATGCCTACGTGGGCTAAATTGTTGGTATTAACACAATACAACGAGCATAACTATGTGTGTACAATACATGTTCTGTTTTGGGAATTCTTTGATGCAGTGACATTTTAATCAGAATAAAAATACTTATTTAAAATTATAGATAATTCGGAGAGAATTGTTACAGCATCAAGTGAGAATGTTTGGAGAGCTTGTTTAAAGAGTGGTAGTTTTTTTTTTGTCAGGCAGAGTGGTAGTTAATGTTGTCAACTTTCTTTCTTGATTCGTAGGCCTAGATAATGCTGCTCCTTGTTGAAGACAAAACTATGTGACTGATTCTCGAAACTGTGCAGCGGAGACTTGTGTTTAGGAATTCATCGTAAAGATGGTCACAGATGGACGTGATGAAAATTCGTACCCAGAAAGATCTATACCTTCAAAGATTGAGTTTCGGAATGTAGTAAACCAACGTCCAGTAGGGAACTAGTGAAAGGAACACTAAATTACTAGACAAAGCTGAACTTTGCAAATGTTGGTGGAACTTTTCTGATGAGAGTTTATGGTACTTTCGTCGGTGAAGACACAAATTTGATTGTGTTAAATATATATGAGTATTGGGTTTCATGTGCTTGAGGTTGACCTCAGGTAAAACCCTGAGGTTAAAACAATTCTCTTACAAATTGATGGGTATTTATGTAAATTATTGAATAAAAATATAGAGTTACAAAAATGTCCCTGCGGGGCCCTAATTTTATAGTACAAATCTCAGGGGAGATTCCTGAGGACAATCTCAGGCCCATTTTTCTGTATGAGTATAATATCATTGAAAGGGCCTTCCCCAACACCTTAAGGTTTTGGATGAAATCTATACTCTTTATTAAAAGCAGAAACCCCCTTTAAATGGTATACCATGTATACCGCGGTATGCACGGTATGCCAATTAATTATTTAATTAATTAATAATAACTTATTTTACTATTTGATCTTACTTTAAAAACTGTTTTTTAAGTGTATAGAAGGACAATAAGAATAAGAACTACTAATGAAACAAGTCCAATTTGAACTAAAATACGGTATGCCAATTAATTAATGTATACAGCGGTATGCAACCAAATATTAATTAATTTAATTAATTAAAATCATAATATTAAATTTTAATTTAATTTAAACTAAAAATTGAAATAAAAGTCGAGAATATAGGATTTAGGGCTTCATTAATTAATATTTAAAATATATCTATAGTAGATTAATAATAAATACAATTAATAATATAACTATTCTCATATTACCAGAGATAAGTTATATGAATTTAATTAAAATAATAAAATTAAATATTAATTTAATTTATTATTGAAATTATATATTAGGAGTCTATTAACTAACAATCGAAATAAAAGTCGAGAATATATTATTATATACAACTTGGTGATTCAAGATTTTATTCATTTAAAAAAGTTAAAATTAAACATTAATTTAATTTATTATTGAAATTATATAACTAACAATCAAAATAAAAGTCGAGAATATATAGAAGGCCAATAAGAATAAGAAATACTAATGAAACAAGTCCTCTCTGAACTAAAATACGTTATGCCAATTAATTAATGTATACCGCGGTATGCAACCAAATATTAATTAATTTAATTAATTAAAATCATAATATTAAATTTTAATTTAATTTAAACTAAAAATTGAAATAAAAATCGAGAATATAGGATTTATGGCTTCATTAATTAATATTTAAAATATATCTATAATAGACTAATAATAAATACAATTAATAATATAGCTATTCTTATATTATTAGAGATAAGTTATATGAATTTAATTAATTAAAATAATTAAATTAAATATTAATTTAATTTATTATTGAAATTATATACTAGGAGTCTATTAACTAACAATCGAAATAAAAATCGAGAATATATTATTATATACAACTTGGTGATTCAAGATTTTATTCATTTAAAAAAGTTAAAATTAAACATTAATTTAATTTATTATTGAAATTATATACTAGGAGTCTATTAACTAACAATCGAAATAAAAGTCGAGAATATATTATTATATACAACTTGGTGATTCAAGATTTTTTTTCATTTTAAAAAGTTAAAAATTAGGAATTTAAGATAATTTATCATAATCCGTGCTTCGCTCATAGTATTAGAACTCTGGTGTTTGTGGAGGTCTCAAGTTCGAATCCCACCACCCCCAATATTCTCAATTTAATCTGGCACTAAGGAATTGCTTCAAAAATGGGCTCTTAGTGACCACTCTTAACTCGTGGGCGTTGCTCCAAAAATGGGCTCTTAGTGACCACTCTTACCTCATAGTAGGCTTGCGAATGAGGGGGAATGTTAAATATATGAGTATAAGATTCTTGAAAGGGCCTTACCCAACACCTTAAAGTTTTGGGTGAAATGGTTTCTAACAGATTGTTCAAAAAAGAATTCACAATGCATTTATATATAGACATTCTAAAATACCATAACCCGTGCCACTTTATGGCTACAATCCTTGATGAACAATGTGGGAGAAAGAGGGGGGGGGGGGGGGGGGGGGTCTTTAAATTTATCACAATCATGCATCATTCACCTACATACAGAAAGTTTTAATGATGAGCACTAGCATGCCGAAATTCCAGACTAACTGACATTTATCTTAGACTAAAAACAAAAAACTGCTAACTACCTCAACCTCTGCCATGCAATCTCTACGCATTTTTTTGCCACTTCCTTAGGAAATAACCATCCGGAGAGGTAGCAAATTGCTACAACTAAAATAAATCCTGAAACACCTCCGATTGCGAAAGGAATACCAATAACAGAGTCCTCTTCATCTTCTGGATCAACTGGATTCTTTCCTGGGTTTTGTCCAGGTACAGGCAAGCAAAGTTTTGATTCGTAGCCACAGAGATCTTCATTTCCTGCAAAGCTGGACTCTGGGAAAGTCAAAAATTGACCTCCAGTAGGTATGTGTCCTGACAACTTATTGAAAGCAACACTAAATTTTGAAAGAAAGGTTAGCGTTGCAAATGATGGTGGGATCGAGCCAATGAGAGAGTTGTTGGACAAATCCAGCGTCTCCAAGCTGGTTATGTTGGATAAAGATTCAGGAATATGACCTGATAAATTGTTATTTGACAGATTCAAAACATGAAGCTGTTTGAGACTTCCAAATTCTTCCAAGATTGGTCCCGTGAGATAATTGGAGCTCAGGTCTAAAGTAGGTGGCAAATTCTGAATCTGATTGTATCGCAGCCCTCTTGCAGTGCTGCTCCTTTTGAAAAGGTAGAAGTCTTTCGAAAGTTCTTCTAGTGGGACAGTCTGATTAATAAGGCTTTCTAGCTTTGTCAAGCATGTCGGGATCTCCTCCGAAAGCATGTTTCTTGACAAATCCAAGTAAAAAAGCAGTTTCATCTTGCTGAAAAAGCTTGGAATATATCCAGTCAACTGGTTCCATGAGAGATCTAAGAGTTGCAATTTAGTGCAACTTTGCAACCAGTTGGGCACAGTACCAGTAAGTGGGCAGTTTGCTATTACAAGAGTCCTGAGGTTGTTGAATTGTAAATATTTATCAGCCGGCATTACTTCATTATGGTAATTAAGGGTAAGAACTAAAAAGCTCAAGTTCTTACAGTGCTGCAGAATATCCAGAGTTGCTGTTAAGTTCTGTAGGCTACAATTGGATAGTGATAAAAAAAAGAGGGATGAGAGATTCTTAAAGCTCTCAGGTAATTGGCTGCTAAATTTATTCCTTGAAAGATCCAAAAATGTTAACTGCTTGCAGGATGAGATAATTTCGGGAAATTGGCCAATAAATAGATTGGAACTAAGGGCAAGGGAGGTTAAACTAACCATGTGAGAACAATTGAGCGCAATGGAACCACTGAGAGAATTGTTGCGAACATTGAGCGAGACAATGCTGGGAGAGCTGGATAAAGAGGGTGGAAAAGAGCCGGTAAATCTATTTGAATTAGCCGAAAATCTCTCGAGTTTTCGAAGGTTGTAGAAAACATCTGGAAAAGTCCCATAGAAGCCATTCAAAGAGATATCAAATTCGATAATATTGGATAGTTTACCAATGGCCGGGCTCAATAGTCCAGTAAACCAGTTGTTGTCAACAGTCAGTTGTCTCAACTTCGGCAACTGAAAGAGTTCTTCAGGCAAGTTTCCATGAAAAAAGTTTGAACCAAGGGAAAGAACCTCTAGAAAGCTACACTTTCCGATGGTGGGAGGAATCTTGTTTGTGAAATAATTAATCGACAAATCCAAAACTTTCAACCTACTTGCAACTCGACATATGTCTTCATTAAAAGAACCCTGTAGCAAGTTGTAGGACAAATCCAGGAACTTCAGAGAAGGTAAACTAATTTCCATAGTTAAATTTCCTTTGAAATTATTGGAGCTCAAGTCAAGAACCTCAAGAAACTCCAAGCTAAAGAGTTCCAATGGTAAATAATCCCAGAAGAAATTACTGGAAAGATTAAGTACCCTGAGGTAATCTAGACCAGCCAAGGATTTGTTAAGCTTACCTTTCAGTCTTTTACGTGGCAACTCTAGGCCAACTACCCTCGAAAACGATATGTTAACGATAGGATTGACATATTCACAAGTAACACCATCCCAAGTACAACAATCAGCAAGAGAATTCCTTCCCCATCCTTCAATCCCAGACTCCAAGTCATCTAAAATTCCAACAAGTGCTGTAAAGTCCTGCGTACTGCAGGTTAGATGTTCAGAAGCTGCGGCTTTTGCTAGAAAACATAGAAATAAAAAAATAGATATCCCCAGTTGATTCCTACTTCTGGTTTTGTTTGGCATGGAGTTAAGTGATGACATAATTTAATTGCAGAGGTTGGTTTATAGGTACAATAATTCTACTTGGCTGTTGAAGATGTATTTTAGCAGTAGTTTAAAATCGTTAGATTGTCCCATAAAAACGGGTGCGTGTTCAAGAAAGCGGGAGTAGTAATTGTTTTGGAGATATTGTATGACTTTTTATTAAGAGAAAAATGTTACTCCCTCCGTCCCTAATTAGTTGTCCAGTTTAACTTTTTAGTGGTCAAATTGACTAACTTTTGACCGAAGATTAAAATTAATCCATTTATTATTTTAAAAACTTAAAATCACATATTAAAATAGATTAGAAGTAGTTTACAATGGTATAATTTTTTTAAATATTTTTCATTATGTAATATATATAAATTTCAGTCAAATTTGAATCAATTTGACCAATAAAAATAGAAACTGGACAACTAATTAGGAACGGAGACCGTAGTATTTGTTAACTCTTAAAATCATGGATGTGTTACACGCACGCACACGCACACGCACACGCACGGACATTAATGATATGTCTCTTAAAATCATGGATGTGTTACACGCACGCACACGCACACGCACACGCACGGACATTAATGATATGTATGAAGGAAACTACTATGTGATGTGTGTTGATTTTATTCATTAACTTTAGAAATTCTCCCACATTTAACTATAGATCATTAAGCCCTTCTATTAATGAATTATTTAATTTTCAAAAAAAAATTATGAGTGTAAGTAAAAACAAACTTACAAATTTATTTTATTTTCATATAATTTGGGTTTAATATTATTTTTTAGTTAAATATCATTTCTTATAATTATTTTTTTTATTAAATACACATAATTTATAACGAACGCATATTTATTATATTTTATAATTTATTAAAAACATACATATATGCATCATTTTTATTGAAAATTTGAATTTCTTTTTATAACTTGTGTTCAACAAATAAATAAATTGAGTCATCATTAGATCCTTATACATAATAAGCGCAAGAACATCTTATCCATAATTTTGATCCCTGTACCATTAAAATAATTTTAACCGTCAAATCTAATATTTTTAAAAATAGACTATTAAGATTATATTATATTAAAAAGAAAATTATAGTATAAAAGGATATAATTAGAAAAGAGAAAATGACCAAAATACCTCAAAATGAGGTACCCATGGCCCAAAATACTGATTTTCAGAAGGGTTGGCCCTCACTACCCACGGGACACGCCAATCACAATAGCGTATCCAAGTACTGTAGCATCTCCCGTCTCTCTCGATTTCTCTCCCGTCTCTCTCGTTTCTCTCGAATCTGTCCACCTTTCCCGAACACTCTTTGCTCTCTCCGACCACCTCCATTTCTTATGAGCACACCAAAACAATCATCGCACCTTGCTCTCCATTTTGCCCAATCAATTTAACGAAATCTGGTCCCGTAGGGACTTGCACGAGCTCGCCGAAAAATCGAGGAGAGAGGCTAGGATTTGATTTGGGGGTTGAAAATCCGGCAAAACAAATGGTTTGAAATGGGTATGGATGTGTAGATCGTCGAAATACGATTCAAATGATATATATTTCATAAACGGAAAGTTATGGAAAAGATATGAACAGCGCTCGCCGGATTTCTATCCACAATCGCCTGCAAATCGTCAAAGAGGGGAGAGACGCACAAATTGATGAATGTTATGCAAAATTTACGCAAGCGCACGTTGTCACAAGTAATATATGATTAAATCAAGTTCGTTCCCACAGAGATCTAAAATGGTGTTCAATTTAATTAATGTACCTATGCACCGATGTATGGTTTTTATCCACTGCTAAGACAAATAACAAATTGGATTTTTATTAACTACTAAATTAATTATCAAACTAAAGATTAACTAATTAAAGAGATTAAAGTTGAATTACTAATATGAGAATAAAACATGGAATCCTAGTTTCATCATCTACTTCACTTAGAGTTGCAGCCTTTAATTAAAACATGCGATGGGTTTGATATCTGATCGAATAACACGAAAAGAGTAAAAGTTACCTCTCGGTATACTAGTACCAATCTACGCATACATCCACAAAAGAGATAGAAGACGAGTAGGCACCTATTATGTTTAGACCCTATATCTCTATAGAATTTGAAAACATAAAGGTTGAAGCACAAGTTATCCACTTAGATCACATAGGGTAGCATAATATCTCTATTGATGCCACAAATCATGATGTCAAACACCAACCTATCCTATGCTAGCATGGCAAGTTCTAAATCTCAAGATCCACTCTCGCTTCACAAGAGATTAACAATTCAATTTAGATGTTAGCTACGCATCTAAAAGCATTAAGATTAACCATACGAGGATACCAGTATTCTCCACACATAAATCTTTAAGGCATGCAAACTACTAAGCTACATAGATAAATCCACTAGGATCCCACGACAACGATTAGTCCATAATTGAACCATTCATCGTCATGAGATTTGATGAAAACATGGTATAAAACAAGATATGGAAGAAAGAAGTAATAATATTATTAAAACGAAGAGTTGAGAAAACAAATCTATAATCCAAAGTAACACAAAGGATGAAGTAGATCTAGATCCTTGCTTGTCACGAGCGTTGAATCCTTCTCTCCTTTTCTCCCTTGCAGATCTAAGCTATGTTACAATAATAAAAACTATGATAATCCCGTGTTTACAAGGGTTGGGATGTGTTTATATAGGCTCTAGACACCTTGCCCAGCAAGAAAATACCCTAAAATACATCTAAAATTCGATTTAGGAGTCAGAAATCACGTAGAAATCAATTCCAGCTCGAAAAGGGCAAATCTGTAATTTCTCCCGCACCTCTTGGTGCATGATGCGCCGGGGCTGATGCATGATGCGCCGGCACTTGCTGCGTAAAAAACTGATGTGCTCCCGTTTTGTGAAAACTGATTTTTCTTGCCTTTTTTCGCCTTTTCCTTCCGTTCCTTTTGCATGAGCTCCCGTCTTTCATTCTTAATGACTTGTATACTTCTTAGGAGTTGACATTAGCCACCATTCTTCATTCCATATCATCAATCCACTCCACAAAACGCTCCAGAACCGACGGAAATTCCACCTTTAATTGATATTTCTTCAACCCTGCACATTTACTCAAAACACATAAAAAATACAACAAACTTGAGAACAAAGCAATCAATTTAAGCCGAATTAGAATGTTCCAAGTAGATATAAAATCCACTTATCACACCCCCAAACTTAAACCGATGCTTGTCCTCAAGCATATACAATTACAACTAACTAACTAACTAGTACCACTTCCGTAGGTGATCACGGTTGCATTTGGCATTTGCAACAAGCCCTTTAAACCCCTAGGTAGCCCTAGTGGACGAGTAAGGTCTCGTGAGGGCCTATTGCGAATGTACCCACAAAATCCAATTAACCTAATGCAATGCAATGCATGAATGCAACTAATATGAAAATGCAAAGACCCCCTTCAAACTCACCAAAACCAACTAACAAGCAGATATCTCAAAGAATGCAAATAAATCCAAGCAGAGCTCGACTAAGTCCCCGTATACTAACAGTACATGAACAGAAACGTGCGTGTGTGCAATGCTCATCAGAAATACTCCCAAAACTAGGTCAAAAATCATACATGCCCTTCGCCAAGACAATCACAGGTTTATAAATAGAATAGACTGTAGACACTTCATAACTTAGAAACACCTCCATCCTCATTCAAGTTAGCCAGGTATTCATGCTTTATTACTACACTACAACACATAATACTATAAACAATATGCATGCTTATTTAACCGTGCAATGAGTGAGACCCCAAAAGGCTTATACAATAATACCCATGTAGCGAGTGTTAGGTCAGCAATCCCAAACCACAAGAGCTTTAGGTTACTAGGACTAAGTCCCCCCAGACTTAATTACTCGAGTATTAAAGAGCTCACCCTGGTTAATTTTGCATATAACAATTGGACTTTTGACTCTCTTTTTTTTCTACTACTTTTTTTTTTTCATGCAATCTGGAATGAGCCTTTCTCATTTCCAACCCTAGACTACTCATATAAATATGAGCTGGCTACTAGCCAATTGACACCTAGCCATTATTCAACAAATATTAACAACTAGCATGAAATCCCTGGTTTCCCCCAAACTTAGACTTTAGTGCTCCTACGCCATCAAGGGAATAACGAAAATTCTAAATTTAATCAGGTGATTAAATCTCAAAACATCCAAACAAGCATAACCTCAACCTAGCCCAAAAGCAAACAATGAGACTGTGTAAAAATTTTGTTCCCGTAACATGCAAGTCAATTCCTATGAACTATAAATCAACCCTCTACTCATCATCATCACACTCAATTAAACATCTACCTACCAATCAGAATCAGCTCATCCTAAGGGATCATGAAATATGCATGCCATGAAAATGCAACTAAAATGAACTCACATGGTATACGAAAATAAAATAACAGAATATCATATATGAAACAAACGTAGATAACACGAACATACATATGCATAATTTACTACTACTAATATGCAAAGCATGAAATCCTACATGAACACATAATACAACAACAACTACTAATCCCTCAAACCACCCCCAAACTTAAAATATTCAATGTCCGCATTGAATGGAAGTAATTACGAGGGATAGTAGAAAAATACCCCAAATAATCAAGAACACACAACCCTAATAATGCAAGAACACAATTCGTAATATTAAAATAAAAGGAAGAAATATACCTCAAATACGAACCAGAGAGGTGAAACTTGCAATTAAAAATCCCCCAAACTTGAATCTTGAAGCCTTGAAATTAATTGGAATGAGGTAGGATTTGTGTGTATATGTAGGTGTATATAAAGATGGGTATATGTAATTTAGAGATGAAAAAGGATTTTGGGGAGTGAATTAGATGAAGGATAGAATTTAGGGGTGTTGGGGTTTTAGATTTGAGATTGAATATGGAGTGTGGGTTGTTGTTGTAGAAGTAAAATAGATGAAGATATATGAGATGAATGAGAATTAGGCTAATAATTGGAATTATATGAGTAATATGAGTTTTTCACTCATACAAAACCACAAGAAAGAAAAAAAAACTGCTCCAAAAATTTCCTATGCAGGAGCCTGGGGCGCTTGAGGCGCGGCTAGGGCGCATGATGCGCGGCCCTGAGTGGCGTGTTGGCGCTCCTGCGCGCTTGGACGCCTGATGCGCGCTTGTCTACTGCGTGTCTGCGGCGCTCCTGCGCGCGGCTGGCGCATGATGCGCTGGCGCGTACTGAAATTCTGATTTTTTTTTTTGAATACAATACAAAGAGGATACAAGGCTTGGGTTGCCTCCCAAGAAGCGCTTCTTTAACGTCAATAGCTTGACATTACTTCCTCAACTCAAGGTGGGTTCAAAAGAATAACCGAACCGTTCTCAACAGAAAAACCATTCATGCGAACGTTGACATCTTGTTTGATTGCTTTCCACAAATCTCTTCCTTCAGACTTCAACTTGATTTTTCTACCCAACGGCCTAATATTCTTCTTTTTCTTCTTCACTCCTCTAAGGTGCTTTTTCGACTCGAACGGCTGAACAAAAATTTCTTCTTCCTTATCATCGGGTTTCCACCGTCGCAACACGTTATCATGCCCCTCTTCAAAAATCACTAGCTCATTATTCAAAAGGACATACCTCAAACGTGGTGGAAGTTTCCCAAGCTTGACATTCGAAAGATCTTGAATTGAAGAATTGTCCGACTTCTCGCTCAGCAACTGATCAAACTTCTGTCTCTGACCCGTATCAACTATTTCCACACTAAAACACTCTTCATCCTCCGTTGGAAATTTCATGGCTTTGAACACATTAATGGTAACACTCTGATCTTGCACCCTCATTGTAAGCTCTCCTTTTTGCACATCAATCAAAGTCTTTCCTGTAGCCAAGAACGGTCTTCCCAAGATTATGGGAATTGATAAGTGGATTTTATATCCACTATTTACCTTCCGTTTGGACTTTAATCGTTTGCATGTTCTCAAGTTTCGTTGTCATTTGATCCGTTTTTGTGTAAATTGTGTAGGTGGTGTCGTGAAGTTGTTACGGTGTTAAAATGGTGATTTGGGTGGTGTGAAATGAATTTTTAGATGTGTGAAGAAAAGTTGATTCAAAGTGCAAGAGTTGTGGAATGATTTTTTTGCTAAGTGGAAGAGTTAAAGCAAATTAAAAGGTGAGGTTCAATGAAGGAAAACAGCATGCGGCTTAGCATTCCAGGAGATGTGGGGCGCCATTGCGCGTGTGTTGGGAGCCATGGCGCGCAAGGGTGTGATTCCAGGAGCTTCCAGGCGCCGTTGCGCGGAGTTGGAGCGCTGTTGCGCGTAGGAGGTGGGAGCAACGGCTCGAGGAGAGGCGCAATAGCGCGCGCGGGGTTGAAATCCAGGGACTTTTGAGCGCTATTGCGCGTATGAGAGGCGCAGCTGCGCGGCCTTGGCTCTGTGAGAGGCGCTATGGCGCAGTGTGAGGCGCTCTTGCGCGTTGGCCATGCGCTATGGCGCTTGGTTGGGTTTTTTTGGCTGATTTCTGTTCTCTATTTCGGGTCACAAATGTTTGGGCCTATTTTTTTTAGGGTAACAACTGAATCTTTATATGTAATTTAGAGACCCAAAAGCATTATCTATCGTTGTTCTTAGTTTTTCTTAGCAACTATCAACACTTTTCATCTAGATTTCAAGAACAATTTCAAGGAATTTCTCCAAGCTAGTGACAAGCAAGGATTATTCTTTGGAACCTTTGTACTCTTCTATTTTGGGGATTTATTTCTAAACCTTATTTCTTCTTCCATATTTACTTGTTTATTTTAGAATTATGTTTTCCATAGAACCCATGATGGCAATTAGGTCAATTATGGGCTAATTCGTTATCATGGGGTTTTAATGGATTTTGCTATGGATTCTAGAAATTGAGTGTATTTATGCCTTGGTGTGTGATTGAATGTATTGATTGCCTAGTATGTTTATGCTTATTCGTTATAAGTGCGTCGCGAACACTTGTAATTGTTTGTTTAATCCTAGTGAATGCGAAAGTGGATCTAGGGTTTAGAACAATTCATGCTAGCATAGGTTTTTGCATGTGAAAAACATGTATTAATTTGTGATGTAATTCTAACCGTCTTGCATCGACTATGTGATTTAATGGGTGCTTGATTTTCAACCGGTATGTGTTCAATTGCTATAGACATATAGGGACTACACATATTTGGTGACTACTTGACTTCTATCAATTGTGGATGATCGGTAGGATGGTATATGCACAACGAAAGTCGGTGTGTATCAGTTTAGTGCATCTAATCAGTAATCAACTCTGTCACATGCTAGGCTAAAGGGCATAAGATTCTAGATGAAGTAGTTAATGAAATTGAAATCCCATGTTTGTTTCTTATAAATTAATCCTTAAGTTATTTTCTCGTAATTGGCTTAGTTGGTAATTAATCATTAGTTAAATCAAAACCAATATTGTGATTGTCTTAGCAGTGAGTGTAAATCATAAGCTGGTGCATAAGTGAACATAACGAACAATTTGAGTCTCTGTGGGAACGAATCCTATTTACCATATATTACTTGTTGACCACGTTCTCTTGCGTGAATAAGTGCGAACAAGTTTTTGGCGCCGCTGCCGGGGACTCGGTTCATTATTTGTTTAGTTTATGATCTTGTCATCAATTTGGATTAAATTCACTGACTCAGACGTTTTTCTCACTCATTTACTTTGTGGTTTCTCAGGTACTATCTTGAGCGTGTATGCTTACTCGATCTCAAGCTCGTAAAGAAAATCTGGAAGAAGAGAAGCACGAAGAGGAATTAGTGGAGGACAGTGAAGAAGAGTTGGAAGTTACTGGAGAAATGGCAGATAACAAGGCGCTGAAGGAATATTCTCAGCCCAAGATCAATGATATTCAGTCGAGTATTGTGCGGCCGGCTATTGCTGCAAATAATTTTGAGATCAAGCCGGGCACGATCCAAATGGTCCAGAACTCAGTCCAGTTTGGGGGTTCACCTGTTGAGGATCCCAACATGCATATCAGGGACTTCATTGAGATCTGTGACACGTTCAAAACCAACGGAGTTTCTGAGGACGCTATCAAGCTAAGGTTGTTTCCCTTCTCTTTGAGAGACAAAGCAAAAAGCTGGTTGCATTCACTTCCAGCAGGTTCCATCACTACATGGGAAGATCTGGCACAAAAGTTCTTGACTAAATTCTTTCCTATGGCAAAGACTGCTGCCATGAGGAATGCTCTTACACAATTTAGTCAGCATTCTGGTGAATCACTGTGTGAAGCTTGGGAAAGGTACAAGGAGATGCTCCGGAAATGTCCCCATCATGGGATGCCGAATTGGATGGGTTAAGTCATTCTCGAGCAATGCTTGATGCAGCATCTGGAGGAGCTCTGTGGGCCAAAAGCTATGAAGAGGCCTATGACATGATTGAAATGATGGCTGCAAACGAGTATCAGAATCCGACACAGCGTATTCCACAAGGTAAGGTTGCAGGTGTACTTGAAATGGATGCCACAACAGCTATAGCAGCTCAGCTACAGGCTCTAACCATGAAAGTGGACTCATTGGCTAAGGTGGGGGTTCAACAAGTCGCCATGGTCTGTGAATTGTGTGCGGGGGCTCATGACACTAATCAATGTGCAATTTCTAGTGAGTCGGCACAGTTTGTCAGCAATTATCAGAGGCCGTCACAACTTGCTCCCAATACATATCATCCCAACAATAGGAATCATCCTAACTTCAGTTGGAGCAACAATCAGAATGCTGTGCAACAACCATCTCAGGGTCAGCAGTATAGTTCAAGGCAGTTCAACAATTCGGGTTATCAACAACCCTATGCCCAAAGGCCACCATACAATCCACCTGGATTTCATCAACAACCATCAGGAAGTCATGTGCATTCGAATGAGAAGTCAGAAATGGAAGAATTGCGAATGATGTACAAGAGTCAAGCAGCATCTCTGAAAACTCTTGAAAATCAAATGGGCCAACTGGCCAATGCTCTTTTGAACAGACCTCAAGGGCAATTACCTAGTGACACGGAAGCTAATCCGGGTAAAAAGGAGGTCAAGGAACAGATTCATGCTGTTACGTTACGTTTTGGAAAGGTTACAGATGATCTGGGAGTCAAAAAGCAGTTTAATGAAGAACTTGAAAATGCTGTGAACAGTGATGTGGACGCGGGCGCGTCTGAGGGGTCTAACCGGTCTTCTAATTCAGCTCTTTCGGTCATTAAGAAGGCATCAGGTGAGGAAGAAAAGGAGAAGTCGGATGGGAAAATAGGTTCAAACATTACGGAAGCTAGCAAAGAAGTTTTTCCGCCTCCGCCATTCCCTAAAAGGCTTCAGAAGCAGAAGTTTGATAAGCAATTTGCAAAGTTCTTGGAAGTGTTCAAAAAGTTGCACATAAATCTACCATTTGCTGAAGCACTTGAACAAATGCCAAGTTATGCCAAGTTCATGAAGGGCATACTTTCGAGGAAATTGAAGCTCGAGGAGTTAGAGACCGTCGCTTTGACGGAGGAGTGCAGTGCTGTCTTGCAACAAAAGTTGCCACCTAAGCTGAAGGATCCGGGGAGTTTTACCATACCGTGCATCATTGGAAATTTGTCTTTTGACAAGTGTTTGTGTGATTTAGGGGCAAGCATCAACCTCATGCCCTATTCGGTTTTCTTGCAACTTGGTCTTCCGGAGCCTAAGCCTACCAACATGTCACTTCAGTTAGCTGATCGCTCAGTTACCTACCCTCGAGGAATTGTAGAAGATGTTCTGGTAAAAGTGGACAAACTCATCTTTCCAGCGGATTTCGTCATACTTGATTTTGAAGAAGACAAGAAAATCCCTATCATCCTTGGGAGACCATTCTTGGCCACGGGGCAAACCTTGATTGACGTGCAAAAAGGGGAACTTACGATGAGGGTACATGACCAAAATGTCACCTTCAATGTTTTCAAGGCTATGAAGTTTCCAACTGAAGAAGAGCAATGTTTGAAGATAGATTTGGTGGAGTCAGCAGTGCAATCTAAAATTGAGCATCTGCTCTTGAATGACACATTGGAAAAAGCACTGATTAGTGATTCTGTATTGGAAGAATATGAGATAGATGAGCAACTGCTACTTCTTGATGCTACTCCATGGCAAAGGAAATTCGAGAGACCAGTGGAATCTTTAGGTCTATCTGAATTGAAGGGGTCACATCAGCGGTTGAAACCATCCATTGAAGAAGCTCCAACTCTAGAGCTCAAACCACTACCTGATCACTTAAGGTATGCTTCTCTTGGTGAGTCATCTACTTTACCTGTGATTATTGCTGCTAACTTGTCAGATTCTGAGGAAGATAAGCTCTTGAGAGTTCTTAGAGAATTCAAATCAACTATTGGATGGACTATAGCAGACATCAAGGGAATTAGTCCAGCTTACTGTCAACATAAAATTCCTTTAGAAGAAGGGAGTAAACCAACAGTGGAACATCAGAGACGTCTAAATCCGATCATGAAAGAAGTTGTGAAGAAAGAAATTATCAAATGGTTGGATGCAGGGATTATCTATCCCATTTCTGATAGTTCATGGGTAAGCCCAGTTCAATGTGTGCCGAAGAAAGGTGGCATGACGGTAATCACCAATGAGAAGAATGAACTTATCTCTACTCGCACAGTCACTGGTTGGAGAATTTGTATGGACTACCGGAAATTGAACAAGGCCACTAGGAAGGATCATTTTCCTTTGCCCTTTATTGATCAGATGCTGGACAGACTTGCAGGTCAGGAGTACTATTGCCTGTTGGATGGATATTCGGGGTATAATCAAATCTGTATTGCTCCTGAAGATCAGGAGAAGACGACTTTCACATGTCCATTTGGTACATTTGCTTTTCGGCGAGTCTCTTTTGGTTTGTGTGGTGCACCTGCTACTTTTCAGAGGTGTATGATGGCTATCTTTTCAGACATGATTGGCAAGACAGTAGAAGTTTTCATGGATGACTTTTCTGTAATCGGTCTCTCTTTCGATGAATGTTTGAATAATCTGGGTGCGGTTCTGAAAAGATGTGTGGAGACTAATCTAGTACTTAACTGGGAGAAATGCCACTTCATGGTTCAGGAGGGAACTATTCTTGGGCACAAGGTGTCACGAAGAGGTCTAGAGGTGGATAAGGCAAAAATAGAGACAATTGAAAATCTTCCACCACCTATTTCAGTGAGAGGGATTCGTAGTTTCCTTGGTCATGCAGGTTTCTACAGGCGTTTTATCAAAGACTTCTCAAAAATCTCCAAACCATTGTGTAAGCTCTTGGAAAAGGATGTTCCTTTTAAATTTGATGAAGAATGTTTGACCGCTTTCGAAACTCTGAAAAAGAAATTGGTTTCAGCACCAGTGATCATTGCTCCCGATTGGAGTGAACCTTTCGCTATGATGTGCGATGCTAGCGATTATGCAGTGGGGGCTGTTCTCGGTCAAAAGAAAGACAAAGTGTTTCATGTGATCTATTATGCAAGCAAGACTCTTAATGATGCTCAGTTGAACTACACTACCACTGAAAAGGAGCTGTTGGCCATAGTCTATGGTTTTGAAAAATTTCGTTCTTACTTGCTAGGTACAAAGGTAATGGTGTACACGGATCACGCGGCTATTAGATATCTGCTCTCTAAAAAGGACTCCAAACCTCGTTTAATTCGTTGGGTACTTCTGTTACAAGAATTTGATGTGGAGATTAAGGACAGGAAAGGGACAGAGAATCAAGTAGCTGACCATCTTTCTCGTCTGGAGGACTTTGGTAAATCTTCTCGAGACAGTACCGTCATTAATGAATTCTTCCCGGATGAGCAATTGTTTAGGGTGCAAGAAGAGGAGCCCTGGTACGCAGACATTGTGAACTTTCTGGTTAGTCAAGTTATTCCATCAGAATTTTCCTATGCACAAAGGAAGAAGTTCTTGCATGAAGTTAAATGGTATCGTTGGGACGAACCATATCTGTTTAAACAGGGAGCTGATCAGATTCTTAGAAGATGTGTGCCGTACAGTGAAACAGAGGCTATTCTGAGGGATTATCACGCCACGACATATGGTGGCCACTATGGAGGTGAAAAGACTGCTACTCGTATTCTTCAAGCAGGGTTCTATTGGCCTTCTCTTTTTAAGGATGCTCATCAGTACGTCTTAAGGTGTGATCGTTGTCAGCGTGTTGGTAACATTTCGAGGAGGGATGAGATGCCCCTTAATGTAATGTTGGAAGTGGAAATTTTCGATGTTTGGGGAATTGACTTCATGGGACCCTTTATCTCTTCATGCAACAATCAATATATCTTGCTGGCAGTTGATTACGTCTCCAAATGGGTTGAGGTCAAAGCACTTCCGACAAATGATGCCCAAGTCGTGCTTAATTTCCTTCAGAAGAACATCTTCACCAGATTTGGTACTCCTCGAGTCATTATCAGTGACGAAGGCACTCATTTTTGCAATCGCAAGTTCACTAATCTTATGGCCAGATACAATATCAATCATAGGGTAGCTACAGCATATCATCCTCAGACCAATGGCCAAGCTGAAGTGTCTAATCGGGAAATCAAGCGTATTCTAGAAAAGGTGGTGAGTCCTACAAGAAAGGATTGGTCTCTGAAACTCGATGAAGCCGCCTGGGCTTATCGAACGGCATATAAAACACCTTTGGGAATGTCTCCGTATCAGCTTGTCTACGGGAAAGCTTGTCACTTGCCGGCGGAATTGGAGCACAAGGCCTATTGGGCTTTGAAAAAGCTAAATTTCGATCTTACAGCCGCGGGTGAGAAGAGAATGGTGCAACTCCATGAGATGGATGAGTTTCGCTTGCAAGCCTATGAGAACAATAAACTCTACAAAGAAAAAGTGAAGAGATGGCATGATCGTCGTTTAGTCAACAAGGTATTTGTTCCTGGACAACCCGTGTTGTTATTTAATTCTCGCCTTCGTCTATTTCCAGGCAAGCTTAAATCGAGATGGTCAGGGCCTTTTGTTGTAAAAACCGTGTTTCCGCATGGAGCGGTTGAGATTTTTGAGAAATCACCTGATCAGTCATTCAAAGTAAATGGTCAGAGATTGAAACCGTACTTTGGTGAGGTATCGAATCGTGGGGCTGAAACCGCGGTTCTTGCAATTACTGAGTAAATCATGGAAGTCACGTCAAGCTATTGACGTAAAAGAAGCGCTTCGTGGGAGGCAACCCACGTGTTTGGTGTATTCTTTGAAAAAAAAAAAAAAAAAAAAATTAGCAGGGGGAACCAAGCGCAATAGCGCCCATTTGAAGCGCCACAGCACTTGGCGACCCAGACTTCCAGGGCAGAACCCGCGCAACTGCGCCAGTTTCGTGCGCTATAGCGCCTTGAGAGGCTCATTCCAGGAGCCTGTGCGCGCAACAGCGCCTCCTTATGCGCAATGGCGCTACCCTGTTCTAAAAAAAAAAAAAAAAAAATATAGAAAACCGTGTGTAAACAAAAGACCCAGCCACTCCATACATACATACACCCACATCTTTTACACTCATAAACCTAAAATTCTCTCTACCCAAAATCTATACCTCACCCATTTTCTAAATTCAAACCCTACATTTTCCAAACCCATCTCAAATCCTATCCCACTAATTATCTCTACATAATTACCTATACACACAAATCCCCTCTTTATTCCAAATCATTCAACTTCCATACAAGCTTCAAGATTTCTCTAATTCAAGTTTGGGGGAGTGATTTCAAGGTTCTCATCTTCAATTCAAGTGGTAATATTCTCTTTTAATTTACTTATTTAGTGAATTAATTTGTTGGAATTGGGATTTTGTGTGTGGAGATATATTGTGGATTTTTTGTGTTTGTTGAAATTGTGTTGTTCAAAGAGTGGTATGGCTCCCAAAAGAGTTCGTGTGGCTAGTAGTAGTAGTTCGGAGGAGGAGGTGCAACCGAATTATGATGTGGATAAATTTGTTTCTAAGGCGGCTCAAGATGAGTTCGAAAATTTATTAACGAAGGCCGTTGTTCAGGAGAGGGGTTTTGAGCCTTCGGGTGAGGATGGTGAATTGAGAGATATGGTGAATGAGTTAGGTTGGGTGATGTTTTGTGCTAAGCCGGTGGCAGTTCCCTTGAGCATTGTTAGGGAATTTTATGCCAATGCGAAGGATGACAAGAATGGAATCACTATGGTTAGGGGGCAGGCAGTTGCTTATAAGCCTGGGTATATCCGGCGTGTTTTGTCTCAATCACCGAAGCCTAGGAATGTTGAGGATTGGGGGCAGAAAACTAGGGATGATGTTGACCTAGATGCTATCATAGCGGGGATGTGTATCCCGGGTACGGTTTGGAGGTATAAGGCAGGTTCTACCACGCCGAGTACATTTTCGGCAGCTGCTTTGACGAGGTATGCCCGAGCTTGGTTCTTGTTTATTTGTGCTCGTGTAATGCCTACTACTCATGTTACTGATGTTAGTGTTGAGCGTGCCATCATTCTGTGGGGTATTTTGAACGGGAAGTATATTGATCTGGGAGAATTAGTCTATCAAAATATCTTGAAGTTCTTAAAGGGTGGTACGACAGGCGGGATCCCACATGCAGTCATTATCGCTGAGTTGTGTGTTCATGTGGGTGTTCGTTGGCATAGTGATGAGACGCTGCTCAGGCCGAGGGGTTCTATCAAGCACGCGGCTATTAATAAGATGGCGGAGTGGTCGGGTGGTGTTCCTCACCCGAGGGGTCTTGGTTATGTTGAGATTTTTGAGGGGGGTGGTGCTCCACCACCGGTTGAGCAGGTACCTCCACAGCCACACCTAGACCGAGCGGGACCTTCTCAGGCACAGACGAGTCAGGGTACTGTGGTTTTTAGTGATGCTCAGTTCAGACGCATGTTGAGGCATCAGGATACTACGAATGCCATGTTACACAGATTTGCTACAGACTTGACTCAGTCATTGGATGGAGTGTACCAGCAGCAGGGTTTTCAGGTCACATGGCCTATCTTTGGAGCGCACCACGTCTATCCACCACCAGATACACCACCCGAGGAGGGTGACGATGCCGACGACTAGGGGAGTATCTCTTGTACCCTTTAATTTTACCTTCAATGAGGGCATTGAAATTTTTAAGTTTGGGGGTGATTTTAGGGTAGCAAGAGTAGTTGCATTGCATATAGTTGCATATTCATGCTAGTTCATGTTAGTATTTTTGCATTTAGTTTGCCATGCCATTTAGATTGCATTTAGGATGCCATGTCATATAGCTTTAATTAGGATTTATTATCATGTTGTTCATGCATTTCATGCATTTTATATGATTCCATATGAGTGTCTGTTTCTGGCTCGATAGGTCGACGTTAATTTGAGTGTGATGACAATGAGTAGAGGGGTGATTTAAGTACTTACGAAATTGACTTGCATGTGTCGGGAACACAATCTTTTCACGGTCTCACTGTTTGCTCTTGGGCTAGATCGAGTCATACCTTGTTTGGCTGTTGAGATTTAATCACCTTTTTATATCTAGAATTTTCGTTATTCCCTTGATGGCGTAGGAGCACTTAAGTATAAGTTTGGGGGAAAGCAGGGATTTCATGCTAGTTGTATTAATTGTTAAATAATGGCTAGGTGTCAAATGGCTAGTAGCCGGCTCATATTTATATGAGTAGTCTAGGGTTGGAAATGAGAAAGGCTCATTCCAGATCGCGTAAAAAAAAAAGAAGAAAAAAAAGAAAAAAAAAAGAAGAAAAAAAAGAAGTCATATTAATAATTTAAATGCATAATTAACCACGAGTGAGCTCTTTAATACTCGAGTTATTAAGTCTGAGGGGACTTAGTCCTAGTGACCTAAGGCTTTTATAGTCTGGGATCCACTGGCCCAACGCTCGCTACATGGGTATTATTGTATAAGCCTTTTGGGGTCTCATTCATTTCACGGTTAAATAAGCATGCGTCTTGTATATAGCGTCGTAGTAATATAGCATGAATCCTTGTCTACCTTAAATGATGATGGCGGTGTCTTTGAGTCATGGAGTGTCTAAAGTCTATTCTGTTTATAAACATGTGATTGTCTTGGCGAAGAATTGGTTATGCCTTTGATCTAGTTTCGGGAGTATATCTAGTGAGAAATGCACACACCACGTTTCCGAGCATGTATTGTTAGTATACGGGGCCTTGGTCGAGCTCTGTTTGGAGTTGTTGCATTCGTTGAGACGTTTGCTTGTTGAGTTGGTTCCGGATAATTTGTGTGGGATCATTGCATTAGGACATTTTTCGCATTATCATGGCATGTAGTTATTAGTTGCATTCATTCATCATTGTAAACTGAGTTTGCATTGCTTGAGGACAAGCAACGGTTTAAGTTTGGGGGTTTGATAAGTGGATTTTATATCCACTATTTACCTTCCGTTTGGACTTTAATCGTTTGCATGTTCTCAAGTTTCGTTGTCATTTGATCCGTTTTTGTGTAAATTGTGTAGGTGGTGTCGTGAAGTTGTTACGGTGTTAAAATGGTGATTTGGGTGGTGTGAAATGAATTTTTAGATGTGTGAAGAAAAGTTGATTCAAAGTGCAAGAGTTGTGGAATGATTTTTTTGCTAAGTGGAAGAGTTAAAGCAAATTAAAAGGTGAGGTTCAATGAAGGAAAACAGCATGCAGCTTAGCATTCCAGGAGATGTGGGGCGCCATTGCGCGTGTGTTGGGAGCCATGGCGCGCAAGGGTGTGATTCCAGGAGCTTCCAGGCACCGTTGCGCGGAGTTGGAGCGCTGTTGCGCGTAGGAGGTGGGAGCAACGGCTCGAGGAGAGGCGCAATAGCGCGCGCGGGGTTGAAATCCAGGGACTTTTGAGCGCTATTGCGCGTATGAGAGGCGCAGCTGCGCGGCCTTGGCTCTGTGAGAGGCGCTATGGCGCAGTGTGAGGCGCTCTTGCGCGTTGGCCATGCGCTATGGCGCTTGGTTGGGTTTTTTTGGCTGATTTCTGTTCTCTATTTCGGGTCACAAATGTTTGGGCCTATTTTTTTTAGGGTAACAACTGAATCTTTATATGTAATTTAGAGACCCAAAAGCATTATCTATCGTTGTTCTTAGTTTTTCTTAGCAACTATCAACACTTTTCATCTAGATTTCAAGAACAATTTCAAGGAATTTCTCCAAGCTAGTGACAAGCAAGGATTATTCTTTGGAACCTTTGTACTCTTCTATTTTGGGGATTTATTTCTAAACCTTATTTCTTCTTCCATATTTACTTGTTTATTTTAGAATTATGTTTTCCATAGAACCCATGATGGCAATTAGGTCAATTATGGGCTAATTCGTTATCATGGGGTTTTAATGGATTTTGCTATGGATTCTAGAAATTGAGTGTATTTATGCCTTGGTGTGTGATTGAATGTATTGATTGCCTAGTATGTTTATGCTTATTCGTTATAAGTGCGTCGCGAACACTTGTAATTGTTTGTTTAATCCTAGTGAATGCGAAAGTGGATCTAGGGTTTAGAACAATTCATGCTAGCATAGGTTTTTGCATGTGAAAAACATGTATTAATTTGTGATGTAATTCTAACCGTCTTGCATCGACTATGTGATTTAATGGGTGCTTGATTTTCAACCGGTATGTGTTCAATTGCTATAGACATATAGGGACTACACATATTTGGTGACTACTTGACTTCTATCAATTGTGGATGATCGGTAGGATGGTATATGCACAACGAAAGTCGGTGTGTATCAGTTTAGTGCATCTAATCAGTAATCAACTCTGTCACATGCTAGGCTAAAGGGCATAAGATTCTAGATGAAGTAGTTAATGAAATTGAAATCCCATGTTTGTTTCTTATAAATTAATCCTTAAGTTATTTTCTCGTAATTGGCTTAGTTGGTAACTAATCATTAGTTAAATCAAAACCAATATTGTGATTGTCTTAGCAGTGAGTGTAAATCATAAGCTGGTGCATAAGTGAACATAACGAACAATTTGAGTCTCTGTGGGAACGAATCCTATTTACCATATATTACTTGTTGACCACGTTCTCTTGCGTGAATAAGTGCGAACAGGAATCTTCTTGTCTTCTTCAAAATCCAAGATAACAAAATCAGCTGGGAAGATGAACTTATCAACTTTTACCAAAACATCTTCTACTATACCCCTCGGATAAGTGATCGTCCTATCAGCCAACTGCAAAGAGATGTTAGTTGGCTTTGGCTCCGGTAGACCAAGTTGCTTGAAAATAGACAAGGGCATGAGATTAATACTAGCTCCCAAATCACATAAGCATTTGCCAAAAGACAACTTCCCAATGGTGCATGGAATTGTAAAGCTTCCTGGATCCTTAAGTTTAGGAGGCAATTTCTGTTGCAACACCGCACTGCACTCCTCTGTCAATGCCACTGTTTCAAATTCTTCCAACCTTCTCTTTTTTGAAAGGATATCCTTCATAAACCTTGCATAGCTCGGCATCTGCGCTAATGCGTCAGCAAAAGGAATATTAATGGACAATTTCTTGAAGACGTCCAAAAATTTCTGAAATTGCTTTTCTTGACTTTTCTGCAAACGTCCAGGAAATGGAGGAGGAGGATATATCTGAGTATCCTTTGTAGATTGATCCGGAGTAGACTTTTCAACAGGTTTCTTGCTCTTCTCACCATCAAGCTGATCAGCCACCAAGTCAGATTTCTCAATTACTGGCACTGCAGATTTTTCAACCTGCTGATTCTGAACATCTTCATCTTCTTCAGTTGCTGATTTAGGATCGGTTGTAACCTTTCCGGATCTCAAAGTAACTGCATTAACCTGTTCTTTGCTTTCCCTTCTGCCTGGATTTACCTCCGTATCACTAGGAAGAGTTCCTTGAGGCCTACTAAGTAAGGCACTTGCAATCTGTCCTATCTAGGTTTCCAAGACTTTCTGGCCCGCTTGTAGGTTCTTTACCGTCATCCTCAAATCATCCATCTCTGATTTTTCATTAAAAGATTGCCCCGCATGAGCCTGAGGCTGTTGCTGCTGAAATCCCGGAGGTTGATATGGTGCCCTTGGAGCGTAAGGCTGTTGATAGCCTTGATTGAATGGCTTTGCTTGTTGATAAGGCTGTTGAAAAGGTTGTTGTGCACTTTGATTGTTGCTCCAGCTGAAGTTGGGATGATTCCTGTTGTTAGGATGATAAGTGGCTGGAACTGGTGCAACAGGTCTCTGGAAATTACTCACGAACTATGCTGATTCAGAAGAGATAGCACACTGATTGGTCTCATGTGCGCCCGCACATAGCTCACAAACACTAGCCACCTGCTGAACTCCATAATTAGCAAGAGAATCCACCTTCATAGCAAGAGCCTTCAACTGAGCCGTAATCATTGCAGCTGTATCTACTTCCAAAACTCCTGCTGCCTTGCCTTGAGATAGACTTTGGGTTGGATTTTGATATTCATTAGCAGCCATCATCTCAATAAGATCATAAGCTTCATCATAGCTCTTCGCCCACAGAGCTCCACCTGATGCTGCATCTACCATTGGCCTGGATTGTGCTCCCAACCCATTGTAAAAACAATTGATTACCATCCAGTTAGGCATGCCATGATGAGGACACTTGCGTAGCATCTCCTTGTAGCGTTCCCAAGCCTCACACAAGGTCTCGCCAGATTGCTGTTGGAATTGAGTCAACTGGTTCCTTAATGCTGCAGTTTTCGCCATAGGGAAGAATTTAGTAAGGAACTTCTGAGCAAGATCTTCCCATGTAGTAATGGAACCAGGTGGCAAAGAGTGTAGCCAGCTCTTAGCCTTATCCCTCAGAGAGAATGGGAAAAGCCTCAACCTGATAGCATCATCCGTCACACCATTACATTTGAAAGTGTCGCAGATTTTGATAAAGTCCCGAACATGCATGTTGGCATCCTCCGTAGAAGCACCCCCAAACTGTACTGAATTCTGCACCATCTGAATCGTGCCAGACTTGATCTCAAAATTGTTCGCTGCAATAGCTGGCCTAATAATGCTAGACTGGAAATCATTGAGTTTCGTCTGAGAATACTCCCTCAAAGCCTTAGCTGCTGCTGCATCCGCCATTGCTACTGTAGTTTCAGATTCCTCTTCCTTATTCTCTTTATTCTCTACACGATCGTCTTTTGCCAGTTTTTGTAAACGAGCTTGCGAACGTCTTTGCATACAAACTTAAGTACCTGAAACACCACGAAACAAACAAACTAAGTAAGAATCCGAGTCTGTGAACGCTAACGACCACTGATGACAAGCACATAAACTAAAATAAAAACACCGATGATCCCCGGCAGCGGCGCCAAAAACTTGTTATGCAAAATTTACGCAAGCGCACGTTGTCACAAGTAATATATGATTAAATCAAGTTCGTTCCCACAGAGATCTAAAATGGTGTTCAATTTAATTAATGTACCTATGCACCGATGTATGATTTTTATCCACTGCTAAGACAAATAACAAATTGAATTTTTATTAACTACTAAATTAATTATCAAACTAAAGATTAACTAATTAAAGAGATTAAAGTTGAATTACTAATATGAGAATAAAACATGGAATCCTAGTTTCATCATCTACTTCACTTAGAGTTGCAGCCTTTAATTAAAACATGCGATGGGTTTGATATCTGATCGAATAACACGAAAAGAGTAAAAGTTACCTCTCGGTATACTAGTACCAATCTACGCATACATCCACAAAAGAGATAGAAGACGAGTAGGCACCTATTATGTTTAGACCCTATATCTCTATAGAATTTGAAAACATAAAGGTTGAAGCACAAGTTATCCACTTAGATCACATAGGGTAGCATAATATCTCTATTGATGCCACAAATCATGATGTCAAACACCAACCTATCCTATGCTAGCATGGCAAGTTCTAAATCTCAAGATCCACTCTCGCTTCACAAGAGATTAACAATTCAATTTAGATGTTAGCTACGCATCTAAAAGCATTAAGATTAACCATACGAGGATATCAGTATTCTCCACACATAAATCTTTAAGGCATGCAAACTACTAAGCTACATAGATAAATCCACTAGGATCCCACGACAACGATTAGCCCATAATTGAACCGTTCATCGTCATGGGATTTGATGAAAACATGGTATAAAACAAGATATGGAAGAAAGAATTAATAATATTATTAAAACGAAGAATTGAGAAAACAAATCTATAATCCAAAGTAACACAAAGGATGAAGTAGATCTAGATCCTTGCTTGTCACGAGCGTTGAATCCTTCTCTCCTTTTCTCCCTTGCAGATCTAAGCTATGTTACAATAATAAAAACTATGATAATCCCCTGTTTACAAGGGTTGGGATGTGTTTATATAGGCTCTAGACACCTTGCCCAGCAAGAAAATACCCTAAAATACATCTAAAATTCGATTTAGGAGTCAGAAATCACGTAGAAATCAATTCCAGCTCGAAAAGGGCAAATCTGTAATTTCTCCCGCACCTCTTGGTGCATGATGCGCCGGGGCTGATGCATGATGCGCCGGCACTTGCTGCGTAAAAAACTGATGTGCTCCCGTTTTGTGAAAACTGATTTTTCTTGCCTTTTTTCGCCTTTTCCTTCCGTTCCTTTTGCATGAGCTCCCGTCTTTCATTCTTAATGACTTGTATACTTCTTAGGAGTTGACATTAGCCACCATTCTTCATTCCATATCATCAATCCACTCCACAAAACGCTCCAGAATCGACGGAAATTCCACCTTTAATTGATATTTCTTCAACCCTGCACATTTACTCAAAACACATAAAAAATACAACAAACTTGAGAACAAAGCAATCAATTTAAGCCGAATTAGAATGTTCCAAGTAGATGTAAAATCCACTTATCAATGAAGAATGACGGCACGCCCGCCAGTGGGAGTGGAGTGTACGACTAATGCGTTCGCAGCGGCGTGTCTGTATGACACGCTGTTAACAGATGCGTGTTACATGCTGCCCAGTCAACATCAATAACGTATGTTTGCTAATGCTCCGCCACAATTAGCGTGTCTCGTGGGTATTTAGGGCCGTCCGAGCTCACCGTGGGTATTTTGGTTCCCCATCTTTAATTTGTGGGTAGATAGAGAATTCACCCATTAGAAAAGGCTGTATTAGAATTGAATTTTAAAAAAAATAAATATAATATGAAAAGGATATATTAAAAAAGGTTGTATTAAAATTGAATTTTATTTATTTATTTATTGATATTAAAAGAAGTTCATATTTATTATTTAGGTTCTATCTCGAGATCTACAAATCAAATTTGATGATTTCACAACCACGCGATCCTCGTAAAATTATCTTTAATTTATTAATGATTTAACAATTATTGTCCAAATAAAAAAACTCAAAATCTCATGGGAAAATATAATTACGAATTTTTATATTAATTTTATTCAGTGCAGAATACCTAAATTGATAATACTCTTCATTGTAGAAAACCTAATTATATATGATTTGAATTATTGACATATATTTTTTTAAATACATTTTTTAGTTTACATGTTAAAATATAAAATATTTTTTATGCTAGATTCAACTTTTTTCATTTATTATTTTAAGATCAAACGGTTCTTATTTATTTTGTGATACTACTACCGACACCAAAGTTTTGGACAAAATTCTTTTATACTTATTATTAAATTTATATTCAGTTAGTAGTATAACTATCTTTGAATAATAAGAAGATTGTTTTCATAATAAAAATAGATTTTTCAACTAAAAACATTCATGAAAATGGATAAAAACACATTTTTTATTTGCACTTAATTTTTAAAATTTTGAATTTCACTTATCCAAAAATGTTGTGAATAATGGTCGGTTTGTCAACCATCACATTTATGTACCAGCCTTCTTTTACAAATAGCTTAAAATTGAAATTAGGTCTATGCTACCTTTTGGAGCGAATTTTTATTTTTGATAACTTTAAATCAAGTCGTTTAACATAAATGTACAAAAAGAAAATTTAATAGACCACATAACTTACGATTAACAAATTGAGACTATTTATAGTTCTTCACCTTGGTTTTTTAAAACACCGTCTTTGACTAATCACAAGTTTCTGTATATATTTCCAAAAAAATAAACTTCCTTGTAACTTGATTCGCAGACAGTCATGGTTATTGTAAAAACCGGCTGATTAACATGTGTCACGTTAATGGGCCCGTTTGGGAAATCTTATTTTTCAGAAATAAGTTACTTATTTTGGAAAAAAGTTTGGAAATATGTACTTTTTTCTGAAATAAGTAACTTATTTTTGCAAGATAACGAATATTAAACTCCCGATACACATTTTTCTCTAAAATAAAGTATGTAAATACGAAATTTTTTCCGAAATAAGTAACTTATAAGTTGTCCGACAGATTTGCCAAACACCCCCAATGTATATTCATTACATCTAGGCTTTTTTTTTTTTTTTTTAAAATAAAGCACTTGCATTAACTTAAAGTTCTTAAAGAATAAGATTACAACGAATAAAATTTGGAGAGGTAGAAAACCATTCGTGAAGATCTGACATAACCACCTTTGCTAATAAATGGGCAACACAATTCTAGGTACAAAGACCAATAACACCTCATCAAAATATTTAAGTAAATCAACACAATCAGCAGCTATAATGTGGGTATTGGCCCTTTTTTTCACAATTTAAAGTAAAAATATTCTAATTATCACAAATCTGAAAAATGACCCTTTTTATCACGGAGAAATGCAAAGTCGTATGGCGTTTTCAGGAAACGCATTGACGTGTTATTACTATTTTTAATAAACAAAGTGACAAACGCATGATAAAGCAACAGATCTGAAAAAGAAATATGTAAAGTTGCATTTCTTTTTAACAAATGCCATTTGGAGTAGCGTTTGTGAATTTTTTTTTTCTAAATAGCTCAGCAGCACCATAATTATAATTCGAAATCAGGTAGGGACCTGATTTATAAGTTAGGGTTTATTCGTCATCCCGAATATTTCTAAAACCCAAAATGAAAATATTGAACCCTAAAATTTAATTATTGAATCACTAAATTTAATTAAAATTATATTTTTTAAATTTAAAATTTTTAATTAAAAAATTGAAAACATTAGAAGTATTATTTTGAACAACTTGTGTTATTTAGTAATTTTATACAATAAAACTTGATACATCCGACAGGTTTGAAAGTCAAACTAAATTAGCCGATAGGTTTGAGTTTGATGGATTTGGATTTTGTTCCTCTTGGGTTTTGAAGTGGTTAGCCGACAGGTTTGAGTTCGACAGGTTTGGGTAAATTACTACTCCCTCCGTTTCAAAAAACTCTTCCTATTTCAAAAAATATGTTTGCCAACGTACACTTTTGATCGTTAAAATGTTCAATTTCGTATTAGTATTAAATATAAAAACTTCACTGTATTAAAGTACTCATAAATACGAATCCAACAAGATCACTCATGACTATATTTGGTCTTATAAATTATGCGTAAATTAGTAATTTGTCTCATGTTATGAACATGGCCGACATTGTAAAGGGGAAAAACATTTTGTGATAGAGGGAGTACTTTTTTTGTTTTTTGTTTTTTTATTCTCCTAAATATATTCTAAACTCAAAATCGAAATATTGAACCCAAAATTATTTGTTGAACCCCTAAATTTAATTAAAATTGTATTTTCTAAATTAAAAAATTGAATCCGGCGGCCTAATTTTTAAACGCTAACGCATTTAAAAATCAGGATAAGTTAGGGTTTAGGGTCTAGGGTTTAGGGTTGTAAACAACCCTAAATCCTAAGTTCGTATACAGTTTATTTGTTGTTCTGAATATTCTAAACCCAAAATGGAAACGTTGAACCCCAAATTTAATTGTTGAACCCCTAAATTTAATTAAAATTATATTTTTTAAATTTAAAAATTTTAATTAAAAAATTGAATCCGACGGCCTGATTTTTAAACGCTAACGCGTTTAAAAATCAGGATAAATTAGGGTTTAGGGTCTAGGGTTGTAAACAACCCTAAACCCTAAGTTCGTATATGGTTTATTCGTTGTTCTAAATATTCTAAATCCAAAATGGAAACGTTGAACACCAAAAATTAATCGTTGAACCCCTAAATATAATTAAAATTATATTTTTTTAGTTTTAAAATTTTAAATAAAAAATTGAATAAAAACAAGTAACGCAACTTAATGTTGCGTGTACAATATTGATCCCTGCGGGGCCACAGAAAGTAAAACCACAAACGTTGTTTTAACATGCATTAGTTTTTTTTTTTTTAAAAAAAAGATTATACGTAACAAGAAGTTGCGTTATTGCCATAAAATCATAAACGCTACACCCCTTGCATTTATTCGTAATAAAAAGGATCATTTTTTTAACTTGTAATATTAAGGAAATTTTAAGGAAATTGTGATAAAGAGGCCTTTATTCCAATAATGAGGGTGTTTGGGATTGCTTAAAATAAGTTACTTTTGACTTAAAGGGGGTATTTTTAACTTAAAGGAGAAAGTAAAGTTGTTTACTTTAAGTTGAATTAAAGTGTTTGGGTAATTTTACTTAAAGTTAAATGGGGGTTTAATAATTTTGACTTAAAGTGAAATTTGACTTAAAAAAATTTTAAATTCATGATATTTAAGCTTTACAAGAATCATGAAAAAAAAAAATTAAAAAAAAAAAAATCCATAAGTCATAAGTCATAAGTGAAAAGTACCTAAATGTAACTTATGACTTAAAGCAGTTTTTTAACTTAAAGCCGGCTTAAAGCCGATGTACACAAACGGGGCAAAAACTACTTAAAGCCAAAAGCTCCTTAAACTAAGTGTTGCCAAACAGCCTCAATGTCGAAGTATGACCTACCCCTACCAATCTACCACCATTCACTGCATCAACCAGCAACTTCAAGTCGTCCGTTTCAAAATTACATTTTATGTCCCTCCATTCCCGCGTCCAAATCAAAGCCTCCTTCAAACTTAAGCCCTCTGCTTCCTTTGGCTGAGCACCCCTACGAGCTAATTTTTTGTTACACGTAAAATACTTACTATTATTCTTCATGTTTAATTAAACTAATTAATAAAGCCGCACTTCGCAGCAGCATAACAATTTTTTAAAAAAGATTCAATACATATTTACGTTATAATATATTATCAATATTAAATTTTAATAGTTACATAATTTTTTTTAATTAACCGATTTCTTGATAAACACGATTCTTTCGATTGAGCCACTCTCTCGTTAAAACCGAAATCCCAACTTTAACATATATTATAAAGACTTCTATAATAATTTTTATCTATAAAAATCGAAACTTAAAAAAATTTAAAAATTGTGTCATCATTATCAAATTCTAATAGCTATACAATCTTTTCTAGTGAGCCATCTTCCCGTTAAAACATGTTTCGAGCCGTTCTTATTTGGAACTGAAATTTTAAGTTCATTACATATTATTGATGACACTTATCTTGTGAAAAAACTTTGTTTTTCGAAATTAAAACTTTAAAAAATAGAGTAAATTCCAATTTTTACATTCTTTAAACTTTCTAATATTTATGGAGTTTTAAAAAATGAAATACATTTTATATTTTATGTATATATAGATAATCCTGTATTAATTTACAGCTTTCGCATGGAAATGTTTTTCTGTTATGTTAACACATCAATTTTTTTAATGTGAAGACTTTTCATTACGGAAATAATATTAAATTTATGGACATATTTTTTTAATGCAAGTGTAATTAACTTGTATAAAAAAGTTAAAATAGTGGTTTTATAGGAAAAAAGATATAAATTTTTAACAAATCTTCGTCCTCGTATTCTATTTCTAATAAAATATTTTATTATATGTATTGTTTATATATTCAAACTTCTTTTCTGCCATCAATTAATTTTTTAATTATATGCGTTTTCCATAAATTCAAACTCTTCTTATTTATAAATTAGAACTCATATTTTACTTACAATAAAATTCTTAATTATATGTCTTACAAACACCTATTCTACTTCCAATAAATTTTTTAATTATATGTCTTCCGTATAAAAACTCTTATTCTCAATAAATTTGAACACCTATATTATGCTTTTAAAATGTTAAAATATAGTTTTTTAGTTATTAATATTTAAAATCCTAAAATTCTAAAAAATTTAAATGTATTTATTTTCTATTATATCATTAATATTAAATTTTAATATGCAACACAGTTTTCTTTAATGAACCACTTTCTCATTAAACATGTTATTCCTATTGAGCCGCTCTCTCGTTAAGATCAAATCTTAACTTTTACATATATTACTTGTACAACAATGTTTATCCATAAAAATCGAATCCTAAAAATGAAATAAAATTTAAAACATCAATATCAAATTCTAATAGTTGATACAATCTTTTCTAGTTAGCCGTCTTCCCATTAAACACGTTTCAAGCCATTCTCGTTTGGGATCGAAATTCCGACTTCATTATCTTATTGAACTTTTTTTCTTAAAATCAAAATCTAAAAATAGAGTGAATTCCAATTTTTATTTTCTCCAAGCTTTCTAAAGTTTATGGAGTTTTAAAAAATTAAAAAAAAACATCCTATTTTCTCTTTATATTATAGATACTCCTGTATTTATTTCGAATTCCCGCATGAGAATGTTTTTTTATTATGTTAAAACATAAGTTCTTTTCTTTTTATATACAAAGACTTTTTTTTTATGAGATTAGTATTGGATTTATGAAATTTTTCCTAAGAAGTATAATTAACTTGTATAAAAAATATATAATTTTAGAATACTTCTATAATTAACTTGTATAAAAAATATATAATTTTAGCACCGTCCTTGTATTCTACTTCCAATAAATTTTTTAATTATATGTCTCCTCTATATATTCAAACACCTATTTCTACTTCCATTAGTACTTATAGTTAGATTTTTTTTTATAAATTCGAACTTTTATTCTCTATAAATTCGAATTCCTATCTACTTCCAATAGAACTTTTAATCATATGCATTATAAATACATTATCTACTTCAAATTTAACTTCTAATTATATGTCTTCCCTATAAATATAAATTTGAACCCTTCTCATCTATAAATTTGAACACCTATTCTACTTCTAATATGTTAAAAGATTTTTTTATATTTATTAGTGTTTATTCGAACTCCTATTCTACTTTTAATGGAACTGTAAATCATATGTCTTATAATCTATTTATTTACATAACATGATTTATTTGACGCAATTGCTGGACGCAATGGATGAATGATTGTGATCCATATAATGATAGGCCATAAACAGCCAAGGCCCAATAAGAAGCCCAAAACAATAAATAAACCATCTCATGAGAATAAGAATATCCCAGCCCAGAGTAGTGGACCCCGGGCCCGGAGCCACCACCACGTGGCATGGTCCCCACCCCGGAGCAGGGGACCCCCTGGCTTGTAGCACTCAGTACACGTGGCACCCCGCCTCAGCTGACACTCCTATACGTGGCGCTGACCAAAACTAAAGAACAAGAGAAGACACGTGCCAGATCATGCCCACCACAACTTGGCCATGCTCCAGTCAATGGTCACCCCAGACAAGGCCACGTGTCCAACATCCCGGGAATTCAGCGGCTTGTCCCCCTGATCCGAGTAACCTACCCCTAAACCCTAGGCCTGGGGTTATAAATACCCCTAGTAAATAAGGTTTAGGGGTTAGCCATTATTACACACCTACACACATTTATTACTTTGTGATACTCTACTTGATTATTACCTTCCAAAGCCAACTCTTATTCTCACGCCGGAGGCACCTCGGGGCCAAACCCCCCCTCCGGTGTTGTTTTGCAGACACCCCACTACAGCTACACCACTTCCGAGGCAGGAGTTGGCGAGGAAGTACCCGATCAAGATCCAGAGTTATCATTGGCGCTAGAAGGAGGGGCTGAACCTCCGAACTCCAGAACCCCGAACCAACAGCCAAACTGAGACAACCCGAACTACCTGAAACCAGAAGCCATGCCTCGACCGAGCAAATCCACCCATCGCCCAGCAAACAGCGCCCCGAGAGAAGAGCCCCTAGCTCCGATCCCGGAGCCCATCCCGCAAAACCAGGTCCCGGTCCAGGAGAGGCTCGGGATTGGTCCGAATGATGCTCGGGTCACAGTCGAAGTGAACCGGTACAAGTATACCGACGTGCCCCTTGAGTCCGCTCAGATGGAGAACTTAACCCCGGCGGAACTGGCCGAAGCAATCCGGGCTTACCGAAACCGCCCTCATCCGGAACCTGAACCCGAGCAGGCGGAAGACTCCGAAGGTTCAGCCAACTCCAACAACCCGCGAGCCTCGGTCTTCGCTCGCCTCGGGGACCAAAACAAAAGAAACAAAAAGGACCATCCAACCCAGAGTAAGGTCAGAGAGGAGGAGGCCGAGGAGCTGAAACGGATGGAAAGACTCCGGGAAAAAATAAGACAAGAGGAACAAGCTAAATTGGAGCACAGAATCCAAAGAAGGCTCCAAGAAGAGGAGGAAAGAATCAGGAAATCCAAACCGAAAAGAACCCGGAGAGAGGTAAGCCCGGAGATTATCTCGGATGATGAAGAACGTCCCAGCAACCTGGTTCAAATGATCCAGGAGTTACAGAGGAAGGTCAACAACGACTCCGGGTTTGAGATCCAAGACACACTCACCCCTTTTAGCCGCTCTCTTGAAGCCATGCCCCGGCAAAAGAACCTCAAGCACTACAACTTTGACTCCTTTAATGGGTTGGAGGACCCGGAAGAACACCTCAACTACTTCGAGCAAATAGCCCTGATATACTTCTATAACGACCTAACCAAGTGCAGGTTCTTTGCCTCCACACTAAAAGGAGCGGCTCAGAGATGGTTCAGCAGGATCCCTTCCCGGAGCGTACACAGCTGGAAGGAGTTCAGAGAGGCTTTCCTCCGGAGGTTCCGAGCCAATAAGACCCCAGAATATCACATGTGCCACCTTGAAACAATTAGGCAAAATGACAACGAAACACTTTCAGCTTTCATGAAACGGTTCCAAGAAGCCATAAATCAAGTCACGAATCTGGATGAAAGAGAAGCCTTGAGCATTTTCCGAAAGAACCTAGACCCGGAGCGTAGCGAACGCTATGTGATTGAATTGGTAAACAAAGAGCCCCAGAGCCTGGCTGCAGCCTATTCTATGGCCGCCAAATTCATCAAAGAAACTGATATCCTACAAGCAATGAGGATGACCCGGCAGGGCACTTCCTCGGGAAGAAGTAAAGATGATCGCTCTAGAAATGATCACAACCCAGACAAGAAGTTTAAGCCCAACAAGCAATACAACTACATCCCAAGTCATCAACTAACGACCCCGGACAAAGATCACTCCTCCCGAGCCAAATCCGAAGCCAAGCCCCCGAGGCCGGGGAGAGCCGAGGCCGGAACCAGACTGGACACCCCTGAACCGGCCCAGAGCCGAAATATTAAAAGAAGTTCGGAACAAACCCTTCTTTTATCCTCCCAAACCTCTGGTATCAGCCCCGGAGAACAGGCCCCGGAACAAGCACTGCGACTATCATGCAACTCATGGCCACGAAACAGAAAGTTGTGTCTCCCTCAAGTTCTTCATCGAAGACCAGGTTAAGAAAGGAAACATGGGCCAGTACCTAGCTCGGAGAACCACGGAGAGGGGGGATGGATCCGGGGCTCAGAAGACTAAACATGTGGTGCACGTGGTATTGGGAGGATCCAATTCCCCTCCAGCAAGTCCGGGCTCCGGAGACGAGGTAATGATGATAGACTCGGCCCCGGAACAAACCATATCTTTCAGTAATGCTGATTTCGAAGGAGTGGATCCTGACCACAATGAAGCCCTAGTGGTGACCTTAGACATCACTGAAAATGAGGTAAAGAGAATCCTTGTTGACAACGGCTCCTCTGTCAACGTATTGTTCAAACATACCATGGACAGAATGCAGCTCGGCAGTGTCAGAATGAACGAATGCAGGGAAGACCCGCTATACGGCTTCGGCCACAACTTGGTTCCCATCCAAGGAACCCTTTACTTGCCTGTCCAGTTCGGCACCGCCCCGAAGCAGATAACCCATATGATCAAATTCTACGTGATCAACATTCCTTCCTCCTACAATGTGATCCTGGGGCGCCCAGCCTTGACCAAACTCCGAGCCATAACCTCAACCCCGCACCTTAAATTCAAATTTCCCACGACGTCCGGGGTTGGAGAGGTAAAGGGCGATACCGAAACAGCTAGTAAATACCCCTAAACCCTAGGCCTGGGGTTATAAATACCCCTAGTAAATAAGGTTTAAGGGTTAGCCATTATTACACACCTACACACATTTATTACTTTGTGATACTCTACTTGATTATTACCTTCCAAAGCCAACTCTTATTCTCACGCCGGAGGCACCTCGGGGCCAAACCCCCCCTCCGGTGTTGTTTTGCAGACACCCCACTACAGCTACACCACTTCCGAGGCAGGAGTTGGCGAGGAAGTACCCGATCAAGATCCAGAGTTATCATATAATTAAGATTTTGAACGGATTACAAATAGAGAGAAATTTAGTAGAAACAGCTCAACACAGTAAGAATGAAGTAAGAAAAAAGTACCTCAAGTATTATCCAATCCAAAAAATTAAGCTCAATTCATTGATAATGTAATCCGTAATCCTTCTATTCATCAACTTGATTTACCTGCATATCGATCAGGAAGCCGATATAAAGTATTACAACTCATAATTTATGAACAGTAAGTTAAACACTATAATAAAATATAATTAAGCAAATTGATGAAACATAATAAAATCAAGATCTAGTCGATTTATCCCTTTCATAGTTTCATGTATAAACAGACACGTTTTTGTTGACTATGCCTAAGTTTTATAATGGTATAAATTTGCAAAATTTGCAAGTCTTTTTTACTTGGAATACGTTAATCGTTATTTGATTATATGCTTATTTATATAGTAGTGTTATGTATATAATATATAATATAGTGAGAGTAAGAGGGAAAGTTAGATAGAAGAGAGAAGGGATATCATTCTATTATTTCTCATATAAAAACAATGTACATGTGAGGCTATATATAGCCTATCAAATTATAAGTTACAATGCTATTGAAAGGTCAAGAGTTGGAGGAGTTACAAGGATAATGTAAAGCTAAGGGTTGGAGTTATAATGGTAGTTGTAAAGCTAAGAGTCATACAATAATATATAACACTCCCCCTTGGATGACTGGCATAAACATCATGCCTCGTTAAAACCTTACTAGGAAAAACCCCGTGGGAAAAACCCTAGTGAAGGAAAAAGAGTACATGTGTTTGTACATAATGTAATGTAAAAGAAGTATCATGTCTCCCCCTCATTTCAATATATCTCAATCTTACACATTCCACTCTTATTTACCAATTTCTCAAAAGATGATGTAGGAAGTGCTTTTGTGAACAAATCTGCTGGATTTTCTGATGACAGAATTTGACAGACATCAATTTCTCCCCTTTGCTGAAGCTCATGAGTGAAGAAAAAACTTTGGATCAATGTGCTTCGTCCTATCACCTTTAATATCAGATCTCCAATCTTAACCATATACATATCATGGGTTGCCAGAATCACGATACAGTCATAAGAAATGTCTGCATTTGTTAATTTCATAGCATACAAAATAATAATATCTCCACCATATTTTAGTACATATTCAATATGAGATCAAAATTATGAGAATTAGAGTAAACATTTTGCTCCCGCAAAATCAGTTTAAACCCTTAGATTAGTGGAGATCAAATTTTTCTTTATGTACCTTTAAGATTCTCATACCTTCAAACTGGATATACTGTAAAGTCTTCTAGTAAATTTATTAATTATATCGGGACATATACAATTAACAAGATAAATTAGTATCTTACTGCATTTTGTGGTACTTCAGGACCAATAATTTTCTTCACAATAGTGACTAGTCTTCCTTCACGGAAGAAGTTATGTTTCTCCCACAAAATGTTTATTGCTTCAGAAAAATTCCAAAGTAATAGGTAAACTTCATAGCTGTTGTGCCCAAAATCTCCATGGGCTAGATTTAGGCCCATTAATCAATAGGGTCCGATCCATACAAGCTAGAAGAATGATCCAGTACGAGTTATGAAGATCAAATAGAAGAAATGAATAAGGAAGTATGAGTATTAGGAGGTTCCCAATGGTCAGGAAGCTGAGTTGAGCACTCGAAGACCAGGTTCCTCCCAGCCGAGGAGTTCGAATTAGCATAACAACAGCCATAGAGGTGATAAAAGCATATAAAGAGTTATCCAATCTAACTAGTTTATTATTTGTGCAGGTACTAACACCAAAAGGGAGGTCCCTAAGTGATATGTCCCGAAATAAGGAGGTCCCTGAGAAACAGGCTCCTGAAATGTAGGTTCCTGAGCACCAGGTTCCTACGAGTTGCCAACAGAAAGTTCTAGAAGTCATCTAGAACAGATAAACGAATTGGTATCTGAGTATAATTCTAGGGCGCAGATGATCCTAGAATAACTCTAACCAATGAGAGAATCATAAGTGGGGTACGAACTCGAGTTCTACTCCACTTAGCCAAACTAGTTCGTGAAAGGCTCTAAAGGAACCTGAGTCCAACACGAATTAGATGACTGAATGCAGCTATTCCAGTAAGAGACAGAATCATATTAGAACTACGTGAGCTTGATCCCTATAAATACAAGGGTACGTAGGCACCTCAGGGTACGACGCATTAAGTTCTCTAATTTTCTCTAAAGGCACCTGAGATTATTGGAGATACCCTCGAGCTCAGCTCAACCCCCACAAACACAACCCAAACCTTTTCATAGAACAGTTGATCGCTAGCCTAAACAACTACCTATAAACCTCACATAAGTTGATTACGAAATCCACTCATCAACATTGGCGCTAGAAGGAGGGGATAGTTAATATCTTAAGAGTGGAAAAGATGTCAGGCAACTCGGATAGCGAAACAACCCGTTCTGAACGACAGATTCATGAGGGGAACACATCTCCTCCCAGAGCACCGAAGGTTACTAAAGCAGCCATGATGGAAATCTTAAAGACTGTGGGAGAACGTTTGTCGACTTTGGAGCATGCTTCAAGCAAAAAGAAGAAAAAGAAGGCAAAGAAAGGCAAGAAGTCGAAGGTTACTCCGAAACAGTTGAATTTTGAAGAATCTGAGAATGGAGAGGAGATTCCAGACGATGGAGGAGAACCGAAGCAAGATAATGGTGAGGAAGATATGGAGAATCCAGAGAAGAGTAAAACTGGTAGCAAGGGCCATACAGGGTCCAAGGAAAAGAAGAAAACCAAGATTGGAGGTTCCTTAAAGAAAAAGAAGAAAGATAAAGACCCATCTGTCGAGATAATCGAAAAAGAAAGCACGGATTCAGATGAGGATACTGAAGAATCAAGCGCAGCAGAGTCGCAAGAGGAAGAAGGAACGAGTAAGAAGACAAAGGCGGAAGCTACTGGGGAGGTGACAGCAGAGGATGTCAAGAAAATTTTGGCTCAACTCAAGGACGAGAAGAATCTTGCTGTGAACCCTATAACAGCTTCTCCTTTCACCAAGAAGGTTCGAAAGTCGGCTCTGCCTAGGTCTTACAGGCCTTCGAATGAATTGAAATTCGATGGGACTACTGATCCCATTGAATACCTTAGTCGTTTTGACACAGAGATGGATGTTTATCAAGTGAAGGAAGCCACCAGGTGCAGGTTACTGGCTGCGACTCTACAGGGCGGAGCCCATCAATGGTTCAAAAGGTTACCTGCAGATTCGATTGGTTCTTGGGCAAATATGGGGAAGCTCTTTGTCACTCAATTTAGAGCATCTGTTGCATTTGCACCACCAACCAATACCTTAGCCAATATCAAACAAAGACCTAGTGAAACGTTGACAGAATATTTCAAGAGGTTTAATGCGGAGGTTCCTAAAGTTAGGAAAGCATCTGAGGAAACAATAAAGAATTTCTTAATTGCTGGAGTCAAAGGAGGCTCAGATTTTTGGAAAGCACTGCAGGGAAAAGAACCAGAGACGTTGGCAGATTTTTATGCCCAGGCAGAACCCTTTCGTCTGGTGGAGGAGTCTCTAGCTGAATTAAGGAAGGATCCAGATTTTGTAAGGCAAAGTGGAAGCAAGAGGTCGAGACAAAGAAGCCCCAATGGTCGTGACAATAAAAAGGTGGTTAGTCGCACATCCCAGGTGAAGCCTGAAGCTGTGAACCCACCTAAACCTGTCATGAGTCAGGTACCGCCACCAGCTTCCTATAACAACAATAAACATGAGAGACCTGTCTATGAAACTTTCACCCCTTTGGTAGCTCCGATTGATCATATTTACGCAGTGAATGAGAAGTCCTCATGGTTTAAGAAGCCTTTCAGAACCGGTCCCCCAGGGAATAAGAACGAGCGCCCATACTGTGACTTCCATGATAATAATGGGCATAATACTGCAGATTGTCGTCACCTCAGAGATCTAATTGAAACTCTAATCAGACAAGGGCAATTGAGTGAGTGGGTGGCTCAGGAAGGAAAAAAGTATAGAGATGAGAAGACTCAGAAGACACAGACACAGGAACCTGTCGTGATGGAAGGACCACCTAAGGCTGGGTGCATACGCACAATTATAGGAGGTCCCCACATTGGAGGAAGCAGCAGGAATGCTATGGAAAGGTATACCCGTGAGGCTAAAGAACGTCCTTTAACCAGTATTTACAATCTGTCACAGAGGTCCCCAAAGTTGTTCGAAGGAGAGGATGCAGATATTACCTTCACTGAAGAAGATGCTTCCTGGGTACATCATCCCCATACTGATGCTTTGGTTGTTGAGGCAGGAATTGGGTCTTATGAGGTCCATCGAGTGCTAGTTGATAATGGAAGCTCTGTAAACTTGTTATCTTACACAGCTTTCAAGAAGATGCATTTTCTGGATAAGGATTTAACTCCGACAAACGATACCTTGTACGGATTCACTAATAATCAGGTTCCTATCAAAGGTAAGATTCGTTTGCCAGTAACTTTAGGTGATAAACCATGTTGCATTACACAGTTGGCAGAATTCATTGTTATAGAGGAGAATATGAATTACAATGCTATCTTGGGAAGACCTATTTTGAAGGAGATGAGGGTAATAACCTCTATTTACCACCTCACTATGAAGTTCCCGACACCAAATGGAGTTGGTATAGTTCGAGGATGTCAGTATGAGTCTAGAGAGTGTTACACCAAAGCTTTGCAACATGCTGCTAGAGCTGCTAAATTGCCTGAACCTATGGACGAGATTCCTGATAGTTTTCCAGGAAAGAACCCAGACAAAATAACGGTCGACCTGCGCGGTTCGCCTTTGGAAGGTTTTGTGTCAGCATCCTGTAGAGCTATAAGAATTGAAGAGATCATAGAAGAGGAACCTCATGCTGAGATTCCAGTTTTTCGGGGACCAGATACCCCCTATTTACTGATAGAAAGTGCACCCCCTACGGACAAGGATGGTGACGTGTGTATGGTAGAAGGATTGGATGAAGAAAAATCCCGAAAACTGAAACATAATGGAAGCAATGAAGACAGTCAGCCAGCATTAAAAAGAAGGAATGTCATGTACGAAGAGCAAGAATCGTCTACCGTCCAGGAACCTCAAGAGGACTCAACCACAGAGATGGAGGTAGACTTAGATCCTCGAATGCCAGAAACCATGGTTAAGGCTGGACCAGCTGGTGAAACTCTGGATGTGAAGATCAATGACAAAGATGGTACAAAGGTGTTGAAGATTGGAGCTCAACTCGTTCCAGCCTTAAAGGAATCTCTCATTACCTTTTTGGGCAAGAACCTGGATGTGTTCGCATGGTGTCATGCAGATATGGAAGGGATAGATCCAAGGGTCATGTGTCATAAGTTGAATATTGATCCAGAAAAGAAAGGAGTGAGACAGAAGCGAAGACCAGTTAGTGGAGAAAGAGCTCAGGCATTGAAAGAAGAGGTCGACAGATTATTGGATGCAGGATTAGTTAAAGAATCTTTTTACCCAGTATGGTTGGCAAATCCTGTTTTGGTAAAGAAACCTAATGGAAAATGGAGAACCTGCGTGGACTTCACAGATCTCAACAAAGCATGCCCAAAGGACAGTTTCCCACTACCACGGATTGATCAGTTAGTGGATGCAACAGCTGGACATGCCCTCCTTAGCTTCATGGATGCATATTCAGGTTACAATCAAATCCCTATGTATGAACCTGACCAAGAGCATACTTCTTTTATTACGGATAGAGGTCTTTATTGCTATGTATGCATGCCATTTGGATTGATTAATGCTGGAGCCACATATCAACGGTTAGTGAATATGATGTTTAAAGACCAAATTGGCCATACTATGGAAGTATATGTGGATGATATGCTAGTTAAGTCTAAGGAAGCTGTTGACCATGTGAAGCACTTAGAAGAAATGTTTGGAATCTTGCGGAAGTACAGAATGAAGCTGAACCCTCAAAAATGTGTGTTTGGGGTAGAATCAGGAAAGTTTCTGGGTTTCATGGTAAACCACAGGGGTATCGAAGCCAACCCAGCCAAGATTAAAGCATTGATTGATATGAGGTCTCCGAGAACTGTGAGAGAGGTTCAGTCTCTTACAGGAAGGGTTGCAGCCTTGAATAGATTCATTTCGAAGTCCACTGATAAGTGTCAGGAGTTCTTTAAAGCTATAAAGAAAGGAAGCAAATTTGAGTGGACTCCAGAATGTGAGATAGCGTTTGGAAAGTTAAAGGAGCATTTGGGGAGCCCCCCACTGTTAGCTAAACCTGTGGATGGAGAAACATTGGTACTTTATTTGGCTGTATCAGAGTATTCCATTAGTGCAGTTCTGGTTCGAGAAGAGAATGGACAGCAGAGCCCAGTTTACTATGTTAGTAAAAGATTACTTGATGCAGAAACGAGGTACACAGGAATGGAGAAGCTAGTTTTCGCATTGATTCTGGCTTCCAGGAAGCTGCGACCTTATTTCCAAGCTCATAAGATTGAGGTGAGAACCTCATATCCACTTAAGCAAGTGATGCATAGGCCAGAAACTTCTGGAAGAATGTTAAAGTGGGCTGTGGAGCTAGGACAGTTTGACATAGAGTATAAGCCAAAGACAGCAATCAAAGCTCAAGCTTTAGCAGATTTCTTAATCGAGTTTCCACCTCATGTAGAGGTTACTGGCCAAGAGGGGCCAAAAGAGGTGGTGGAAAAACAGACAGACAATGACAATTGTGCACCTTGGTGGACACTGTATGTAGATGGAGCTGCTAACAGTGGTGGAGCAGGTGCAGGCATAGAACTAGTTAGTCCAGAAGGGCACCAACTCTATAGCTCGATTCATTTTGCTTTTAAAGCCACGAACAATGATGCAGAACATGAGGCATTGATCGCAGGCCTCAAGTTGGCTTTGGAGATGAAAGTAGAGAATATCAGAGTGTTTAGTGATTCGATGTTAGTAGTTTGGCAGATTCGTGGTGGTTTTCAGGCGAGAGGGCCAAGGACAGACTTATATTTGAGATATTCCCAGGAGTTGATCGCAAGGTTCAGAGAGGTGAAGCTGGATCAAGTACCTCGAGGAAAGAATACCAAAGCGGATGCATTGGCCAAGCTAGGGTCACAGAGAGAATCCACGTTATTGGGGGTAATTCCACTTCAAATCCAGGAGCAACCTAGTGTTTTCAAGGAAGAGGTAATGGACATTGAATTCCTAGCTGAGGATTCCTGGATGACCCCAATACATCGTTACCTGGATAAAGGGGAGCTACCTCCCAATCAAAGTGATATCAGGAAGCTGAGGTATCACGCAGCCAGGTATGTAATTTATGATGGAGTTCTGTATAAACGAGGATTCAATCAGCCTTTGCTCAAGTGTGTAGCTGGAGAACAATGCAAGTATATCCTCGAGGAAATTCATGAAGGAGTATGTGGAAATCACTCGGGGGGTAATTCTTTAGCCATGAAAGTCCTTCGACAAGGATATTATTGGCCAACCATTAAAGCAGATGCTACAAAGTTTGTGCAGTCATGCAGTAATTGTCAGAAGTTTGCAAATTTTGATAGTCGTCCTGTAGCCCCTTTTAAACCGATTGTTAGCCCTTGGCCATTCGCTGTTTGGGGAATAGACCTCATTGGAGAGCTCCCGAAAGGAAAAGGAGGAGTGAAATACGCAGTGGTCGCAGTCGATTACTTTACAAAGTGGGCAGAAGCAGAACCACTTGCTAAGATTACAGCGTCAAAATTGACTGAGTTTGTGTTTCGAGCCATCGTATGCAGGTTTGGCATTCCACAGAAGTTGATTTCTGACAATGGGAAGCAGTTCGATAGTAGAGAGCTTAGAGGATTATGTGAGCAGTTTGGAATCCAAAAAGCATTTTCAGCAGTGTATTATCCGCAGAGTAATGGACAGACTGAAGCAGTGAATAAGATTATCAAGCACACTTTGAAGACAAGGCTTGAAGATAAGAAAGGAAGCTGGCCAGAGGAGCTTCCTGGAGTCTTGTGGTCGTATAACACCACGCCTAGAACTACAACTGGTGAGTCTCCTTTTTCCCTAACTTATGGTTGTGAAGCTATGGTACCTGTGGAAGTTGGAACAGGTTCCTTGAGAAGAAAGTATTTTGATCCCGAAAGCAATGAGGTCAATCATAGATTGTATTTGGACATGGTCGAAGAGTTGAGAGCAGATTCACAAGTGAAGTTAGCAGCATATCAACAGAGAGTTCGAAGGTATTACAACAAAAAGGTGAAGGCAAGACCTTTTAAAGTTGGAGACCTAGTTCTGAGAAAAGTCATGCCAAATACCAGGGTTCTGGCACATGGAGCTTTTGGAGCAAATTGGGAAGGACCTTACCAGATAAAGTCAGCCATTTGGGAAGGAACCTACCACTTGATGGATATGGATGGGAACCTCATTCCGAGAGCTTGGAATGCAGAACATCTCAAGAAGTATTATCAGTAACTCTTTTATGTGTTTTTCTTAGGAAAAGTAAGGCTCTTTCAGCCCAAGAATAAAGGCAGCTTATTAGTTATAGCTGACCAGCATTTTGATTTCAGTATTTAATTATGCATGTACTCGGGGGGTATTGATGTGAACCTCCCTACTTGCAAGACTTTTTTTTTGTTCAAGTATTGAGCGATGTATAGCTCTACGTTGAATATTTTGAGTGCATTATTTGCAGCTATAGCTCCTTAATAGTTCTTTTACGTAACAATAATTACCCAAAAGAACTGGGGGGTAGTATTCCTACTTAGACAGTATTGCACATGCTATGACATTTCATATGCCAATTTGAAATTTTTGAAACAGGTTACCTAGATTAACAGGTTCCTGTAGCATTGTGTTGCATTTTGCAGGTTACCTAAGCTGACAGGTTCCTGTAGCATTGACAGTATGTGTGAAGTATGAATATGAATTGACAGAATGTGCAGACTACGATTGATTGATCAGAATTAGATTGTAGACAGATTGTGTTGAGCAAATTATTAAGCCTTGGGCAGCTTCCCGAGCAAGCATTGAGAAAAGCCCCAGGTAGCTTCCTGGGCATTGAGAAAAGTCCCAGGTAGCTTCCTGGGCATTGAGAAAAGTCCCAGGTAGCTTCCTGGGCATTGAGAAAAGTCCCAGGTAGCTTCCTGGGCATTGAGTAAAGTCTCAGGTAGCTTCCTGGGCATCGAGAAAAGCCTCAAGTTTCTTGAGCATGTGAATTAAAGTCCTGACAAAAGGCATCTAAAGTCCTGACAAAAGGCATCTAAAGTCCTGACAAAAGGCACCTTAAAGAGAAGCCTAATAAGCTCTCCCTCATGTGGAACCGTCCTTGGCACATGGGAAGAAGGGGTAAAATCCTTAGCATTTACCTTCATAAGATGTCTAGCCTGACACATGGAGAAGAGGAATCTGTGTGGACTCCCAGAACGGCACATAGGTTCCTAGAATCGCCTCGAGGCACAAAAAGGAACCAACATGCCTCGAGGCATGTTGGGACCTAGAGAATAGGATTGGGAACCAAGCAGGTTACCTTTCCAAGAGGAAAAAGGAACCAACAGGCCTCGAGGCATGTTGGGACCTAGAGATTAGGATTGGGAGCCAAGCAGGCAACCTTTCCAAGAGATGACCCGAATTAAATAAGAGAAAGATTTTACTAACGTTAACTGTTTTTGTTTTATGTTTATTTTGCAGGATTAATACTCGAGGAACCTGGTCTTGATGAAAAAGAAATTATTAAAGAAGGCTACGGTTTAGATTATCGATACAAAATATAAGCACAGAAGTTCCAGGTTTTACAATTCAGCTGTAGTTTGTTGCATTTATTTTGAGAATAGACAAGTGGAAATATGCATGTGTTCTGTTTCTTACAATGGGTTAGCCCACGTAAGCTTGAACATATGAGTAAGGAAGCTGAATTATTCTCTAATGCATAACAGTGAAGTGTTTCATGAGGTTTTGAAGAAAAGTATATAGAAAGTTAAGATTCGAACAAAGAAATATGTGTAAGCCTACCCTAGACAAGAGATATGTAGCAAAAGCAAATATCATAAATCATAAAGAGAGTTATGGGTACAGAGACCCAGAAAACCAACATAAAAGTTAAAGGCACGAAGGCCATGGAAACCAAATTTAAAGTTACATATTGCGAGGCGTTACGAGGAGCCCGCGACCTCATCGAAAGTTATCAAAAGTTCTTAAAGAATTTTGTTGAAATTATGAAGGAGGAACCTCACTAGAACCCTTGGAAGCAACCGGAGGAGTTGAAAGAATAGGTTGAACAACTTCAAGAGTGGGAACCTCTGCAGTCTCAAGGTTGACACCTGGAGACCTCTCAACCGTTTTCACGGGAGGTACAGAGGTCGCAGCAGCAGCTTCATTCCCAAAATCCTTGATCATCCCCACTACATCCTCGCCTAGGAGAGACCAGTTCAGCTCAGGCATTTTCTCCCACATGGATCTCATGTAGTCACGAACGCCTTCGTCATAACCTTCATCATACCTAGCTTTTTCCTGGATGAGCAGAGATGATTTGACAGTAACGGCTGCAGCATTTAAAGCATCAACCTGAGCTTTCAGTTCATTGACTTTCTCCAGCATGGATAATTTCTCATCCTGCAAATTCTTCACCTGCTCCTGAAGTTCGTCCCTACTATTCTTTAATGAGGTTTCAACAGCTTTAGCCCTCCTTACCGCAGCAGTGGCAACGTTCACACTCTCCTCTCTAGCAGCCAGCTCCTCTTTGAGTTTCGAGATCTCTCCTTGTAGCCTGAGGTCATATTGGATCTTCAAGGCAAAATCATCACAGAACCTAAGAGTAAAGAAGGCGTTCTGAGCCGCAGAGAACCTCATAGCTTCCAGAGCTTCAGTAGAGTCCATTTTCGACCAGCCAGTAATAGTCTCAGCAGGAACATGAGTGTCGATCAAGTCCTTAAACTGGTTCTGGGCAGCGGTAGGATCAGTCTTCACAACTTTATTTTTCCTCATGGACCTGGTTTGGGAGCTCCCTGATAAGTCAAGTGTGGTCTGAGCCAATTTACGTTTTGAGGAACCTGATGGTTGAGTCTGGACAGATACAGGGGTTGGAACTTGGTTAATTGGAGTTGCAGCAAGCGAAAGCTCCTTTACATTGTCATCAACCTTGAAAATTTCTTCCACATTTTTAGATCTTTTCACAAATGAAGGAACTTTTGGAGCCATGTCTGCATGAGCCAATAGATTAAGATTAGAGGTATATATATGAAGTAAGCGAATGAAATTGCACAAATATAGTTAATAAGAAAGACATAACTATAAAGAAACTCCTACCAGAAGTCGAAGGAATAAAGCCTAAAGTCATCAGGTTATCAGGGGTCATTAAGACCAGACAATCTCTAGTGGAGGCTGACAGTTTCAAAATCTCAGTTGCTCTTTCCAAGCAGACCCTTGTGAGGACGGTTTGTTTAGGGATATGGGGACGACGATTAAACTCATATCTAACGTAGGGGCAGTCATAGCAATAGAGAAACTGTTCTGGCCATTGTTCAAAGTTTTGTTTAACATTTTTTATGCACTGACCCTGATGACAAGGCCAGGCTGAAAGGTAAAAGCAGCCAGAATTTCTCCCAGTGTCTTTCAGTCTGAAGAAATAGCCCAATTCAGGGGCTGTCAAAGGAACTGTAAACTTGCTGGAATATAGTATAAAAGTGCTGATGGCTAACCGATAAGAATTAGGGGTGAGTTGCATTGGTGCTAATTGGTAAAAGTCAAGAACCTCGCGTAAGAAAGGATGAAGAGGCATGGAAACACCTACCCTCAGGAAAGCGGCAGATATGACAGCATGGGGGATACCTTGTTTTGGGATTTTCAAATCGAACCTGTGAGCTCTCTCACCAGGTTCTGGGATTGTTATCTTACAGACAGGGCGGTGACACTCCTCGAATAGTCTTTCCAGTTTAACTGAGGTCATGATGGAATCAGATTTTTCACAAAAAGGGACAATCTCTTGTTTGAATGGTTCTCTTTCTACAGATATTTCACTTTGAAAGTCGGGTTCTAGGAAGGACTCAGGTTCAAATTCAGGTTTTGATACCTCTTCATTATCAGACCAGTCATCTCCTAAATCAATTAAGCTTAAAGGCTTTAAGGGATCAATAGTATTTGGAGGTTTCATCAGAATATCTTGAGGATCACTAATGTCAGGAATCAAGACCCTAGACCTAGTTCTATTACCTACAGATGCGACAAAAACAAGTTTTACGGAAGAGAGGTGGTCAGAATGTGTTGAATCAGAAGACATCTGCAAGAAACAGACGAAGAAAGGTCAGACTTTGGAATTCTTAAAGGGAGACCTGTGGTCTAGAGACGATTGGACTATTGTGATTATGTCAAGTAAGTTTTTAAAGAGTTATATGGAGGTTGTACATTCACAGAGATAAGTATGAAATATGACATGAATACGAAACAAATTGAGATAGAAGACAAACAGACAGTCAAAAGTTTTCAGTAAAATCATAGTGATGAAACCACAAATCGGTGATGGAACTACCAGTAGAGAAGGTATTATGGATGGTTGTGTGTGTGAGATATGAAGACCATATACAACCATCTATCAGATAAAAGACAGCATGCAAGATCGAAGTAATCAGATAGTTAAAAATGCAATCGAGATTATGAGAAAATAGAAAGAAAGGATTCAGAATCATACCTTGGATTGAAGAAAACGGCGACAGAGGGTTTGGATTAAGCAGATGACCGTCGGACTTCTTCTCTTTTTCTCTCCAAGGGTTTTTAAAAAAAAAAAAATTTGGTAAAGGTAAAAATGAAGATGAAGCCATTCATGTGTTTATATAATCGAGGTGAATAGGAGGCAGCAGTGAACACGTGGCAGCAATCTACTGGGCAGTAATTAAAGAGATACACGCATTAGAGGCGTGTGAACCTTGGGAACTCATACATTAACTGCGGCTTTGGTAAGTGATAAGTTTAACTCGAATTTTGAATTATCTCCAGCTGCCAACCATTATCTCTTCCTATAGATTCTTAAATTATTAAATTTAAAGAGACGTGGAGTTGAGTGATGAATTAGATTCCCAGAGGAGCTAAATGCAAGCATCGAGTTGACTTCGAGAGCAGCTATCTGAAGAAGAAAATAGCAAGATAACAGGTTCCTTAATACAAAGGAAGCGTATTCAAGATTATATTAAGCTGAAAATATTTTATGTCCTGTTTCCTACGCCGAGTTAACTCATGTAGGCTTGGATATAAAATGTTGAAGCGAGGTATTGTTACTAGAATGGTTTAGCATTAAACTTTTGATCGTAGAATTAGAGTAGGTTCCTTTCACATTACATGATTTCAAGGAACCGGGGGGTACTTGTTGTGCCCAAAATCTCCATGGGCTAGATTTAGGCCCATTAATCAATAGGGTCCGATCCATACAAGCTAGAAGAATGATCCAGTACGAGTTATGAAGATCAAATAGAAGAAATGAATAAGGAAGTATGAGTATTAGGAGGTTCCCAATGGTCAGGAAGCTGAGTTGAGCACTCGAAGACCAGGTTCCTCCCAGCCGAGGAGTTCGAATTAGCATAACAACAGCCATAGAGGTGATAAAAGCATATAAAGAGTTATCCAATCTAACTAGTTTATTATTTGTGCAGGTACTAACACCAAAAGGGAGGTCCCTAAGTGATATGTCCCGAAATAAGGAGGTCCCTGAGAAACAGGCTCCTGAAATGTAGGTTCCTGAGCACCAGGTTCCTACGAGTTGCCAACAGAAAGTTCTAGAAGTCATCTAGAACAGATAAACGAATTGGTATCTGAGTATAATTCTAGGGCGCAGATGATCCTAGAATAACTCTAACCAATGAGAGAATCATAAGTGGGGTACGAACTCGAGTTCTACTCCACTTAGCCAAACTAGTTCGTGAAAGGCTCTAAAGGAACCTGAGTCCAACACGAATTAGATGACCGAATGCAGCTATTCCAGTAAAAGACAGAATCATATTAGAACTACGTGAGCTTGATCCCTATAAATACAAGGGTACATAGGCACCTCAGGGTACGACGCATTAAGTTCTCTAATTTTCTCTAAAGGCACCTGAGATTATTGGAGATACCCTCGAGCTCAGCTCAACCCCCACAAACACAACCCAAACCTTTTCATAGAACAGTTGATCGCTAGCCTAAACAACTACCTATAAACCTCACATAAGTTGATTACGAAATCCACTCATCAACAATAGCTTACCAAACAAATAAATAATCTCAATGTATTTTATTTATAAGGTGAAACTCATTCGAATGTAAATTAGAAACACATTCTAATTTCCATCCACTCTGACCAGAGATTTTTATGAGTTATCACCTATAATCTTATAATACATAAAACATCTCATTCCGGAATAATTTAATGTTGGACTTCTGGTCCATATTAGTTCTCGAGAATTTAATTCACTGCTTCCAGCAGTTTATATCCTTCCAGGATTATGTCAAGTGGGTCTTGTAAAATGTTCACATACTCAATCTTATATTGCTAGACTTTACCCATCATATAATTATATCCACCACAAGATAAAATCTCTTCGTAATCAATACAAGATCATTGTACAACTACGTGAGCTTATCTTTCGTAAATAATTTCTTTCCTTTCCACACATGTATCTGCTCACATCCCACTGACATGACACCTTTAGGTGTGAAAACTGCAGTTCTAAAAATATTTCTCTACTTTTAAGAGATAAAATTTCTTATAGAGTGTCACATTCACAATTTCAGGTGTGCGGACTTCAGGTCCAAATATTTTTTCTCTTTGCAAGAGATTATTTTTTTCTTATATCTTTAGCCAATCTTTTCTAAATTCAAAAGAGATTATTTTCTGATCCTCGTTATTATCCATAACCTCAAGTATTAAATTTCATATTGTCGACGTCGATTTGATTAATGGTTCCATATTATTCTAGACATGACACAATTTATTGAGATCTTACAATTTTTCAGGTACCTTCATCATTTTTTTTTTCATGTCTAAAATCTCTTTTGGAGATCATTCAAAAGTTATCCATTTTTCGATTTAGCCATCATCAATCACTGCTCCGTTTTACTTTTAAGGATATACATAGTTTTGTTATGGAACCCGTTGGTCTATCACGCTTCAGGCGTTCTTTAAACACATTAGCTTCTTGAGGTTGTCCTTATGGGACATATTTATTTGGAGCATGTGTAGCTGGTATATGTAATATAGCAATTCTTTCAGGTCAGCATATGTATGTCTGGCAACAATTAAAAAATGTAAATAAATGAACTTTTGGTTCGTATTCTTTACTATGAGGATCAAGATGAGGCAATGATAACTAATATATTACCAGCTATTTAGCTTCTCCCAATGATTTTGGGAAAACAAACACATTAGACCAAGTCATAAACATATACACATAGATGGTACCAAACTAATAACCACTCATGTATAATGTATACCCAATTTAACCATCAATTTCAGTGTTGTGGTGGAACAATCTGAGCTGACCAAAAATCTGTTCATGACGGGGAGAAATTATGATAATTAGATAGCTAGATGTGAATCAAAATGAGCCACAATATATTCGACAATTTTCAATGGACGATAAATTTCATTGAGAACTTGAGTAGTAGACTCACCAAATGTATATTCTAGTTTTGATTAATCTGACTCACAAACTTCAGGTTGTGAGTATATAACAACTAGACATTTAACCATATAGTTCATGATCAATTTGCCTTATTAACATATATTTTGAGAAGAATCTTCTAGTTCTTCGATAAACGTGAATCTTCTAGTTCTTCGATAAACGTCCATATAAAATTTCAATTAATATTCACATCTTTTATAAAATTGGCATGGTTTAGTCATACCAACTATAAAGTTATCAATAGACTTCTGATTTACTTTAATACATATCTCAACGGTTTTTCTGTGTAATATGAAATATCATAACCGCAATTTCGATTCTCTTTCACTTAGGAGAGTATAATAACATCAATAATATTAGATTTTTTTTCACTCAATACCATGATAATAATATGTCTGCTCGATGTAACGAGACATCCAATATATACAATACTCCCCCTTTGGATGGCTCATGTTTTGTTGTATAGTATTGACACAAGTTATCTTTATTTTTTAGAGGATGTCCATTCAATAATTCTTCGCATCATTGTTGAACCCGGATGCCCTAAGCGATCATGCCACATAAGAAAATTTCTCGGGTCAGATATTTTTTTTGGCTCATTAACATGTGTGTCTCCACTGGATTAATAAAGGTATAATATAATCCAAATTTATACGATGAGAGTTTTTCTATTATTTGCTTCCTCCCAGAGATTATAGACGTGATACATAGATATTCATCGTCATTTTTATTTGTTGTCTCAATATGATAGCCATTGTAGCGTATATCTTTGAAACTCAAAAGGTTTCTTTTTGATCGGGTAGAGAACATGGCATTTTCAATAAATAAATATGTACCATTAGGTAACACTATACTTGCTCTTCTGGAGCCTTCAATAATATCTGATGCACCCGATATTGTATTTACATTAGCTTTAGCTAATATGATATGTGAAAAATATTCTTTATTTTTCAAAATTGTATGTGCCGTTGCACTATCTACGAGACAAAATGATCCCTCATCTTTCATAGCACATAATGAGAGATTATTGGCCATATTTCTAAAAATTAGAAAAATAATAGAATGCATAAAGTAAAGCCAATCATTTTAGAGTTCAGATAGAAAATTTAAATTTTTAATAAACAAAGCAAAGCTTTATCATATGGCTTAACTATTGTCACCACCAGATTTGACCATCTCTTCATCCTCGTTCATGACATTGCTGTTATAGGAGCATGTTATTTGTATAGACCAGATTTTTCCATTATATCTTTATCGGTGATACCCTCGCCACATAATTTCAATTGAGATGTAATTTTAAACATGGCTAAGTTATACTCGCTCACAATTTTATAATCTTGCAATCGCAAGTGTAGCCAATCATAACGTGCTTTTGGGAGTATCACCGTTTTTTTTTATCATATCATTCTTTGAGATCCTTCCAAAGAATTGATGGATCTTTAATAGTTAAATATTCGGTTTTTAGGCCTTTATCAAGGTGATGGCGAAAAAATATCATAGCCTTTGCCTTATCTTGTTCGGAGGTTTTATTTTCCTCTTTTATGGTGTCATCAAGGCCCATAACGCTAAGATGGATTTCGGCATCAAGAATCCATGTCAAATAATTATTGCCGGTGATATCAAGTGCATTGAACTCAAGTTTCGTAAGATTTGGCATTGAAGTACTAATACAAAATAATATACAAATGGAATCCAATGAATATAAAATTTATAACATTTAGCATAATATAGGCTCTGAATATATTACTCATTGTATGGTAAAGCAATATGGTACTCTCTTATATGCAAATTTTAAATATAATACTTAGTCAACAAAGATGAATACAGAGAAGCTGATAATTCTAGAAAATGAAAGACCACACATCACATAAATTGATAAATTTTAGCAGAAACTAAAAATAGTGAAACTTGCTTAAAAAATGATATGTACCAGGTATCCATTTGTTTTTAGTAAAGACCATGATACGTGTGATTTTCCTTTTCCTTCTTTTTATTTAGAAAAATGCTAAAGAAACAAAAAAAAATTTACCAAAAACTTTTTCAAATGCCACATGTTTGATTTTAATTGGTTGAGAAAATAATAATGAGATGGGCCCCCATGTATTCACATAAATCACCCAATTAAAACATTACATGTGCTGTGCCGCATCATTTTGGTGAAAAATTTAGGAGATTTTTTTGGTCCCCTAGCATTGCTCTTTTATTTATTACTTGTCAAATTTGGTACACAGAAGAATTTAAGACCAGTGTCACAAAACAACAATAAGAGGTTCATCAAACATAGATTATACTCCATATTTTATCATGCAGAAGTTTGAATGTCCAACAATTAAATAAAACAGAACATGCATAAATGAAGGATTTAGCCAAGAACACAAGAAATACAAAGTATCAAATTATAATTTATTCCTAAAAAAAATATCAATAGAATTTTTTTTAATGGGGTGCAAACATTAAGATATTTTACAAAAAAGGAAAACGCATCCAAACTAAATTATATATTACTTATAAGAAGCAAGTACAATATTAAGATAATATTTAACATGCAAAATACTTGCAGATTTATATGTACAAATATGAAACAAATATTTTATGTTCACTAATCAAATTAAATGATCAACAAAACCACATCAATTTGTATGATATCTAGTTCACAAACATTTCTTACAGGTTTAAATAAATGGATCAAGTAAGCTACAAGTTTTTCATGGAGAGGCAATGATGTGTAAAATAACTGCAAGCGCACAGTGTTTAGTTGTAGCAATCACAGATCGATCCTCAGAGACTATAAATTTTCAAAACCCTAATAATTAACTCAGGCGAACTAGACAAATAGGTTTGAGATGAGTTTTAATTAACCTAATTAGCAAAGATTATCAAATAATATGGAAAACCTAGGAATCCGAATCCATTAATCAATCACAATTAATATCAACTCCGCCCTAAAATCAATCCTCTTTTCTTCACAAATAAGATATATCAATTAACGAGACAAGCATATACTATGAAACTTGTTATCTAACAATAACCTATCAAAACTTCAAAGAGCAAGCATAGGCTATGAAAAACAAATCCAGTAACAATAATATATCAAAATCACTTTGTCAATCGATCAATTAAGCACCAAGAAAAATTATGAGAATCAATTAATAGAAACGAGAAGAGATCAAAAATAATTAGATCAACTTCATCTTCATTCTAGGACAAGAAAATTAGCTAGACATGATTAGAATATAAACGAAACAATTATAATTATAATACGAACAAAACATGAAACCACTAAAAGTTGTATAACTAAATTAATAGTAAACAATTAACTTAAACTCACGAAGGCAGAGAAATCACGGGTGACAAAAACTAATAAAAGTAATTAATATTAATATAGCTAATAAAATACTGACCTTAATTTATCAAACCAGAACTAGTAAATATGCATGCACTGGACAATTAAGTAGCAGGAGGAACCGATCGTTTCAATTCAAAGAAAGAGATCCAGGACAGAAAATTAACGAATTGTATATTACTAACACGAAGGAAAAATATGTCGCATACAGAAATCAAGTAATAATAAAATTATAGCTATCTAAAATTGGTGTCTAAAGTGGTGTTAAATACAAGAGAGGAGCCCCATATATATAGGGAAAAACTTGGGCTTGGGTCTTCAATTACAAATTTGATATTGAATATAATTTTTTCAATTTCCCTTTCTTCTCCAATAAGTATTCGATTTTTCCTCCAATTTCTTTGACTTCATGTATTTTCCACCTCCTTTCCCTTTTTGCACCTTTTCCTGCTAGAAATCTGTTTTTATTTATTTTCCTACAAAACAAAATAAAACAATTTATTAATTAATAAAATTACGAAAACGGACATAAAATAGGTATTAAAAATATTATGAATTATGGACCTATCAAATGCCCCCTACCTATCTTTTGCTCGTCCTCGAGAAAAATAAAAAATAAAATACTATCTAATATATAATACCACTTCCGTAGGTGATCACGGTTGCATTTGACATATGCAACAAGCCCTTTAAACCCCTAGGCAGCCCTAGTGGACGAGTGAGGTCTCGTGAGGGCCTATAGTTAATGTACCCACAAAATCCATCTAGCTCATGTAAAAGATTGCTCAATGCAACACCACACATACAAGTCATCTCATGCTACATCAACTAAAGAAATCAAAGTGAATTTGCAATGTCTTGGTGTGTAAGGTACAAGTATTCACATAGTCTACTCAAAGAAATATGCATAGGTCATCAAAAGTCCACGTCAAGTGTAAAAATAAGTTGGTAACCATGCTAAGCCCACAAGAGTACACCTTAGAGTCAAAACTTGGGATCTCATATGCAGAAACAAGTAACAACTCACCTTTCACTCACAAAAGAATATTCACTCAAGAACAAGGGTAAGTGTATCACTTAAATCCACCAAAATCATAAGCATGCTTGACATTTGGTATCAATCTAACTTTAACACAACATACATCAATGACGATAATCAAAAGGTCTTTTATTTTGGTTGTAACGGGGCTAGGGACAAGGTATGTCAAGTAAAGCCAAATAAGGTGAAGTGTCAAAAGCTAGCAGGAACCATTATAAATTATACACAACACCATACATCCTCCCCACACATGGATTTCTAATCTTTTCCAACAAAATGCTTGACTAGTCGAATGAAGAAGGATCACACAAACACAAAAACATAAGTATGCTCTCAGATAACTTTTTTTTCTTTTTTTTTTCTCTTTTTTTTCTCTTTTTTTTTTTTTTTTTGGAGAGCTAAGATAGATAATATAAATATATACACAACCACAATCCCTCTTCAAAAATTTCTTGAACGACTAACAAGTAAGCAACAAAACCCAATATTTCCCCAAAAGTAATGAACAAAGGTACCCCATCTCACACACCTTATTACTCCCTCACTTCCTACTAGCCTTTGACAAATTGGGATCAAGTATACGTTAGGCTACACAAGAAAAAGGTCTAGGCAAGTAATGTGGTATGTCACCGAAAAAATAGGATAAAGCTCAAAGGGGTAACTAATTGATCATATATAAAGGTGTGGTAATTTGGATAATAATTGGTTATTCCTAAATGCCTTTATCATCTTATCATCAAATAATGTCATGCATTTCAAGAAAGGTCTCAAACAAGTGCTAGCAATGCAAACAACATGTGGACACTCAAGCAAACGAATATAAAATGCAAAAGATATGCATATAGGCTCAAAATCTCACTTGGTGGTAAAACATAGTCAATCCCAAGCAAAAGTCTCTTTAATGTACATACTTGTACTCAAAGCATGGAAACCAAATCTTCTTGCACATATTCATGTCCTTTTAATTACTTACAACATTCAATAAGTCTACTAGTTTCAACTCGCTAGTGGATGTGTGTGCACAAGACTTAGCACATCACTTCTCAATCAAAAGTATCAGAAACACAAGAGTACTATAGCATGTAAGGGTGCATCAAGCCAACTTTTAACAAGTAATCATTTCACAAGGCTAGAATTATTTTTTTTTATTTTTTTGATTTTTTAATTTTTTTGGATTTTTTTTTAAAATAATAATACTACTAAATCCCTCCCCCATACCTAAATCATGCATTGTCCTAAATGTATGCAAATGAGAGAAAAATGACAAAGTAAAAGGACGAGAATACCTGATAAAGGCAAGATGGAGATACACTATACCTATAAACACACACAAACACAAATAAAAGAAACACACACACACACACACACACTCCCACTCACACACACACATTCCCCCATACCTAAACTTGACTATATGGGAGACACATCATGAAACAGATATGCTAACCAATACCAGATCGAGGGAAAACTACCTTTGTAACACAGTCAACACACATTTGAAACTCACCCACAAAGATAACATTATCCACTAGAGAAATAAGATCTTGAACAAGAATAAAACTCATATCACTAACATCATTTGTAGACCAATTATACGCTTCTTTATGTTGTTTAATCAGATTAATCACTTGAAATTCTTGGTTATCACTAGAGAAAACAACATGATGAGTTTCATTATTAACTACCAAAGACTGATCAAGAGTGGAAAAGGATGGATTAGGAACGAATGTGGGTGGCTCACCTACAGAAGTCTTAACAACGGACTTAGGATCAAAAGAACTATCCTCAAGTTGGGTTTCATGCTTAGAACAAATGGCATTCAATTCATCTAACATCTCATCAGAATTAAAATTTCTATAAAGCTCATGAAGTTCTTTATTACTCTCATACTCTAACATAACATCTTTCTCAAGAAAAGACTCAATTGAATTATCCTCAAGATTTGACCACGAAACAACCTCATCTATCAAATTAACTCCTACAGGTTGAATAGACATGACTACTATTGGAAAATCGAAAAAGAAAATCTATATTATCCTAAGAAAAATCTAGACCTTGCTCCTAACAATAAGATACTACTAAAAGTCACAACTCAAAAAGCATTCGTCCTGACTGGCCAGGCAGGTGCAAGCATTGCCAAGAGGCTAAACACCTTTCTAGACACCAATCCAAATTAGCCAGGTAAGCGTCAAGCTTGCCTAGACACCAAACGAAAGAATACTCAGTGATTTGTTCATCCTAGATTCTCTTCCTAGTTGAGCGCGAAATCCTAGGGGCCAACGTCTACTTAATTTTATTAAGGAAAGGGTATGCAAGATGAACGAATTAGTGATTTGTGGGCCAAGGAAAGGGTATGCAAGATGAACGAATTAGTGGTTTGTGGGCCAAGGAAAGGGTGATGAAATCTCTCACCTTATCTTGTAATTGGGTGGCACCCTTAAGATTAATTGAATGATGCAACACACAAAGAACAAGAAAATAAACACTTATGGATGCACTACACTACGTGTGAAATCAATAAATAAAATTAAAAAATCTAGATGATGTGATCCTATGTGAGAGAATGAATGATGCAGCAAATTGGTTATTAACAAAAAATTAACTAACTAATATTTTTGGGGTTTTTTTGAATATTTAATTTTTTTGGGTTTTTTTTATAATAAAAAAGAAAAGAGAAAAATAGAGACAGGTGATACGGAATACCGAAAAGCGCTTCCAAAAATTTCAAAAGAGACAACAAGGCCTTCCAACGATCTTCTTGTCCAAGCTTTTCTTCGCTTCACAATTAAAAAAAAAAAAAACAAACAAAAGAAAACAAGAAACTAATCCGAAGAATTAATATCAAGGAAAGAAAAATATCAATAGTCCCCGGCAGCGGCGCCAAAAACTTGATGTGTAAAATAACTGCAAGCGCACAGTGTTTAGTTGTAGCAATCACAGATCGATCCTCAGAGACTATGAATTTTCAAAACCCTAATAATTAACTCAGGCGAACTAGACAAATAGGTTTGAGATGAGTTTTAATTAACCTAATTAGCAAAGATTATCAAATAATATGGAAAACCTAGGAATCCGAATCCATTAATCAATCACAATTAATATCAACTCCGCCCTAAAATCAATCCTCTTTTCTTCACAAATAAGATATATCAATTAACGAGACAAGCATATACTATGAAACTTGTTATCTAACAATAACCTATCAAAACTTCAAAGAGCAAGCATAGGCTATGAAAAACAAATCCAGTAACAATAATATATCAAAATCACTTTGTCAATCGATCAATTAAGCACCAAGAAAAATTATGAGAATCAATTAATAGAAACGAGAAGAGATAAAAAATAATTAGATCAACTTCATCTTCATCCTAGGACAAGAAAATTAGCTAGACATGATTAGAATATAAACGAAACAATTATAATTATAATACGAACAAAACATGAAACCACTAAAAGTTGTATAACTAAATTAATAGTAAACAATTAACTTAAACTCACGAAGGCAGAGAAATCACGGGTGACAAAAACTAATAAAAGTAATTAATATTAATATAGCTAATAAAATACTGACCTTAATTTATCAAACCAGAACTAGTAAATATGCATGCACTGGACAATTAAGTAGCAGGAGGAACCGATCGTTTCAATTCAAAGAAAGAGATCCAGGACAGAAAATTAACGAATTGTATATTACTAACACGAAGGAAAAATATGTCGCATACAGAAATCAAGTAATAATAAAATTATAGCTATCTAAAATTGGTGTCTAAAGTGGTGTTAAATACAAGAGAGGAGCCCCATATATATAGGGAAAAACTTGGGCTTGGGTCTTCAATTACAAATTTGATATTGAATATAATTTTTTCAATTTCCCTTTCTTCTCCAATAAGTATTCGATTTTTCCTCCAATTTCTTTGACTTCAAGTATTTTCCACCTCCTTTCCCTTTTTGCACCTTTTCCTGCTAGAAATCTGTTTTTATTTATTTTCCTACAAAACAAAATAAAACAATTTATTAATTAATAAAATTACGAAAACGGACATAAAATAGGTATTAAAAATATTATGAATTATGGACCTATCAAGCAATTAAATAATATAGACAAAGATCATATAAACAATTCGGGAGTAGATTGCAAATACAACACATACACATATAATAATCATATAAATTATTGTCCGTGACACATACCTGGAAGGCTAGAACTAGAAAGAATTTGATCCACTGTACTTTAACTGCCGTGAATGATACTTCCTCCTCAATCTTTTATAACCCTCAGTTCTTGCTTCTAACTCCTTTGTATTGTGACGTAACAATCGTGCTGATAACGTGTTATGTATATAATATATAATATAGTGAGAGTAAGAGGGAAAGTTAGATAGAAGAGAGAAGGGAGATCATTCTATTATTTCTCATATCAAAACAATGTACATGTGATGCTATATATAGCCTATCAAATTATAAGTTACAATGCTATTGAAAGGTCAAGAGTTGGAGGAGTTACAAGGATAATGTAAAGCTAAGGGTTGGAGTTATAATGGTAGTTGTAAAGCTAAGAGTCATACAATAATATATAACAAGTAGAACTCTTCTCCACTTTTAATTTGAATATATTTTCTATTTCTAATATATTAAAAGATATTTCAATTATTCTTCTTTATGAATTGTGAATTTTGAGAATAAGATTTCTCTATAAATTCAGACACATATTTGAACTCTTCTATTTTTTCAAATAGAACTTTTAATTATATGTCTTTCCTATAAATTCGAATTCTTCTTCTTTATAAATTCATACACCTATTTTACTTCTAATATCTTAGAAGTTTTTTTTTATTTATGACAATTTAAAATTCTTCTAAAATTCTAAAAAATTATAAAAATAGATTGAGACGATCTTAAAGCGCCACCTAAACTCCCGCGTATCCTCCTTTATATATATATATATATATATATATTGATGATTGGTATCTATTCTTTTTTTTCCACCACCTTTTAGTTATTTTTTTTGTCATTTTTTACTCTTATTTATTTCACCCAATTAAGTATATTTTTTTTAAAACAAATCATACAAAATATAAATATTATTTTGAAATAAAAATAGCAAAGTATTTATAGAAATTTATTTAACTATTTTTATTAAACATAATTTTTTTTATTATAATGTCTTTTATAAAATAGTTACAAAATGATGTGACAGAAAAAAGTAATTTTATTAATTGATATTGATGTGAATGCAGGGGACATTGTATATAAAATAATTTATAGACGTAAAATTTATTATGACTAATATAAATAATGGAAAAAAATAGAAAAATTAGTAAATATAGTAATAAAATACACCAACACCACCAATAACAAGACAGGAAGGTACCTAATCAAAATAATAGATACTCCGTCTTTTCCATTTCTTTATACTTTTTATTTTAGGTCCATTTCATTTCTTTACATTACTAAAAATAGTAACTTTTAACAATAAAATACATTATTACATCCACTACTTCATTCCACTTTTTCAACACTTTACATTATTACACTCACTAGTTCATTTATTTTAACAATCAAAATCACTATTACATCCATTACTTCATTTATTTTAATAATATTATACTCACTATCTTGGTTTCCGTGCAATTCTCAAATGTAAAGAATTCCGGTGGGCGGAGGAAGTATTTCTTAACATGTGTTCCAAGGACAGTATATCAGCTATTTCCTAGTAAAAAATGCATGAAAGTCATAGGCGATTTTATGCTCACTTAATAATATAGTAGTTACTCCCTCCGTCCCATAATAGTAGTCTCTTTTGACAGAATTTTTTTTCCCATAATACATGTCCATTTCCAATTTTCAATGTAAATTTGTGACCATTTTTCCTAAACTACCCTTTTTGAAAATTGTATAGCAATTAATGAGGAATGACCAAGAATATAAAATAGCTCATATTCTTAAAAATCAATGCATTTATAATGGGCATAAGGGTAAATGTATCATCTAATTAATGTTTTCTTAAAATGCGTAATTTTTTCAAAAGAGACTTGTATTGTGGGACGGAAGGAGTATATTTTTAAGACTACTAACTTTTTTGTTCGAAAAAGACTAGTACTAACTTTAGTTGACATTGAAGGTTATACTCCCTCCGTCCCTTTTGATTGTTAACATTTCACTTTTTCAAAACTTTCTGGCACGCATTTTAAGGTGCATTTTAAGGATAGTTAAATAACTTTTTTTTAAAATTTTCTTTTTCTGTATAAAAATTTAAACATTAAATTTTTATACAGAAAAAGAAAATTTTAAAAAAAAGTTATTTAACTATCCTTAAAATGCACCTTAAAATGCGTGCCAGAAAGTTTTGAAAAAGTGAAATGTTAACAATCAAAAGGGACGGAGGGAGTAATTAATTACTGTATATCTTAATTTAGTCAAGAAAATAGCTATGTGCTGTTAGTTGACCTGAGTTTTGATAAGTATTCCCTCTCATCGATCTATAATTCGTGTAAAGTATGGATTATTTTTAAAATTATATGATTAAATGAAGTAGAGTATACTAATTTATTATGAATATAATTTAATTTTATAAATATAGTTTGACTTTGTAATATTAATTAATAAATTATTAGTAATAATAATAGTTATTTAACAAAGGACATGTATTATTTAGAATTAATAATATGAAATCTTAATATAAATTTGTTATTGATGGATTCGAACTTTAGATCTTTAAAATAGGGATTTAAATTTAGAATGTTCCATATTATTATATCTAACTGTTATCATATATTTACTAAATATTTATCGGTTACTATTTTTTTAACGGTTCAACTATTGAACCAATTATAATTTAATGTAGATTATTATTAGTAGGTGTAGTATTCTATGTTAGAAAATGGAAAGTTTGAGGCATATTTATAATATGTTCTTGATGTCATTTCCTGAAACTAACAAGTGAAAGTTGTTCCTTGTATTGAAGACTTAAACTTTCATGTTTGGATCTAAGACATTTTCTTAGTGGAATCCATAAATAAATTGAGTTGAAAGAAGAATTGATTATTGGTTTTTTTTAACAGGTTTCAGATTTATTTGTTGCAACAGTACTGAAAATTTGGATCAGTATTTGGACTAAATCCTGATGGAAATTTGGATTAGTACTTGGAGTAAAATCCTGATGGACTTGGTCAGACATCAGATTCTGATGGGCTAAATCCTGATGGATATCAGTTCCTGACAAGCACTGAATCCTGATCCTGATGGACACCAAATCCTGATATTACTGATGACCAAATCCTGATGCTTATGTAACTGAAAATAAATCCTGATGCAGTTAATGCAATTAAATCAGAATATTTACTTTCCTTTTATGGAGTATCAGTTACGTTTATTTTTGGTATTATATATACAATACAGAAGTAAATAAATGTTAAGGGAAGAGATACGTCCTAAGGATAGAAACACGATTCATTTTCTTCTTTCTCTGTTCTCTCACGATACATATAGGAGAAATACATAGTTCTTAGGCGAACTGAGGTGCTAGTCGCTGTTGATCACTGGTGTATTTGTGAACCCTTTGATCGGTGCTGTTTTATCCTGGAAGTGATATTGCTGCAACCTAATCACAACGTAAGTGGGGCAATATTCTCTTCAAGAACAGCCAAGTCTTCTCGAAGGGCTTGGTGACCCAGCTGTGTTCTTTCTCTCTTGTTGTCTTGGCTTAAGCTGTTGTGAGAGATAAGTGTTCTTACTTTTCTTGTTAATTACGGTCTCTGATTATACTCTTGTTATGCCTTCGTGTTTTGTTTCGTTATTTGGTTAATTGCCTGTTCTTGTTTAATATATATCACTGCCTCATTGTTGTTAAGTTAATTATACCCAACAATCTTGAAGAGAATACTTGTGTTATATATTGTTAATTAACAAGATGGTTAACGAAACTGAAACTCCTGTTGTTGAGACTGGCTCTGGGTCTAATGTTACTGCCCCTACTATCGATTGGACTACGTACCGTTTCCCACAACCTATCGATTTGTCAGGTATGCCTGATAAATTCGGTGGGGGTGTTGGTTTTTCTCGTTGGCAGAAAAAGATGAAACTGTGGTTAACGGTAAAGGGTCTATGGCCAGTGGTGAAGTATGAGAAACCATTTGTGGTTAAAGAGAAAGCCGAAACTGTTAAGGCTTATACAATGTGGGAGGAAAAGGATGGGGTGGCTAGGGCTGCAATTCTGGCAGCTTTAGCGAACACTCTATTCAATGTTTATTCATCTGACTCCTACACTGCTAAGCTCTTATGGGAGAAGCTTGACCAGACACATAATACTGACTCGCAAGGGTTGGAAAAGTATTCTGTGGCTAGGTTCCTTGATTTCAAACTGGTGGATACTAAATCCATGACTGAGCAGGTGCATGAGTTTGAGATGTTAGTTCATGCTTTGAAGGAATCTGGTATGGACCTACCTAAAAAGTTTCAGGTTATGTCTGTGATTGAAAAGCTCCCTAAGTCTTGGGAAGAGTTTGCACTCTCCCTGAAAAGACAGAAAGAAGAGATCACCTGGACAAACCTGATGTTGGACATCTCTGTGCAGGAGCAACACAAGTCCAAGCAAGGACATGTGATGCCTACTGAACATGCTGGGAGTTCGAAGGTGAATGTAGTGACTGTAGGACAGAAAAGAAAGTCTGTCACTAAGAAGGAAAACACTAAGTCTAAGGACAAGAACAAGGCTAAGAAATCAAAGGCAAACAAATCATGTTGGGCTTGTGGACAGGTTGGTCATTGGAGCAAGGACTGTCCTGTAAAGAAAGCTAAGAAACCTATTGTGGGAGCACAAGCTAACACTGTGCTTGGAACCACTGGTGGGTCAATGGTTAACATGGTTGTTGGTGAGGCTGTTGCTTCTGAAACTAACAACGGGTATGTAACCTACAACCCTGTATTTCTTTCCACCTATTCGTCTCATGAATGGTTGATTGATACTGGAGCTAATGTACATATTTGTACTGATATTACTCTGTTTGTATCTTATCAACAGACTCATGGAATGACGGTGACGATGGGGAATGCTAGTGTAGCTCAAGTACTTGGAATAGGAAACGTGGACCTGAAGTTTGCTTTTGGGCGTGTTCTATCCCTCACTAGAGTGCATCATGTTCCTGATATTCGTAGAAATATAATAAGTGGAAGTTGTTTAGTTAAGGATGGTTTTGAAGTTTCTTTGAAATGTAATAAAGTAGTTATTACAAATACTGGTGTATTTTTTGGCAAAGGTTACTTGTCAGATGGATTATTTTTAATAAATGTTGAGCCTGTTTTGGGCAGTTTTATTAATAATAATGTTGTTCTTTCTGTTAATTGTGTTGAATCGTCTGATTTGTGGCACGCACGTCTTGGTCACTTGAATTTTGGTGCTCTAAAGAATATGATGAACTTAGAGTTGATTCCAAAACATGCCATTGAATCTAAATGTCAAGTATGTGTGACTGCTAAACAAACTAGGAAACCCTTTCATAATGTTGTTAGGGATTCAAATGTGTTAGATTTGGTGCACACTGACATATGTGAATTTGGTGGTGTTTTGACCAAGGAACATAATAGATATTTCATTACCATTATAGATGATTGTAGTAGATATTGTTATGTTTATTTGCTTAAACATAAAGATGAAGCACTAGATAAATTCATTATGTTCAAAACTGAATCTGAAACACAAACTGGTAAAGTACTTAAACGTTTGAGATCAGATAGAGGTGGTGAGTATACGAGTAACTCGTTTAATGAATTTTGCAAGAGCAATGGTATAGTTCATGAGGTAACTCCACCATACACACCTGAGTCTAATGGGGTGGCAGAACGAAAGAACAGAACTTTTAAGGATATGATCAATAGTTTGTTGATTAATTCTGGGTTGCCTAAGTACATGTGGGGAGAAGCTCTGAATACGGCTTGCCATATTCTGAATAGAGTTCCTCTGAAACATATGGACAAGACACCTTATGAATTATGGACAGAGAAAAGGACTAGTTTAAAATATCTTCGTGTGTGGGGGTGCTTTGCAAAGGTACTTGTCCCTGAACACAAGAGAAAGAAACTTGGGCCGAAAACTGTTGATTGCATCTTTAGGCTATATTGAAACCACTACGGCTATGAGATTTTTAGTGTTAAAACCCGTGCGATGCACGGATATTCTTTAATAAAGAATTTTTTTTTATTTGATTTAAAAAAATTTAAAACATGAATTTTATAATTTAAAATTTTAAATGATATGATCTGATAATAAGTATATATATGTTGTCCGTAATAATTTTAGACCGTGACGTATTTTATTTTCAATATATAAAAAATATTAGGTATATGTTTTAGCCAAAAAAGTGTAACCGTGTGTGCGTAGTATGAACATATTGCTAAAAAAAACGCGACCAACCCTGAATGTCGAAAACCTTACAACGCCCTAAGCAGTGCCGAGACATGAACTAAAATAAGTTGGAAAGAAAACTACATATAACGATTTAAACTAAGACTCTTTATAGTACTATCTTATTATTTCTCTTACTCGTATTATATAATACTAGCTTATAACTCGTGTAACGCACGGCTCCTTTTTTAATATTTATAATTATATTAAAATTTTAAATTGTATATGTTATTAATTTATATATCAATTTTTTGTTAAAAAATTGATATATATAAGATTTTATACGTTCGATTTAATATTTGTATTCTATCTTGAATTCTTAAAATTTGATTTGAACGATTTTACAGTCCATGTGAAATTAACAAAATAATGTTTAATTCATTGATGGTGTAATTATTATTTTCAAATCAAATCAACGCAGAATCAAACACAAGTTGAATTTATTCGATTTTTTGCGTTGAAAATTCTATTGAAATTTTTGTTGAATATTCAACCAAATTCTATTAGGCCTTAAAAGAATTTGACGATTTTTTGCGTTAAAAATTCTATTCGATTTAGAAAATTTACTTATATTTAGTTGAATTTATCAAAATCATTTTCAGTATTGAATATACTTTTACTAACAACAAAATACAGGTTTTAATATTAGAAAATAACGATTTCCATCTTTTGATTTTAAGACCTAACGATATTTTTTATTTTGGTATATAATAGAAATTTAATGTTATTTACATAATAATTAAATTGGTCTCCTTATTAAGTTTTAACTTTTTTTATTTTAGACTTTTTTAAAATCCAGGTCTAATATAACTTCTTTTAACTTATAATCTTTTTATACAATAATTATTTTTTATATAGTATAATTTTGATCGTCTATTTTAAAAAAAATAAAATTATATCCAACGGTTGAGATTGTTTTGGCAACGACAAATTAATAAATTATCATAGTATCAAAATTTTGGATAAGATATCTTCTACAATTATTATATAAAAAAAAAAAATTTAATTAAAATATTGAAAATCATATAGATTATGAGATAATCTAGAAGAATTTAATACTTATAAAATTGTTTATTAAAAATACTAATTAAATTTGATGAATTAAAATATTTTAAAAAATATTAATTATGGTGTGCTAAAAGCTTCTTAGTTTCCTATCTTTTAGGCATACACAGAGCCCCAAAAGGTCACATCTACGAACATGGAACATATTAATTAAAGCTGGAGTTAAATACTTTAATACTATAATAATTTTCTCATAATTAAGCGAGAGATTATACATTAATATTACATACTGTATTGGACTACGGGTGGGAATAGGAGGCAGGTCAATAAATACTCTTCTAGTATAGTTCTGACCTATGCTAATACCTATTATTATTTCTCTTACTCTAATTATATAATAGGATATAATTTGTGCTCTATTTTGAATTATTAAAATTTGATTTTGATAATTTTATAGCACGCATGAAATTAACAAAATAATCTTTAATTTAGTGATAATTTAAAAATTATTTTCCAATTAAAACTTCAATATTAATAAAATAAAATAAATAAAATTTAGTTGTATCATTTTTTAATTATATCCTTTTCATATTATAATTTTTTTTTAAAAAATTCAATTATAATACGACTTTGCTAGATTATATCCTTTTTAAATTATAATTTCCTTTTTAATATGACATACACATATCATCAACAAAAGAACAGTGCACATCCTCCGAATCTATTGGCATAATGTATGTTTCTCTTCCATGGCTTCTTAAAATGTTACCGACTTCAGGAGGGTGAGCCCTCGCAGAATGTTTCCCAGGTAGACAAACATATAAATCCTTCGGCTTTAGTTCATATATAGATTTTGGATAGAATAATGTAATTGTAATTGTATTAGGATTTTTTTTCCCTTGTATTTATAGATTTTTGATAGAATAATGTAATTATTATTGTATTAGGATTTTTTTCCAATTCACTGTAGACATCTTTTTTATTTGTCTATTTGTAATTGATTTTATTTGTTTATACATATTTTATTTGTTTACTAAATTAAAGATATTTTTAAATTAAATTTAGTTCTAACGATGAAGAAAAAAACAAATCGATGAAGAAAGGGTATTATAGTAAATTAACAAAGTGAAAATTATAAATAAATATATAAGGATATAATTTATAATCCAATGGATGACTTTTAATCCAATTTTTTAATCCAACGGATCATAAGCTTTTGGTAGTACAGCGACGACGACCAAAACTTTGGATAAGATCTCCCTTATGCTTATAGCTTATAACCCGTGCAATGCACGGTTCCTTTTTTAAATTTTAAAATAATTTTACTTTTTTTAATTTTATATGCTATTAATTTACATATAAAATTATTGTTAAAAAGGTGATAATTATATCATTACTAAATTAAAAATAATTTTATGAGTTTCGCGTGGATTGTAAAATCACCCAAATCTAATTTCTAGATCTCAAGATAAAGCCCAAGGAGTAGTAGATATGATTTTTTTTAAATACTAATAATAAATAAATAAAATATAATTCTAATTTAACATTTTTTAATTATATCCTTTTCAAATTATAATTTTCTTTTAAAAATTCAATTTTAATACAACCCTTTCTAATTATATCCTTTTTAGAATATAATTTTTCTTTTTAAAATTCACTTCAAATGCAACATTTTCTAATTATATCCTTTTTAGATTATAATTTTCTTTTTAATGCGATCTAATCTTGATTCCTTTTTAGATTATAATTTCCTTTTTAATGTGATCTAATCTTGATCGTCTATTTTTAATCTAATCTTGATTCCTTTTTAGATTATAATTTTCTTTTTAATGTGATCTAATCTTGATCGTCTATTTTTAATCCAACGGATCATATGAATTTGATAGTACAGTGACGACGACCAAAGTGACCAAAAATTTGGATAAGATCTCCCTTATGCTTATTATATATAAGGTATTAATAAGATATAATTATATTATATTATATTAGCTTATGACCCGTGCAACGCACGGTTCCTTTTTTAATATCTATAATTATATTAAAATTTTAAATTTTATATGTTATTAATTTACATATCAATTTTTTGTTAAAAAATTGATATATATATAAGATTTTATACGTTCAATTTAATATTTGTATTCTATCTTGAATTCTTAAAATTTGATTTGAACGATTTTACAATCCATGTGAAATTAACAAAATAATGTTTAATTTATTGATGGTTTAATTATTATTTTCAAATCAAATCAACGCAGAATCAAACACAAGTTGAATTTATTCGATTTTTTGCGTTGAAAATTCTAGGGATATTTACATAAATACACAAGATTTTAAGAATTCTATCAAATTTTACTACCACCCAACTATCATTTCACTTCTATAAAATCATTTTTTCAAAAATACTACCTCATTATAATTTTATGTTTTCAATATTTCAAAAATACTACCTTTCCTAATATAACCTCATATGCAACCTTATGAGTATGGATCTAGAGAGAACCCCTTTAAAAGGAGAACTTAGAAAACTAAATTAAAATATAGCACATATGGTATGCAAACTAATCGTTGTGAGATGAAGAAAAATATGGCGAAATTAGATTTTAAAAAAAATATCACCGATTGACGGGAAAAATCAAATAAAAAACGGAGGTGATTAGGTGAGATTGTGTGTGTGAGGGTGTATTTGATTAGTGTGTGGGTGCCCCTGGCGGGGCCATTGATTATAATACATCCAATGGTTAGGATTAGTACCTTAGTTTTCTTCAAAAAATGAGTTCTTTTTTGAGCCACACCCTCCCTATATATATATATATATTAGATTCCAAAAAAGTGGTCAAAAATGCTAAAAAATGCATATTTTCGAAAACTGGAAAAATTGGAAACTGTAAGTTGCAACTTCCATTTTTCAGTTGCAACCTTTGCAACCTCATTTGCAACCTTTGCAACCTCATTTGTAACTTCAGGGCGGCGCCAGCCGTGTGCCTTTGCAAACTTTGCGACCTCATTTGCAACCTTTGCAACCTCATTTGTAACCTAGGGCGGCGCCAACCGTGTGCCTTTCAACTGAGGTTGCAAAGGAGGTTGCAAAGGTTGCAAAGGAGGTTGCAAAGGCACACGGATGGCGCCGCCCTGAAGTTACAAATGAGGTTGCAAAGGAGGTTGCAAAGGCACACGGCTGGCGCCGCCCTGAAGTTACAAATGAGGTTGCAAAGGCACACGGCAGGCGCCGCCCTGAAGTTACAAATGAGGTTGCAAAGGTTGCAAAGGAGGTTGCAAAGGTTGCAACTAAAAACTGGAAGTTGCAACTTACAGTTTCCATTTTTTTCCAACCTCTAAAATATGCAGTTTTTAGTATTTTTGACCACTTTTTTGGAATCTAATATATACACACACATATATATATATATATATATATATATATATATATATATATATATATATATATTTGATTCCAAAAAAGTGGTCGAAAATGACATCTGGAATCCGGAACTTGCAATCAGAAATTTGTAGCATCGAAGTTGTAAATGAGGTTGCAACAGTTGCAATTGAGGAAGGTAGTATTTTTGAAATTTTGAAAACAAGGTCGGTATTTTTAGAATTTTAGAAAGGTTGGTAGTATATATTTAAAAATCTAATAGTTGACATGGGTAGTTTTGAAACTATCCCAAAATTCTATTGAAAATTTTGTTGAATATTCAACCAAATTCTATTAGGCCTTAAAAGAATTTAACGATTTTTTGCGTTAAAAATTCTATTTGATTTAGAATATTTACTTATATTTGGTTGAATTTATCAAAATCATTTTCAGTATTGAATATACTTCTACTAACAACCAAATACAGATTTTAATATTAGAAAATAACGATTTCCATCTTTTGATTTTAAGACCTAACGATCTTTTTTATTTTGGTATATAATAGAAATTTAATGTTATTTACATAATAATTAAATTGGTCTCCTTATTAAGTTATAATTTTTTTATTTTATACTTTTTTAAAATCCAGGTCTAATATAACTTCTTTTAACTTATAATCTTTTTATACAATAATTATTTTTTATATAGTATAATTTTGATCGTCTATTTAAAAAAAAAATTATATCCAACGGTTGAGATTGTTTTGGCAACGACAAATTAATAAATTATCATAGTATCAAAATTTTGGATAAGATATCTTTTACAATTATTATATATATAAATTTTTGTATTAAAATATTGAAAATCATATAGATTTTGAGATAATCTAGAAGAATTTAATACTTATAAAATTGTTTATTAAAAATACTAATTAAATTTGATGAATTAAAATATTTTAAAAAATATTAATTATGGTGTGCTAAAAACTTCTTAGTTTCCTATCTTTTAGGCATACACAGAGCCCCAACAGATCACATCTAACATATTAATTAAAGCTGGAGTTAAATACTTTAATATTATAATAATTTTCTCATAATTAAGGGAGAGATTATACATTAATATTACATGCTGTATTGCATTACTGGTGGGAATAGGAGGCAGGTCAATAAATACTCTTCTAGTATAGTTCTGACCTATGGTAAAAACTATTATTATTTCTCTTACTCTTATTATATAATAAGATATAATTTGTGCTCTATCTTGAATTATTAAAATCTGATTTTGACAATTTTATAGCACGCATGAAATTAACAAAATAATCTTTAATTTAGTGATAATTTAAAAATTATTTTCCAATTAAAACTTTAATATTAATAAAATAAAATAAATAAAATTTAATTGTATCATTTTTTAATTATATCCTTTTCATATTATAATTTTCTTTTTAAAATTCAATTCTAATACGACTTTGCTAAATTATATCCTTTTTATATTATAATTTTCTTTTTAATATGATATACACATATCATCAACAAAAGAACAGTGCACATCCTCCGAATCTATTGGCATAATGTATGTTTCTCTTCCATGCCTTCTTAAATTGTTACTGACTTCAGGAGGGTGAGCCCTCGCAGAATGTTTCCTAGGTAGACAAACATATAAATCCTTCGCCTTTAGTTCATATATAGATTTTTGATAGAATAATGTAATTATAATTGTATTAGGATTTTTTCCCCTTGTATTTATAGATTTTTGATAGAATAATGTAATTATTATTGTATTAGGATTTTTTTCCAATTCATTGTAGACATCTTTTTTATTTGTTTATTTGTAATTGATTTTATTTGTTTATACATATTTTATTTGTTTACTAAATTAAAGATATTTTTAAATTAAATTTAGTTATAATGATGAAGAAAAAAAACAAATCGTTGAAGAAAGGGTATTATAGTAAATTAACAAAATGAAAATTATAAATAAATATATAAGGATATAATTTATAATCCAATGGATGACTTTTAATCCAACGAATCATATGCTTTTGGTAATACACGACGACGACAAAAAATTTGGATAAGATGTCCCTTATGCTTATTATATATAAGGTATTAATTATTATGTAAGGTATTTGACTTTTTTGCAACTAATTTTAAGTGCTTTGACTCTCTATTAAAAACTAGCATGATAAGCCCGTATAAGGCACGAACCACATTTTAATTCATGTAATATTTTTCAAATTTGCGATGGAGTTCGTTACATCCTCCTGTTAGTGTGTTTTACCCTTTCACGTGCAATGGTTTATTAAGATTCAATTGTTAATAATCATTCTAAATTTAAATTATTCGCACATTCTAAATTTCGAGGATCATATTTATAGTGATGTTGGTTGAATGTGAGAAGGATAACCGACAAAATTGGTATACAAGAAGAGTTAATCGTTAGCTATCAAGTATTACCACGATAATAGTGTACTTTAGTTTGTTTTTCAGTAAAATCGTAAAAGAATTACCACGATAGTAGTTTTTTTAACTACTTTCAATCTTGCCACAACATTTTTTGAATATCTATTTTCTCTTCTACTCATATGTCTACCTCATATTTACTCCAATTTATTACCGATCATGTGCACTCTCACTTCGGTCTTTTTCCGATCACTATCCAGCCACCTCATTATAACTCTAAGATCCGCTCTTTCCTCCAACGATGTCATATATGCACATTTATCCTGCCCCACCACCTCTCTTTCGTCTTTAACAACATTAAGTTTGTTCATCTTTTCTCTCTCCAATCATCTCCCATTCATCTTTAATAACCTCTCATCGACATGCGTTTCCACGTGTATATAAAATCACTATTGTTGTCTTTACGAGCTGAATAGGTGTTATTATAATAAAATAGTTAATTGTCATATCTCTCACACATTAAACATGTATACGTTTTTCGAATGTTATTTTATTAACATAATTTTTTTTTTGAATTTCAATTAAACTCTTTTAATATTTGTCAACAAATTAGATTAACATTTTATTGTACCATATTTAGTTGTATTATCGTTTTTTTTAAGTTGATAAAAAAATTGATGTACCTAGGGCTGTAAATGAGCCGAACCGAGCCGAACTCTTGACTGTTCATGTATCAGCTCGTTAAAAATATTTCGAACTCGAACTCGAACTTTTATCGAGCCAATTTTTTTGTTTGTGTATCGACTCGTTAAGAAAAATGTTATTCACGAACATGTTCGCAAACAGTTCACGAACATGTCTCACGAGCTATTGGTCACGAACTTCTCATGAATACTAGCTCATGAACATCTCATGAATATTGTCCATGATCTCGTGTTCACAAATACCTCATTTAATTCTAGAATTTTAATGCATTAAAAATAAAAAAGATGAAACCTCAAAAATTAAAAACATCCTTCTAGTCTACAATTATCCACGATTCGATTAAATTTAGTTAATAAATAACCAACTAATGTTATAATTACAGTGTAACATATGTCTAATTTAATTATTTATAATAAAAATAATGTATATATTAAACAAAAGAAGATAAAGAATATACAAAATAAACTAATATATTATTTCATAAACACTAAATTATTTACTAATTATCGTAAATTCAAGGACTCCTATAAAATCTTAATTAAATATGTTCATGAGAATATGTATCGAATTTATACAAGAACTCATTCATGGACCATATATATTTACGAGTTTGTTCACGAACTACGTTAATGAACTTGTTCACGAACTATGTAATCGAACTTGTTCGCGAACTATTGAGCCGAACTATGTTGTGCTCAAGTTCAGCTCATTTACGAGACGAACCTCAAAATTGTGATCATGTTCGACTCGTTAACAAATCGAATCAAACTCGAGTCGAACTTTTTTCGAACCGAACGCCGAACTGTTCATGAGTGTATCGACTCATTTACAGCCCTAGATGTACCTATTCTTTTGCTGGTATTTAGTTGAGTGTATTTCGTATCTAGATGTCCAAATTTAATTGTTGTTGGAGGAATTTCGTAACAACACGAAATCGGAGGTTTGCTGGAATAGTAGAACAAAATTATGAGTATGTGGCTATTTTAGGGGATTAGGATTTATGGAAAAAGAGGAGGCTGGACTCGGCAGCTATCTTGATTTGTCTCGTGTATCAGATTGCATATCGTACCAAGATGCCTGCGTACCTATATGTTTATATAGGATCAAGCCCCACGCAGTTCTGTGAAATTGATTTGTGTCTATCCCTTAGAGACTTAAGGGATAAGTTACGTTAATCTGGGTGATTACTGATTTTATCTGATTTAATCTTATCGTTGTGATATCTTCCTGATTTGAAGAATATCGTTTGGAGATATTTTCCGTAATTTATTGATTGAGATTGATTCTTTCCTCATTTCTGAGAGATGATAAAACTTAGGAGTTAAGTAATAATTATTAATCCGAATTAATAATTAATACTTCAAGCTTCCAAATTTCTTGAGTCGCTGAAAAAACTGAAAATAGATGATTAGAAAAACACTTAGAGCACCACTGTGCTCGTTAGGCGTATGCGGATGCAAGAGTGATAGCATGCGATGACCAGTGTAAGATATATATTTGCCAAGGTTTCAAATGTGCGAGCATAAATAATATTTTTGAAATCCTTTGCGATCCTTGTTGTCTAGTTTGGACCTTGGCGCTTGTATATATCTCGAGTAGGCATACACGCTTTTCAAGTGTCTGTGCAACCACATGAGGATGTTGTGTCTTCGTTTGTGACGAGAGACTGTTGATAAGAGATGTAGATGTAATCTTGTCGAACTTTGCACGTGTCCCTCGACGGGCTGGCTGTGCATGTCTTAAAGATATTGTAGATAGTGTGCATAGGGATGCCTCCACCCATTCGATATAGCGATATCTCATGGGCCTTCAATAATCCAGAGGGTGCTGCACTTTACTAAGCATGTAGCATTACGAGATTTATAGCTTGTCCAGGCTACCCTACTTGACAATTTAGTTCGCAAGTTTGGAAATATTTTTGACATATATGTACTATCGCGACGATATATGAAAAATCTTTTACAAATCCAAACGCAATAATAAATATGCTCTTTTAAGAATGTCGCGATATTTATTTTCTTCGAAAATAATGCTCCTTTTGTAGAAAATCTTTTACAAAATAATGCGTCTAGCATATATAATTTAAAGCATGCAGCTCGTTCGAGATTGTGAAACAAATTCGCAAATCATCAAAATAAATAGGCATAGTTCATCGACATAAATATCTCGTACGATATTTTCTAAATCGCAATAATTTTACAAGCATAAAAATATATTGCTCACACGAATTTTTTGAATAATAAATATTTTTTCTTGAAAAATATTTAAAAAACATAACTATGTATGCATGAATGACATGGCATAATATAATTAATTATTTGCAGAAAATTAAAATAAGTACAGAAACTTATCTTTGATTTTTGTTTCGTGCTGGTGCGCGTGTTCGAAGTATTAGGTGCTACGTTTCTTTTCCTGTTGCTGGCTACCATTACGGCGTGTCCTCCATTTCCTTTATCTGTTTATTGTGTCTGCTCATCACAGTAACAACTAACAAGTCCATCCCTATGTCTTCTTTTAATTTGTGATCTCGTTAAAACTTTTGCGGGACCCATTCTTCTTATGCCACAAATTTCCTTCCTGTTTGTTGCTGCGCCTGCGCGTCGACAATCTTGTGCGTCGCCTGCTTCTTTTGCTTGAGCCAGTTTTTTTTTGCCTGTCGCTGCTTTGTTTTTTTTTTTTTCGCTGGTGGTCCCACGTCCAAGACTTTCATCCGTCTTTTTGCTACGGTTTTGATTGCTGCTTCTATCCTTTTTTTTTTCACCGATGGTCGATGTGCACCACGATCTCTGTTGCTCCTTTTTTTTTTGCCTTAAACAATTCATGTTTGCCTCCGCTTCTAATATTGTTAAGAGTCACCATGTTTCTTTAACTATTGAAGCCCCCGATTATAATAAAACCCAAAAATTCCCATGAAAGTGATATTCGTTTGTCCTCCTCATACGAAAATTTCCCCTCCTTCTAGCGCCAAGTGTTGTTGGAGGAATTTCGTAACAACACGAAATCGGAGGTTTGCTGGAATAGTAGAACAAAATTATGAGTATGTGGCTATTTTAGGGGATTAGGATTTATGAAAAAAGAGGAGGCTGGACTCGGCAGCTGTCTTGATTTGTCTCGTGTATCAGATTGCATATCGTACCAAGATGCCTGCGTACCTATATGTTTATATAGGATCAAGCCCCACGCAGTTCTGTGAAATTGATTTGTGTCTATCCCTTAGAGACTTAAGGGATAAGTTACGTTAATCTGGGTGATTACTGATTTTATCTGATTTAATCTTATCGTTGTGATATCTTCCTGATTTGAAGAATATCGTTTGGAGATATTTTCCGTAATTTATTGATTGAGATTGATTCTTTCCTCATTTCTGAGAGATGATAAAACTTAGGAGTTAAGTAATAATTATTAATCTGAATTAATAATTAATAGATATTAGAAATTTGGGAGATTATTAGACATGCCAAAATTATGGCATAACATTAACAATAAACGAATTTGTGTTGTATGTATACTTGGGGATAGGCATCAAGTCGGTCAATTTAGGGTCGGGTAGTGTTATACCCGTCACACTCCCCGAATTCGAAAATAATCATTGAACCCGTCCCGGTTTCCAAACGAGGATCAATATGTTCCTAGATTTCTGCCCCGAAAGGGAAATAGGGATTCCCGCGAGAAATCGTGGATTTTAATTTTTTTTAATTAAAATTTTGAACATAATCGTTGAACCCGTATCGATCCCCGAATGAGGATTATTTTGCTTCATGATTCTTACCACGAACGGGGAACGAGGATCCCCGCAAAAAATGGATGATACTAAATTTTTTTAAGAGTCACCATGTTTCTTTAACTGTTGAAGCCCCCGATTATAATAAAACCCAAAAATTCCCATGAAAGTGATATTCGTTTGTCCTCCTCATACGAAAATTTCCCCTCCTTCTAGCGCCAAATGTTGTTGGAGGAATTTCGTAACAACACGAAATCGGAGGTTTGCTGGAATAGTAGAACAAAATTATGAGTATGTGGCTATTTTAGGGGATTAGGATTTATGAAAAAAGAGGAGGCTGGACTCGGCAGCTGTCTTGATTTGTCTCGTGTATCAGATTGCATATCGTACCAAGATGCCTGCGTACCTATATGTTTATATAGGATCAAGCCCCACGCAGTTCTGTGAAATTGATTTGTGTCTATCCCTTAGAGACTTAAGGGATAAGTTACGTTAATCTGGGTGATTACTGATTTTATCTGATTTAATCTTATCGTTGTGATATCTTCCTGATTTGAAGAATATCGTTTGGAGATATTTTCCGTAATTTATTGATTGAGATTGATTCTTTCCTCATTTCTGAGAGATGATAAAACTTAGGAGTTAAGTAATAATTATTAATCTGAATTAATAATTAATAGATATTAGAAATTTGGGAGATTATTAGACATGCCAAAATTATGGCATAACATTAACAATAAACGAATTTGTGTTGTATGTATACTTGGGGATAGGCATCAAGTCGGTCAATTTAGGGTCGGGTAGTGTTATACCCGTCACACTCCCCGAATTCGAAAATAATCATTGAACCCGTCCCGGTTTCCAAACGAGGATCAATATGTTCCTAGATTTCTGCCCCGAAAGGGAAATAGGGATTCCCGCGAGAAATCGTGGATTTTAATTTTTTTTAATTAAAATTTTGAACATAATCGTTGAACCCGTATCGATCCCCGAATGAGGATTATTTTGCTTCATGATTCTTACCACGAACGGGGAACGAGGATCCCCGCAAAAAATGGATGATACTAAATTTTTTTAAGAGTCACCATGTTTCTTTAACTGTTGAAGCCCCCGATTATAATAAAACCCAAAAATTCCCATGAAAGTGATATTCGTTTGTCCTCCTCATACGAAAATTTCCCCTCCTTCTAGCGCCAAATGTTGTTGGAGGAATTTCGTAACAACACGAAATCGGAGGTTTGCTGGAATAGTAGAACAAAATTATGAGTATGTGGCTATTTTAGGGGATTAGGATTTATGAAAAAAGAGGAGGCTGGACTCGGCAGCTGTCTTGATTTGTCTCGTGTATCAGATTGCATATCGTACCAAGATGCCTGCGTACCTATATGTTTATATAGGATCAAGCCCCACGCAGTTCTGTGAAATTGATTTGTGTCTATCCCTTAGAGACTTAAGGGATAAGTTACGTTAATCTGGGTGATTACTGATTTTATCTGATTTAATCTTATCGTTGTGATATCTTCCTGATTTGAAGAATATCGTTTGGAGATATTTTCCGTAATTTATTGATTGAGATTGATTCTTTCCTCATTTCTGAGAGATGATAAAACTTAGGAGTTAAGTAATAATTATTAATCTGAATTAATAATTAATAGATATTAGAAATTTGGGAGATTATTAGACATGCCAAAATTATGGCATAACATTAACAATAAACGAATTTGTGTTGTATGTATACTTGGGGATAGGCATCAAGTCGGTCAATTTAGGGTCGGGTAGTGTTATACCCGTCACACTCCCCGAATTCGAAAATAATCATTGAACCCATCCCGGTTTCCAAACGAGGATCAATATGTTCCTAGATTTCTGCCCCGAAAGGGAAATAGGGATTCCCGCGAGAAATCGTGGATTTTAATTTTTTTTAATTAAAATTTTGAACATAATCGTTGAACCCGTATCGATCCCCGAATGAGGATTATTTTGCTTCATGATTCTTACCACGAACGGGGAACGAGGATCCCCGCAAAAAATGGATGATACTAATTTTTTTTTATTTAAAATGTATATATTCTCAAATATATCGGATAATAAAATTAATTTGATAAATCATGATAAAATTACTATTATATTATAACAGTATGGCTAACCTGTGCCCTTGGGGCACATGTTAACGCATAGGTATTCCATAATTAATGCTTCTAAAAGTTTGTTAACAGCAATTACTTGGCTCAGTAATAATTTTTTCATTTACTTTTCGGTCTTGATTACCTGTATTGTATACGTAGATTGGTTTTCTATAAGAAAACTTTCATAAAAAAAATTCACTTTAAAAATCAAAATAAGTAGTGATTATATTCCTCAAAAAAAAGTAGTGATTATATAAATTTTAATTATAACTAATTCATATTTTTAAATAAAAATTATTGAATTTTCAAAAATTTAAAAAAAGAATATTAGAACCATAACATAAATAATTGTATCTTTTTAAACTTTGTGTACAACTCTAGAAACATAAATAATTTACCTAAAAAAAAAAGAAATTAAGTGTTCGATAAAATAAAATAAATAACTTCTTCAAAGTATATTGTGCCTGATGAAATAAATTTTTTAACAATAATTCTTATTTTATATTTATTAGCTGATTTGATAGTATTTATTAATATACATTTGAAATTTATATGTTTAAAAGTTAAAAACAGAAAAAGTAAAATAAATAAATTGATCGACCGGGAGAATGCAAAAAGTTTGTATACAAAACAAATTGATCTCATTAGTCTGGAAAGTGGAAACTAATTAATTAATGAAAATATTCAGCTATGAACAGACTACGAGGCTCTTAATTATGAACACCCGTCCATTAACATCAGGATCGCCATCCCGATATTATAAATAGTGATTTGAATTAAATTTTTTATAAAAAAAGATGAAATATAGTATTAAAATTAAATTTTATTTTGTTAAATTTTATACCAAAAATTCTAAGTTTATAAAATTTTTGAATTATATTATTTTTAATAATCTAGGAAACATATATTTTTAAAAATTATTTTCCATAAATATGATAACCATTTGGGGAACAAAATCAGGGATCGGACTGGGATACCTTAATCCCTGAGGTCGTTCCCTTTCTCCAATTTTTTTCTATAATATTTCATGTTGTCCCGAAAAATTTGTCAAATACCTAAGAAAAACGGGAAAGGGATCAGATCGAGGTCACAGGATGAAATGCTCATTCATACGTGTCTCACGTGAATTAGTTTCATTTTGTTTTGAGAATAACAAACATAAATAACTAATATAATTTATAATTTTACAAAAAAAACTAATATACAAGTACCATAAATCAAAATTTGAATTTATGTTATTTCGTGTATCATGTGAATTTGAGGTCTATATATTTAAAATTTTATATTAAATACACATACTTTCAATCTCTTTAATAATATAGTAAATATATGTTTAAAAAGTATTTTTTTCCAAATATGATAATCAGGCGGGGAACGGAAACGGGGATCGTGCCGGGATACATTAATCGCCGAGCCCATTCTCTTCGCACGAATTTTATTCTATAATATTTCATGTTTACCCAAAAAATTTTCCGAATCCACAATCCAAACGGGAAAGGAATCAGTTCGGGCAGATATGGTGAAATGCTCATTCATACGTGTACCACGTAACAAACATAAATATTATAATTGGTGTTTGCATAAAAATATTAATATACATGTATCAGAAATTAAAATTAAAATTTATGTTATTTCGTGTACCATGTGAATTATATATTTAAAATTTTGTATTAAATACACGTACATTCAATCAGTTATTCATTCAATTAAAAATAGTTTACATGTTCTTATCATTTTAATTAATTTTATTATGAATAAATTTTAAAAAAATATTAAAAATTTTAGCAAATGAATTGTCTATGTATGCAATTATATTGATTATAAGAAATGTATCATTAAATGTTCTAGTATAGTACTAATACATGTGAACATAAAAACTTTGGTACATGAGGTCATATTAAACAAAATTTAGCAAATGGATTGGGTATGTAAAGATTAAAACTTTAGTACACGGAGGTCATGATGTATTAGTGGTAATACATGCAAAGATTAAAACTTTAGTACATGGAGGTCTTGGGTTCAAATCCTTAGAAGTTATTATTTTTTAACATTAACATGATTTTCGGGGTACTTTAGTAAATTACTAAATAGGTGGAAAGGCCTTGTTGACATATAATATATATAACTAGCATGAAAGCCCGTGCAAAGCACGAGCATCATTTAAATTCATAAAATGTTGTTGTTTTAATTTTTTTAAATTGACTATTTTTAATTTTTGAAACACTATACATCATAAGTGTGGTATTTTTTATGGATACTAATAATAACTCAAATTTTTTACCTAAAGTTCATATATGATTATAATAATACAATCACATTTAACAATTTAAAAAACATAACTTGATATGATTAAACACTACGTAATTTAAAAATCTAATCACGAGTCAGTAGACTCACGTGTTTATATATAGTTAAGTGCTAAATAAGATTTTGAGAAAAAGGACCCTGAGATAGATCTCAAGGAACTTTTCCTAAGATACATATAAAATAACTTTAAATTTTAATGGGCCCGCAAGGCTAATTAAAAAAATTCTGAATTTACTAAAACGCCCATCACATTTTTACATATCTCAAGCTCTCTACTCTCTAAGATTTTTATAGATATGAGAATAAAAAACTAATCATAACCACACATTCAAATCTAATTTACATCTCAACCTTCACCAACATCCACTCCTATGCCCCTTCCATTTTCGGCGACCTTAGACACCATCACTTGCTTTACATCGCCTTTTGAAACACTATACATCATTAGTGTGGCATTTTTTATGGATACTAATAAAAACTCAAATTTCTTACCTAAAGTTCATATATGATTATAACAATACAATCACATCTAACAATTTAAAACACATTAACTTGGTATAATTAAACACTACGTAATTTAAAAATCTAACCACAAGTCAGTAGACTCACGTGTTTATATACAGCTAAGTGCTAAATAAGATTTTTATAGATATGAGAATCAAAAATTAATCATAACCACACATTCAAATCTAATTTACATCTCAACCTTCACCAACATCCACTCCTATGTCCCTTCCATTTTCGGCGACCTTAGACACCATCACTTGCTTTACACCACCCTTATCATGACCACCTCATTCCATTTATCATCATTGTTCATGATACACACACACACACACACACACATATATATATATATATATATAATGTGTGAATGGGTGAGAGAGAGGGAGTGTGTGTATATACCATCATCACTATGTGATCTTTTGTTTTCACCAAATCGATCACCACTCCGAAAGTAATTGATGAACATGTTTGTCACGGATTCCAGTCACATTCTTGACCACACCTCCACTAATTCATTCATCCCTCTCTCAATACATCTAAGTTTGTTACATCGATCGATGACATTTTTACTCAATTTACTACCTTCAACACCACTACCAACTGCTTCGAATATTTACACAATTCTAAATTTGGAATATTCTTGTAATTTGCGTTTAAATTTTTTAGTGATTTGCGCTTAAGTTTTGGTAACTTTAGTTGAATTCCTAATGATTTTGCTTGATATTAGTGATTTTAGTGTAAGTGGTGGTGTTCATGTTGTTACAGACAAAATTCTGGTAATTTTGGTAGTGGTGCATGTCGTGGTGGCGTGGAAGTGGTCATGTGACAGTGATTTAATATTATTGTAATTTGTATTAAAATTCGCTAAAATTTTGGTTTGCATTCATGTACATTGTGATATATTATCTACTAAGTATCATATTTCAATAATACAGTTAGACATTTTAAATCTATTATTTTTAAAAGAGTAACCATAATCTATTTTTTAATAAATATTTTGACCTAACTATGTGTTCTATCTAAATGTTTATCTAATATATAATATGAAGTTCAAATCTCATCTGCAATAATTTTTGTTTTATTTTTCTTCATTTTTTTTCTAGTCTATCAAAATATGATGTAATCGAGTCGAGTCGAATATTGCCACACTCGAGCTCAAGCTCGGCTAAAAAGTTCGGTTGAGCTTAAACTCGAGCTCAAGTTCAATTGGTCCTTTAATTTTAATCTCGAAACTTGACTCATAAAGCTTGAAATCTCGAATCGATTTAACCTATTGTGAAAAAAGTTTGAATATAAACGGTTCGACTTATGTTCGACACAGGTTTAACTTGATAAAATATATGAATTTTATAAAATATTGAATATTTACATTGAAAGATATTTATAATATTTATAAATTTTTAATATTAAAAGTCTGATTAGTCTCACGAACCTCAAGAATCAAGTAATTTAAAACTTGAACTTTGCTCGGTAAAGCTCCGATTAGTCCAATTCGGCAAATATTGAATATTATAATAAATGAGTTCTTGGAGTATGTATTTAATGAGTTACTAAAAAGTTCTTAAAAAATTCTTTGGTGTAGTGGTTGAAGATGTGAAAATAATCCTTTTTTTGCATAAAGGTCATGGGTTCAATTCCCATGACACATTTTTTTAATATTAATATGATGGAAGGACAACTTAGTAAATTACTAAATGGAAGGACAAATTAGTAAAGTACTAAATAGGCTTGTTGGCATATAATCTATACTATTATATAAATTCCGAAACATTAAAAGTTTTGGTACCTGTTTTTTGGTACTTCGTGAATTTACTTATTTACCCTTTATTAAAAGAAAATAAATATATGATATTTATACTTTTAAAACACCTATAATAAATAATAACATAATACAATTAAAGTTAATTAGTCGCTTGCCATTTTTCACATTTACTTTGAATTGAAAATATTACCTTTTATAAATACCTAAAAATATCAATGTATCTTACACGTTACCTTTTTAATTTAAAACTAATTTTACAATCATTAATATATACCCGAAAATCTATACTATTATATAAATTCCGAAACATTAAAAGTTTTTGTACCTGTTTTTTGGTACCAGTTTTTTGGTACTTCGTGAATTTACTTATTTATCCTTTATTAAAAGAAAATAAATATATGATATTTATACTTTTAAAACACCTATAATAAATAATAACATAATGCAATTAAAGGTAATTAGTCGCTTGCCATTTTTCACATTTACTTTGAATTGAAGATATTACCTTTTATAAACACCTAAAAACATCAATGTATCTTACACGTTACCTTTTTAATTTAAAACTAATTTTACAATCATTAATATATACCCGAAAATCTATACTATTATATAAATTTCGAAACATAAAAAGTTTTGCTACCTGTTTTTTGGTACCAGTTTTTTGGTACTTCGTGAATTTACTTATTTACCCTTTATTAAAAAGAAAATAAATATATGATATTTATACTTTTAAAACACCTATAATAAATAATAACATAATACAATTAATGGTAATTAGTCGCTTGCCATTTTTCACATTTACTTTGAATTGAAGATATTACCTTTTATAAACACCTAAAAACATCAATGTATCTTACACGTTATCTTTTTAAGACTTAATTGCACTGTAGTGGCCCGAACTATAATTTTTTGACAGAAAAGTGGCCGCCCAAATATAAAAGTGAGCATAATGGGGACCGAACAATATTATTTTTAACAATGTATTGCATTCCGTTACTTTACACAAACGACATTTAACTTTTGCAGGGTATATTAGTCATAAGAATTTCTAACGGCTTAATCCAGCTGTATATGCGTGTATATATATCCAATTACACATATCAAACCCTAAAAGCTTCATACTTCAATTAATTCATCTTTGGAAAAGCCATGGCACAACAGTGTTATTGTGGAAAGTGGGCAGTGGAGAGAGTTGCTCGAACAAATGCGAATGATGGAAGAAGATTCCTGGGATGTGTTGATGGTAGGCGTGGGTGCGGTTTTTTCCTGTGGGTGGATTGCAACAGGTGTAAAAACTTTGAAATTGAAATGGAGATGGTGAAGAAGGAGGCAAGGAAATGGAAAATGGGGTTCCTGTTGTTGTTGGTTGTTTTAGTTTTTATTTTTGTCATGTATGAACCTTGTGTTGATGAAGTTAAAGAAGCCTAAAGTGGTCATGTATTTCAATTTTAATGGTCATGTATTTCAATTTTTATGATGTCTTTGCATTTGAATTCATCACTGTAAACTTACACTCTAAAAGTAATTGAACCAAAAAACAAGAATGTAAAAAAAGTTACCAAAATAATTAGCTTCATTGTAACCATTATGAATTCTTACACCAAGCATGAAGATTGTTAAAATCCATACATGTTCAACCTCATACCACAAAACATTCTAAGGAATATTGCAACAAAAACATAAGCCATACATAAGGCCAGGTCCTAAATGGTGACAAAAGATTGCAAAATAAAATGGCTAGGCTAATTTTTCATCTCTTCCTTTTGGGAGTCATTTTCTTAGGCTGAGATGTGGATTGTCTTGAGCTACCTTGTTGCTGCTGGGCTTGCTCTTGGCCTACATTTGTCCCCTGCTGCTGTTGGTCTTGATCTTGGCCTACATTTGTCCCCTGCTGCTTTTGTTTCCCAGAACATGTTTTAGAGTTGTGACCACCTTGCTTACAGGTTTTGCAAACCACTGTAGATTTCGCGATGACTGGCACTGTACCTTCTTCTGCTGCCTTCTTAATTATGTCATTTTTCTATACAAATGTTCATTCATATATCAGTGTTGAAGTTGCAGATAAGTGTCAATGCTAAATATAAGTGTCAAAACTGAAAAATTACCTTACTAGCACAAGTCCTAGCATTGTGACCTTCACCTTTGCAGTAGGTGCAATTTATTATAGTTCCCACCTTGCTCAGTTTTGTAGGATCTGCAGGAATGTCATTTTTGGTTGACCTCTTTTTCTTAGGTCTACCAGCAGGAGTTTTGACTTGAGGGGGAGTGGTCTTGGTTCACTAGCAAGTTCCCAAAAATGTGGCCCTGCTATGGGTTCGAGGGTTTGGCTATATAGCTGTATACATTAAAATGAGATAAGCACAAAAGAAAAATACACATTACATAACATTATAATAAAGAAATAACTGACCTTCATATACATGTCCTTGCTATAGCAGGAGTGGATGTGCAATTCCCAGGAAGAATTAATTAAAGCTATGCATGCACAGGCATGATAGCAAGGAAGGCCTGTTAAATCCCATTTTCTGCAGCTGCAGGTTCTTTTAAGTAGGTCCACCACCAGTTCATGACCCCCATCTGAACAGCTTACACTATATTTTGTACCTTCATTCCAAACGACAATACAGTTACCAGCATATTGTATAGCCCTAAAACCAAAATAAAATAAAAAGTTACCAAATATAGCCCCATCTAGCATTAAAGTTGAGAGATGTGGACATAATTGCATAGTAAAGAGCAAACCAAAGTCTAGCATTTACTTGTTCAATTTTTTTATTGCACTAGGGCACAACAATTAAACTTTAACAGATATATCATAACCCCTAAAACTTAACAACATCGATAATGATATTAACATATAAATTGACATTTTTTCAACATAATCAAGTCAGTACTACACGTTCCAATACTTTAATATGAAAACCCCCAAATTAAATAGCAAAAAACAAGTACATATGCATGCATGAATGATTTTCTTTAGGGTTTCGAATACTTACCAAGATATTCTGGACATTCGTAAGGTTTGAAGATATCTACATCTTCCTTAGGTCTCACACGCCACCCCATGTTCTTCGATTCGTAAGATTTCGCCGATTGAGGCTAGGGTTTTAGTGTCTGCGATCGATAAAGGATTTTGATGTTGGAGGGAGTTATTAGTGGGGGTAGTCTCTACAATAATGGAAACGATATATATTCTTTTATGGCTAAAGTTACGTTTATACCCCTGATACAATTATATTTTAATAATACAACTAACGTCGTCTAAATTAAGCTAACGGAATGCAATACATTGTTAAAAATAATATTGTTCGGTCCCTATTATGCTCACTTTTATATTTGGGCCACTTTTCTGTTAAAAAATTATAGTTCGGGCCACTACAGTGCAATTAAGTCCCTTTTTAATTTAAAACTAATTTTACAATCATTAATATATACCCGAAAATCTATCTATACTATTACATAAATTCCGATACATTAAAAGTTTTGGTACCTGTTTTTTGGTACCAGTTTTTTGGTACTTCGTGAATTTACTTATTTACCCTTTATTAAAAAGAAAATAAACATATGATATTTATACTTTTAAAACACCTATAATAAATAATAACATAATACAATTAATGGTAATTAGTCACTTGCCATTTTTCACATTTACTTTGAATTGAAGATATTACCTTTTATAAACACCTAAAAACATCAATGTATCTTCCAATCATTAATATTTTCTTTCGTATTAAAACACGTTACCTTTTTAATTTAAAACTAATTTTCATTAATATTTTCTTTTGAACTAAAACACGTTACCTTTTTAATTTAAAACTAATTTTACAATCATTAATATATACCCGAAAATATCACACCATATTTTTCAATTGTTAATAAAATATATTAAAAATCCGCATATGTTGTTTATAATAAGGAAACATTAGTATAATCCATAAACATGAGTATATTAAAATTATATTAAATTAAAATTAATTAATAATTATATAATTGTCGAAACATTAAAAATTTTGGTACCTATTTTTTCATATATGTTTTTTGGTATTTCATGAATTTACTTATTTACCCTTCATTATAAAGAAAAATATATATGATATTTATACTATTAAAACACCAAAAATAAATAATAGCATAATACAATTAAAGGTATTTAGTCGATTGCCTTTTTCACATTTACTTTTAGTTGAAGATATTACCTTTTATAAACACCTAAAAACCTCAATCATATCATATTTTCCAATCAATTCATATCTAGCAATAATTAACCAAAAATAAATAATAACATAATACAATTAAAGGTAATTAGTCGATTGTCTTTTTCACATTTACTTTTAGTTGAAGATATTACCTTTTATAAACACCTAATAACCTCAATCATATCATATTTTCCAATCAATTCATATCTAGCAATAATTAATATATACTTAAAAATATCACATCATATCATATAGTTGAAGATATTACCTTTTATAAACACCTAATAACCTCAATCATATCATATTTTCCAATCAATTCATATCTAGCAATAATTAATATATACTTAAAAATATCACATCATATCATATAATCAGTAACAAAATATAATAGAAATTCGTATTACAAATAATGACCATTAAATTTTTAGTAAAAAATCAGAATCATTAGATCTAATTATTAAATATATTATATGATTAAATTAATTTACTAAAATTTCAAGTTTCAAATTTTATCAAGGACATATTTATTTTAAAATTCTATAATATAAGTTTTAAACCATGCATATCATTAACTAATTTTATATTAAATTATTAATATTAAAATTAAAATAAAATATTTTAAATAATAATTATATAAAAATATAATAATGACATAAAATAAAATTTATTACATATCAACAAAAATCCGTGCATCGCACGGGTTATTATAAGCTAGTATATACTCCCTCTGTCCCATTAGATTCTTTAAATTGTTTTAAGACTGTTTGTCACGCATTTTAAGGTGCATATTGTTATTATATTTTTCTGAATAAAAATATAATATTTTAATTTTTATTAATAAAAAATTTTAAAATTAACAATTTTATCTATGTAATCAAAGCACGAAAGTCAAATGTGTCAATGTATCTTGTTAAACAGTAGGGCAAATTTTTGGTACTGAATGACATGAATTTGAGTTAATATGTTGTATGACGACGCGAGAATGTAATGTAATCTGTGATGTTGTTTGTTTGGAACTGTGAATCTGGGATGATTTAAACCCGGGCACAGTTAAAAATTTACATCAACTTCTTATAAAAAAAAAAAAAATTCAAGAACAAAATCTCCTCAACTGCAGGCTTGAGGGTTCGACTCCCCTCCCTACAACAATCAGCACCAGATTTGCTTACGCGTTAATCCCAGAATCCAAGTTGTTTGAGAAACTAATGAGTGCTGTAAAGTCTCGCAAATTGCTGCTTACAACATGTTTTTTATTTATGATATGTTGAACATGTTTGGCACCCCTAAAGGGGTCTCTATCGACTATCGGAGATGCTCTGATCAATATCAAACAGTATAGTGATTACATGGAACCAACGTGAAGTAAATTGACACTAGAATCCAATCAAGTTTTACAATTCTTCGTAATTACACACTAGAATCCAATCAACCTGGAGATCTATACTTGGCTATGAAGACGATTTTTGAAACCATGTTACAGAGGCGTGTTGTAAAATCCCACACGGCATGTTTCGTTAAGTTTGAATGCCTCTACAATCAAAAGTCTATAACTAACTAATATGTGCAAAATACTAATTTTGGATCCACTTGTGGGTTTTCGAACAATCAAGATATGAACTGGGTCCATAGCTTTGGACATGGGTTGTTACGAATAATATCGATAGCAATGATCCAAGTATGCATAGGGGGACTTTGGGTGTCACACCTTTAGCAGTTTTATCAAAGATAGGAGAATGAAAGTTGGAAGTGTAAAATAGAAGTGGCAGCTACCATATCCTCCTCTATGCAATCTCTATGAGTTTCGTTGGCTAATTGGGAAATAGCCATCCAGCGAGATAGCTGACAGTGACAACTAATGCAAATGCTGTGACACTTCCTATTGCAAATGGAAAACCAATAATCAAGTCCTTTCTGTCACTTATTTCAACTCGGTCATTTCGTGGGTTTTCTTTCAATACAGATGAACTTCATGACGACTTGTACCCGGAAAGATCTATGTTTCCTTCAAATATCGAGTTGGGGAATGTAGTAAACTGACCTCCAGTAGGGATATGTCCCAACAACTTACCGAAAGCAACACATAAAATTTTAAGTGTTGTTTTTTTCAAGGTTTATAGATAAGCAAACGGCGAAACATAGTAGGAGAAGACATGAGCATATAGATTGATATATGTTTGATATAGGTTGGATACATCTTATTGCCTAAGGATTAAGTCCTTTATATAGGCTTACAAGTAAAAATTGAAACAAATAATTAAATGAAAACATAATTGAAATTTATTTCTGACTGATTATTGCCACCAAATCAGCTTCCAATAAATATTGAAGCATAATTCCATCAAAAAGAAAGCCTAACTTTGCGAATGATGGTGGAATTGTTCCAATGAGGGAATTATTGGACAAGTCCAATATCTCCAAGATGGTGATGTTGGACAAAGTTTCTGGAATATGACCTGATAGACTGTGGTTATATAGATTTAGGACATGTACCTTCTGAGATTTCCAAGTTCAGCCCAAATTCGTTCAGTGTGAATACAGGAGCTCAGGTCTAAAGTTGGTGGAAATCTTTAACCTGATAAGCACTCATGCACTTTTGCCTTTGCTGAAAAGAGATGAGTCTTGTAAGAACATAATAAATACAACTAAAGTTGGTGGAAATCTTTAACCTGATAAGCACTCATGCACTTTTGCCTTTGCTGAAAAGAGATGAGTCTTGTAAGAACATAATAAATACAACGCCAAATTTATTCAAAACCGTTTTGAATGGAATAACCACCACCAAAATAATACATTGCCAAATTTATTCCTTGCCATGCACCTGCCTAAATCAGCAAAACCAACCAACCTCTTGGAGAGATAGCTGTAGTTCAATCGTGCCATGGGCTCAGCAAAACCGAGTCCAGGATTAACTGGCAAAAGCACATAAAAATTTTAGTTCCAGGAATCAGAAAAACCAACTAACCTCTCCGAGTATCAATTGGCAAAAAGAACATACCAGCTGCAATGGATCTACCAATTCCAGACTCTTGGTACACTACCTTGCAATAGTGGTAACAAGCACTGCATCTTACTCTATTATGTAAACTACTAGTGAATACACAACAAAAAAAGCAACAATACCAGGAAGGACAAAATGTAGCAACGAAGAAGCGGATACAGTCATACAGAATTGTTTATTACTAAAACTTTCTAAACATAACAGCTACAGTCTTTTCAGGTATATTTGACTAAATAAAATGGCTATAGCCACAATCAGGAAAATTTCCGACACATTCATAATTTAAATACAAAGGTAATTGATCCTAAAAATACACCAAAACAAGAGTTAATTAACCTATGACTACAAAGAACCCTTGCTAACCAGCACACGCCATCAAAACAAAAATCCGCAGGTTCTGCTTCAAGCGACTGAGTAAGACAAATGTCACTACTTCATGAATACAGGACACCCATTTTCTTTGCAAAGTCATCTGCATCATCATCTTCGTCAAAGTAGTCATCTTCAGGATCAGCATTCTCACCTTCGCCTAAGTTATAGTCTTTGCCATCAGCCTGCTCATCATAGTCAAAGCCATCCCCTTTCTGATCATAGGCTTCATCACCAATCATACCTTCTTCAAGCTGTAGCTCACTAGTAGTACGTTGTAAAGATGATTGACTCTCAGATAAGTTGTTATTTTCTTCTGCTACGCCAACTTCACCAGCTGCAGGTATAGATCCCTCATTCTTGGCTGCAGTGGAGAAGGCATTACTTGATGCTTTCGCCTCGGTAGGTATCGTCAACTGTTCCTTTCTTTCCTTTTGATTCTGTTCTTCACCATTTGTAGAGCCACTCTTATGGATAGCAACATTGCCTCCTCTTTTTCTCTTCAAAATTTCACTTAATGGCTTTGGCCCTTCAAATGAGATATCTCCTTCACCTTGTTCGCCTTCCTCCAGCTTTTGATATTTCCTTTTCCCATGTGAAATTAGATCGTTCATGGGCTGTTCATAAGTCTCAGAAGTCTTGGCAACCTTCAGCTCTGATAGGCTTTTGGGACCACTAAAATCAGCATTATTGTCATCTACGGCGTCTCTTCTTATGCGAGACCCCCTAAAGTTTCTCTCATTAATAAAATCTTCTTGAGCTCTTCCCTTAATTCTGTCCCTAAGCCTTCCCAGGGGCCTTTCTGAGGATAATCTACCATGAAGCCTAGCCCTGTCAATTTCTTTCTCTGAAAGAGGAACTGGAGACACTGATCTTCCTGGAATTTTTATTCTTCCACGAAGTCGACTGCTAACCAAATTATCATGTGTAGGTAAATGGTCCCTTTCAGGAGCTCGGTAACTACGATCATCAGCATAGCCTTCACAAGTACGATCTCGGCTAATGATTGATCTCAAACCAGTATTCCTCTTCTGCTTTGACAGATGATGCCTCAGGTCTGACCCATTAATCTGACCTGGGCTATCAGCTCTAGGGTACCGCCTCCTTTCTGAATAAGCAGATCCGCCCAAAACCCTCTCAGATGGAGATCTTTGCACCTCCCTCCTATAATGCCCTTGCAGGCGCTCAAAAGAATCATAATTACGCTTGTCAGGGTACATGTCCCGGTCAACATCGGCAACGGGACCATAATCAGAAGAACGTCTAATGCCATATTCATTAGTTGTCCCTAAATTCATTCCATCATGACCTGCATATATACCATCTTCATCAGGATAATATTCAGAATCCATAAGCTCATCGTCCACCAGAACATCAAAACCAGGTGAAAGCTCCCTCGAGACTTCATCAGTGTCTTTAACAATCGAAACACTCTGATCCTCCACTATATGAACCTGATGGTTGCGGTTTGACCTGCTGTCTGAGTTTCCATTGCTAAATGAATGAACATTTCCTGGTCTGTACTGAGGAAGCTCCTCATCCAACCCTGCAGCAATGGCTGCATTTCTGCTGATTGAAATTTCATTTCTTAATGGAGCCTTTTTCACAGAATCACCTATTTTTTTTTGTTGTGGTGAAATAGCAGATTTCGGGGCAGTACCCTGTGAAAACTTCTGAACCTGATTATGCTTTCCAAGACCTCCAAAAGTCTTTTTATTAGGTTGTGATTCAGAAACAGGTGTAGCTCCTGCGGACTGAGTAGCTTTATTGTTCAGAGAGTAAGGGGCATGCATAAAGGGGCACATATCACCTTTTAAACAGTAGCCTTTCTGGAAAAAAATGCAAGGGACTGCTTGTTTCCCAGGTACATTGAGCCCCTGAGATGCAACTGGTACCATGGTCTGAGATGGAGGTAAAGAATTCACAGCAGTTGTTACTTGAGTCCCGAGTAATCCATCTAGAGGCTGGAAAGTGAACAACATAGGTATATTTAGACTTACTGATATTATATGGAAATCAGAGGAAATAAAAAACAATCTACTTCTATGTTCCAATAGATTAAGTTGCAACTTTCAAGATCTAGAAAAGACAGGGTAGTAACAAGAATTAAAAAAAGACTTACCGGATGCCGAAAAGCGCACTTTGGATTCAAGCAGTTACCGTTCAACCAGAACCAGCAATCCTGGGGATTAAGCCTTGCAACGTCACTGTGACGATACTCACATTCAATTCCCTAATGGAAAGGAAAACATAAAGAAGATTAAATACACAATTCAACATTTAGAATTAGTTTCACAAGGAATAATTATTAAAACTTCTATTTAATGACTAGAGAAGTAGCGGACTTCAACGATGCAGAGATCTAAAACAATTGTATAGTGCCCTATAAGCACGTACGAGCAGTTGACAATAAAGTCAACGGTTCTTAGTTTGGCCAAAAAAAAGAAAGTGAAAGTACACAAAGTTGAAACCTACTACACATGAAGCCACCCATATTGGATACACGTAACAAACTAGCGCTACACTATAGTCGTAAGGATGATCAAGGGAGCAACAATGACACACACACACACATGGTGAATTTCATTAAATTATGCAAATACAATAATTCATTAAATATGCAAACACAATAACGACAATGCAGTAATAAAATCTTTCACTATCTTCCTTTCAAATTATAGTTACAACCAAATGCGACAAAAACATAAATAAACATAAATAATTACTGTTACTCCAACATATTAGTCAAAACCGAATACGACAAAAATGATGATAATTAGCATTAATTCAATAACAGTACAACATTCTCCAACTAGAACCATCCAATACAACTTTCTCCGACAGGAATCATCCAACACAACGCAGGTTCCACGAATCAAAAAAACCTTCTCCAACTACTAACCACCCAAAATTCTTATTTAGAATAAAAGTTACCACATTCTAATCACCAAACAGACATTACAACACACCTAACATACACCCTGATTAAACATTTAGCACAACATCACACTGAGCAAACAGATTACACAATTATACACACAGAAATTACACATACAGATTACAAACCACCCAGATCCTAAACTAATGCAAAGATCCAATTTCAAGAACCCAATTCAAGAAACATAAAAAAACACATATAATTCTAATAAAAACACATTGATAACCAAATTTGACATATGGGTCATTTGAATTATACCTTTTTACAAGTCAAGGGAGAAGCAAGAAAGTAAACACAATCAGTGTTGCGTTTAAGAGCTTCATCTTGAGCTGTGATTTGAGGAGCCTCTGTTTCTTCATTTTGTTTAACACCCAACATGGTGTTTTGGATTCTTGCCTCTAGATCTGGCCTTGAAAAATCGATCTACAACATATAGATAACAGATATGTATGTGTAAAAATGATTTTTTTTTTAGTGTGTGTGTGTTTGTGTGTGTGAGTTTGAGGGTTAGGTTGTGTTTGTATGTAAGAGTTATAACTACAGTTGATGTTATAAACTTGAGTTCATGTCTCAAATTTTGGGCCCCGAACCCAAAATTGTGCTCCTTTTTTTCATTTTCATGTTGGTTATGTTTCAAATTTGTCATTAGGGTACAAATGAATTAAAAAGAAAAAGAAATGTAGGTAGAAAGTACTCCCTCCCTCCGTCCTTTTTAAGTTATTCTATTTTAAAAAAAAATCCTCAATAATTATCTCATTCTTATTTCAGTATATGTTTGTACTAATTTTTCTATATCCATCATTCCATTCCTAATTTTAAAATTTCAGTGTTTTACTTTAGAGCGTGTTTGGCTTAACTTAAAAAATGTTACTTATCACTTAAAGTGCTACTTACTCACTTTAAGTGAAAAGTGATAATTTTCACTTAAAGTTAGGTGTATCTGTTTGGCTAATTTTACTTAAAGTAAATTTATTTTTAAAAAATTAACTAAAAAAAAAGAAATTTATATTTTTTAAACATAATATAAAAGTGTAAAATACAAATATATGCAAAGAATATAATACGAGTTAAAAGGTGACTCAAATACATAAAAATTTGATATGAGAAAAAAATAAGTGGAAAAAAAGTACCTCCAAGGTACTTTTTTTTTTTGAACTAAAATTAACTTTAAGTGGAAAAAAAAAAGGTTAGACAAACACCTCATAATCACTTTAAGTGGGAAAAAAAATAATAAAAGGGGGGCCAAACATGCTCGTAATACATGAAAACAATTTATTATTTTAAATTTTTCTTGATATGTGTATTTTTTTCCCAAATATGACAATTAAAAAGGGATAGAGGAATATTATGTTTAAAAGAAATGCTATCTAAATGATAATTGAATTTTTTATTGCCAAATTTTTCATAATGAGGATTCATGATTTTTTTTTTGAAAAGATTCTCTTTTGAATTCTTCCAAATTTTCATTTTTTTACCAGTGTATAAAGCGCACCTTTTAAAATTAAGTAATAAATTATACTTAATAAGAAATTTATGTTTTTTTTAAATTTTGGGAGTGCACTTATAAAACTTATTGCACTCCACTCCTTAAACTTTAAGGCAAAAGAACTAAAATTGAATACGTTTTATTCATTTACTTTCTTCTACATTTATCTATTTTCCTATTAAAAAAAATTCGAAATAGGGTACTAAAATCCAAATTAAATACCTAATATTTTAAAATAAAAAAAATCATATAATCTAAATTAAATCTTAAATTTTCATTTTCACCTAATAACATTGTTTTAAAAATTCCTTATTCGACAGATTAATCCTTTACAAGGTGTATAGTTGATTCGATTTTTAAAATTCCCGATTAATCTTTACGACTACTTATTGATCGAAGTATTTATAATAAAGTAATAAAATTAAAATAATTTATTAATTAAATTTGAATTATTAAATATTTTATGGTATATTAAATACATATTATTTAATAAATTATTAATAAAATAATAAGAATATATTAAATGATATTATAATATTAAAATGCATCCAATTTTTACTCCGATTAATCCACGATAATATCCTCTTATCGATTGTGTCCTATACCTAGGCCTTGCAATTTGTTCGTTTCGTATACTTTCGTGTACTTTCGTGTTTCATGCAGCTAATGCCAAATTCAAAATCGACCCATTAAGGATTCGTTTTGTTTCGTATTTGTTTTGTTTCGTATTTGTGTACCTTCATTTCGTATACATTTCGTGTCGTGTTTCGTGTAATTTTGAATAAAAATAAAAATATTTAAATATTAAACTTTTACAAGTCGAGTCTTAAGTCAATATGTAATAAAGAATCAAGTGTGCTCAAGTTTTGTGAAACTAAAATGTGAAACTATTTGGTATTTATTTTATGTAAAAATATATATATGTAATATTATTTTAAAATATGTATTCATATAATTTTAATAAAATTATTTAAATATCTATTTCATATTTTTTTTCATTTCATTTTGTATGTATATCTAAGAATAAACCCAAAACTGATACTAAATTCATCCATATAATTTTGCATTTGTGTACATTAAAAATCAACCTAAACCGGTACTCCCTCTGTTTTTTTTTTCTTTACGTTTCCTTTTTGCACGGAAACCAAGATAGTGGATGTAATATTGTTAAAATAAATGAAGTAGTGGGTGTAATAGTAATTTTATTGTTAAAATAAGTGAAGTAGTGGGTGTAATAGTGAAAAGGTGGAGTGAAGTAGTGGATGTAATAATGTATTTTATTGTTAAAAGTTACTATTTTTAGTAATGTAAAGAAATGGAATGGACAGCCCAAAATAGAAAGTGTAAAGAAATGAAATGGACGGAGGGAGTATCATTTTTTATTTTTTAGTGTATCATTAACACCAACATGGCAACATCACATAATTTTCCTGCTCTAGCTTCTTTCACTTGTTTGTCGGCTTGGGAGACTGAAGCTGAGATCTTTAGCAGGCCAGGACCCCCCAAACCACAGGTAACTCCCTAGCCTCGGACCCTTCCCCCCCCCCCCCCCCCTCTTCTCCACCACCCCAATTAGGGTTTCAATTTCAGCTTCTCACACTCAATTCACATTGTAAAGATACAGTTTTAACATCAGTTTAGTATCTTTTCACTTTTAATCTGCTCTACATACACTTAACATGGTTTAATTGAAAAGAATTTAACAAGTTCTTGATAAAGTTTGTAACTTTAAAGATTCAATTTTCACCATCAATTCAGTGTCTTTTTACTTTTAATCTGCTCTACATACACTTAATATGGTTAAATTTACAAGAATTGTTAAAATTCTTGATAAAGTTTGTAACTTTGAAGATTAAATTTTTTATGTTTTGTAAAGATTCAATTCTTAACATCAATTTAGTGTCTTTTCAGTTTAAATATGATCTAAATGTACTTAATTTGATTTAATTGACAAGAATTTAACAAATTCTTGATAAAGTTTGTAACTTTAAAGATTCAATTTTTATGTATCTGTTGTAAAGGTTCAATTTTTAAGATCAATTTAGTGTGCTTCACTTTTAATCTGCTCTAAGTTTAATTGACAAGCATTGTTAAATTCTTGATAAAGTTTTGTAACTTTAAAGATTAAATTTTTATGTTTTGTAATGATTCAATTTTTAACATCAATTTAGCGTCTTTTCAGTTTAAAAAATGTAGTTAATTTGGTTTTATAGACAATAATTTAACCAATTGTTGATAAAGTTTGTAACATTAAAGATTCAATTCTAATGTTACTATTGTAAAGATTCAATTTTTAACTTCAATTTAGTGTGTTTTCACTTTTAATCTGCTATATATGTACTTTATTTGGTTGTATAGACAAGAATTTGACAAATTTTTGATAAAGTTTGTAACTTTAAAGAAAATTGTAAGGTTTCAAGGAGATGGAAACTAGGGTTCCAGCTCCAAGCTATAATTTGAGATCAAACAGTTCTTATATTGGAGAAAGCAAGTCTGCACGTGACCTTAAGACTGTTGATAGTCGGCATCCTGGTGAAATTGATGGTTCCGAGCACGATGGCGTGACGGATAGTAACTTGGATAATGATGGAGAATCCGGTTCTGTTGTGAGTTTTATTGGGTTTTCCTTAATTTCATGAACTAAATTGTTAATTTCGATTAATTACGAAATGGGTTGCTTAAGTTTGCTATATACTTGCGAGAAAGTGAAATATATTTTCCTAGCATTCGACATTTATTTTGCTTAAGGTTGAGTGGACTGTAGTGGATACCCTCTTTTGGGTTCGAGTTTGAATGGAGACATGTGCGTGAGTATAAGGGTTAGGCCCTGTGAAAACCCGGGTTTTCTTAAATTAAGAGTGACATTTATTTATTTGGTTGTAACTTTTCTTTTTAATAACTAAAAGCGAAATTGAGTAAATTATAGAGGTAGTGATTTAAGTTTCTATGTATTTGCAAGCAAAGCCTAGTGGATAAATTTAGAGTTCAGGCCTTATTGGAGACATGTAAGGGCTCCGTCAAAATCCTTCTTGGCTTTTTAAAAAATTAAATATATCTGCAATGTTGTAAAATCCATTTAACTGGTTGATTAACCTTCAGGCACTTATAGACACTTAAGGATTTAAGTATTTAGGAGAATTTGAAACAGTGCGCATTAATATTGAAGGGGAGGTAATATACTATTGGGTGATTTGTTTTTGGAATCTGAATTACGTGACCTTAAAGTGGTAACTTTACACTTATACTTGTTTTTTCCTTAACCTTATTCGTGTCAGGATTGCATACATGAATCATACAGGAATTCTCTACCACTTCCATGTGTTGGGGTGGATGAAGATCGTTCTAGTCTTGAAAATAATGGGCCTTCTTTAGATCCTTATGGTGTGTGTACCATTGAGGGTGAGTTTTTAGTTTTTTAGCAGTCTTGGGCTAGAACTGAGTTAAGGACCGTGAAGATATGTATTCTTTTCTGACAGCTGTGGTTTAATATAAATTTGTATTTGTGTTAGATGTTACACCAATTGAAGCAGCAAGGGCAAGGTTATTGGACATTTTGGTGAATCATTTTATAACTGCGCATGTAACTGAAGCACGAGATCTGGCGGCAGACTATATATCTCAGGCTGCAGAAGATAAAGCAAGCAAGAGGAAGTCGAGAGAGAGTCTTTTGGAAGGAGATGCACGTTTTGTATTGCCAATGATGTATGTGGCCAATATGTATGAAACTTTGGTCAATGAAGTAAATATGAAAGTTTCTTCAGTAAACGGCATGCGTGAGAAGTCCATTGGTGTCCCCCTCGAAGCAGCTGGTGGTCTGTACAGAATGCTTGCCAAAAAGTTTCCGAAGAAAGGTGTGATATTTATAATATTTGCTCATTTATCTAGTACTTCAGAAATTTTAGGATCATCCAAGTTTAAGATCCACTCTGTGGCATATATTCATATTTTTGGGTTTGTTTACACCTTACACTTTGTAGCTATCTGGATTTAGAATCAATCAAGGATAGGATCCATTTTTTTTTTGCTTTTCCCTGTTTTTGTTTTTTCTTTCGCGCCTAGGTTCATACATATGTAATTTGGGAACACATGTCTCTGGTGATTACTTTCTATTGCACTTGTTTTCCACTGGTCAAGTGAATTTTTATAAGATCTGTCAAAATGTAATTTAAGTTTCGTTTTACATTTCCTGTCTTAAATTTTGTTTTGGAGTCGGTGACCAAGTCTTAGACCCTCACACTTTTTGATGCTTACAAGTAGGACCTTGTGTATTCAAGAGAAGAGAATTGGCAACTTCAATGGAGACGAGATCAAGATTTCCGGAGCTAGTAATACAAGATGAAAAGCGAGTTCGTTTCGTCGTTGTGAATGGTTTGGCCATCAACGAGAGGCCAACTGATGTGAGTATTGGTGATGCAGAGTGGTAAGCCCGAAGTGTGCTTTTTCAGTTGTTGTTGGTTATGATTATTTTCATTATATGTTCTTTGCAATTCGATCATGGATTTTATTTAAAAACTTGAAACTCAATTAAGGTGATTATACACAAATGAAAAAATCTAGTATATTCTTAGTAACATACTAACAGTTTTGGTTCACTTGAAAAACTCCATAAACCCAAGCTCACTGCTATATATCATAAATACCTCAAGCCTCACTATGATGCAGGAAATTTAATAAGACTTCTGGTTTAGCAATAGAATAAGTTGAGCCCAGCAAGGTCATCCATATTATCTATTGGAATAAAAGAAAGTATTGTAGTCAAAGATGCCCTTAAGCAGGTTCATAGGAATGGTTGAGTTAAAATGTACTGCAAAGTTTAATCTATATTTTTTGTAATTTAATTTCTTGTGGATAATTTAGATTGTAAAAGATGTCAGTTCACTTCATATCTGATAGTATGGGATTCGGGGAGACAAAGAGTGCTTCTAAGAAATATTGAAGGTAATGGATTTGATGAACTTCGAAGCCTTGTAATGCGATATCGTGCTGAATTGTATAGGTTTAAAAGATTGACCGGTCGGAATGAAGTAGCTATCTCTGCCGCGGACTACAAATTTTATGCTCCAAGACACAAATACAGGCGTGTTTCATCTTCAAGTTCTGTTTCCAATGTCCATGGTTTGCCTGTAAGCTTGACATACCTTTTAAAGTATTCTTTACAGATTACAATTGACAACTTTATTCAAGCTGATTATAGCCCTTTGATATGCTTTTCAGTCCTTCCCCAATACAGATTCTGCTTCTCCAATGACTACTGCTCAAGGTTATCACTCTATCACAGAGGTAGATCCTACTATTTCTTGAACTTCCAAGAAAAAAGCCTTTAGCTACCATGCCAATCAATGTTTGCACTTTACAGCGTAGCTGATAATATTCTTCTTAATTATATTGCTACAGCCTCAACAGCAGCAGATCTCATCTAACCAGCACATTCAAACTCTGCCACATCCGGGTCAGTTTCATCCCCTGCACCAGAGTCAACATCAATGTATCGATCAAAGTCAACATGGAGGGCACTTCTCCCACAACCACCAGTGTACACCCTCAAGCCATCTTTCTGGTGTTGCAGATGGGCAGCAACCCACATCTATTTCGCAACATATTGCTTGCATACAACCACTAGGTCATTCTTCTGGGCGTTTGCATGTACTGGTGAGAGTATCTCAAAACTTTTTATATTTTGAAGTTTTGTTTCATACATGTAGGTTACTTCGGTTTCCTATCATGTAGCCATTTACGTTGCTCATTTGTACCATGTACTGTTAATACCTTCTTTTCCACTTAATCATGAGGATCTACAAGTAATTATGATGTAAACGTTTATCCTAACATTGTAATTGCTGCCTCTTCATATTGTCACCTGCAGCCATCTGGTCCTCCAAAGTACTGCGATGAATGTGGAGCTCCCTATTTGAGAGAAACCTCTAAGTTCTGCTCAGAATGTGGTTTTAAGAGGCTAGGAATGTGACGTCATCTGTCTGTTTTCCTCATCCGAAAGGTACGAATCTGATTCTTTGTTATAGTACTTTTCCAGAACCGTTATCTACCAAAAAAATAATAATTCCAGAATCGTTATATTATTATTATGGCTGGCGGTCACCAGCAAACGATTGTTTGCAGCAAACCATACCGCAGAAACTTTCTGCGGTACGTAGAGAGATGAGCCCCCCTGTTTTCCCACAAAAAACCCTACTGTACACATACAGAAGAAAGTTTCTGCGGTACGTGTTTTCACGGCAAACGTTTGCCCCTGACCGCCCCTATTATTATTATTATTACCTGTGTGTCCTTTTTTACCTGCATAACAGTTAGTAGTACTTTGTTCACTGGTTCCTCATATAGTACATGAAATTAGGAAGCTACCTCCGTCTTTAGATGAGAATTCAATGTTTCTTCTATATATCAAAATTCCATTATCGAGGGTTGCCTACATTATTCACTTGGATATAGTTTGTTAACACCCTGTTACATATGTAGTGAAGTACTGATTAAGTTTATCCTGTGGTAAAGAATCGTTCATGTGGTTTTATCCAAACTTAAAAAACTGAAAAGTAATCAAAGTACAAGTGTAATATCCCTGCCCCACATCGAAGCATGTTGGACACTTTCTTATGAATGTAAGTTCAAGTTTGACTACTAAGTGCACCAAGAAGGCTTTTTGGATTACCAAAGATGGTTGCATTTGGGTCTGAATTGAAACTTATTTTAGATTTGGGTATAGGATACGCCTGGAATTTGATATGGCCTCAGGATTTGGGCCCAGGTTGTCACATTGTCACAGTAAGAGAGAAGTACTTGCACTATGTTTGTTTAATAGGAAATAATTTTCTAAGCTTCCTAAATTCTATTAGGCGAAAATCGTGAATTTTCACATTTTTTTGGTGATGCTTCTTATAACTTATATGTAGCGGTCAGTTCGTGCAGGGAATTTCCTTTCATTACCTAGATACCTAGTTAATAAGTATGAACATATATGTAAGCTATGATATTTTCTTGATTGCTCCTGTATATATTACGGAACACCCTGTATAACTTGCATCTTCTTTCTACTTAATCTGATGCAGATATTTTATAGACATTCAATGTACATTATGGTGCAGTAAGTTGGTGTATAGGTTCTCCAAGATGCTCGTATACAAGGAACTAGGAATGATGCTGGATGTGCTTTTTGAGCAATAAGTGTGCACATTGTCTTTCCATGTTTTCTGTACAAATGTTGCTACCTCAGTACCAGTTTAAGCGTTTAGGTGAGAAGAGGATTGCAATGTATGCATTTCTTAAACTAGTTATATGTTTAGTTAGGGTTTACTTGGATGTAATTGGTGGTAGGGGTACAAATTTATGGAGCTCCAACATTGTCTTCAAGAAGCTCCAGTTAAGTGCTAACAAAAGTAACAAGTAGAATGCACAGAAATAACTTTTAGCACCCTATGAAGGAAAATGTATATAAAAAATTTAGAACGTATCACAGGAGTTATGTTGAGAATATTCAAAAAGTTTATTTAGTTAGAGAATAAACACAATACAATGTCAAAATTCACCGGACCAGATTCGCCATTTATATTCTAAGAATTCTAAAGCACCCAGGATGCTCGACTCAAGCGGGACTGTCGATATTTTTTATCAAGTGGTTTAAATTTGTATGAACATAAATAATTGGTTCAAATTGATTTAAATCTGTTGATTTGGTGTTTGGGGGATTTTTTTCCCAGAATAAGTCTACTTAGTTTAAGACAAAGTTAGAGATTTCTAATTTTTTCTGAAAAAAATTTGATTTTTTTTTGCTACTTATAGAATCTCAAACGTACATTAAATATTTGTACAAAAAAAAATTATCAAAATATAAAATTTTTACCCAAAAATAAGTTCATAAAAACTTAAAAAAAGTTTTGCCAAACAGTTCTTAATATATAAGTCAAATTTGATACTAGATTTTAGATTTAAGGGAAAATTAATTCTAAAGTCCCTGAACTATTATTGTTTTTTTTTCTAAAAACCTGAACTAAAAAAGTGAATTTTCAAGTAATCAAATTTTTGAATTTTTCTCATCGCAGTCCTTCCGTTAGATTTTGACTAACGTTCGTTAGTCAATGCTGATATGGCAGTGACGTGGCAGTGACGTGGCAATCGAAAATCACGGATTGAAGTGAAATTTTGATATGTTAATCTAGAAGTGATTACAAAAACACGGGTGTTGAAAGTTTTCGATTTCGATTTCGAGCTCACTAATATATAGAAATCTACATATTTTAGTAAAAAAAATTCGTGTTCTTGAAATTAAAGTGCAAAATTTTATACGTTAGTGAACTCGAAATTGAAAACTTTCACCACCCTCGTTCTTGTAATCACTTCTAGATTAACATATCAAAATTTCACTTTAATTCGTGATTTTCGATTGCCACGTCACTTCCACATCACTGCCACGTCATCAAAACATAACGGCCGTTAGTCAAAATCTAACAGAAGGACTGCGATAGGAAAATTCAAAAGTTTAATTACCTTAAAATTCACTTTTTTAGTTCAGGGACTTGAGAAAAAAAAAACTAATAGTTCAGGGACTTTAGAATTAATTTTCCCTAGATTTAATAAATTTGAAGTCCGACTTGATATTATATGGGTGAAGGCCCTATTTATCCCAAAATGGGGGCAGGGGTTACCAAAATGCCCAGATCCAAAAATGCGGCCCTAAATACCTACGAGATACGCTACTAACAGAGTAGTATCCTCATATCACGCCACTGGGAGAGTAGTATCCTCGTGTCACGCCGCTGGGAGAGTAGTATCCATCTATCACGCTACCGGGAGAGTAGTATCAAGCAGTTATTGTAGCAGCAGATACGCATTTGTGTAATGCGTATCATGAGACACGCATTCCGTAGAAGCGCATCTGACGTCATCATCGTCTTCCCCGGGCGACATGCCGAGCGACTCGCCGGGTGATTTTACGCCGTTTTTCATCTGCTTCGTTCTCCCACCTCATTCATTTTCCAGTCGAGTTCTATATAACAAACGATTCGTCTCATTGTCCTCTACAACCCTATGCCATTAATTAATCGATTATGTTGCTGGATTTTACAACCCCAAATCCAACCATTTTCCCCGATTAATTTCCCGATCTGGTTCAAAGACGCCTCTACGGGCCAGATTTGCAACAAACCAATATCTTAATCTGATGAGTGTGACCATAAAAAATATGTGTTCATTTGGGTCAGAGATGGCCAGAACGAAGGTAGGAGAGGGGTGGGTTCGAGTCGCCGGTCGGAAGGGAGAGGTAGAGCAGCGAGCAGTTAGAAAAAATTGGGGAAAAAATGAACTTGGGACACGTCGTTGCCAGTGGCGTGTCCCGTGGATACTGAGGGCTAAAGGATTTTGAAACGGGTATATCGGGCCATTGACCTCCAAAATGAGATATTTTGGTCATTATCTCATATTATATAGTGTGGGCTCAAACACGATAACTAAAAGTTCGACTCGGATTGAGATATATGCAAAATGTGCAATGCTGTGATAGATAAAAAGAATTTAGGATTTTTCCAAAAAAATTCAAATTGTAGAATTTTTTTAAAAAGTTACTCTGCAAAATTCATTTGCAATATGAAATGCAATTTTTACAACCTGAAATGCAATTGTTTACAATCTATTGTACAATTACATATGTAACTTTAAACGTATTTTTATTAAAAAGTTTGAAAAATGTTTTTGATAATTTTCCAAAAATGTATAATATGTGTAGCACCATGCATGGAACAATTTTTTTATTATAGGTGTTGGCGCAAATGTAATATTTCCATTAAAAATTTTAAGCATATTGGAATTTACTTATTAAAAAATTTATTTGCTATTGAAAAGTTATAAAATGATCCACACATTCTTCGAGTGGTACTCAAAATTTCAATCTCTTCTTTAACTAAGAGCATTTCCAACTATGTATTGTTGGTTTCTAAATATAATATAAATTATGAGAAAAATGGGCCTGAGGTTGTCCTCAGGGATTTCTCCTGAGGTTATAACACAAAGATCCTATAAATTAAGTGGCCTCGCAGGGGCATTTTTGTAAATATTTATTTTTGCTCAGTAAATTTACCAAAATATCCTTAAAATTGTATTGAAAAGCTATTAACCTCAGGGAGAACCCTGAGGTCATCCTCAGGCACATGAAACCCATAAATTATAAGGCTTCTTAATAAATTAATACTTCCTCCGTCCTATTTTATATATGATCTTTATTCCTTTTTGGTACGTCTCAAAAAGAATAAACCTATTATACTTATTATTTTTTAAAATTACTTTTCACTATTATACTCACTATTTCTCCATTTTATACTATTTTTTATATTAAATAAATACTATCACACCCAATACATTTTCCTCCACTATCTCAAATCTATTATTAAATATTGATAGATCCCATAATTTTACCCACTTTTCAACTAGTTTTAATCTTTTTTTTTTTTTAATTTATGTGAAATTCAAACAGGTTCACATAAAACGAGACGGAGGGGTAGTACTTAGAATTTCATATCAACTATGATAATACTTTTTATTTTGACTCCTAGTTTATATCTACAATATATTACAATAAGTAAAAAAGGGTATATTTTGTGATTTGATTACCCTCATTTTTAGTTATTCCCTCACTTTTTGTTATCAATTTCATTTATAATCGTTAGATTTTCAATTTAAATAGATAATAATCGTTAAGATATAATATTAAAAGTTATTATACATAGAGGTGTAAGGTTCGAATATTGCCAACAACATTTTAATTTAAAATTAATACTAAAAGATGTTATATAGATAGGTTGAAAGTTCAATTACCGTCAACTAGGGGTGAGCAAAATCGGATACTCGGTCTGATTTTGAAATTCGGATCGGATATCCGATTTTTTGGATTATGAAAAATCTGTTCCGGTTCCGGTTTAACCAGATATCCGGAATTTGGATATCCGTTTAAACCGAATTGGGAAATCGGATAATCCGGATCCGAATTAATTAAGTAAAATTTATTTTAGTTTGTATAAATAAATAAATTTAATTATATTTTCAATAAGTTATTGTTAATTTTACAAATAATAAATTAATTTATAAAATTTTAGATATCATCATCTCATATTTTAACATTTGTATATTCATTTTTTCCCTTTTATTTTAACCTATCATAAACTATCATTCTTTTCTTTAACGAGTTTTTATAAATATTTTTTAAGAGATGTTAATACTCCTCCGTCCCATTTATATGGGCAACAATTCCTTTTTTGCATGTTCTCAAAGTATTGGTCACATTTCCTAAATAAATCAAATTAAGCATTAATAATGTTATGTTTTTCAAATTATGCAAACAATTAAGAGTAAGTTTAGCAGTTTTCACTTGATTGCTCAATACGTGCTTTTTGATTGATGACCAATATAAACTTGATGGCCAATATAAACGGGACAGAGAGAGTAATATGCTAACTCTCGAATTCATAATTTTAAGCGAAAATATTGCAAAAATGCCCAAAATGCCTAGATTTGGAGAATTAAGGCCCGAAATATTGATTTTCGGGAAGGTGGCCTAAAATACCGACAGGTCACGCATCTCACAGATGCGTGTCCTGGGATGCGCATTCCTGGAATCTGTGAGATGCGTGATGACATCATATGACATCATTATCTTACAACCCGCTCCGGTGCTCAGACGACCAAAAAATCGCCCAAAAATCGCTTTTATTCGTTCTACCTCCTCCGGCCACCTCCACCAAAATCGAGGACATCAAATTAACATTTATAAAATTATACAACAATATAAGCAAACATTTAAATTCAGTCATATTAAGACAAACATTAATAACATTAAGCTAGTTTTATTAATATTTTAAACTTAATTATGACATACATTTAAATTCAATCATGTGTAATTGTTGTTGGAGGAATTTCGTAACAACACGAAATCGGAGGTTTGCTGGATAATAGAGCGAATTGTATGAATGTGTGACTGTTTTAGAGGATTTAGTGTTTATCAAAAAAGAGGGGCTGGACTCGGCAGGTGTCTCGATTTGTCTCGTGTATCGGATCCCACATGCCGAGATGGCTACGTACCAATTTATATTGGATCAAGTCCACGTAGTTCTGTGTAATTGATTTATGTCTATCCCTTAGAGACTTTAGGGATAAACTTCGTTAATCTGGTGATTACTGATTTTATCTGATTTAATCTTATCGTTGTGATATCTTCCTGATTTGAAGAATATCGTTAATTTGGAGATATTTTCTGTAATTGATTGATTGTGATTGATTATTTCCTCATTTCAGGGAGAGGATAAAATTTAGGCATTAAGTTATAATTATTAATCTGAATTAATAATTATTAAATATTAGGAATTTGGTAGATTATTAGACATGCCAAAATTATGGCATAACAACTAGTCCCCAGTTCTTTAGTGTAGCTTGCTGCAATGGAGAACTAAAAATTCTTCAAGCTTCCAAATTTCTTCAATCGCTGAAAAAACTGAAAATAGATGATTAGAAAAACACTTAGAGCACCACTGTGCTCGTTAGGCGTATGCGGATGCAAGCGTGATAGCATGCGATGACCACTATAAGATATATATTTGCCAAGGTTTTCAAATGTGCGAGCATAAATCATATTTTTGAAATCCTTTGCGATCTTTTTTGTCTAGTTAGGACATTGGCGCTTGTATATATCCTGAACAGGCATACACACTTTTCAAGTGTCTGATGCAACCACATAAGGATGTGTCTTCGTTTGTGACGAGAGACTGTTGATAAGAAATGTACATGTAGATGTAGTTCTGGCGAACTAGTTTGCATAGGGATGCCTCCACCCATTCGATATAGAGAGATCTCATGGACCTTCAATAAAGATAGTTTGCATAGGGATGCCTCCACCCGTTCGATATAGCGATATCTAACGGGCCTTCAATAATCCAGAGGGTGCTGCACTTTACTAAGCATGTTGCATTGCGAGATTTTTAGCTTGTCCAGGCTACCCTACTTGACAATTTAGTTCGCAAGTTTGAAAATATTTTTGACATATATGTACTATCGCGATGATATATGAAAAATATTTTACAAATCCATATGCAATAATAAATATGCTCGTTTAAGAATGTCGCGATATTTATTTTCTTCAAAAATAATGCTCCTTTTTGTAGAAAATCTTTTACAAAATTATGCGTCTCGTATATGTATTTTTTCCTTTGAAACATGCATCTCATACGGGATTGTAAAATAAATCCGCAATTCATCAATATGTAAACATCCACAATTCGTCAATATAAATATCTCGTACGATATTTTCCAAATCGCAATAATTTTACAAGCATAAAAATAGATAGCTCGCACGAATTTTTTGAAAAACTAAATAGTTTTTATGAAAAATATTTAAAAACAAAATTATGCATGCATGGCAGGATATAATTAATGAGCAGAAAATTGGAAAAAGAATTAAGAACTTATCTTTGATTTTTTGTTGCCTGCCAATTCTGAATTTCCAAAGTGTTGTAGCTATGTTTTCCTTACTTCTTGTTGTTGCGCGTGACTGCGTGTTACTTCTGTTTGCATTCCTGCCTGCTAGATGCTTTTCCTTTTTTTTAGTGACACGATCCCACGAGCTATCCATGTGTGTAAATTGCTTATTTTTAGTTGACTTTTTTTTTTATTCCACTGCTGCTTCCTTTGGTTGGTTCCTTGTTACACTTGCATGGAGTGTTGTTAATAAATCCTTCAAGCTTTTTTTTTTCATTTTCTTAATTTCCCTTCCTGCTCTGTTGTGGTGCTCCTTTGTCTTGCTTTCTTCGATGGTCTGTACTTATTTTTTTTCTTAAGCAGGTCCCGCCACTGTATCTTCTCTTTGCTTTTCGTTATTCGTGAAATCATGCGGGTCTTTTCCTTTGTTATTCGTTGTGTGTAGACCTGGCAATTCGGGTCGTTCCGTGTACTTTCGTGTCGTGTACATTCGTGTTCGTGTATCGAAAGGGTAAACCCATATCCATATCCATTTAAGGTTCGTGTACCTTCGTGTTCGTGTACTTTCGTGTTCGTGTAATTTCGTGTCGTTTATTCGTGTCGAGTACGAAATTACCGGCTCTAATAAGCATAAACAAGTATACTATATTGACACGGCTTATTCTATATGTTTCCTTTTGTACACTTTTTAAAATAGGGGGTATCAGGAAAAACTAACGGTTCTTGCTACAGAAGTGCTAGAATTCAAGTTACTTTCTCACCACCTACCATTTTAGGACCATTAAGTTGCTAGAAATTCACTGTCCGGATGCATATAACACCATTTTTGGCTTCTAGGACTGATTAATTACATCTCTTTGATTGTATATATCGATCATTGATATTATATTATAGTCATCTTGGAACATGTCAGAACTTGGGCAAAATGAGTGTTCAAAGTGTGTTGGTAACATGCTCCAAGAGTTTACAATATACATTTATATGATTTTAAAATATTTATTTATTTATTTCGTGTACTTTCGTGTCGTGTCGTGTACCTAATGGTAAACTCATATCCATACCCATTTAGGCCTCGTGTTCTTTCGTGTTCGTGTACTTTCGTGTTCGTGTATCGAAAAGGTGAACCCATATCCATATTTTTCGTGTTGTTTTCGGGTCGTTTATTCGTGTCGTGTACCAAATTGCCGGCTCTGTGTGCGTGCCTGCTTCAAAATTGCAATCAACTCTCTTTAGTTTTTTCTTCTCTTTTTTTTTCTTGCGCCGGTCTTTCAATGCTTCATATTTTTTCCTCGTCTGGCTTCCTTTTTTTTGTCATTTTTTTTTTAAAATCCTTGTGTTAACGAGACCTTGACCGCAGATAGGAGTTCTTGGAGGCGACAGATTAGAGTCGTGGATTCTCTTCTAGGGAGCGGTTCTGTTGTTGAGAGCCTCAAAGTTGGGTTTCCCCGGTTAGCGTTATCTTAGGAGTTTGTCTTTTTGTTTTCATACTGTCTTTTGTTTTTCTGGTTCTTGCAGATGCAGGGAGCAGGACAGGAGGTTAAATCAGGAGAGGGGTTTCCGCTCAGGTAAGTTCCATGAGGTCCAGGCCATGGGCCCAGGTTTGGTTGTTTTTCATCCCCCACCTTTATCTTCTTACTTCGTAACTCCCACTATTTTCATGTGCACTAAACCGGGGGTCTTCACGGAAACAGCCTCCCTACTGTAAAAAGTAGGGGTATGGTCTACGTACATCTTACCCTCCCCAGACCCTGCTTTGAGCGGGATATACTGGGTATGTTTGGTTTGGTTTCTTGTGTTGATTTCGGTTGTTGCGTGCCTGCCTGCTCCATCTTGATGAGAAGGTTAAGTCCCAAAATCGCAGTCGCCATCTTTTTTATAATTATTGATCCCTCCACCGCCATCTTGATAGAACCATTTTGATTGTGTTCTAACACCGTGAATTATGAATTATTCGTCCTCCTCGAATAATTAAAGCCCTCATTCTAGCGCCAAATATTGTTGGAGGAATTTCGTAACAACACGAAATCGGAAGTTTGCTGGATAATAGAGCGAATTGTATGAATGTGTGACTGTTTTAGAGGATTTAGTTTATCAAAAAAGAGGGGCTGGACTCGGCAGGTGTCTCGATTTGTCTCGTGTATCGGATCCCACATGTCGAGATGCCTACGCACCAATTTATATTGGATCAAGCCCACGTAGTTCTGTGTAATTGATTTGTGTCTATCCTTTAGAGACTTTAGGGATAAACTTCGTTAATCTGGTGATTACTGATTTTATCTGATTTAATCTTATCGTTGTGATATCTTCCTGATTTGAATAATATCGTTTGGAGATATTTTCTGTAATTGATTGATTGAGATTGATTATTTTCTCATTTCAGAGAAAGGATAAAACTTAGGCGTTAAGTTATAATTATTAATCTGAATTAATAATTAGTAAATATTAGGAATTTGGGAGATTATTAGGCATGCCAAAATTATGGCATAACAGTAATATTTTATTAGTACAATAGCTAAGAAAAAAAAGGAGATTCTTAAATTTTTTAAGAGCCATCAAGAATTTTTTGAAGTCCAACTTTTTTCCGTACTCTTCATTTTTGACTTAAAAAAACTTGTAAGAGGGTGTTTGGGATTACTTAAAATAAGTTAATTTTGATTTAATGGAGGTGTTTTTAACTTAAAGGAGAAAGTGAAATTGTTTACTTTAAGTTGAATGAAAGTGTTTGGGTAATTTTACTTAAAGTTAAATGAGAGTTTAATAATTTTGACTTAAAGTGAAATTTGGCTTAAAAAAATTTTAAATTCATAATATTTAAACTTTACAAGAATTATGAAAAAAAAAACTCGATAAGTCATAAGTCATAAGTCAAAAATACTTAAATGGAACTTCTAACTTAAAGTAGTTTTTTAACTTAAAGTCGACTTAAAGTTATGATTGCCAAACACTCCAAAATCAACTTAAAACTAGTTTTTGCTTTAAGTTGATGTTGCCAAACATATTGTAAGAGTCTTTTGAAATTCTGAGCAGTAGAGTATCAGTTTAGTAGAAACTCTTAAGCTGTGATTTTTGTGTGCAAGCATTTAGTGAGTGCCTGAGTGGTATTTTATTAAGATTTTTATAGAATTTTAATGATTTTAAAAGTTATGAGATATTTAATTCTAACATTTAATTTTTTTTTTAAAGTATGATATTATTCAATGGGTTAATTATCATATAGGTCATTTATTACACGCTAATATATCAAGCAGATTACTGGGTTTTTCTCGATATATTTTAAATCACTCAATACAAGAAATGTTACACTCCGTTAACTTTCGATAAATTAAAGTAATCTTTTGTTGATTCTGCACATTTGTCTTAAATGCTACCACAACCAAATGAATAATTATTAAATTCTAGTATTTCAGATAATATATTTAGAATTTAAAAAGTTCATTTACTATTTATTTTTAATTAAAATAAGAAAAATAACTATAAATATCGTGTTATTCAAAAAGTTAATGACTTTTAATGAGAATGACTTTTAACAAAAATTATAACTATATCCCTTGAGAAAAAAGTTATGAGTTTTTTTTTTAAGATTTAACATGACTTCTAATAACTCTATAAAAATCATCTTAAATTTTACTAATTCCATCATCTGCTTTTAGATTAATTTAGACGAAATGCAATCATCTGCTTAAAAAAATGTTTCTCAAAAATAATATTTGAGCTTTACTTTTAGATTAATTTAGATGGAATGCAATTACTTTTTAAGATTAATCTTCTAATATTTGAGCTTTACTTTTAGATTAATTTAGACGAAATGCAATCATCTGCTTAAAAAAATATTTGAGCAATTTTTATGCAAAAAAATAATAGTTGAAGCCATCCTCGTGCAATTAAGTCTGAAAATTACTAAAAGTAAGGAAAATTCTTAAAAGTCATTAACCTCTACCACCCCCTTAAACTATAAAATATGGATACTTTTGGGGGTGATGGCCCAAAATATTCATATGGGAACCCTTTTTACTGACGGGACACAGTACATCGTGTACCGTGATACGAGGGGTGTTGCGGAACACGATCTTCCGTAATAGGACATGATACGGAACTGATACAGAACTGAGTCTTCCGTGTTATGCATGATACGGAAGACCATGCTCCGTGACTGTGCACCCACCTAACACGGGACACGGTTCACCGTATCATGCATAACACGGAAGACTCAATTCCGTATCTACGTAATACGAAGGACGATTCTCCGCATCATGATAACACGGAGGACGATTCTCCGTATCCCGTTGATATTTCGAACCATTTTTTTCAAAATCAGTATTTTGAACAAAAACTTAGCAAAAATATGCATTTTTGTAATCTTCTCTACTTTTGGGCACAAGAATCGCTCCCGCCATAATCTTCACAGCTCTATTCAGCCATTGAACATCGGTTTAAAATGGTTGTTTCTAAAAGAGAGTAAAAGGAAAACAACAAAAATGACAAAACTAGCACTTTCAAAAATAAAAATGAAAACTAGACGCCACTTCTTGGAGAATTCCAAGCATGCGTTATGATTTAAATCATAGTTTAGCTACTTCATAGTTTACGTCAGCATGTCAGCATAGTTCTAGGACACGGGCAAACTATTCTACTAGCAGTGGATGGCCGGTGAACTTAATTGTCAATATGATGGTGAGAGCTGATCAGAAGACAATTAGTTTACACACCAAAATTAATTGTAAAACTGATCATGTACCCTATTAAATTTTTTTAAAGAAAAAAAAAACAGCTGCAAACCTTCAACAGGGATGCATATAATATGTACATGTAAGGTTTACTTTGTGTGTTCATATCCATAACACTTCCATCCTATAAAACTCAATTTACCAAACGAGAGACTTTAAATAAACACAAAAGTATTGGCAGTTGAAACTAACATTGCCTAGGAAAAACCAAATATTCTTAGGCATAAACATCCCCTACCCTTCACTCCCAAGTGACCGAAATCATTGAGTTCGCCAAACCAGATTCACCAAAAGTCAAGTTGCTTTCATATTCCAAGAATTTTGAAGCACCAGGGATTGCATGATTCAAGCGGAACTGTCGAGCATCAGCTTCATCAAGTTGAGAATTGCAAAATGACCACAACAGCTGAAAAATAAAAGTAGACACTAGTAAAAATGAAAAGCCAAAAACGAACATCCAGAGAGGGGGCAAGTGATACAGTAGTGACACGTTGTGACTTGTGACAATAATGTGGCTGCCTAGCCGTGACATAAAGAAATATCCAGAAAGAAGTATCCAGAAAGGCTTTTCGGGCCATTTCTCACCCGACAATTTGGTAAACAACTTCACGCCAAATAAATTAACAATGGTTACAAAAATGTATAGATTTTTTTATATAAATTCTAATTTATACACTTTGTCATCATAAGCATGACTGATTCATTTATTTATGTGCAGAAAATGTAGAATGTTCTAAAAATGGACTGCACAAATAAAAAAATTGCCACATTCTTTTTTAAATATAATGTTTAAGTTCACGAAAAATACTATACACAACACATATTTACAACACGAGAAAGATATGAGTATTAAATTTGTTGTCCAACGACAAAAGAGGAGAAGAAGATGTAAGTAGGTATGAGCCTAGACTACGTTAGCGTTACAAAAGTCCCAGTCGAGCCTACATCAAACAATTACTATTTCATTATCACTACAACTAATTACTATTACTAATCATTCCAGCTACTATTATGTATAGGCAGGGTAGCTCATTCCAGTAACTTGTAATACTACTAAAAAATTCTCTGCCATTTTTCAAATGTAAATCTCTAAGTCTTGTCCAACAGGACAATCTTAGGGTTTTGAAAATCTTATACCGAACACGAAAGCATGTACACAAAAATATACATAGATACATGGAGAAATGTAGTGTAGTGATTAAGTTTTCAGTTCGAGTACACAAACAGGACAGAGAAATACTGAGCACGAAATAAACAGATAAATTAATGTAGTTATAGAAAATGTTTAATTTTAATAATTTAATACATAATTGTCATCTTAAGCGAAACCAAGCCAATTATTTAATTTCATAATAACTTTATGTACATATCGTTTTTTCGTTTCATTTCGTATTTAGACAGTGGTTGCCTCTTATAAAGGGTTCAGACAGGGTTCAAAAAGTGTAGAATGTTCTGAAAATGGCGTGGGCGGGTAAAATCTTTGCCACTAATTTAAAAAAATAATAAATTAAAATTAACGAAAACTTTTGCACACGACATGAGTAACATATGAATTTCAAATTTGTGATCCCTACTCAAAAGAGGCGGAGGAGATAGGTGAGTAGATATTAACCTAGACCACGTTACAGTTTCTATTTCATTAACAATACCACAATATAAGTCAACTTATGGCTTATAAGCCTATTTCAACTTATGAAGGGTGTTTGCCTACCCAATTTATTAACTCAACTCATAGCTTATATGCTGATAAGTTGAAAGTTAGTAATGACGTACTTTTTCCCAACTTATTTTTTATTACTTGATTTTTTTTTACTTGTTTAGTGTTTTATATTTTTACATTTGTATTTATAAATGTCATATGCATGTATTGAGATTATTATAATAAATAATTAATATTTTTTAATTTAATTTAATAAATATTTCACCAACTTTGAAGTAAATTTATCCAAACACTTGTATAACTTATAAGAATTCTTCTACTTATCATTTATATGATATTTATTCATTTAAGTTATAAATTACATATTTTAAGATATCCCAAACACCCACTACAATTGATTACTAATACTAATTACACCAGCTAGGCAGCTACTATTATGTATAGACAGGGTAGGATATATCTAGCTCAGGGTAGGTAGGACATACCTAGCTCATTCCAGTAAATACTTGTACTAACTTCAAAGCAACATCTTCCTTTTATTCATATGTAAATCTCCAAGTCCAGTCCGGCACAAATATAGTGTTTAAGTTTTGAAAAGCTTATATGGAAACGAAATTACATAGATCACAAAAATACATAAATACTTGACAAAATAAGTGTTCATTGGGTTATCGGTTCGGATACACAAACACAACACGGAAGTACAAAGTAAACAAATAATTAATGGAGTTCTAATTTTTTTTAAAAAGAAAATTGATATAATTTCATAATTTTAGACACATTTGTCAACATAAGCGGCACTAATTCAATTATTTGTTTTCATATTAACTTTATGTGCACATCATTTTCTCAGGTCATTTCGTATTTAGACAGTGGCTGCCTCTCATAGAGGGTTAAGACAGGGTTCAGAAAGTGTAGAATGATCTGAAATTGGTGTGCGTGAGTAAAATCTTTCCACTTTTATTTAAAAACAATTTTTAATTTAATAATTTTACTTATACAGAACACAAATATACGACACGAGAAAGATATGAATTAATTTTTTTATCCAACGATAAAAGAGTAGGGAGGAGATAGGTAAGTAGGTATGAGCCTAGACCACGTTATCGTTTCAAATGTTGAAGCTGAGCCTACATCTATCAATTAGTATTTCACTACATATAACAATTACTATTTATCATCACTACAGTTATCATTCCAGCTACTATTCTGCATAGCTCATTCCAGTATCTACTTGTAGTACTACCTCTAAAACCATCTCTCCCTTTTTTCAAATGTAAATTTAAGTCTTGTCTGACACGAAAATTAAGTGTTTGGATTTTGAAAATCTTATACCGAACACGAAAGTACACAAACATAAAAAATACAAACACACATGGAAAAGTTTAAAATCGTGATTGGGTTTTTAGGTCAAACTTCAAACCAAACATGGCACAAAAGTACACAAAATAAACAAATAAATTAACATAGTTTTATAAAAATGTATATTTTTTTTTATATACTCCCTCCGTCCCGGTCATTTGTTTACGTTGTTTGGAGAGTGTCTGGCACGCATTTTAAGGTATATTTTAAAGATAGTTCCATAACTTATTTTTAAAATTTTCTTTTTATGTATAAAAATAGAATTAAAAATAGGATTGTTCTATTTTTATACATAAAAAGAAAATTGTAAAAAAAAATTATGGAACTATACTTTATATGCACCTTAAAATGCGTGTCATACAGTCTTAAAAGAATGTAAAGAATCTAATGGGACAGAGGGAGTATAATTTTATAATTTAAACACATTCGTCATCATAAGCGGAACTAATTCAATCATTTATTTTCATATTAACTTCATATAAATATCGTTTTTTTCCTGTCATTTCGTATTAGGCAGTTGCTGCCTCTTATAGAGGGTTCATACAGGGTTCAGAAGGTGCGGGAGGTTCTAAAATTAGTGTGCGAGAGTAAAATCTTTTCCACTTCTTTAAGAATAAAGTTTAACAGACAAAAAGGTATGCAATTACATCAGAGCAACTATTATCATGTGTTTTTTTAAAAATTGTTTTTATAATGTGTTTTGTTTAAAGTCAAGGAATTTATACTCTATTAGCACTATTTTAATCACATATATATTGCAACTATTAGCAAATTAGAATAATAACCATGTTGAATGTTTATCAAGAATTAATCACACTGTGAGACTCAATTATGTAATATAACATTCCTCATTAACATTACAATTTATGTGGGCTGATTAGAAGTTAAATATTTAATTTATGCTAGTAAATAGTTTTTATGTCATTTCAAAATCTGAGATGCTTCTAGATTTGTCGTGCTTTCCTTTTCGTTCTCCAAGGTTTTCCCACCAAATATGTATCACGGTTAGACCTGACAATCGTGTTGTGTACTTCCGTGTTTTGAGTCATGGACTGTAAACCGCCGCCCCTCCCCCCTCCCTCTACACAACATGAAATCAATTTTGTGTACTTGCCGTGTACATGAGCATGACATGAATGTTTTCGCGTCATCACGAAAAGGACACTAAATAATTCGAGTACTTTTCATGTATGAGTACATAACATAGTACATAACATTGCGACATAAAGAAACTACTGAAAAACGAGGGCTGGGAGAAAAACCTCTACCTGTATTGGGTCAGTGCGTAGAAAGTTCCTCTGCAGCCTTCGTCCATCAGGAAGTCGCACTCCAACCCTGCAAAGGAGGTTCTTATCAGCTTGTGGCTCCTCGGGCAGGGGTGGAAATGCTCGTTTCTTTAATTTGCATTTTTCGTCATCGGCATTCGTTATATCCATATCTTTTGAGACTCCACTAGTATCTTTAGTTCCTTCCATTGAAGCTGCTAATGCTAGTAGCATTTCCTCGTCCTCATTAATTTCATCTGCTGCAACTGAAAACATCACAAATAAGTCGTACTAAAAAAAGACTGATCACATTGTACAAATTTGCACATTTATTTGTGTAACATAATAAGGTTCGACCTGATCGCTTTCATTGCTGCAGGCATAACATAATACATGAAAGGTGAACTGATCACACTATTAGATGATGACATAAAACGACATGGACTTCACATACCTTGCACTTTCTGAGGGGTAGCCTGAGTAGTTTCTCTAGGTCGTTTATGAGACAAACTGATATGATGATCCTTAGGGCTACCATCCAAGAATGGTATAAGATCCTACAAAAGCACATGATGACTTAATATGTGAAAGCATTTCAAAGCTACAATGCTTATACTTGCACAAATTCCACCCCATTAACTGACAAGAAGTGACGTTCTGGGACCTTAGGGTCTCTTTTATTTAAAAATATAAATTATTCACTTGGATGGTGTTTTTAACTCATGCTGCACACTCTGAAAAAAAAAACTCATGCTGCACACTCACCTGAATCTCAAAAGACAATGTGTACTTTAAAATAAATGTCAAGGAAGTACTCCCTCCGTCCCAAATCTTTTGTCTTATTTGACTTTTTTGTGGTCAAATTGATCGAACTTTGACCAAATATTACATATATAATATAAATAAAAATTATGATAAAAGTTATATCATTAGAAAGTACATTTAATCTTAGTTTAAGACGTATTTTTCAGATTTTGTAAATTATTAAAGGATAATACGTAAATGTTGATCAAAATTCGACCAACTTGACCCCAAAAAAATCAAATGAGACAAAAGATTTGGGACGGAGGGAGTATATTTTTTAAAGAAACAAAAGAAAAGACTGTTGTAACAAAGATTTGCATTTTGCAAAAGAAAACATTAATTTAAACTAAATGCATGAGGTCTTAGAAAGTGATATTACTCCGAAGAAGAATATACTTCGATAAAATCTTAACTACAATTTTTATGTCAAATTTCTTATTCAGACGTTCAATATCCTTTCTTCTGTGTCAGTTAACTCACACACATTTCTATGTGTCTTTGAAGAGGACCTCAACCAGGGGACCACTGGGCCAAAGGCCTTTTGAGTACACTTTCAAACTCAACCCACTATAAAAAACTGTCTAACACTACATAATTTGTAAAGTATGTACCTCCAGCAGTGTCTCTGGTTGAACCATTCCCCGCCATGATCGCATTTTCTGTCCCGTAATGGGGTCAATAACAAGAACAATAGGACTTGAATCCAACTTGTAATAAGTACAGACCTTACTGCCCTCCTCTGTGTCATCATATACCTAGAAATCACATATACAGATGATAAAACTTTAGACAGAAACAAGAAATCATAAAACCGAGTAGAAAAAAGGAGTGAATCAATCTAATGTGGACAATCCGTCACGCTATATAAAAGAACAGTGATGTCCTTAAGATGACACTAAGTGCTTCTTTTTCATCATATCAATGCTCTAAAGGTCAGATGCAAACCTAAGAGGTGACACCACTAATTGCCCATGGCAATATATATATATATATAGAACTTGCCAACTAGATCATATGATTTCGTCATTATGCCATAAACCATTTTCTGTACTGACTGAGTTATGAACAGCATGCAATAGATCTAAAGATTCAAAATCTTACATAAAAATCCACGAAATGAACATTTTATTGTTGCTTCAATTTGGAATATCATAATCTTAATGGAGGAAGAGGCGCAACCAACACTGATAGTACTCTACCAAATATTATATTTATTTATTACACGTCTTCTAAAATCTAAAACATCTTTATTAAATGATAGTTACTCAATTATGAAATAAGAATTTAATAAATTGAGTTATACATACTCCCTCCTTACCATTTCTATTGTCCAAATATAGAAATCCACGTTTTATTCGAATAAATCAATAAAACGGACGATTTACCAAAGAAATGTACTACTTTTCAAAAAAAAAAAAACTAACACTTAACTTACCTTATTAACTAAATGCCGACAATATTTTGATTTCTCTTGATTTGTTAATCTATCATAAAGCACTTCATTTTAATTAAATCTACATGAATGATAATGAATTAGGAGATTGTTATTATTCTAGTACATGATATGATAGACATTAGATCGGGAGATTCATGCGAATTGTAGAACTCATATTGTCGGTTCTTAATAGTCTATATTTATACTTTGATTGAGCATGAGAGTGGCGTTCAAGAGATGATTGCAATTCACATTGAGAGATGACTTTATAAATATTAGAAAGTCTCTCATAGTAATTCTTAGTAATTATTTGCTTAACATTTATTTCCTTATTAAATAAATTTAATTGGTAATTTCACTCCCACAAATTATTTTCCACACTTCTAGATTGTAAGTGATAAAATACTTCAAATTAATACTAATCAGTCATTCCCCCCTTGGATACAGGCATACAGCACTATACTTGCTAGTCTATAATATTTAATTGCTAGTGCTAGGGGTACCAAAATAGGTACCAAAATAATTCCCAAATGACACATGGCACTTTCCTATTAGTGGTATTCATATTAACACACGCGGGATCCATTACATTTATGTGAATCTAACCAATCAAAATAAGACAACTCACTTTTTGGAAATTTTTTTGGGACCTATAGAATTACTCATAATATTTTTGCGACCCAACTTGTTCCGGTTGCGTTAACATGAGCATATGGCTAGAGTTGGCTATATTTTAAATACTGCACAAATACAATGACGGAATGACCAAACAAGAAGTAACAAGTATTAACAATTCAACCAAGAACACATACTTGTAAACATCTAGACAGGCCTTTAATTTAGCAAAAATTTCATAACAAAAATAGCAATCTAGATTTAGGAATGCCTAATGAAGAAAACTGTAAAATACACTAAGAAATATAATGGAACCACTATCACAAAAGAAAAAAGCGCTACAAAAGAACAAAATAAACCTGCCAGAAGATGAAATTTGAAATGATGGTCTGAGCAACAGCCTCATTTGCCCAGGTGTCCCGGTTAAGCTACACAAGCATGCAAAAGACCGCAAGTGAATTCCCCAAAAAAAAAAAAGAGGTTCCAAGAATATGAGACAAAATATCAGCTGACAATACCATGTGCGAGCTAAATTCTCTTGTGGATTGTAAATTAACCAGAAGCCATCTGTTTTGAGCTTTTGCTGCATCTTTTGCCTACATAGGAGGGAGAAAAGATCCAGGTGTTAGGTAAACAGGATGGCAGGGGTCCACTAATACAAACTAGCCACTCATGTATATGAATTAGTCAGTTCGGCTTTTAATTCTTGTCAAAATTTATCAAGTTTCTCATTAGAAAGCCTATATAAACTTAAATCCCCCACTAAAACAAGCCTTGTACTATAGATAAAGATTTATATAAAGCTTGTTTACCTTCTCAAAGGGACCTTGGAGCATTATTGCGAAAGGTGGACGATATAACGAGGCAAGGTTATCTCGAGAACTATCAACTGCAGTTGCAGAAGATTGGTCTGCTTCCCAAATCCCAGGATGCTTTAGTTCCTGGTCAAAGTTTCGGAATGGTACAACTGAATGAGCTCCGTGAGAAGTATTGCCCACTCTAGAAGCTCTGAGGAACCATAAGGACAAAGGGGGATGGGTTAAATTTTTATTTATTTCCTGCCCTGAACATTACAATAAGAAGTCCATATAGCAGCATATGCAAAGGTAATCGTCAAATTGATAAAGAGCACAAACATATTTGCAACTGCTTATGAGAGGAGAGAACAGGGGCAAGAAAGAATGAGAGAATTAATATTTTGGAAGTAACTTGTTTCTGAATTCCAACTACAGAGATGAATACAAGATTGCAGATAAACAATACACATGAGCACTGAAACCATCACAGTCCGACTTTCTTTTCTTAGCTAAAGGGGAAGAAACAATATCAAACATTGAGAAACACCAAATAAGGCAAAGAAGTAAAAAATGATATCACCAAAAAAGAAAGTAGAAAACATGAAAAAAGACAAAATCGTCTTGAAAAAGTAACAACTTCCAGTTTCCACAAAAAGTCTAAGCTCAGATCAAATACCCATAAAGCATAGGCCCATCATAGAGAACGTCCCTTTTAACTGGTAGAGGAGCTCGTACTTCAAATTCGTCAGGTAATGATCCATGTTCTTGACTTAAATCCTTTCCCGTTCCACTAATAAATAAATGTAACGATTAGAGAGATTAATGTGGCAAGATAATAGGAATCTACAAATTGATAAATTCCTCCCCAACACAGTTGACATACCTTAGACTTTCATCAATATGGGTTCTTTCATTCACCAATGGAGGAAATTCTGACGATGCTGCAACAATTCCACCATCATTTCCAACATAAAAAAGCTGAAGAGCCTCCTCAAGCTTCCAACCAGTGGCCTGTGCACATAATATATACCATCAGCTTTTACAATGATGAGAATTTTAACATGTTACAAAAACTAGACAAAATTCAATAGGACTGACAATTATAGGCTACCATGGTTGTCTAAAACGCAACTCGCAGGGTAGCACAAAGGCATTCAATAGCATAAGCACAATGCACAAACGTGAAGCACGCAATGCACAAATGCGAAGCAATATAAACAGATACTAAACTCATGAATTTTTGATAAAACTAATAAGCTATAACAACAATAAATTAGATAAAAATGTTCTGATTATAATTCATTTTCACTTTTAGAACTTGCACATTGTATCCTCGTACAAAGTTTTGATTTTTAACTAATCATAAGGCTATCACGGCGCCAAGTCGAGCCTCGATGCCCGAGTACCTTGGAGAAGACTAGTAGACAAGTCGCCCGACTTGTCATAAAAAGTCGACAAAGTGTTCATTATGCATATACTTGCTAGATTTAATAAAGGACATAACTAAACACATCAGTTCCATTATTTAAATCAAAAGTACTAGAATAATATATTCAAAATAAGCATAGCTGCTGCATATAACATCCATATTCCAAATATCAAACATATCCAAGCAAATAAAAACATAAGTATGATGCATATCAAGCAAAGTCATCCATAAAATATCATTTTCATCTCCATCTCTTTCTTGTGTACTGCTATTTAGCTGGATCAGGTCATTGGTTTGATGACTTTGATCAGGTCATGGCATACCACAATCATGGTTATCAAGGCCCCAAGTCGGGCTTCTAGACTCTCGGGCGAATCTTCGCGTCAACTAGTTGACGACAAGTCGGGCTTCGAGACTCTCGGCGCCTGAGTACCTTCAGTCGACTAGTCGATGACTAGTCGTCTCCGTGATAACAATGATCATAATGACTTTTGTAGTGCTATTCAGAGGCAACAAAATCCAAAAATCAGTAATATCTAATTTGTAGTAATTTATCCCAGATCCCCCTTTTAGGGTTTACGCTACTAAACCCAAGGCCAACACACAGCCATGCCTTATTTCACCCAGTTAAAGTTTGGGCTAATATTTGACAGTCAGAGCCCCGCTTTCCCTGTGGCGCTTGATCAGTCGAACTTAACTCTAAAATCCATGTCAATTGCAGTTTTCCAACTTGCTGACTGGTCGCTTCAACCTAGCAACCAATATAGATATGTACAGATAAAGAGGTGTGTGTGTGTGTGTGAGAGAGAGAGAGAGAGAGAGAGAGCCCAAACATATACAAGGACACAAATTTCTCACAACTAAGGAACGAAGATCAAAATTCATGAAGAGTATGAGAATGTGTACTAAGAACTATAAGTCTATAACAGTAAATTTCCTATTCTTATCTGGAAAAAAAAACTCCTTCAAAAGGTTTTAATGAACTGAGTGTATATCTACAATGTGCATAGTAGCTGAATCACCCCAGGTAAAATATCTATACACACATCTCACATCTGACTTTCAATCCTCACATATAAAAATACAATCTTCCATACAAATTAATCAGTTCAACTAGTACCAATAAAACCATCTTAAACATAAATCAGAAATTCAATCAATAACGCAACAAAAAACAAAGATCTAGATTCATGGAGCACGAGAACTCATGCTCATTCTCCTGTACTAAACCGAAAAACCTCCCTTATACAACTTCAATGAACTGGCAGTAAATCTACAATGTACATATCAACTAAATCACTTAACATAGACACACAATCTCATTTCCCACAAACCCGAAACCCCGAAACACCAAAAAACAACTCCTACAAAAAGGGCTTTCAATTCTCACACATAAAAATCCAATCTTTAATCTAAACACCCAAATTTCAAGAACCACAAACCCGAAATCAATAAATCGAAAAGGGTATTCAACTAGTACAATAAAAATCAAATCTTTAACTAAAATCAAGAATTTAATCAACCACCCACAAAAAAAAAATGCACCCAAAAAGACAAAATCAAGAATTAGACAAGATTTATACCTGTAAGAATTGTCTAGCAGTGTCAGCAGTCTGACCAGCAGCGATTTCGAGAAAGGTAGATATAAGCATCTGCTGCTCGGTTGATATCTGGTTCTCCATGGTTGTTTTTGTGAAATGAATCGTTTGTTTGTTTTTGTGAAACCCCAATTGTGTTTATGTTGAGACACAAGACACAAGCAACTTTGTGTTCCGTTCAGTTGTTGCTTATGTCGAGAGTATCTCGTAGGATTCGTCGATTCGATATTTTAATTTTTACTCCGTGCGTCCCAAAAAAAAATTACATATTTCACAAATATTTTAAGGTGTATTTTAAAGATAGTTTTATAACTCATTTTTTATATTTTTTTTTTTGTATAAAAATAGGATTGTTCCATTTTTATACGAAAAAAAAAAAAGAAAATATCGAAAAAAATAAGTTATAGAACTATCCTTAAAATGCACCTTAAAATCCGTGCCAAAAATTGGTCCGCAAATGTAAATAATTACATGGGACAGAGGGAGTATTTACTAGCTTATATCTATTTTTTAATATTTATAATTATATTGATTTTTTTAAAATTTATATATTATTAATTTACATCTCAAATCTATACTATCTATCTATCTATTATATAAAAGCCGAAACATTAAAAGTTTGGTTGGTTGGTTGGTACCAGTTGATTTTACTTATTTACTCTTACTTAATTATAGACAAAATCTTTTTTTCTATTTTCTCTAATTAAATTTTTTGTTTTACTAATCAATTTTCTTTTTCGGGTTAAACATGTTACCTTTTCTTTTCTTTTTAATAACTAAGCAGTTTCTTTTTTCAAGTAAAATATAATATCTTTTATATTTTTTCTAACTAAAAACATTAAAAGTTTGGTTGGTACGGTACTTATTAATTTTACTTATTTACCCTTACTTAATTATAGATAAAATCCCTCTTACTAACTAATTAATTTCCTTTTTCAAATTAAATATATTACCTTTCCTATTTTTCACTAACTAATTAATTTACTTTTTCAGGTAAAATACAATATCTTTTTTATTTTATCTAACTAAAATTTCTCATTTCTTAAAAACACTACGAGCAATTTTGTTTAATAAAATAAAATAATTATATTATAATTATAATTACTATTAACTAATCATTTACCTTTTTCAGCGAAAACACGTTACCTTTTCTCTTTTCTGTAACTAAAATATCTCTTTTTACAATTATATCACGCGTGGTTCTATTTAATAAATTAAAATAATAATATAATACTAATAATTACAGATTATTTTTTCATCTAAAACGTATCATTTTTTCCATATTTCATAAATAAAATTCCTTTTTTTATAGAAATATCATGGACAATATTAATTTCTCACTTTCAAAAGAAACTACGATCAATTTAATTTAGTAAAATAATATAAATTAAATTATAATTATTATAAACTAATCAATTATCTTTTCCCAAACAAGTTGCAAAATACTCTGAATTTAGTATTTTCCGGATGAGCAATTCTTAAATTGACGCATTATTTTTTTTAATGTCAGTTGCTTAATAGATACTCCGTAGTCCCTCCATCCCCTCATTTGTCTACATTGGAGGGGGATACGGAGACCAAGACAATGCATAAAAAATGAGTAAAGTTTGATGAAAAGTGGGTAAAATAGTGGGACCTATCAATATTTAATAATAAATTTGAGATAGTGGAGGAAAGTAATGGATGTAATAGTGTTTTTTATTATTAAATATGAGATAGTGGAGGAAGGTAGCGGGTATAATAGTAGGGAAACTTACTCATGATAACGTAAAGAAATGAGAGGGACATCCGAAAATAGTAACAGTAAAGAAATGAGAGGGACAGAGGGAGTAAATAACTAGCTTTGTAGCTTTGTAAGCTCTAACATCTGTAATTGTATGTATGCTTGTGAAATGTTACATAACGATATATTAGTGAAATGTTATTATTATTATAATATAGGAGAGGTAATTTAGTAATTTCATGATAATTAAATTGTCTCTCTATATATTAGTAATGAGTTTTCTAATATATCCAAAACTAATGTCTAGTATAGTGGTAGGTAATCTTTGTTCTAAGTTAGATGTCAAGGGTTCAATTCTCTTTATTACATTAGCGATATATTAGCGAAATGTTATTACTAATATAATATATGAGGGGTAATTTAGTAATTTCATGATAATTAAATTGTCTCTCGATATATTAATAATGAGTACTTTTACAATATATCCAAAACTAATGTCTAGTATAGTGGTAAGTAATTTTTTTTTCTAAATTAGAGATTAATGGTTCAATTTTTTTTATGAACAAATTTTTTATCATTAATATATTATATGAGGGCTGTCTCACAATATAATAATAATGAGTTTTAGAATATATTCAAAACTCATATCTAGCATAGTGGTAAAAATTCTCACTTACAATGTATTTATGTTACTTTATAATTAAATGGTGCTAGAACATGTTAATGCTTAGTACACAAAATATATCTAAAAAATTATCTATTCATGATGTATATATAATCAAAAATAAAATATTCTCAAAACTGATATCTAGCACAATGGTAAAAAGTCTCACTTCTAAGTTAGAGATAAGGTGTTTAATTTCATTATAAACAATTTTTTTTATCATTAATATAATACATGAGAAATAATTTAGTGATTTTATGATAATTAAATTGTCTCATGATATCCTGACAAAAAAAAAAGTTGTCTCATATATATTAATAATGAGTTTTATAATATATTTATAATTGATGTAGCATAGTGATAAAGAATCGTCATTCTAAGTTAGAGGTCAATGATTCAATTATTATGATGAATACTTTTTTTATCATTAATATAATATATGGAGGTTGTCTCGAGATATATCAATAATTTGTTTTATAATATTTTCAAAATTGTTGTGTAAATCTCCCTTCTAAGTAAGAGGTTAAGGGTTCAATTTTTTGTATGAACAATTTTTTATCATTAATATAATATGTGAGGGTTGTCTCATGATATATTAATGATGAGTTTTAAAATATATTCTAGTTCCATGTTTAGCATAGTGGTAAGTACTCTCAATTCTACCTTAGAGGTCAGGGGTTCAATTCTCACATTTTTTTTTTATTAATATTTTTTTTATTATTAATACAATATAGTAGCTGAGGTGGCTGACGTGGATTAAAATGTCTTGGTGCTATTAATAATATAATAGATAATAGATTTTAGTAACTTAAACTTTAATTTACATTAATTTCTTTCCTCATTCAGAATGGTGCCATTGCAATTTGGTTTTGTTGCCAGCAGGATGATGACGGCCCATGATACACTTGTCATAGTCTGTTTCTTTTAGTTGTGGGCATAAACTTGGGCTTTTACTCTTAAGATAAGCCCATTTCTCCATAGTGCATGGCATATTGGCATTCAACTATATTCAAAATATAAAATATATACTAATAAGAATTTTATATTTACATAAGAATTTATATAAATTAGCAGTATTTATATTTACATTAATTTTGCATAAGCATGTTAGTGACACGATTCTAACGGTTAAAAATAAAATTCAAATTGCACACGTGAGCAAGGTTATCGTAAAACAGCGACTAAAAAAACATGTTGATTATAGTTTCATCAGAGATGAAATTCCGAATGTCCTTGACGCCGAATAAATAATCAACATTGCTGTAACTAGAATTGTCACGACTACCCCAATTATGACTATTTTTCTTCATATCATTTCTATTCGGATCTTCACTTTCACTGGTATTTTCAATAGGACCAAGACCGCCCGTTAATTTACTTAGACCACACCTGTGTTCGAACTCTTTCTTAAACAGTATTGAATCGAACCACCATCTTTCCATAGAGTTTTCTTGCCCCCTATTTGCTTTGCATGAAAATACAATAGATGAATAGTCATTCGATGAAAAATTCTTTATTTATTTGAATATCTTTTTCCTGTCCGAATAAACATAAAAATCCAATCAATAGGATTATTAACTAATCTAATAAGGAGTGTGAGTATTGAAAAAAGTATTCTTTGTGGGAATCCAGATTAGCACTTCACTATATAGGAAATTTTTTTTTGTAAAATCTCGTCTAATAACTAACTAATTAAAAAAGTAATAAGTTTATATTCCAACACGTAACAAAAAGGACAATATACAGGATGGGTAGAAAGAGTTGTGATACTTGGCTCGATCCATAGAAATTAATAATCTAAAAGAATATACCAATCCTAAGGATCCCTCGAATTAATTGTGGATCCAACACACCAATAAAGACATTTGAATTATTTAGTCTTATATTTTATCTATTGTTCTATATCTAGATAAGTATGTATCTATCTAAAACTAAAAAAAAAATGGATGTAATAAGTTATTTGTTTTCGGCTCAATCCTTTTTTTTAGTAAAAGATTGGGCCGAGTTTAATTGCAATTCAATTAAGAGAACGAACAATAATTATAATTAGTGGATTACAAAGTATCCATTGCTTCAAATACAAATTTGATCTCCTTCCATACTTCACAAGGAGCAGCTAGTTCGGGGCTCCATTTAATAACCTCGCGGATAATTTTATTCCCTTCACGAGCAAGATCACGCCCCTCATTACGAGCTTGTACACATGCTTCTAGAGCTACTCGATTAGCTACGGCACCGGGTGCATTTATTTCATAAATTTTGATCAAATAAATCATGTATATTTCAGATCATAACAATAATGAAGAAAAGCTAACACGTACTGATTCTTTTGATGTAATTTATGAAAGTCAATAATGATGTAGAGTAAAAAAAAAAATTACAAATTTATCTAATCTGTGGACATTTTCTATATAAAAAATATATTATTATGATCTGAAATATACCAAAACAACATAATCAGCCTCTGCAGTTTTTTAGGTCATCCATTGAGGAGCCAAACATTTGTTTGGCTCAGTTTTTAATAAGTTTTTATGAAATTATTTTCGCGTAAAAATTTCATATTTTGATATTTTTTATACAAATATTTAATATATGTTTGGATTCTATGAATTGAAAAAAAAAATTAACTTTTTTCGGGAAAAAATTAAGAATCTCTAACTTTATCTTAGAATAATTTAACTAATTCCGGAAAAAAGTATTCCCAAATATCTCATTATAGTGGAAATGAACTGGACAAAAGTGTTAGGGCAGCAAGAACTTTCTAGTAGAATAAGTGTACTAAACTTAATTATCAATCCATTCCAATTTTACAAGTCAATTTATACTCCGTATAAGTCATGTATAGAATATAACATATACAATTTCTAGGTAGCTCATGTACCTGCGCATTAATTCACAAGCAAACACGCCTTAAATAAAAATAGTAGTTTTAACAATCTTATGCAATGTTAGTCATCATTTCACTTGAACAATTTTATGTAAAACTAATTGATTTTAATTAAAAAGTCTCATCCCATTGAACCATCTCTCTTGTCTTGATTATATAAATATGACACACTTTGACACGTGTCGAATAGTGGCTATTCTAGAAATAACTATCTCAAAAAGAAAGGTAAAAAGCATGTGTAAAATAGGACAATATTGGATGCCACTATGATCGACAATGAAGATTTATTTAATTAATTGAATGCATAGAGATTAATATTAGGCACGGATGATGTGTGTCGAATTCACCTAACTTTCACGACCCTAAAATATGCAACATTGATATGCTTGTGATAATTTAGCTTATCAAAATGTACGTATGCATGTAGGGCTGTAATTCGAGTCGAGCCGGGCGAGTTCGAGCCGAGCTTTAAATCGAGCCGAGCTTTTTCTGACGAGTCGAGCCGAGCTCGTTTATTAAACGAGCCGAAAATCCCCGCCGAACTCGGCTCGTTTGTTACACGAGTCGGGTCGAGCTACTCGCGAGCCCTCACGAGTCGAGGCGAGTTACTGTTATACGAGTCGGGTCGAGTTCTATTAAACGAGCCGAGCCTAACGAGCTGTTAAACGAGCCGAGCCTAACGAGCTGTTAAACGAGCCTAACGAGTTTCTATTAAGATCTCCAACCAAATTAATTTTTTATTTTTTTCAAAATTTGGGAATATCATTTAAATAGATATATCTTGACATCCGTATGGTTGGATCGTCGAAAAATATTTTTAAAAAAATAGAAACAATAATCTGGGACAAAGCACTAGTTACGAGTACTAGACAATATAGTAGTGTTCTATTAAGATCTCCAACCAAATTAATTTTTCATTTTTTAAAAATTTGGGAATATCATTTAATTAGATATATCTTGACATCCGTACGGTTGGATCGTCGAAAAATATTTTTAAAAATATAGAAACAATAATATGGGACGAAGCACTAGTTATAAGTACAAGACAATATAGTCGTGTTCTATTAAAATCTCCAACCAAATTAATTTTTTATTTTTTAAAAATTTGGGAATATCATTTAATTAGATATATCTTGACATCCGTACGGTTGGATCGTCGAAAAATATTTTTAAAAGAATCGAAACAATAATCTGGGACGAAGCACTAGTTACGAGTACAAGACAATATAGTAGTGTTCTATTAAGATCTCCAACCAAATTAATTTTTTATTTTTTAAAAATTTGGGAATATCATTTAATTAGATGTATCTTGACATCCGTACGGTTGGATCGTCGAAAAATATTTTTAAAAGAATAGAAACAATAATCTGGGACGAAGCACTAGTTACGAGTACAAGACAATATAGTAGTGTTCTATTAAGATCTCCAACCAAATTAATTTTTTATTTTTTAAAAATTTGGGAATATCATTTAATTAGATATATCTTGACATCCGTACGGTTGGATCGTCGAAAAATATTTTTAAAAGAATAGAAACAATAATCTGGGACGAAGCACTAGTTACGAGTACAAGACAATATACTAGTGTTCTATTAAGATCTTCAACCAAATTAATTTTTTATTTTTTAGAAATTTTGGAATATCATTTAATTAGATATATCTTGACATCCGTACGGTTGGATCGTCGAAAAATATTTTTAAAAGAATAGAAACAATAATCTGGGACGAAGCACTAGTTACGAGTACAAGACAATATAGTACTGTTCTATTAAGATCTCCAACCAAATTAATTTTTTATTTTTTCAAAATTTGGGAATATCATTTAATTAGATATATCTTGACATCCGTACGGTTGGATCGTCGAAAAATATTTTTAAAAGAATAGAAACAATAATCTGGGACGAAGCACTAGTTACGAGTACAAGACAATATAGTAGTGTTCTATTAAGATCTCCAACCAAATTAATCTTTTATTTTTTGAAAATTTGGGAATATCATTTAATTAGATATATCTTGACATCCGTACGGTTGGATCGTCCAGAAATATTTTTTAAAAAAATAGAAATAATATTTTGAAAAACAACAAAAAAATTTGTAAACGAGCTCGAGCCGGGTCGAGTTCGAGTCGAGCCGGGTCGAGTTCGAGTCGAGCCGGGTCGAGTTCGAGTTTTCGAGCTGGGTTTCATTCGAGCTCGGCACATACCCGGACCGGCTCGTTTATATAAACGAGCCTAAAATCGCTGCCGAGCTCGACTCGTTTACGAGCTCGAGTCGAGCCGGGTTCAGTTAAACGAGTTCGAGCCGGGTAGGCTCGCGAGCCACCCGACTCGAATTACAGCCTTATATGCATGTATGGCAGGCTTGCATTGAACCGAATAACAAGTTTCAATTTTGGGTTCTTTTGAAAAATAAATAGGAAAAAATAAATTTTTGCACATTGCTTTTGTTAAGAAAGTATATTTCCAATTTTACTAAACTAAGTTTCAAATTGCAAAAATACTAACCCTAACCCTCCCCCTTTTCCTCCCCTTTTTTGTCTTTCTGCGGACTGCTTTTATTTTTATTTTTTTAAGGTGAGGGCAATTTTTGTGGATTTGGGTTTTCTGGCCCCACAGGGGCATATTCAACTAAAAGCGACCACATTCAACTAAATTTGCAACTGAATGCAACCACATGCAACTAAATTTCTGATTTCAGGTTCCATTTGTCAGTTGTCATTTTCGACCTCATTTTTTAACTTTATATATATATATATATATATATATATATATATATATATATATATATATATATATATTTAAGGTGGTTGATATTTTGGTGGATTTAGGTTCCATGGCCCGCAGGAGCATATTCAACTAAATTTGCAACTGAATGCAACCACATGCAACTAAATTTCTGATTTCAGGTTCCATTTGTCAGTTGTTATTTTTGACCTTATTTTTGAACTATATATATATATATATATATATATATATATATACTCCCTCCGTCCCTTTTGATTCTTAACACTTTCTATTTTGGGATGTCCCAATAGATTGTTAACATTTCCTAAAATAGTAAGTTTTAACACTATTACACCCACTACTTCACTTATTTTAACAATACTTTACACTATTACATCCACTACTTAACTTATTTTAACTATAAAATCACTATTACACCCACTACTTCATTTATTTTAACAATATTACACCCACTATCTTGGTTTCCGTGCAAAAAGCAAACGTTAACATCCCATTGGGACGGAGGGAGTATGATTTAGGTTCTATGGCCCCGCTGGGACATATTCTACTAAATTTGCAGCTGAATGCAAGCACATGCAACTAAATTTCTGATATATATATATGTATATATATATATATATATATATATAGGAAGCCGGTCCAGAACCACGGGTGGATATCCACCCACCGCAACGTAACATTGCGCCTGGTGCAATGTTACATTGCGCCAGGTCTGGTTGAAAAATATGGCTGGAGAATTGTTACATTGCGCCTAGTGCAATGTGACAATGCACCCAGCGCAATGTGACATTTCACCCGGCGCAATGTAACAATGCTTCAGGCGCAATGTTTCAATACCCTGGGCATATTTTTGTTTTTATTTTAATATAATGTTAACTTAATGTTATAATGTTTTTTAATATGATTTCAAAACAAATCTTAGTAACCGCAACTAATTACTATATTACAAATATGTTTAAATTATTTAAAAAATGAAATATATTAATTACAAATATAATGTTAACCATCGTTTGCTTTTCAACGAGGGTTACCTCTAGTTTTTACATTTAAATTTATGTTTATTTAATTTAAGGATACAAAATACAAAATAAAACTCTAACTGAATGATAAGGTCTCAATAAGAGTTATTAACTTCTTCTGTATGAACTATCATCTATATTACTACTATCGTTTGTTTTTCAACAAAGCGGTACCTCTATTGTGTACATATTAACTTACGTTTATTAAACTTAAGGATACGAAATACAAAATAAAACTCTAACTGAATGATAAGGTCTCAATAATATGTTAAGAGTTATTTTAACTTCTTAAGAATGAACTATCATCTAACTATCATCTATATTACTACTATCGTTTGTTTTTCAACGAAGCGGTACCTCTACTGTGTACATGTCAATCGCAATGTTTATTAAATTTAAGGATACAAAATACAAAATAAAACTCTAACTGAATAATAAGGTCTCAATATATGTTAAGAGTTATTTTAACTTCTTAAGAATGAACTGTCATCATCTATATTACTACTATCGTCTGTTTTTCAACCAAGCGGTACCTCTACTTTGTACATATCAACTTACGATTATTAAGATACAAATTACAAAACAGAACTCTAACTTAATTGATAAGGTCATAGTTGCATAACAGATACATTCAAACAAAATTCACAACTAAATATTCAAATTAAGTTAAGTGAACTAAATTAAGTATTTGTAATGCGATAATAATGATATTTTTAATTTTAAATAATTAAATATACATTAAAAACAATGGAGCAATGTTTCATTTCGCCTAGTGTAATGAAACAATGCGCCAGATGCATTTGGCGCAATGATACATTGTGGTCGGGCGCATTGAAACATTGCGCCTTATTCCATTGGCGCAATGAAACAATGCGCCTGTTTCGTAGATATCTTTTATTTATCTAGGTTGGTGGTGGTGGGTGGCTGTGGGTGGCTAGAATGGGGCACTGTTTCATTGATCCAGAAAACAGAAAAACACCTGGACCCCTTAACTCACTTTACTACTTTACACTTTATTACTTTAATCTTTCTAAATCTAAATTCTTCAAACAATGAATTCTCCCATTCTTCAATCCATTCTCTTTCTCTCAACCGTGAACTCTCACTACCATCACTTTCTAAATCAATGTTCTTCCAAATCCTTAAATTCTCCCACTCTTCCAATATTCTCCCATTCTCCCAACATACTTAAAAATTTTCCATTCTCCTAACATCGTTAAAAAAATATCTTTTAAGGTTTCAAAGTGCAATTTTGCTTATCATTTGGAGGTCAATTATTATCAAAAAAAGGTTAGTTTTTATGGCAACATTTTTATTTAATGATTTTAGTTCATCTAGTGAGGAGCATAATGATTATGATTATGAAGTTACTACGCCCGCTAGAAAAAATCCGGTTTCTCGAAAATTATTTATTGATGAAGTAATAGATGTCGATGACTATTATAATGTGGGTAAAGAAAAGATGAATGTGGATGATGATGATGATGCGGGAAAAAATGATGTTAATAAAGGTAAAAATAAGGTGAATGTAGAAAATGATGGTGAAGATTATAATGAAGATGATGGTGATATTAATATCGGAAACGAAAATTGTGGGTTTACATTTCCGAATATTAATGATGTTGTGCATAGTGTTGGTATGATTTTTGACACATTAGATGAGGCGACAAAATTTTATAGGGATTATGGTCGAAGTGTCGGATTCGAGATAATAATTAGGAATACGCATAATCATTTAGGAACTAAGGATCCATCATCCCGATTTTTTATTTGTCGGAAGGGTGGAAGAACAAAACCATTGAATTTAATGGGTCGTGATAAAGGAAAACGTATTAGAGATGTAATTCCACGAACAAATTATCAAGCCCGCATGTGCGTAGTTCATAAAGTGCAAACAAATAAATGGATTATAAGTTCGGTCGTATTGAAACACAATCATGCTATGGTGACACCGGATAAGGTTCAATTTTTTCAAAGGTCACAAAACATAGATCCAATCACTAAATCAATTATTGAGTTGTTTAACAAATCCGGCATCGAGACGGCAAAAGTGATGAAATATCTAAGCGAGACATGTGGCGGTGTTGAAAATCTTGGTTTCTCCCCACAAGACGTGCGTAATGTCATACGTGACATTCGACGCCGGGTATTTGATTTAGGAGATGCGGAGTGTGGTTTGGTCTTACTTCGGGAATTAGAACAAGAAACTAATTTTGGCAAATTTTTCTATCGAGTTGATGTGGACGAGGAGAATCGTGTTAGGGGTTTGGTATGGGTAGATCCTCGATCCATGAATGCATACAAAAATTTTGGTGAAGTGGTTACGTTCGACTCGACTTATCGGACGAATAGGTATTGTATGCCTTTCATACCCATTACGGGGGTAAATCACCATTACCAAAATATTTTGTTTGGATTTGCACTCATAAGGGATGAAAAAGAGCCATCTTATAAGTGGGTTTTGAAAACGTGGTTGGAGGCCGTTGACAACAAACCGCCCGTGACAATTATCACCGATCAAGACATCGCTTTGAGTAATGCTATTGCTGAGATTATGCCACATACAAAGCATACATATTGTACATGGCATATAAGTAATAAGTTTCCCGAGAAGTTGTCTAATTTGTACACCAACTATCCGGATTTCAAACCGGATTTCAATGCATGTGTGTACAAGTCGTTGTCACCAACGGAATTCGAAGGTAAGTGGGAGGAATTGGTCGAGAAGTACCAACTTGAGGATCATGTTTGGTTAAATCAAATGTATGTTATTAGAGATCAATGGATCGGTGCTTACACGAGAAATTATTTTTCCGTCGGTATGACCACTACCTCAAGGAGCGAGTCTATGAATGCTTTTTTTGATGAATATGTGCAAGCATCTACCGGTTTGAAAGAATTCATCGAAAATTCACAAAAGGCTTTGGAGACACAATATCTTAAGGAGGTTAAATGTGATTTCGACACCGAGGAAACCGAAAGAAGACTAGTATTGCACTCGTCCTTGGAAATTCATGCATCCGAAGTTTACACCAAGGAAATGTTTAAACAATTTCAAAAGGATCTTTTAAAAAGTCAATCTTATGTCGTGAAGAAAGCTAAAGGGTTGGGATGTTACTTGTTTAAAATGTATTTGGTGGAGAAGTCTACCGTACCGGAGAATCGTAGAAGAAGTTATCAATTGACGGTTCATATCGACCAAAGGATTGAATGTGCTTGTAAAAAGTTCGAACATTCCGGAATGATTTGTAGACACATGATCCGTTACCTCGATAAACAACAAAAAACCCAAATACCAAAAGATTACATCATGCCTAGGTGGACAATGAAAGGCAACCAAATTGCCGGACCTCTACCATATACGCCTCCCGTTCTTGCAAATGTTGGTGCATCACAATCATCAAGGTATAGTGCATTGTGCAAATCTTTTCAAGGTTTGGGTGATATTGGTAGTTGTTCCGTACCACGGTTCAATTACGTGATGAATTTGATTGAGAGAGAGAAATGTCATGTGAAAAATGCTTTCCCGGAAGAACGTAAGGAAAGGATGAATGATTCGTTTTATCAAGATGATTACTATCAAGATGATCCAATATTTGATCCACCAAGGTCAAAAACGAAAGGAAGAAAGAAAGCGGAAAGATATAAAAGTGGTATTGAAACTTCGACTTCAAATACGAAGCCACGAAAGTGCGGAGAAGAAGGAGCAAATCATGATAGAAGAAATTGTCCAAAAAACAATTAAATGTGTTATGTATTTTTACTAATTTTTACTATTTTTTGGAAGCATGTGCCAAAATTATGTAAAAATATTGTTATACACCTTCTAAAATCTTAAAATGTTATACTAATTGAATTTTGTTTTTTAAAAAGGTAATATTTGATTATAATTAAAAAAAATCAAAATTCTTTAAATAAAATCCAGTTTTACTCTATTTCTGGACCTGACGCAATGAAACAATGCGCAGTCATATGACAGCGCATTGAAAAATTGTGCCTGGCGCAATGCATCATTGCGCCATTTCCAGAAACAGAGTAAAACAGAGGATCATAAACTGCATAAACTGCAGTTTTTTACTAATTTTTGGAAGCTTGTGCCAAAATTATGTAAAAAAATATTTTTGCACATTCTAAAATCTTAAAATATTATAATAAGTGAATTATTTTTAAAAAATGTAATATTTGATTAAAACTAAAGAAAAATCAAAATTGGTTAATAAAACAAAATGTTTAGAATAAACTTCAAAGCAAGATTTTTATGAGAAAATGACCAAACTACACCAGTTTTGAACTCCCTTGGTCCGAAATACCCGTTTCCAAATTGCATGGCCCTGAGTACCCACGGGACACGCCAGTGGCAACGGCGTGTCCCAAGCTCACTTTTTCCACATTTTTTCTAACTCCCCGCTGCTCTCCCCCTTCCCCCCCCCCCCCCCGACCGGCGAACTACCCCCCCTCCCCGACGTTCGAATCCGTCCATCTCCGTTCCAGACAATCACATATTTTTGTTGTCCACGACTTGCTCATCAATTTAAGGTATATTTGTGTTAAAATCTGACCCCGTACGTGCGTGTATGACGAGATCGGAAATATAATCGGAGAATAGCTTCGAATTTGGGCATTTACAATCCGGATTTAGAATGGTTAAATTAATGCCATAGGGTTTTAGAGGACGATGATACGATTCTGTTCGTATATAGAACTCAAATGGAAATTGATTGAGGTGGGAGAACCAAGCAACTGAAAATCTGGCGAAAAATCGCCCGGCGAGTCGCTCCGGCATGGCTCTGCAGAAGACGACGCTGACGTCGGATACGCCTTTCCAACATGCGTATCACCTGATACGCATGATGGAAATGCGTATCCGGTCTACTGTAGCTGCCTCGTCCATTTGTGTGTCTGGAAGATACGTTGTTTATGGTGGCGTGTGTGCACAATACTCCACCCCCAGTAGCGTGTCTCGAGATGCTCCACCACCAGTAGCGTATCCCATGGGCATTTAGGACCGCGTTTTTGGATCTGGGCATTCTGGTCACAGGTCTCCCAAAAATGGGTAGATAGGGCCTTCAACCGATTTTTATTCATTAATACAAATTTGGGAGGGGGGAAACATCAAAATACATTTTTTCATAAAAATACATTTCTTCCTTCTATGGATATTCATCTCCATGCCCGTACAATCTCCTCAAATATGCAATCTGCATGTTAGCCTCTTTCAAGGCTTCTTCGAGATCTTCCACTTTCACCTCCAAATCAACAACTTGATCTTCAAGAACCTTGATCTCTCTCTTGGCTTCTTTCAACTTTGTTTTTAAAATAGCCTCCTTCTCATTTTTAGCATCCATGACTTAGAGTTACTCTTTGTTGCTAGAGAGAAAATTGATAAGATTAGGATATGAAAATAAACTTAGGTTGAGGGTGAGTATTTATAGATAAAAATTTAACTTATTCAACATTAAAATTCAAAATTAAATTTAATGACACTTGGAAATTACATTTGAATTTTTGGTTAATGTAACTTGAACACTGTGGTTATACTTTAAATTTAATGTAACTTGAAAATTACATTTGAATTTTTGGGAATGAAAGTGGAACACATGGAAGACTGTGTAAAACTGTTAGAGCATCTACAGGCGCAATGAAACATTGCGCTGTCATTTGGCAGGGCATTGAAACAATGCGCCAAGCGCAATGAATCATTGCGCCAGGTAATTTTGCAAAAAAACTTCCCATCGGGTCACCCATCTTAGATTACTCTGAACCGAGCACGCTTAACTACGTAGTTTTGTTTCGAACCAACACTCCCGGCCAGGAATGCCACATCTGTTGAATATCCTTGCCATTCTAATATATAATAAAAACGAATTCCCCTCATATTTATTTCAGTAATTTTTTACGTAATAAAAAATAATATTTTTTTATAAATCTTGCATTTAAAATTCGAAAAAAGATTAAATTTATATTTTATTCGTGATATTTAATATAAAATTCCAGAAAAATGGAAAAAAATATTTTTTTTAATTTTTTAACTAATAATATTTTAAAATATTTATTTATAAATCTTGCATTTAAAATTCAAAAAAAGCTTAAAATTTTATTTTATTCGTGATATTTAATATAATAATTTTTTACACCTTCTAAATTCTTAAAATTTTATAATAAGTGAATATTTTTTATAAATGTAATATTTGATTAAAATTAAAGAAAAATCAAAATTGCTTATGCAAAATCCATGTAGTACTGGCGCAATGAAACATTGCGCTGTCATATGACAGAGCATTGAAACAATGCGTAGGGCGCAATGTATCAACGCGCCAGGTAATTCTTCAAAATTCAACCTAGTTTTTAACCCAGTTTTTTTTTATTTTATAATATTTCAATTAAAAATTGGAAAAATGATAAAATTACAATTTATTTCAAATGTTAAATATAAAAATGAAAAACAATTTTTTTTAACCAAAAATTCTTTTTAATTTAAACTTCCCAAATAATATTTTTTGAAATCGGATAAATGTTAAAATAATTTTTTTTGTTAATTGAATTGGAGATAAATTTTAAGCCAATAAAACAAAATGTTTAGAATAAACTTCAAAGCAAGATTTTTATTCTTTAATACTAATTTGGGAGGGGGGAAAACATCAAAATACATTTTTTTCATAAAAATACATTTCTTCCTTCTATGGATATTCATCTCCATGCCCGTACAATCTCCTCAAATATGCAATCTGCATGTTAGCCTCTTTCAAGGCTTCTTCGAGATCTTCCACTTTCACCTCCAAATCAACAACTTGATCTTCAAGAACCTTGATCTCTCTCTTGGCTTCTTTCAACTTTGTTTTTAAAATAGCCTCCTTCTCATTTTTAGCATCCATGACTTAGAGTTACTCTTTGTTGCTAGAGAGAAAATTGATAAGATTAGGATATGAAAATAAACTTAGGTTGAGGGTGAGTATTTATAGATAAAAATTTAACTTATTCAACATTAAAATTCAAAATTAAATTTAATGACACTTGGAAATTACATTTGAATTTTTGGTTAATGTAACTTGAACACTGTGGTTATACTTTAAATTTAATGTAACTTGAAAATTACATTTGAATTGTTGGGAATGAAAGTGGAACACATGGAAGACTGTGTAAAACTGTTAGAGCATCTACAGGCGCAATGAAACATTGCGCTGTCATTTGGCAGGGCATTGAAACAATGCGCCAAGCGCAATGAATCATTGCGCCAGGTAATTTTGCAAAAAAACTTCCCATCGGGTCACCCATCTTAGATTACTCTGAACCGAGCACGCTTAACTACGTAGTTTTGTTTCGAACCAACACTCCCGGCCAGGAATGCCACACCTGTTGAATATCCTTGCCATTCTAATATATAATAAAAACGAATTCCCCTCATATTTATTTCAATAATTTTTTACGTAATAAAAAATAATATTTTTTTATAAATCTTGCATTTAAAATTCGAAAAAAGATTAAATTTATATTTTATTCGTGATATTTAATATAAAATTCCAGAAAAATGGAAAAAAATATTTTTTTTAATTTTTTAACTAATAATATTTTAAAATATTTATTTATAAATCTTGCATTTAAAATTCAAAAAAAGCTTAAAATTTTATTTTATTCGTGATATTTAATATAATAATTTTTTACACCTTCTAAATTCTTAAAATGTTATAATAAGTGAATATTTTTTATAAATGTAATATTTGATTAAAATTAAAGAAAAATCAAAATTGCTTATGCAAAATCCATGTAGTACTGGCGCAATGAAACATTGCGCTGTCATATGACAGAGCATTGAAACAATGCGTAGGGCGCAATGTATCAACGCGCCAGGTAATTCTTCAAAATTCAACCTAGTTTTTAACCCAGTTTTTTTTATTATTTATTTTATAATATTTCAATTAAAAATTGGAAAAATGATAAAATTACAATTTATTTCAAATGTTAAATATAAAAATGAAAAACTAATTTTTTTACCAAAAATTCTTTTTAATTTGAACTTCCCAAATAATATTTTTTGAAATCGGATAAATGTTAAAATAATATTTTTTTGTTAATTGAATTGGAGATAAATTTTAAGCCAATAAAACAAAATGTTTAGAATAAACTTCAAAGCAAGATTTTTATTCATTAATACTAATTTGGGAGGGGGGAAAACATCAAAATACATTTTTTCATAAAAATACATTTCTTCCTTCTATGGATATTCATCTCCATGCCCGTACAATCTCCTCAAATATGCAATCTGCATGTTAGCCTCTTTCAAGGCTTCTTCGAGATCTTCCACTTTCACCTCCAAATCAACAACTTGATCTTCAAGAACCTTGATCTCTCTCTTGGCTTCTTTCAACTTTGTTTTTAAAATAGCCTCCTTCTCATTTTTAGCATCCATGACTTAGAGTTACTCTTTGTTGCTAGAGAGAAAATTGATAAGATTAGGATATGAAAATAAACTTAGGTTGAGGGTGAGTATTTATAGATAAAAATTTAACTTATTCAACATTAAAATTCAAAATTAAATTTAATGACACTTGGAAATTACATTTGAATTTTTGGTTAATGTAACTTGAACACTGTGGTTAAACTTTAAATTTAATGTAACTTGAAAATTACATTTAAATTTTTGGGAATGAAAGTGGAACACCTGGAAGACTGTGTAAAACTGTTAGAGCATCTACAGGCGCAATGAAACATTGCGCTGTCATTTGGCAGGGCATTGAAACAATGCGCCAAGCGCAATGAATCATTACGCCAGGTAATTTTGCAAAAAAACTTCCCATCGGGTCACCCATCTTAGATTACTCTGAACCCAGCACGCTTAACTACGTAGTTTTGTTTCGAACCAACACTCCCGGCCAGGAATGCCACATCTGTTGAATATCCTTGCCATTCTAATATATAATAAAAACGAATTCCCCTCATATTTATTTCAATAATTTTTTACGTAATAAAAAATAATATTTTTTTATAAATCTTGCATTTAAAATTCGAAAAAAGATTAAATTTATATTTTATTCGTGATATTTAATATAAAATTCCAGAAAAATGGAAAAAAATATTTTTTTTAATTTTTTAACTAATAATATTTTAAAATATTTATTTATAAATCTTGCATTTAAAATTCAAAAAAAGCTTAAAATTTTATTTTATTCGTGATATTTAATATAATAATTTTTTACACCTTCTAAATTCTTAAAATGTTATAATAAGTGAATATTTTTTATAAATGTAATATTTGATTAAAATTAAAGAAAAATCAAAATTGCTTATGCAAAATCCATGTAGTACTGGCGCAATGAAACATTGCGCTGTCATATGACAGAGCATTGAAACAATGCGTAGGGCGCAATGTATCAACGCGCCAGGTAATTCTTCAAAATTCAACCTAGTTTTTAACGCAGTTTTTTTTATTATTTATTTTATAATATTTCAATTAAAAATTGGAAAAATGATAAAATTACAATTTATTTCAAATGTTAAATATAAAAATGAAAAACTATTTTTTTTACCAAAAATTCTTTTTAATTTGAACTTCCCAAATAATATTTTTTGAAATCGGATAAATGTTAAAATAATATTTTTTTTGTTAATTGAATTGGAGATAAATTTTAAGCCAATAAAACAAAATGTTTAGAATAAACTTCAAAGCAAGATTTTTATTCATTAATACTAATTTGGGAGGGGGGAAAACATCAAAATACATTTTTTCATAAAAATACATTTCTTCCTTCTATGGATATTCATCTCCATGCCCGTACAATCTCCTCAAATATGCAATCTGCATGTTAGCCTCTTTCAAGGCTTCTTCGAGTTCTTCCACTTTCACCTCCAAATCAACAACTTGATCTTCAAGAACCTTGATCTCTCTCTTGGCTTCTTTCAACTTTGTTTTTAAAATAGCCTCCTTCTCATTTTTAGCATCCATGACTTAGAGTTACTCTTTGTTGCTAGAGAGAAAATTGATAAGATTAGGATATGAAAATAAACTTAGGTTGAGGGTGAGTATTTATAGATAAAAATTTAACTTATTCAACATTAAAATTCAAAATTAAATTTAATGACACTTGGAAATTACATTTGAATTTTTGGTTAATGTAACTTGAACACTGTGGTTATACTTTAAATTTAATGTAACTTGAAAATTACATTTGAATTTTTGGGAATGAAAGTGGAACACATGGAAGACTGTGTAAAACTGTTAGAGCATCTACAGGCGCAATGAAACATTGCGCTGTCATTTGGCAGGGCATTGAAACAATGCGCCAAGCGCAATGAATCATTACGCCAGGTAATTTTGCAAAAAAACTTCCCATCGGGTCACCCATCTTAGATTACTCTGAACCCAGCACGCTTAACTACGTAGTTTTGTTTCGAACCAACACTCCCGGCCAGGAATGCCACATCTGTTGAATATCCTTGCCATTCTAATATATAATAAAAACGAATTCCCCTCATATTTATTTCAATAATTTTTTACGTAATAAAAAATAATATTTTTTTATAAATCTTGCATTTAAAATTCGAAAAAAGATTAAATTTATATTTTATTCGTGATTTTTAATATAAAATTCCAGAAAAATGGAAAAAAATATTTTTTTTTAATTTTTTAACTAATAATATTTTAAAATATTTATTTATAAATCTTGCATTTAAAATTCAAAAAAAGCTTAAAATTTTATTTTATTCGTGATATTTAATATAATAATTTTTTACACCTTCTAAATTCTTAAAATGTTATAATAAGTGAATATTTTTTATAAATGTAATATTTGATTAAAATTAAAGAAAAATCAAAATTGCTTATGCAAAATCCATGTAGTACTGGCGCAATGAAACATTGCGCTGTCATATGACAGAGCATTGAAACAATGCGTAGGGCGCAATGTATCAACGCGCCAGGTAATTCTTCAAAATTCAACCTAGTTTTTAACCCAGTTTTTTTTATTATTTATTTTATAATATTTCAATTAAAAATTGGAAAAATGATAAAATTACAATTTATTTCAAATGTTAAATATAAAAATGAAAAACTTTTTTTTTTTACCAAAAATTCTTTTTAATTTGAACTTCCCAAATAATATTTTTTGAAATCGGATAAATGTTAAAATAATATTTTTTTGTTAATTGAATTGGAGATAAATTTTAAGCCAATAAAACAAAATGTTTAGAATAAACTTCAAAGCAAGATTTTTATTCATTAATACTAATTTGGGAGGGGGGAAAACATCAAAATACATTTTTTCATAAAAATACATTTCTTCCTTATATGGATATTCATCTCCATGCCCGTACAATCTCCTCAAATATGCAATCTGCATGTTAGCCTCTTTCAAGGCTTCTTCGAGATCTTCCACTTTCACCTCCAAATCAACAACTTGATCTTCAAGAACCTTGATCTCTCTCTTGGCTTCTTTCAACTTTGTTTTTAAAATAGCCTCCTTCTCATTTTTAGCATCCATGACTTAGAGTTACTCTTTGTTGCTAGAGAGAAAATTGATAAGATTAGGATATGAAAATAAACTTAGGTTGAGGGTGAGTATTTATAGATAAAAATTTAACTTATTCAACATTAAAATTCAAAATTAAATTTAATGACACTTGGAAATTACATTTGAATTTTTGGTTAATGTAACTTGAACACTGTGGTTATACTTTAAATTTAATGTAACTTGAAAATTACATTTGAATTTTTGGGAATGAAAGTGGAACACATGGAAGACTGTGTAAAACTGTTAGAGCATCTACAGGCGCAATGAAACATTGCGCTGTCATTTGGCAGGGCATTGAAACAATGCGCCAAGCGCAATGAATCATTGTGCCAGGTAATTTTGCAAAAAAACTTCCCATCGGGTCACCCATCTTAGATTACTCTGAACCCAGCACGCTTAACTACGTAGTTTTGTTTCGAACCAACACTCCCGGCCAGGAATGCCACATCTGTTGAATATCCTTGCCATTCTAATATATAATAAAAACGAATTCCCCTCATATTTATTTCAGTAATTTTTTACGTAATAAAAAATAATATTTTTTTATAAATCTTGCATTTAAAATTCGAAAAAAGATTAAATTTATATTTTATTCGTGATATTTAATATAAAATTCCAGAAAAATGGAAAAAAAAATATTTTTTTAAATTTTTTAACTAATAATATTTTAAAATATTTATTTATAAATCTTGCATTTAAAATTCAAAAAAAGCATAAATTTTATTTTATTTTATTCGTGATGTCAGGGAATTTTTTCTTGTCCAAGTGATGAAGCATGGAGGGGAGGAATCGTTCCTACAAACGATCATTATTTGTAACAAGATATTCGGATATGAATAAATGGATTCGTCTAGATAACTCTAAAATAATAATGTACCATCACATAAATTTCATGTGCGTACGCCTTCCGTAAGCCATCCCGCCTCTCATCCCGGAGAGGATCAACTATCATGACATGCCAATTCCGGAGGTCCGCAATAAACAAAATCCAATGACATCCTACGCACGCGGGAAGCAAAGCAAAATCACAAGCTTCTAATGGATCCTCGATGTGTTGTTTCCTATAAGTGTTATAGAAAGCTTGTTGCTCCATAAGCGCAGGAGCGCTTTTAAAATGATCTGGATGCACCTGCAATAAATTATGATTTTCTGTTAAATCTGTACAAGTAGGGGCATGACATTCAAAATAGACTATCTAGACGAACAAGCATACTACATTAAAATTGCAATAAAGTAGAGAATAGATGATTTACCTTGCAGTTTGTGCAATGTTTTTTTGGCAAGAGTCGTGAAATAGCTATAGAAAATGAAGAACTTCTTGCACGGAGGATGGAACACGCCCCCATTATGTGCCTTTTTCTCCCTAATCTTCAACAAATCAGAATAGGCATCTATTATAGCGCAGCTCACATCATGGTTGGGTTGTAGGCACTCGACATTCTTATGAGAAAGAGTATGATTAAACCCACGCCCACCATGATCATACCATACATAATCCTCAGGCTTACCCCACCAATGCTTAATCAGGAAGTTTATTTTTTGACTTTTCAATGGTCTCGTAAGATCACCACTCCGCTCTGGACCTCCCCGTCTCATTTTATCCATGAATTTATCTCTATCTGTGTCCAACTGCAAAAATTAAGAAAAGACAAAGTTTTGATATCAGTAAGATATAATTTTATTCGTACAACAAACCAGATAAGATTCAAATAATATCCAAGATACATACACCCAATATCATCTTTAACTCATCAGAAGGAGAAGGAGCAGGTGCAGCTCTAGTCTCAACCTGCAAGATCATGTCAATAAACCGATCATATATATATATACATGTAATTCTTCACAAATGACTCGAATTAAAGAAAGAGTCAAGGATTAGTACCTCAGCATGGACATCCGGCAGGACAGATGTCTGGGTCGGCGTCTGTGAAGGAGCAGCTGTAGTATCAACCTGCAAGATCATGTTCTATTAAGATCTCTTTTAAAATTTATAGAAACAATAGTCTGGGACGAACCACTAGTTACGAGTACTAGACAATATAGTAATGTTCTATTAAAATCTTCGACCAAATTAATTTTTTATTTTTTTAAAATTTGGGAATATCATTTAATTAGATATATCTTGACATCTAATTTTACTAATTATTTATGTGATGAATGTTACCCTAATTTTACTAATTTTCCATTTTTTTGATTTTTCCCTCATTTTTAACTATTTTGTAAAGTAAATTAAATAAAAACAATAAAACACTAATTTTGATAATAATACAGTTGAGATTCATTGGGTTATAACAAATGTTTTAATTTAAGCCCAATCAGATTTGTTAAATTAAGCCCATAGGTTAAGCCCATCTCTATCTCTCCCTATAAATACATTAAGATGTATTTTTTAGGGTTAATGTTTTGAAGAAAACCTAGCAGCTCTTACCAAATTTCATCTCTATCCCTACATCCACTTCACCAAAATTCCTCTCCCTTTTAACTTTCATTTTCGAAATTTGGTAAAAAAAACTCTTTATGTATAGATACATGGATCCATGGTTTTGGATTTCGAATCTTTTTATAATTATCCTTGTTGCCGCTGTGATTTACTGCCTCGAAATCCAACAATGGTGTCAGAGCTTCTTGTATAAGGCGATGATTTGGTCAATTGTCTGGTGTATTTGCATGCTAATACGTGTTTAAGAAGAAGAAGAAGAAGATGGTGATGAGACCGATGGTTATGAAGATATTGGCTAGTTTCTATTAGTTGTAATAGAAATTGTAGTCCAAAAAATTTGATTGTAATACTTTTAATCTCAATTAAATGTTATTTTTTGCTTTTAGTTGAAAATTTCATTCATTTTCATCTCTATCTTATATGAACATATAATCGGGTAAAAATCCCTCTAATATTCGTGTGATATGTGTGTAATTTATTCGTACATGTTTATTAGTGTGTGTGTGTCTTCTTAATTTTTTTTGTTCTTGATTAGTTCATATTTTCAATTGTTCTTGATTAATTGTTCATGTATGTGTGTGATTTAAGCAAAAAAAAAAATGAAATTTCGTCTATTGCAGCTGTGAAGGAGCAACTGTAGTATCAACCTGCAAGATCATGGATTAGTACCTCAGCATTGACATCCGGCAGGACAGATGTCTGGGTCGGCGTTTGTGAAGGAGCAGCCGCTGTAGTATCAACCTGCAAGATCATGTCAATAAACCGATCATATATACATATACATGTAATTCTTCACAAGTGACTCGAATTAAAGAAAGAGTCAAGGATTAGTACCTCAGCATGGACATCCGGCAGGACAGATGTCTGGGTCGGCGTTTGTGAAGGAGCAGCTGTAGTATCAACCTGCAAGATCATGTCAATAAACCGATCATATATACATATACATGTAATTCTTCACAAGTGACTCGAATTAAAGAAAGAGTCAAGGATTAGTACCTCAGCATGAACATCTGGCAAGACAGATGTCGGGGTCGGCGGCTGTGAAGGAGAAGGAGCAGATGTAGTATCAACCTGCAAGATCATGTCAATAAACTGGGATTATAAACTGTCCCAGTTTACACATCAAGCACATAAACTGGGATTATATTATTTTTATAGAAATACAAACCTCGGAATTTCGAGGTATGATCCATTCCTTAGGCCATGCGACATGAGATCCAACGGCTTGCTTGACCATTTCCATCTCACCAACTACTGGAACTGGAATCAAGGCTTCTGGTTTAATCACGCCATCCACCGACACTCTATGACATCCAGAAGGCATAGGCTTGCCATGTATTTTCCTACTCATTTCTCCATCTAGAAATGCCATGCCAAATGCAACCTTGTTGTCTATGCTATCCACGACCAAATCACATGCTACTGGAGCCTTAGGAGCATCTGTAGTAGCTGTACTCTCAACCTGCAAGATCATGTCAATATACCGATCATATATACATATAATTCTCCACAAATTATTCGAATTAAACCAACCGTTAAGGATTAGTACCTCAACATGGATATCAGGCATGACAGATGTCTGGGTCGGCTCTGTAACAGGAGGAGTACTACTAACCTGCAACCACAATTTTGATAAGAAGTCAAATTATCAATGATATCATCGCCAAATGCACATACTAATTACCTTGAATTAAACCTAGCATTAAGGATTACTACCTGACGAGGACGTTTAAAGGAGACATCACCCGTGGCATCTGGCGTAGGTGAAGGAGGAGAATCAGTAGTCTCGGCCTGCAATAACATAACATGGTAATACAAATCCACTACATTCAAAGATAACAAGTATCAAATAAAATTAAAAGATTACTACCTCACGCACACGTTTCTGAGAGACAGATAGTGGAGGCTGCTGCGAAGATGAAGGAGCGCTGGGGTCAATATCCATATCATGTGCACTAGGGGCTCTATCAAAACTAGGCCTGCTAAATCCAAGACCCCTCCACTCGGCATTGACTCGATCATAACGATATAAAAATTCAGGGATGAGATCATGAAACCAGTCAGGGGGGTTACGAAGGTGCATCTCATGAAGTATCCTCATGCCACAATCTAGCTGCATTTATCATTAGCATGTATATCATGTAAGAACTATAGAAACTAAGGAGTAAAGCGCAGAAATCTAACAAATTAAGGTCTAAAATAGTAAAATGCATGAACTATAGAAGCATACCGCATCAGCCATGTCCTGTTGGGGGTACCAATCACGAGGCACTATCTCCGTGGGATGCTCAGCCAGAAATGGAGCAATCCTCAACTTACTAACACGCCCGAACCAGTCCATGTATTCCTCTATGCATGCGTCTGTAACCTCCTCAACGACAGGCAAACCCGTAGCCATAAAACTATCCCAATCATCTCGGATCCGGGCCAAAAGCGTAAAATGATCTTCCCGCCCCCAACGAGACTCCCTCTCCCTCCGCAGCTGAGACATGTCAACTGGATCCCGTGGTATATGCTGTAGCATACCAAACTGTCTCATGACCCTGTCTGGCATGACATACTCGACAATGTCAAAAGACACAAGAGGGAGTCGACCGAGGCTAATATGCAATGCATCCAACATCTCACTGTCATGAGACTCGTCATCCACATCAATGCGATCATAAAACCTTTCATAAGGCCGTCATGTCAGCCAACAAATCTCAAAGCTATCAAAGTCACCCCTGTACAGACCTGTATGGTGGTGGGGGTTAACCCTCTTCCGCGCCTGAATCCATGCCAATGCCCTCGGATGTGTAAAATCCTGATGAGGTGCAATCTCCGGAGCACCAGGTAACAACCTCTCCCATGCCCAATACATAAGAAGCATGCTGCATCCGTTAAAAGCCTTGGCACTCTTATGCGCAGCCCTGGTCAAACTCCTGAACAGATGAGCCAATATAGCGGCTCCCCATGCATAACCAGCAATCTCACCAGTATCCTGGATGAGCTGTAGATATCGAGGATGAACCACGTCTCGTTTCCCTGAAGGAAACAACACACCCCCAATGATGTATAGAAGGTAAGCCCGGGTGTAAACTATATCATCCTGCTCCATGTATTCTGGACGTTTCATCTTGGGAATCTTCTTATATCTTTCCCTCAATTTGTGAAGAATCACCCCATCATCATACATCTTTTTACGTTCCTTCTTGTTCAACCTCAAATCCTTCCACTTCGTCATCCAATATGATTTTGGTTTCATAAGCTCCGAATGAGTCACGGGACGACCATAAACAGGCAGGCCCAAGATCATGTAAACATCCTCTAATGTGATGGTCAGCTCACCAAATGGGAAATGAAAGGTGTTCGTCTCTGGCCTCCACCTCTCTATCATGGCCGTGATCAATCTAATGTCGTTCTGAGGAATCGACTGAGGGTATGCAAATCCCCTGAAACCCCATAACTCTAGCAAATCAATTTGACGCTCCCTGAAATCCCACTGCCAATGCATAGTAGTCAACTGTCTCACATCTATCTTATCCCGCTTACCCCCCTTCCATATCACAGTACTAATATGCTCATCCTGCATGGTCAAGAGCGATCTATCGACAGGCCCGCACTCTATATCCATAGTATCTGCAATGTGCAAAATCAAAAAATTAGACCATCTCATAACTTAAGTTTGTATCCAGTATGCAAATCAGCAAAACTACTTTCAGTCTTTAGATGCAAGCAAATTCAACTATAACACTTAAATTTACTAAATAATTTTCTTACATCATCATTAAGTGATACATGCTCATGAAACAGTAAGCTATTTGCTCAATATAAACCATTTTGGCAAACACACTCTACCAATTCCGACTCATACAAATAACAAGTGACCGAAACAAACAATTACCACTTTCACTATCCCAACACTTTGTATACATCATGATAAGCAATAATCAGGAATAAAAATTCTAAGGGGACTTTCATCAAACACTTTTATGTCGCTAATAAAAAAACAACTAGCTTAAAATTAAAACAAATATCGTCAAAATACATACATACAACAACCTGTAGCTTAGCTATTAACACAACTTAAGCCTGAAGGTGAAGAACAACAGAGGATTACCGATAAAATGTACAGTTGAGAGATTACGAGTTGAAGTAGTAGTCCGGAATTTAAAATCGAGCTCGAGTGTGTATGTATAAATTGATGATGATGACTGAAATCGAACCAATCGTAAGAATCACCTGAGGATCGCCAATCGTAAGAGTCTGTGTGTTTGTAGGGTTTAAAACTGAAAAGAAGAGGAAACAATGCGGTATGGGAATTAATTTCATCCGCGCCTGGCGCAATGAATCAATGCGAAGGAATTAAGGGTATCACTGTCATTTTCCGTCTTATTTTCTATTTATTTGAATTTTACTTTATTTTCTATTATTAAAGCATTCAAATAAATATTATGAAATAATAAAAGTTTGAAAATATTTATAATAATAATAATAATAATAATGGCAATATTTCAAATTTTTTAAAGACAATTATTAGTTATTTTTAAACATTCGAATTTTTTAAAAAAAATGTAATATTTGATTATAATTAAAGAAAAATAAATAATCCTTAAAAAAATCCAGTTTTACTTTATTTTTGGTAGTACTGGCGCAATGAAACATTGCGCAGTTAAAAGACAGAGCAATGAAACATAGCGCCAGGCGCAATGTATCAATGCGCTAGGTAATTCTGCAAAAAAACTTCCCATGGGGTCACCCATCTTAGATTACTCTAACCCAAGCAAACAGAGTAAAACAGGGTATTCAAACTGCATAAAACTGCCATTTTGTACTAATTTTTGGCATCTTGTGCCAAAATTATGTAAAAAAACTTTTTTGCACCTTCTAAAATCTTAAAATGTTATAATAAGTGATTTTTTTTTAAAAAATGTAATATTTGATTGTAATTAAAGAAAAATCAAAATTGCTTAATAAAAAAATCCAGGTAGTACTGGAGCAATGAAAACTTTTAAAAAACTACAAATTGCAGTCTGTTTCTAAAAATAGTGAGTATGACCACTTGGTTTTGTATGAATTTTAAGTTCATAATTTTTCATTTTACATTTTTAATTTAATTATTAAATTTATTTGACAAACCATTTAAAAATGGGGAGAAATAAACAAAAAATGAAAAATTAGTAAGAGTAGTGTAAATTTAAATTATAACATTATAAAAAAACTAGTTAAAACATATTAAAACATAGAATTATTCATAAATTTAAATTATTTTAAAATATATTAAATTATAACATTGCACCTAGTGCATTGAAACATTGCGAAATGGGGGCAATGTTACATTGCGACCTGGGGCATTGAAACAATGCGACCTGGCGCAATGTAACATTGCGCCTGGTGGTTGGCATTCCGGAGCCACCCGTGGTTGTGGAAGGGCACCCATATATATATATATATATCACTATATATATATATATATATATATATATATATATATATATATATATATATATAGGAAGCCGGTCCAGAACCACGGATGGATATCCACCAACCGCAATGTAACATTGCGACTGGCGCAATGTAACATTGCGCCAGGATTGGGTGAAAAATATGCCTGGAGAATTGTAACATTGCGCATGGTGCTTTGTGACATTGCACCTAGCGCAATGTAACATTGCGCAGTACGCATTGTTTCAATACCCCAGGTATATTTTTGTTTTTATTTTAATATAATGTTAACTTAATGTTATAATGTTTTTTAATAAGATTTCAAAACAAATCTTAGTAACCGCAATTAATTACTATATTACAAATATGTTTAAATTATTTAAAAATTGAAATATATTAATTACAAATAAAACTCGTATGCTTTTCAACGAGGGTTGCCTCTAGTTTTTACATTTAAATTTACGTTTATTTAATTTAAGGATAAAAAATACAAAATAAAACTCTAACTGAATGATAAGGTCTCAATAAGAGTTATTTTAACTTCTTGGGTATGAACTATCATCTATATTACTATTATCGTTTGTTTTTCAACGAAGCGGTACATCTACTGTGTACATATTAACTTACGTTTATTAAACTTAAGGATACAAAATACAAAATAAAACTCTAACTGAATGATAAGGTCTCAATAATATGTTAAGAGTTATTTTAGCTTCTTAAGAATGAACTATCATCTAACTACTATATTACTTCTATCGTTTGTTTTTCAACGAAGCGGTACCTCTACTGTGTACATATCAATCGCAATGTTTATTAAACTTAAGGATACAAAATAAAACTCTAACTCTAACTGAATGATAAGGTCTCAATATATGTTAAGAGTTATTTTAACTTCTTAAGAATGAACTATCATCTAACTATCATCTATATTACTACTATCGTTTGTTTTTCAACGAAGCGGTACCTCTTCTTTGTACCTATCAACTTACGATTATTAAGATACAAATTACAAAACAGAACTCTAACTTAATTGATAAGGTCATAGTTGCATAACTATATACATTCAAACAAAATTCACAACTAAATATTCAAATTAAGTGAAATAAATTTTTATTCAACTAAATTAAGTTAAGTGAACTAAATTAAGTATTTGTAATGCGATAATAATGATTTTTTTAATTTTAAATAATTAAATATACATTAAAAACAATGCAGCAATGTTTCATTGCGCCTGGAGCAATGAAACATTGCGCCAGCTGCATTTGGCGCAATGATACATTGTTGTCCGGCGCATTGAAACATTGCGCCTTATTCCATTGGCGCAAGGAAACATTGCGCCTGTTTCGTAGATATCTTTTATTTATCTAGGTTGGTGGTGGTGGGTGGCTAGAATGGGGCACTGTTTTATTGATCCAGAAAACAGAAAAACACCTGGACCCCTTAACTCACTTTACTACTTTACACTTTATTACTTTAATCTTTCTAAATCTAAATTCTTCAAACAATGAATTCTCCCATTCTTCAATCCATTCTCTTTCTCTCAACCGTGAACTCTCACTACCATCACTTTCTAAATCAATGTTCTTCCAAATCCTTAAATTCTCCCACTCTTCCAATATTCTCCCATTCTCCCAACATACTTAAAAATTTTCCATTCTCCTAACATCGTTAAAAAAATATCTTTTAAGGTTTCAAAGTGCAATTTTGCTTATCATTTGGAGGTCAAATATTATCAAAAAAAGGTTAGTTTTTATGGCAACATTTTTATTTAATGATTTTAGTTCATCTAGTGAGGAGCATAATGATTATGATTATGAAGTTACTACGCCCGCTAGAAAAAATCCAGTTTCTCGAAAATTATTTATTGATGAAATAATAGATGTCGATGACTATGATAATGTGGGTAAAGAAAAGATGAATGTGGATGATGATGATGATGCGGGAAAAAATGATGTTAATAAAGGTAAAAATAAGGTGAATGTAGAAAATGATGGTGAAGATTATAATGAAGATGATGGTGATATTAATATCGGAAACGAAAATTGTGGGTTTACATTTCCGAATATTAATGATGTTGTGCCTAGTGTTGGTATGATTTTTGACACATTAGATGAGGCGACAAAATTTTATAGGGATTATGGTCGAAGTGTCGGATTCGAGATAATAATTAGGAATACGCATAATCATTTAGGAACTAAGGATCCATCATCCCGATTTTTTATTTGTCGGAAGGGTGGAAGAACAAAACCATTGAATTTAATGGGTCGTGATAAAGGAAAACGTATTAGAGATGTAATTCCACGAACAAATTGTCAAGCCCGCATGTGCGTAGTTCATAAAGTGCAAACAAATAAATGGATTATAAGTTCGGTCGTATTGAAACACAATCATGCTATGGTGACACCGGATAAGGTTCAATTTTTTCAAAGGTCACAAAACATAGATCCAATCACTAAATCAATTATTGAGTTGTTTAACAAATCCGGCATCGAGACGGCAAAAGTGATGAAATATCTAAGCGAGACATGTGGCGGTGTTGAAAATCTTGGTTTCTCCCCACAAGACGTGCGTAATGTCATACGTGACATTCGACGCCGGGTATTTGATTTAGGAGATGCGGAGTGTGGTTTGGTCTTACTTCGGGAATTAGAACAAGAAACTAATTTTGGCAAATTTTTCTATCGAGTTGATGTGGACGAGGAGAATCGTGTTAGGGGTTTGGTATGGGTAGATCCTCGATCCATGAATGCATACAAAAATTTTGGTGAAGTGGTTACGTTCGACTCGACTTATCGGACGAATAGGTATTGTATGCCTTTCATACCCATTACGGGGGTAAATCACCACTACTAAAATATTTTGTTTGGATTTGCACTCATAAGGGATGAAAAAGAGCCATCTTATAAGTGGGTTTTGAAAATGTGGTTGGAGGCCGTTGACAACAAACCGCCCGTGACAATTATCACCGATCAAGACATCGCTTTGAGTAATGCTATTGCTGAGATTATGCCACATACAAAGCATACATATTGTACATGGCATATAAGTAATAAGTTTCCCGAGAAGTTGTCTAATTTGTACACCAACTATCCGGATTTCAAACCGGATTTCAATGCATGTGTGTACAAGTCGTTGTCACCAACGGAATTCGAAGGTAAGTGGGAGGAATTGGTCGAGAAGTACCAACTTGAGGATCATGTTTGGTTAAATCAAATGTATGTTATTAGAGATCAATGGATCGGTGCTTACACGAGAAATTATTTTTCCGCCGGTATGACCACTACCTCAAGGAGCGAGTCTATGAATGCTTTTTTTGATGAATATGTGCAAGCATCTACCGGTTTGAAAGAATTCATCGAAAATTCACAAAAGGCTTTGGAGACACAATATCTTAAGGAGGTTAAATGTGATTTCGACACCGAGGAAACCGAAAGAAGACTAGTATTGCACTCGTCCTTGGAAATTCATGCATCCGAAGTTTACACCAAGGAAATGTTTAAACAATTTCAAAAGGAGCTTTTAAAAAGTCAATCTGTGAGATTGAAAGGTTGGGCTAGTTTTTGGTGCTAATGTGAAAAATTCGTAGAAATTTTTCTGGTTGCATTAGCTGTTTTGTTTTTGCGTTTCCCGGAGTTCCAACGGTCGGATCGTCCTGAATTTTGGACAGCGTCTTCCTTACTCATGTATCTAAATTCTGAACGGTGGAGATCGGATTTGGAGGTGCAGAAGGCCTGTTTATTGAGGTAGGGGCAGGAACTTTTGCACCACGGTGTGGATTAAGCTCCCCGTGGTGAGGCGACTTGGAGCGGGTATTTTTGGCCCAAAAGTGTTTTTGGGTTAATTCTTAAACTAGGCCCATAGTTAATATGATATGTAAACGGTAGTGAATTAGCTAGGTTTTAAGGCTTGTAATATTGTATACAGAAAACTGAAACGTATCAATATATACAAGAAAAAAAGCTCTTTCACTTGGCCAACAAATTCCTTCTTCTTTGTGTGTTTACTTTGATTATTGTCTTGTTATAGCTTATAACTTGTGATCGTAGTCTTCTCTTTGGGGTGTTATTCCGCTGAGTCAAGGGTTGTCCCTTGTTTGGGACCCTACAATTGGTATCAGAGCTAGAATCAGATTTGGGTGGTAAAGCTCCGATTTGAGGTGTTTCTGGGTTAAGTCTTGTGTGGTGCACACAAGGTGTTTGGTAAAATTCCTGAGAGAGACTGGTTGTGCAACAAGTTAGGTATGGCTTCTACAGGCGGTGTAGTCAAAGTTGGGAAGTACGAGATAGAGAAATTCAGTGGGAAGAATGATTTTTCCTATTGGAGGATGCAGATGAAGAATTTGCTTATCTCGCAAAAGTTACACAAAGCTTTGTCGGGTAAGGCAAAGGGGGGCAAGGATATGTCGGATGAAGACTGGGAAGAATTAGATCTCGAAGCACGGGCTTCAATCATGTTATGCCTCGAGAGAGATGTTGCATTCTTGGTTGATGGCGAGAAAACGGCTGCGTCTGTTTGGATAAAGTTGGAGTCCAACTTCATGACGAAGACTCTAACTAATCGGATCTATTTGAAGTCGAGACTATATACTTGCAAGATGGAGGAAGGGTCATCTATCCGGGACTACATCAACAAGTTTGATAGGTGCATATCAGATTTGAAGGATATTGATGTGGAGGTAGGTGATGAAGATCAAGCACTTCTGTTACTTCTTTCGTTGCCGAAGTCATATGAGAACCTTGTACAAACATTGATGCTTGTGGGTGACACTCTTACGATGGATGATACTAGAACTTCACTTCTAGCGGATGATCTTCGGAAGATTGCAACTAGTAGTATGGATACTAGTGGTAATAATGAGCAGGCACAAGGGTTGTTTGTAAGGGGTAGAGGCAATGATCGAGGAAAAGGTGGGAGAGGCAAGTCTAAGTCAAATTCTAGACCTCCTGCAGAGAGAAAGTGCTACAAGTGTGGTGAGCCTGGGCATTATAAAGCAAATTGTCCTAATAAAAGGGTTGCTTGGAAGAAGAACAAGAACAACGAGGATACCAGAAAAGTTCAAGAGAAAGACGAGGTTGGTTATGCTTCAGAGGAAGGGGGCAGTGATGATTGTTATTCTGTCACATGTGAAGGAGAAATCACAAACAGGTGGATTCTCGATTCTGGTTGCTCTTACCATATGTGTCCAAATCGGAATTGGTTTACAACTTATAGAGGCGTCGAAGGTGGAACCGTAGTGATGGGGAACAACCATGCTTGTAAAACGGTAGGACTTGGTTCTATAAGGATTAGGATGCATGATGGAGTGGTAAGAACGTTGACGGATGTGAGACATGTCCCTGAATTGAAGAAAAACCTTATTTCTATTGGTGCTTTGGATTCTGGTGGGTGCAAAATTGTTACACAAGACGGTGAGATGAAAGTTGTTCGTGGTTCTTTGGTAGTGATGAAAGGTATTTCTCGAGGAAATCTTTATGCGCTTTTGGGTACAACGGTGACTGATAGTGTGGCGGTTGCAGCTACTGGCAGTGGTGGAGACCCATGTGAATGCACTAGGTTATGGCATAGGCGGCTTGGGCATATGTCGGAGAAAGGTCTAAATTATCTTGGTGAAGAGGGTTTGCTGAAGAACTTGAAAAAGGCTTGCATGGATTTTTGTGAGCATTGCGTGTATGGTAAAGCACACCGGGTTCAGTTCAAGGCAAGTAAACATAGAAGCAGAGGTATATTAGACTATGTGCATACAGATGTTTGGGGTCCAGCTTCAGTCACTTCCAAGGGAGGCTCGAGGTATTTTGTCACTTTTGTTGATGATTATTCTAGGTATGTTTGGGTGTATTTCATGAAACATAAGAATGAGGTATTCAACATATTCAAGAAGTGGAAAACAATGGTTGAAAACAGAACTGGTAAAAAGTTGAAGACACTGCGATCTGATAACGGTACAGAGTATACAGATGGTGCTTTCAAGGAGTTTTGTGATCAGGAAGGCATTGTTAGACACTGGACAGTCAGAAAAACACCACAGCAGAATGGGGTTGCGGAAAGGCTCAATCGCACATTGCGGGAAAAATCAATGTGTATGCGATCCTATGCTGGTTTGGGTAAAGAATGGTGGGCGGAGTCAATTAATACAGCTCGCTATATTGTCAACCGGTCACCTCATGCATCTCTAAATGGAGATGTACCTTATAACGTATGGTCTGGAAAACATGCAGATTATGGGAGACTTAGAATTTTTGGGTGCACAGCCTACTACCATGTTGACGAGGGAAAACTTGATGCGAAGGCCAAGAAGGCTATATTCTTAGGGTATGCAACAGGTACAAAAGGTTATCGTCTTTGGTCTATTGATGATTCTAAGTTTATAATCAGCAGGGATGTTACGTTTGATGAGGACACTATGGTAGCTTCTCCGAAAGCTAAGGTGACTAGTGGTGGTGACATTGAGACTTCTAAGTCTCAAGTGGTTGAGATAGAATCTGCAAGTCATCCAGGTTCTAGTCATGTTCAACAGGAAGATCATGGAGACACTCATGATGATGAGGATGATGAGTTTGAATATGAGACTATTGAGCAAGAAAATGTGCAGGCACGCGAACGACAACAGTTCGAGGAAAGTTTGGCTTCTGCTAGGCCAAAACGGGCATACAAACAAGTTCAAAAGCTTGGGTCAGATAAGCCTTTGAAACACTACGGGCATGTTAATGCAGTAGAGTATGCACTCTCGGTGGAGGATGGTAAGCCTATTTCCTTCAAAGAAGCTATTCGGAATTGTAATAGTGAGAGTTGGTTGGCAGCGAAGGAAGAAGAGACGGAGACTCTGGAAAAGAAACAAACTTGGGATTTAGTGTCATTGCCTGCAGGGAGCAAGGTTCAACATTGCTTGGACTTGCTAAATATCATCCGGTATTGATTGCCCTTCGGGGCAATGTTGGGGTGAGGTGGAGATTTCACCCCATGGTGTGAACTACGGTGGCTTGATCCCGGTTAAGGGTACGTAGGCAGTCATGGTAATATGGCGCAGTCGGTTGGGGTTTACATATCAAGGCTTTCATGGTATTCTCAGTGTTCGTCCATAATTTGAGGTTGATCAAATGATGTACGAGGTGGAGAATTGTGAGATTGAAAGGTTGGGCTAGTTTTTGGTGCTAATGTGAAAAATTCGTAGAAATTTTTCTGGTTGCATTAGCTGTTTTGTTTTTGCGTTTCCCGGAGTTCCAACGGTCGGATCGTCCTGAATTTTGGACAGCGTCTTCCTTACTCATGTATCTAAATTCTGAACGGTGGAGATCGGATTTGGAGGTGCAGAAGGCCTGTTTATTGAGGTAGGGGCAGGAACTTTTGCACCACGGTGTGGATTAAGCTCCCCGTGGTGAGGCGACTTGGAGCGGGTATTTTTGGCCCAAAAGTGTTTTTGGGTTAATTCTTAAACTAGGCCCATAGTTAATATGATATGTAAACGGTAGTGAATTAGCTAGGTTTTAAGGCTTGTAATATTGTATACAGAAAACTGAAACGTATCAATATATACAAGAAAAAAAGCTCTTTCACTTGGCCAACAAATTCCTTCTTCTTTGTGTGTTTACTTTGATTATTGTCTTGTTATAGCTTATAACTTGTGATCGTAGTCTTCTCTTTGGGGTGTTATTCCGCTGAGTCAAGGGTTGTCCCTTGTTTGGGACCCTACACAATCTTATGTCGTGAAGAAAGCTAAAGGGTTGGGATGTTACTTGTTTAAAATGTATTTGGTGGAGAAGTCTACCGTACCGGAGAATCGTAGAAGAAGTTATCAATTGACGGTTCATATCGACCAAAGGATTGAATGTGCTTGTAAAAAGTTCGAACATTCCGGAATAATTTGTAGACACATGATCCGTTACCTCGATAAACAACAAAAAACCCAAATACCAAAAGATTACATCATGCCTAGGTGGACAATGAAAGGCAACCAAATTGCCGGACCTCTACCATATACGCCTCCCGTTCTTGCAAATGTTGGTGCATCACAATCATCAAGGTATAGTGCATTGTGCAAATCTTTTCAAGGTTTGGGTGCTATTGGTAGTTGTTCCGTACCACGGTTCAATTACGTGATGAATTTGATTGAGAGAGAGAAATGTCATGTGAAAAATGCTTTCCCGGAAGAACGTAAGGAAAGGATGAATGATTCGTTTTATCAAGATGATCCAATATTTGATCCACCAAGGTAAAAAACGAAGGGAAGAAAGAAAGCGGAAAGATATAAAAGTGGTATTGAAACTTCGACTTCAAATACGAAGCCACGAAAGTACAGAAAGTGCGGAGAAGAAGGAGCAAATCATGATAGAAGAAATTGTCCAAAAAACAATTAAATGTGTTATGTATTTTTACTAATTTTTACTATTTTTTGGAAGCATGTGCCAAAATTATGTAAAAATATTGTTATACACCTTCTAAAATCTTAAAATGTTATACTAATTGAATTTTGTTTTTTAAAAAGGTAATATTTGATTATAATTAAAAAATCAAAATTCTTTAAATAAAATCCAGTTTTACTCTGTTTCTGGACCTGACGCAATGTAACAATGCGCAGTCATATGACAGCGCATAGAAAAATTGCGCCAGGCGCAATGCATCATTGCGCCATTTCCAGAAACAGAGTAAAACAGAGGATCATAAACTGCATAAACTGCAGTTTTTTACTAATTTTTGGAAGCTTGTGCCAAAATTATGTAAAAAATTTTTTTTGCACCTTCTAAAATCTTAAAATGTTATAATAAGTGATTTTATTAAAAAAAATGTAATTTTTGATTATAATTAAAGAAAAATCAAAATTGCTTAAATAAAAATCCATGTTGTAGTACTGGCGCAATGAAACATTGCGCTGTTAAAAGACAGAGCAATGTATCAATGCGCCAGGTAATTCTGCAAAATTCAACCAAGTTTATGTGATATTCAGTAATATGTGAGAATCTTTTCTTGACACTGCTAAATCATGATCACAATTTTAGAGAGTCATGTTTAAATATCTCAGTTAAGCAAATAGCAGGTTTAATCAAGTGAAACACACATAGAATAACACATTTGAGAATTATAGCAAATAATGAACACAAGAAATGAAGCAAACAGATTTCATTAATGATCGATGCAAGTAAAGACAAACATTTTCTTTAAAAATAGAATACAGAAATCCTAAGAACTAGAAGGGTCCTGGATCTTCTGTTTCTTCTGGGCTGCTTCACTTCGGCGATGAAAGATTCTGGACATAGTCACAGCAAGTCGAATGATACGATCCTGTTCGACTAAGGCACGACGCCTCTCCCTTTCTCTTTCTTCTGCAATGATCTCTTGCTCCATGACGAAACTCATTAGTAAGTAGGACATCTCCATTTCCATCTCGAAGCTGAACTTCTTGATTAATATCGAATCAGGAATGTCATTAACTGGATAGGTGGAGCCTTCAACCACAATGACAAAGTCTTGACAGTTGAAGTAAACTCCTTCGATGAATTTAGAGTACATGATGAGGGCCATTGAAGAGGTAGATAACTAAAGTAGATTTAAGAGAAGAGATTTGCAGAGAGGACAGAGTAATTGGAAGTATTTATAGATAAAAATTTAACTTATTCAACATTAAAATTCAAAATTAAATTTAATGACACTTGGAAATTACATTTGAATTTTTGGTTAATGTAACTTGAACACTGTGGTTATACTTTAAATTTAATGTAACTTGAAAATTACATTTGAATTTTTGGGAATGAAAGTGGAACACATGGAAGACTGTGTAAAACTGTTAGAGCATCTACAGGCGCAATGAAACATTGCGCTGTCTTATGGCAGGGCATTGAAACATTGCGCCTAGCGCAATGCATCCTTGCGCCAGGTAATTTTGCAAAAAAACTTCCCATCTGGTCACCCATCTTAGATTACTCTGATCCCAGCACGCTTAACTGCGTAGTTTTGTTTCGAACCAACACTCCCGGCCAGGAATGGCACATCTGTTGAATATCCTTGCCATTCTAATATATAATAGAATCGAATTCCCCTCATATTTATTTCAGTAATTTTTTACGTAATAAAAAATAATATTTTTTTATAAATCTTGCATTTAAAATTCGAAAAAAGATTAAATTTATATTTTATTCGTGATATTTAATATAAAATTCCAGAAAAATGGAATTTTTTTTTTTTTAATTTTTTAACTAATAATATTTTAAAATATTTATTTATAAATCTTGCATTTAAAATTCAAAAAAAGCTTAAAATTTTATTTTATTCGTGATATTTAATATAATAATTTTTTACACCTTCTAAATTCTTAAAATGTTATAATAAGTGAATATTTTTTATAAATGTAATATTTGATTAAAACTAAAGAAAAATCAAAATTGCTTATGCAAAATCCATGTAGTACTGGCGCAATGAAACATTGCGCTGTCATATGACAGAGCATTGAAACATTGTGTATGGCGCAATGTATCAACGCGCCAGTCAATTCTTCAAAATTCAACCTAGTTTTTAACCCAGTTTTTTTTATTATTTATTTTATAATATTTCAATTAAAAATTGGAAAAATGATAAAATTACAATTTATTTCAAATGTTAAATATAAAAATGAAAAACTATTTTTTTTTACCAAAAATTCTTTTTAATTTCAACTTCCCAAATAATATTTTTTAAAATCGGATAAATGTTAAAATAATATTTTTTTTGTTAATTGAATTGGAGATAAATTTTAAGCCAATAAAACAAAATGTTTAGAATAAACTTCAAATCAAGATTTTTATTCATTAATACTAATTTGGGAGGGGGGAAAACATCAAAATACATTTTTTCATAAAAATACATTTCTTCCTTCTATGGATATTCATCTCCATGCCCGTACAATCTCCTCAAATATGCAATCTGCATGTTAGCCTCTTTCAAGGCTTCTTCGAGATCTTCCACTTTCACCTCCAAATCAACAACTTGATCTTCAAGAACCTTGATCTCTCTCTTGGCTTCTTTCAACTTTGTTTTTAAAATAGCCTCCTTCTCATTTTTAGCATCCATGACTTAGAGTTACTCTTTGTTGCTAGAGAGAAAATTGATAAGATTAGGATATGAAAATAAACTTAGGTTGAGGGTGAGTATTTATAGATAAAAATTTAACTTATTCAACATTAAAATTCAAAATTAAATTTAATGACACTTGGAAATTACATTTGAATTTTTGGTTAATGTAACTTGAACACTGTGGTTATACTTTAAATTTAATGTAACTTGAAAATTACATTTGAATTTTTGGGAATGAAAGTGGAACACATGGAAGACTGTGTAAAACTGTTAGAGCATCTACGGGCGCAATGAAACATTGCGCTGTCTTATGGCAGGGCATTGAAACATTGCGCCTAGCGCAATGCATCCTTGCGCCAGGTAATTTTGCAAAAAAACTTCCCATCTGGTCACCCATCTTAGATTACTCTGATCCCAGCACGCTTAACTGCGTAGTTTTGTTTCGAACCAACACTCCCGGCCAGGAATGCCACATCTGTTGAATATCCTTGCCATTCTAATATATAATAGAATCGAATTCCCCTCATATTTATTTCAGTAATTTTTTACGTAATAAAAAATAATATTTTTTTATAAATCTTGCATTTAAAATTCGAAAAAAGATTAAATTTATATTTTATTCGTGATATTTAATATAAAATTCCAGAAAAATGGAAAAAAATATTTTTTTAATTTTTTAACTAATAATATTTTAAAATATTTATTTATAAATCTTGCATTTAAAATTCAAAAAAAGCTTAAAATTTTATTTTATTCGTGATATTTAATATAATAATTTTTTACACCTTCTAAATTCTTAAAATGTTATAATGAGTGAATATTTTTATAAATGTAATATTTGATTAAAACTAAAGAAAAATCAAAATTGCTTATGCAAAATCCATGTAGTACTGGCGCAATGAAACATTGCGCTGTCATATGACAGAGCATTGAAACATTGTGTATGGCGCAATGTATCAACGCGCCAGTTAATTCTTCAAAATTCAACCTAGTTTTTAACCCAGTTTTTTTATTATTTATTTTATAATATTTCAATTAAAAATTGGAAAAATGATAAAATTACAATTTATTTCAAATGTTAAATATAAAAATGAAAAACTATTTTTTTTTTACCAAAAATTCTTTTTAATTTCAACTTCCCAAATAATATTTTTTAAAATCGGATAAATGTTAAAATAATATTTTTTTTGTTAATTGAATTGGAGATAAATTTTAAGCCAATAAAACAAAATGTTTAGAATAAACTTCAAATCAAGATTTTTATTCATTAATACTAATTTGGGAGGGGGGAAAACATCAAAATACATTTTTTCATAAAAATACATTTCTTCCTTCTATGGATATTCATCTCCATGCCCGTACAATCTCCTCAAATATGCAATCTGCATGTTAGCCTCTTTCAAGGCTTCTTCGAGATCTTCCACTTTCACCTCCAAATCAACAACTTGATCTTCAAGAACCTTGATCTCTCTCTTGGCTTCTTTCAACTTTGTTTTTAAAATAGCCTCCTTCTCATTTTTAGCATCCATGACTTAGAGTTACTCTTTGTTGCTAGAGAGAAAATTGATAAGATTAGGATATGAAAATAAACTTAGGTTGAGGGTGAGTATTTATAGATAAAAATTTAACTTATTCAACATTAAAATTCAAAATTAAATTTAATGACACTTGGAAATTACATTTGAATTTTTGGTTAATGTAACTTGAACACTGTGGTTATACTTTAAATTTAATGTAACTTGAAAATTACATTTGAATTTTTGGGAATGAAAGTGGAACACATGGAAGACTGTGTAAAACTGTTAGAGCATCTACGGGCGCAATGAAACATTGCGCTGTCATATGGCAGGGCATTGAAACAATGCGCCTAGCGCAATGCATCCTTGCGCCAGGTAATTTTGCAAAAAAACTTCCCATCTGGTCACCCATCTTAGATTACTCTGATCCCAGCACGCTTAACTGCGTAGTTTTGTTTCGAACCAACACTCCCGGCCAGGAATGCCACATCTGATGAATATCCTTGCCATTCTAATATATAATAGAATCGAATTCCCCTCATATTTATTTCAGTAACTTTTTACGTAATAAAAAATAATATTTTTTTATAAATCTTGCATTTAAAATTCGAAAAAAGATTAAATTTATATTTTATTCGTGATATTTAATATAAAATTCCAGAAAAATGGGAAAAAATATTTTTTAATTTTTTAACTAATAATATTTTAAAATATTTATTTATAAATCTTGCATTTAAAATTCAAAAAAAGCTTAAAATTTTATTTTATTCGTGATATTTAATATAATAATTTTTTACACCTTCTAAATTCTTAAAATGTTATAATAAGTGAATATTTTTTATAAAATGTAATATTTGATTATAATTAAATAAAAATCAAAATTGCTTAAATAAAATCCAGTTTCACTCTGTTTCTGGACCTGGCGCATTGATATATTTCGCTGCTAAATGACAGAGCATTGAAGCAATGCGTCTGGCGCAATGATACAATGCGGCATTTCCAGAAACAGAGTAAAACAGGGGATTCAAACTGCATAAAACTGCCATTTTGTACTAATTTTTGGCATCTTGTGCCAAAATTATGTAAAAAAAATTTTTTGCACCTTCTAAAATCTTAAAATGTTATAATAAGTGATTTTATTAAAAAAAATGTAATTTTTGATTATAATTAAAGAAAAATCAAAATTGCTTAAATAAAAAAATCCAGTTAGTACTGGAGCAATGAAACATTGCGCCTGGCGCAATGTCTCAAAGCGCAAGGTATTTCTGCAAAAAAAACTGCAAAGTGCAGTCTGTAAAACTTTCAAAAAACTGCAAATAAACCTGTCAAAACTGCAGATAAACCTGTCAAAAAACTACACCATCTAACTCAACAAAATCGAAACAAAACAAAATCAAATTTACAATTAATACAATCCAAAATTACAATCCAAAATCAAATCTAATAATTACAATCCAACATTAAATCTAATAAACACGAATAAAAAAACTAAAGGCCCTTGTTCCTCTCCTTAATCCCATATTCAGAAATATGCCGAGCTTCCCCACTAAGAAGCTCCCACGCTATGCGATACCGGAAAGTGACAGAAGTAAGTTCGGCTCCCCACTTCGCCTCATGTAACGATATGCCATTAAGGATAGCATCCATGTACTTGCAAACGTACACGCCACAATCATAACCATTTGGTTGCATCGGTCTTTTTTCCATGAACTTTGACCTCATAGGTTTAAATTTGTCAGGGAATTTTTTCTTGTCCAAGTGATGAAGCATGGAGGGGAGGAATCGTTCCTACAAACGATCATTATTAGTAACAAGATATTCGGATATGAATAAATGGATTCGTCTAGATAACTCTAAAATAATAATGTACCATCACATAAATTTCATGTGCGTACGCCTTCCGTAAGCCATCCCGCCTCTCATCCCGGAGAGGATCAACTATCATGACATGCCAATTCCGGAGGTCAGCAATAAACAAAATCCAATGACATCCTACGCACGCGGGAAGCAAAGCAAAATCACAAGCTTCTAATGGATCCCCGATGTGTTGTTTCCTATAAGTGTTATAGAAAGCTTGTTGCTCCATAAGCGCAGGAGCGCTTTTAAAATGATCTGGATGCACCTGCAATAAATTATGATTTTCTGTTAAATCTGTACAAGTAGGGGCATGACATTCAAAATAGACTATCTAGACGAACAAGCATACTACATTAAAATTGCAATAAAGTAGAGAATAGATGATTTACCTTGCAGTTTGTGCAATGTTTTTTGGCAAGAGTCATGAAATATCTATTGAAAATGAAGAACTTCTTGCACGGAGGATGGAACACGCCCCCATTATGTGCCTTTTTCTCCCTAATCTTCAACAAATCAGAATAGGCATCTATTATAGCGCAGCTCACATCATGGTTGGGTTGTAGGCACTCGACATTCTTATGAGAAAGAGTATGATTAAACCCACGCCCACCATGATCATACCATACATAATCCTCAGGCTTACCCCACCAATGCTTAATCAGGAAGTTTATTTTTCGACTTTTCAATGGTCTCGTAAGATCACCACTCCGCTCTGGACCTCCCCGTCTCATTTTATCCATGAATTTATCTCTATCTGTGTCCAACTGCAAAAATTAAGAAAAGACAAAGTTTTGATATCAGTAAGATATAATTTTATTCGTACAACAAACCAGATAAGATTCAAATAATATCCAAGATACGTACACCCAATATCATCTTTAACTCATCAGAAGGAGAAGGAGCATGTGCAGCTCTAGTCTCAACCTGCAAGATCATGTCAATAAACCGATCATATATATATATACATGTAATTCTTCACAAATGACTCGAATTAAAGAAAGAGTCAAGGATTAGTACCTCAGCATGGACATCCGGCAGGACAGATGTCTGGGTCGGCGTCTGTGAAGGAGCAGCTGTAGTATCAACCTGCAAGATCATGTTCTATTAAGATCTCTTTTAAAATTTATAGAAACAATAGTCTGGGACGAACCACTAGTTACGAGTACTAGACAATATAGTAATGTTCTATTAAAATCTTCGACCAAATTAATTTTTTATTTTTTTAAAATTTAGGAATATCATTTAATTAGATATATCTTGACATCTAATTTTACTAATTATTTATGTGATGAATGTTACCCTAATTTTACTAATTTTCCATTTTTTTGATTTTTCCCTCATTTTTAACTATTTTGTAAAGTAAATTAAATAAAAACAATAAAACACTAATTTTGATAATATTACAGTTGAGATTCATTGGGTTATAACAAATGTTTTAATTTAAGCCCAATCAGATTTGTTAAATTAAGCCCATAGGTTAAGCCCATCTCTATCTCTCCCTATAAATACATTAAGATGTATTTTTTAGGGTTAATGTTTTGAAGAAAACCTAGCAGCTCTTACCAAATTTCATCTCTATCCCTACATCCACTTCACTAAAATTCCTCTCCCTTTTAACTTTCATTTTCGAAATTTGGTAAAAAAAAACTCTTTATGTATAGATACATGGATCCATGGTTTTGGATTTCGAATCTTTTTATAATTATCCTTGTTGCCGCTGTGATTTACTGCCTCGAAATCCAACAATGGTGTCAGAGCTTCTTGTATAAGGCGATGATTTGGTCAATTGTCTGGTGTATTTGCATGCTAATACGTGTTTAAGAAGAAGAAGAAGAAGAAGAAGAAGAAGATGGTGATGAGACCGATGGTTATGAAGATATTGGCTAGTTTCTATTAGTTGTAATAGAAATTGTAGTCCAAAAAATTTGATTGTAATACTTTTAATCTTAATTAAATGTTATTTTTTGCTTTTAGTTGAAAATTTCATTCATTTTCATCTCTATCTTATATGAACATATAATCGGGTAAAAATCCCTCTAATATTCGTGTGATATGTGTGTAATTTATTCGTACATGTTTATTAGTGTGTGTGTGTGTCTTCTTAATTTTTTTGTTCTTGATTAGTTCATATTTTCAATTGTTCTTGATTAATTGTTCATGTATGTGTGTGATTTAAGCAAAAAAAAATGAAATTTCGTCTATTGCAGCTGTGAAGGAGCAGCTGTAGTATCAACCTGCAAGATCAAGGATTAGTACCTCAGCATGGACATCCGGCAGGACAGATGTCTGGGTCGGCGTTTGTGAAGGAGCAGCCGCTGTAGTATCAACCTGCAAGATCATGTCAATAAACCGATCATATATACATATACATGTAATTCTTCACAAGTGACTCGAATTAAAGAAAGAGTCAAGGATTAGTACCAAGGCTTACTATTGGAACTGGAATCAAGGCTTCTGGTTTAATCACGCCATCCACCGACACTCTATGACATCCAGAAGGCATAGGCTTGCCATGTATTTTCCTACTCATTTCTCCATCTAGAAATGCCATGCTAAATGCAACCTTGTTGTCTATGCTATCCACGACCAAATCACATGCTACTGGAGCCTTAGGAGCATCTGTAGTAGCTGTACTCTCAACCTGCAAGATCATGTCAATATACCGATCATATATACATATAATTCTCCACAAATTATTCGAATTAAACCAACCGTTAAGGATTAGTACCTCAACATAGATATCAGGCATGACAGATGTCTTGGTCGGCTCTGTAACAGGAGGAGTACTACTAACCTGCAACCACAATTTTGATAAGAAGTCAAATTATCAATGATATCATCGCCAAATGCACATACTAATTACCTTGAATTAAACCTAGCATTAAGGATTACTACCTGACGAGGACGTTTAAAGGAGACATCACCCGTGGCATCTGGCGTAGGTGAAGGAGGAGAATCAGTAGTCTCGGCCTGCAATAACATAACATGGTAATACAAATCCACTACATTCAAAGATAACAAGTATCAAATAAAATTAAAAGATTACTACCTCACGCACACGTTTCTGAGAGACAGATAGTGGAGGCTGCTGCGAAGATGAAGGAGCGCTGGGGTCAATATCCATATCATGTGCACTAGGGGCTCTATCAAAACTAGGCCTGCTAAATCCAAGACCCCTCCACTCGGCATTGACTCGATCATAACGATATAAAAATTCAGGGATGAGATCATAGAACCAGTCAGGGGGGTTACGAAGGTGCATCTCATGAAGTATCCTCATGCCACAATCTAGCTGCATTTATCATTAGCATGTATATCATGTAAGAACTATAGAAACTAAGGAGTAAAGCGCAGAAATCTAAAAAATTAAGGTCTAAAATAGTAAAATGCATGAACTATAGAAGCATACCGCATCAGCCATGTCCTGTTGGGGGTACCAATCACGAGGCACTATCTCCGTGGGATGCTCAGCCAGAAATGGAGCAATCCTCAACTTACTAACACGCCCGAACCAGTCCATGTATTCCTCTATGCATGCGTCTGCAACCTCCTCAACGACAGGCAAACCCGTAGCCATAAAACTATCCCAATCATCTCGGATCCGGGCCAAAAGCGTAAAATGATCTTCCCGCCCCCAACGAGACTCCCTCTCCCTCCGCAGCTGAGACCTGTCAACTGGATCCCGTGGTATATGCTGTAGCATACCAAACTGTCTCATGACCCTGTCTGGCATGACATACTCGACAATGTCAAAAGACACAAGAGGGAGTCGACCGAGGCTAATATGCAATGCATCCAACATCTCACTGTCATGAGACTCGTCATCCACATCAATGCGATCATAAAACCTCTCATAAGGCCGCCATGTCAGCCAACAAATCTCAAAGCTATCAAAGTCACCCCTGTACAGACCTGTATGGTGGTGGGGGTTAACCCTCTTCCACGCCTGAATCCATGCCAATGCCCTCGGATGTGTAAAATCCTGATGAGGTGCAATCTCCGGAGCACCAGGTAACAACCTCTCCCATGCCCAATACATAAGAAGCATGCTGCATCCGTTAAAAGCCTTGGCACTCTTATGCGCAGCCCTGGTCAAACTCCTGAACAGATGAGCCAATACAGCGGCTCCCCATGCATAGCCAGCAATCTCACCAGTATCCTGGATGAGCTGTAGATATCGAGGATGAACCACGTCTCGTTTCCCTGAAGGAAACAACACACCCCCAATGATGTATAGAAGGTAAGCCCGGGTGTAAACTATATCATCCTGCTCCATGTATTCTGGACGTTTCGTCTTGGGAATCTTCTTATATCTTTCCCTCAATTTGTGAAGAATCACCCCATCATCATACATCTTTTTACGTTCCTTCTTGTTCAACCTCAAATCCTTCCACTTCGTCATCCAATATGATTTTGGTTTCATAAGCTCCGAATGAGTCACGGGACGACCATAAACAGGCAGGCCCAAGATCATGTAAACATCCTCTAATGTGATGGTCAGCTCACCAAATGGGAAATGAAAGGTGTTCGTCTCTGGCCTCCACCTCTCTATCATGGCCGTGATCAATCTAATGTCGTTCTGAGGAATCGACTGAGGGTATGCAAATGCCCTGAAACCCCATAACTCTAGCATATCAATTTGACGCTCCCTGAAATCCCACTGCCAATGCATAGTAGTCAACTGTCTCACATCTATCTTATCCCGCTTACCCCCCTTCCATATCACAGTACTAATATGCTCATCCTGCATGGTCAAGAGCGATCTATCGACAGGCCCGCACTCTATATCCATAGTATCTGCAATGTGCAAAATCAAAAAATTAGACCATCTCATAACTTAAGTTTGTATCCAGTATGCAAATCAGCAAAACTACTTTCAGTCTTCAGATGCAAGCAAATTCAACTATAACACTTAAACCATTTTGCTCAATATAAACCATTTTGGCAAACACACTCTACCAATTCCGACTCATACAAATATAACAAGTGACCGAAACAAACAATTACCACTTTCACTATCCCAACACTTTGCATACATCATGATAAGCAATAATCAGGAATAAAAATTCTAAGGGGACTTTCATCAAACACTTTTATGTCGCTAATAAAAAAACAACTAGCTTGAAATTAAAACAAATATCGTCAAAATACATACATACAACAACCTGTAGCTTAGCTATTAACACAACTTAAGCCTGAAGGTGAAGAACAACAGAGGATTACCGATAAAATGTACAGTTGAGAGATTACGAGTTGAAGTAGTAGTCCGGAATTTAAAATCGAGCTCGAGTGTGTATGTATAAATTGATGATGATGACTGAAATCGAACCAATCGTAAGAATCACCTGAGGAATCACCTGAGGATCGCCAATCGTAAGAGTCTGTGTGTTTGTAGGGTTTAAAACTGAAAAGAAGAGGAAACAATGCGGTAAGGGAATTAATTTCATCCGCGCCTGGCGCAATGAATCAATGCAAAGGAATTAAGGGTATTAATGTCATTTTCCGTCTTATTTTCTATTTATTTGAATTTTACTTTATTTTCTATTATTAAAGCATTCAAATAAATATTATGAAATAATAAAAGTTTGAAAATATTTATAATAATAATAATAATGGCAATATTTCAAATTTTTTAATGACAATTATTAGTTATTTTTAAACATTCGAATTTTAAAAAAAAATGTAATATTTGATTATAATTAAAGAAAAATAAATAATCCTTAAAAAAAATCCAGTTTTACTTTATTTTTGGTAGTACTGGCGCAATGAAACATTGCGTAGTTAAAAGACAGAGCAATGAAACATAGCGCCAGGCGCAATGTATCAATGCGCCAGGTAATTCTGCAAAAAAAACTTCCCATGGGGTCACCCATCTTAGATTACTCTAACCCAAGCAAACAGAGTAAAACAGGGTATTCAAACTGCATAAAACTGCCATTTTGTACTAATTTTTGGCATCTTGTGCCAAAATTATGTAAAAAAACTTTTTTGCACCTTCTAAAATCTTAAAATGTTATAATAAGTGATTTTTTTTAAAAAAAATGTAATATTCGATTGTAATTAAAGAAAAATCAAAATTGCTTAATAAAAAAATCCAGGTAGTACTGGAGCAATGAAAACTTTTAAAAAACTACAAATTGCAGTCTGTTTCTAAAAATAGTGAGTATGACCACTTGGTTTTGTATGAATTTTAAGTTCATAATTTTTCATTTAACATTTTTAATTTAATTATTAAATTTATTTGACAAACCATTTAAAAATGGGGAAAAATAAAAAAAAATGAACAATTAGTAAGAGTAGTGTAAATTTAAATTATAACATTATAAAAAAACTAGTTTCAATCCAATAGAATTATTCATAAATTTAAATTATTTTAAAATATATTAAATTATAACATTGCACCTGGTGCATTGAAACATTGCGAAATGGGGCAATGTTACATTGCGATCTGGGGCAATGAAACAATGCGACCTGGCGCAATGTAACATTGCGCCTGATGGTTGGCATTCCGCAGCCACCCGTGGTTGTGGAAGGGCACCCATATATATATATATATATATATATATATATATATATAAAATCCAAAAATGAGGTCGAAAATGACAACTGAAAAATGGAACCTGAAATCAGCAACTGAATGCAACCACATTCAACTCAATTTCTGATTTCAGTAGCATTCAGTTGAATATTGCCACCAGCGGGGCCTTGCAACCCAAAGCCACCAAAATCACCCTACTTTTTTTTAAAAAAAGAAGTTGAATGTGGTTGCATTCAGTTGAATATTGCCCCTGGCGGGGCCTTGCAACCCAAAGCCACCAAAATCACCCTACTTTTTTTTAAAAAGAAGTTGAATGTGGTTGCATTCAGTTGAATATTGCCCCTGGCGGGGCCTTGCAACCCAAAGCCACCAAAATCACCCAACCTTTTTTAAAAAAAAGAAGTTGAATGTGATTGCATTCAGTTGAATATTGCCCCTGGCGGGGTCTTGTAACCCAAATCCACCAAAATTACCCCACCTTTTAAAAAAAGTTGCATTTGATTGCATTATTTGAATGTGGTTGCATTGAGTTGCAAAACCAAAATCCACCAAAATAGCCCCGTCTTAAAAAAAAAAAAGTACAAAAGGCGGTGGCGCTGATGATGAGGGAGGGAGGAGAGAGAAATTGAGGGAGGAGGGGGACCTAGTATTTTTGAAATTTTGAAATCTTGTTTGGTAAAATTACAATTTATGTATTTTTGAAAAAAAAACTTTAAATCTAGTATTTTTGGTAAATATCCTTCAATTTTTTATTTTTTTAAAATACGAACATGTCAGATTTACACGGTAACTTGCTAAATATATCTCTTTTTAGTTCCCAATCGGACACAATTTTTACTTCATACTAAAAATTGCAATATATAAGCATACGGAGTGTACTAGTTCGGATTTAACCATGTACTCCCTCCGTCCATTTCATTTCTTTACACTTTCCTTTTTGGGCCGTTCATTCCATTTCTTTACATTACCCAAAATAGTACTCCACTACTTCACTTATTTTAACAATAAAATCACTATTACATCCACTACTTCACTTATTTTAACAATAAATTACTATTACATCTACTACTTCACTTATTTTAATCATAATCCTTGGTATTTGTGCAAAAAGCAAACGTAAACAATCTTGGGACAGAGGGAGTAACTTTTAACAATAAAATACATTATTACATCCACTACCTCACTCCACCTTTTCAATCCTTTTACACTATTACACCCACTACTTCACTTATTTTAACAATAAAATTACTATTACACCCACTACTACATTTATTTTAACAATATTACATCCACTATCTTGGTCTCCGTGCAAAAAGCAAATGTAAACAAATGAAATAAACAGAGGGAGTACAATGTATAACTTGTGGCCACAATTTATATATCTTGAACACACCTAACATGAAACCATAATAACGTGAAGTAACAAAAGAAGTTGCTTTTCAAATACGTGGTGAATGTTTAAGACTGAGATAGGTGAAAATTAAGATGATAAAAAATAACATGCAGCACGTACTTCTTATTTTATAGTAGAAGAAAGGCAGCACTTTCTTGTTAATTGTTATAGAGGTACAAATTACAATGGTCGATTACATATGTGTCTGTGTGTGCGGGGTTTAAGTGTTTAACTAACAAGATATCTGAAGTAATTGAAATATTGTTTCGAAACTATACTAAAGCCTCTCATAATCCACTCTTTATTACCTAACTAGCCTATAACCCGTGCGATGCAGGAAATTCACTATTAAACTTATAAATTATTTTATTTAAATGTTAATTTTTTGTAGAATATATTTATTCAATTTGTCCTATTTTATGATTATCATGCTTTTTTATTAAATGAATCACATAATTTTATGATGAAATTATTATACATAAATAGTCAATTAAAATTGAACATAAAATTTAATTTATGTATATATGTATATTAATTTGTTAAAAAGATTACCAATTATCAATAAGGATGCTAACTGAAGTTCCAGTTTTTAATGCTCCTCTGCTGTTGTTGGATGTTCCCCTACTCTTGCCGGGAGTTCCTATGTGTCCTTTTCACGTGAAAGTGCTAATAATTGGCCTTTTTAATTTCTTAAGATTTTTTTTGATTAAGCCTTTTTCTTTATGAGTTTTAGTTGCATTCTGTCTAATTCTCATATATCAATTCAATTTCCCAACAATTAATGGGACCTTGTGATTATACATTATATCTCCTTTTTTATTTAGTATTAGATGTTCTTATCCTTTTAGATATCTTATTTGAAAAATTAATAAGATGATTTATATTAATTTAAGAAGACATTAGTTTTTTTTTAAGTTGTGTTATCATATTTTTTTAGGAAAAGGAATTTGTACAAATACATTATTTAACATGTTTTTAAATAATATGAAAAAATCAGGTTGTATATAAATTAATTTGTGTTTTTTTTAAGTTGTATTCTTAGATTTTTTTTGTAAAAAAATAGAATTTTGGCAAATGAAATATTTGATTATTTTAACTATTTGACCGGGCAGTAATTGAATAATTAGTAATTGAGTAATTGACTGTACTATAGCTTTCCAGTTGAGTTCTTTTACATGCAAAATAGTCCATCTTGTCTCCTTTCCCATTAACACTTTTCATTAGAAGTTTTTTTTTTTTTTTTGAAACTGCATTAAAAGTTAATTATAATATAATCTTAATATAATCTTGACCATTGATTTAATTTAATATCGATTCAATGAATATAATATTTTATAATGTAATATAATCTTAAAATAATCTTGACCGTTGATTTAATTTAATATCGACCCAATGGTGGTTATTCTTTTCGTGGTAGTATAGCCAACCAAATATCCACCTTATGTTTATTATATATAGGATATAAAATTTAATTTAAAATCGATCCAATGAATATAATCTTTTATAATCTTAAAATAACCTTGATCGTTGATTTAATTTAACATTTAATTTCGATCCAATGGTGGTTATTTTTTTCGAGGATCCAATGAATATAATCTTTTATAATATAATATAATCTTAAAATAATCTTGATCGTTGATTTAATTTAATATTTAATATCGATCCAATGGTAATTATTATTTTCGCGGTAGTATCACTATGATCGACAATGAAGATTTATTTAATTAATTGAATGCATAGAGATTATATTAGGCACGGATGATGTGTGTCGAATTCACCTAACTTTCACGACCCTAAAATATGCAACATTGATATGCTTGTGATAATTTAGCTTATCAAAATGTACATAATGCATGTATGGCAGGCTTGCATTGAACCGAATAACAAGTTCAAGTTCAATTTTGGGCTTTTTTGAAAAATAAATAGGAAAAAATAAATTTTTGCACATTTACTTTTGTTAAGAAAGTCTATTTGCAATTTTACTAAACTATATTTCAAATTGCAAAAATACTAATTCTAACCCTAACCCTCCCCCTAACCCTCCCCTTTTCGATCTTTCTGCCTACTACTTTTTTTTTTTAAGGTGGGGGCTATTTTGGTGGATTTGGGTTTCCTGGCCCCGCAGGGGAATATTCAACTAAATGCAACCACATTCAACTAAATTTGCAACTGAATGCAACCACATGCAACTAAATTTCTGATTTCAGGTTCCATTTGCCAGTTGTCATTTTCGACCTCATTTTTGAACTATATATATATATATATATATATATATATATATATATAATCCAAAAATGAGGTCGAAAATGACAACTGAAAAATGGAACCTGAAATCAGCAACTGAATGCAACCACATTCAACTCAATTTCTGATTTCAGTTGCATTCAGTTGAATATTGCCCTTGGCGGGGCCTTGCAACTCAAAGCCACCAAAATCACCCTTCCTTTTTTTTAAAAAGAAGTTGAATGTGGTTGCATTCAGTTAAATGTGTTTGCATTCAGTTGAATGTGGTTGCATTCAGTTGAATATTGTCCTTGGCGGGGCCTTGCAACCCAAAGCCACCAAAATCACCCTACCTTTTTATTAAAAAGAAGGTGAATGTGGTTGCATTCAGTTGAATATTGCCCCTGGCGGGCCATGCAACCCAAAGCCACCAAAATCACCCTACCTTTTTTTAAAAAAAAGAAGTTGAATGTGGTTGCATTCAGTTGAATATTGCCCCTGGCGGATCCTTGCAACCCAAATCCACCAAAATTACTCCACCTTTTAAAAAAAGTTGCATTTGATTGCATTATTTGAATGTGGTTGCATTGAGTTGCAAAACCAAAATCAACCAAAATAGACCCCGTCTTAAAAAAAAAAGTACAAAAGGCGGCGGCGCTGATGATCAGGGAGGGAGGAGAGAGAAATTGAGGGAGGAGGGGACCTAGTATTCTTGCAATTTTGAAATCTTATTTGGTAAAAATGCAATTTATTAAGGAATGTGGTATTTTTGCAAAAAGAAACTTTAAATCTAGTATTTTTGGTAAATATCCTTCAATTTTTTTTTTTTAAATACGAACATGTCAGATTTACACGGTAACTTGCTAAATATATCTCTTTTTAGTTCCCAATCGGACACAATTTTTACTTCATACTAAGAATTGCAATATATAAGCATACGGAGTGTACTAGTTCGGATTTAACCATGTACAATGTATAACTTGTGGCCACAATTTATATATCTTGAACACACCTAACATGAAACCATAATAACGTGAAGTAACAAAAGAAGTTGCTTTTCAAATACGTGGTGAATGTTTAAGACTGAGATAGGTGAAAATTAAGATGATAAAAAATAACATGCAGCACGTACTTCTTATTTTATAGTAGAAGAAAGGCAGCACTTTCTTGTTAATTGTTATAGAGGTACAAATTACAATGGTCGATTACATATGTGTCCGTGTGTGCGGGGTTTAAGTGTTTAACTAACAAGATATCTGAAGTAATTGAAATATTGTTTCGAAACTATACTAAAGCCTCTCATAATCCACTCTTTATTACCTAACTAGTCTATGATCCGTGCGATGCAGGGAATTCACTATTAAACTTATAAATTATTTTATTTAAATGTTAATTTTTTGTAGAATATATTTATTCAGTTTGTCTTATTTTATGATTATCATGCTTTTTTATTAAATGAATCACATAATTTTATGATGAAATTATTATACATAAAGAGTCAATTAAGATTGAACATAAAATTTAATTTATGTATATATGTATACTAATTTGTTAAAGAGATTACCAATTATCAATAAGGATGCTAACCGGAAGTTCGAGTTTTTAATGCTCCTCTGCTGTTGTTGGAAGTTCCCCTACTCTTGCCGGGAGTTCCTATGTGTCCTTTTCACGTGAAAGTGCTAATAATTGGTCTTTTTAATTTCTTAAGATTTTTTTTTGATTAAGCCTTTTTCTTTATGAGTTTTAGTTGCATTCTGTCTAATTCTCATATATCAATTCAATTTCCCAACAATTAATGGAACCTTGTGATTATACATTATATCTCCTTTTCTATTTAGTATTAGATGTTCTTATCCTTTTAGATATCTTATTAGAAAAATTAATAAGATGATTTATATTAATTTAAGAAAACATTAGTTTGTTTTTTTTAAGTTGTGTTATCATATTTTTTTTAGAAAAAGGAATTTGTACAAATACATTATTTAACATGTTTTTAAATAATATGAAAAAATCAGGTTGCATATAAATTAATTTGTGTTTTTTTTAAGTTGTATTCTTAGATTTTTTTTTTTGTAAAAATTAGAATTTTGGCAAATGAAATATTTGATTATTTTAACTATTTGACCGGGCAGTAATTGAATAATTAGTAATTGAGTAATTGACTGTACTTTAGCTTTCCAGTTGAGTTCTTTTACATACAAAATAGTCAATCTTGTCTACTTTCCCATTATCACTTTTCATTAGAAGGTTTTTTTTTTTTTTTTTTGAAACTGCATTAGAAGTTAATTATAATATAATATAATCTTAATATAATCTTGACCATTGATTTAATTTAATATCGATTCAATGAATATAATATTTTATAATGTAATATAATCTTAAAATAATCTTGACCATTGATTTAATTTAATATCGACCCAATGGTGGTTATTCTTTTCGTGGTAGTATAGCCAACCAAATATCCACCTTATGTTTATTATATATAGGATATAAAATTTAATTTAAAATCGATCCAATGAATATAATCTTTTATAATCTTAAAATAATCTTGACCGCTGATTTAATTAGTAACATTTAATATCGATCCAATGGTGGTTATTTTTTTCGAGGATCCAATGAATATAATCTTTTATAATATAATATAATCTTAAAATAATCTTGACCGTTGATTTAATTTAATATTTAATATCGTTCCAATGGTGATTATTCTTTTCGCGGTAGTATAGCCAACCAAATATCCAACTTATGCTATTATATATAGGATATAAATTTGAGGTTAACGTAGTGCTGCCATTGTTCGACGGAATATCATCTTTATCCGACCATCTTCTCAAGTCGGAAAATCATGTTTCGTTATAGTGTCTATTTTACTTGCACAACTTTACAACTAAAGATTGTGCGGAAGTAAGATTAATTCTCTTGAAGTATCAGTAAATTTTATCTGCACACATATTATCTATCTTGAACCTTGAATTCGCAACTTTATATCGGAGAGATACGTAATTCCTTATTGCTTAGTTATCAGAGCGATAGAGTGTGATGCAGCTCACATTGTACTTACTGTTGCAAAACAAACTGACCACAGTAAACAAAATATATGTAAAACACAAGCAACTGAGACAAGCTCGTTTTTATATTAGAAACTGAGAAAAAACTAATGGTTCTGTGCAGTGGCGAATCTAACAAAAATAATTCACCCAGCGGAATTGTTCTACATGAACAGAATTTTTTTCCAACATACAAATTACAAGCAAATAAATAGTACCTTATCTAAATTGAGCTCTACGATCTCCGGTAGACTCGAAGTGATCAATCACATCCTCCGAATCAACACCATCAACATATTCTTTTTCAATGTGAAGCATCATACAACCCGAAAGATATCCGTCTTCCATCTTGTTTCTAAGCCGAGTTTTTATGATTTTCATCGCCGAAAATGCACGTTCAGTAGTGGCAGTGGAAACGGGAAGTGTCAAGACCAAACGAATCAATATATCAACTAAGGGAAAAAGCTTGGCTAAACCTGTTTCAACTAACTGTCTACACAGTTGTGCAAGAGAAGATAAATCTTGAAATTTTTTTTGAGAAACTACTTGACATCTATAATGTTCTAATTGTAATCTTAAAGCCCGTACCTCTGATGTATCAAAATCTCCTGGATAGAACTTCTCTGCAAGTTCACAAATCTTGTCGATATCAAATTTTTTAAACCGATCTTTAGGATCCAATGCAGAACTCAAAACAAGTAGTTCTATACTTTGCTCCGTGAATCTGTCATTTAGCTCTGTCATTTGAACATCAATAATCACATTAAACATGCTAAAATGATAATGATGTTCATTTGTAATAAAATCATGTTGTTGACAACCACGACCAGTCCCCATTGAGTAAGCTGCATCCATTTTAGGCATTTCAAGACCATGATCTTCTCCAAATTTATAGACATTTAGCAAAAAACTATCCCAACCATGATCTCTCAATGCTTGAAGAAGTGTCTTTGTACTTGAAACCAAATTCATAGCATTAACAATATCTTGTGATTGTCTTTGTAATGCTTGAGAAAGTAAATCAGTTATACCCATGATTTTGTTAGTGAGTAACAAACAAAATACAAAATCAAATGTTCGTAATGCCTTGAGAAAACCTTTTGCATCACCTCTTATACTTCCAGCGAGTTCTTTGTCGATCATCATACTTTCAAGTAGCTGAGTAACTTTGTTAAATATATGAACTAAAGTATTTACAGAAGCAAAGTGAGAACCCCATCGAGTCATACCTGCTCGTTTTAAACTGCGAATCTGATTAAGACCTGTTCCTGTTTCAAGATCTCCATCTGCTAAACTTTCTGAGTATTCTGCTTCTTGAATATCTTTTAACATATTAGTACGTTTTGATGAAGATCCGACAAAATTGACAATGGAGCTTAGCATTTGAAAAAATATATGCATATCAGGAACATCTCTAGCACATGCATTCAAAGCTAGTTGTAGTCGGTGAACAAAGCAGTGAACATAGTATGCAAAAGGACAATCTTGAAGAAATAATGTCTTTAATCCATGAAACTGACCTCGCATATTGCTAGCTCCATCGTACCCCTGACCACGGATATTTTGGACTTGAAGTTCGTTTGTAGAATGAACATGGCATATGTGTTTCTTGAGATTAAGAGAAGTATTGTCTTTAACACTAACAATTTCAAAATACCTTTCTCTGACAAATCCTTCTTCATCAACAAATCTGATAATAATTGCCATTTGCTCCTTATGTGATACATCAAGTGATTCATCAACTAGGATACAATACTTCGCATCTCCAATTTCCCGACGAATTATGTTTCGAATTTTAGTAGCAATTATATCAAGAATCTCTTTTTGGATTGATGATGCAATGTACATGGCATGTTTAGGAGCATTTTCAAGAACAACTTTTGCAATCTCATCATTCATACCTGCATAACTCTTGATTATTTCAATGAAATGACCCCTGCTACATGAGTTTGATGATTCATCATGACCTCTAAATGGCAGCCCTTGTTTCCCAAGATACTTCACAGCTGCTATTGTTGTCTTTAAACGCAGCCTATTATGTCTTACAACTTCTGGTGGAAGTTTATCAATCACTCTATCAATGTGATGCGAAACTCTTGACAAGTCGGCCCATTTTTGAACATTCTTTTGATGAAAAGAATTTATATGTCCAACATGTTGTTCACAAATTCCTTTTTTCCCGGCTAACATTCTACTCCATTTAGAACATCCTTTAGTAGTGAACAAAGGAGACTTTGGTGGATTCTTTTCAAAAAGAAAGCAAGGAAAGCAGAACACCTTATCAGTAGCTACCGAATACTCCAACCAAGGAAATAATGAAAACCATCTATGTTGGAAACGACGATTATCACGTCCATCAAATGTCGGTGGATAAATTTCCAACTTTGGCTGACAAGGTCCCAATTGTACATACTCTTTTCAAGTACGGTCTTGTTGATTCACCGGAAGATTATAAATTGGCTCACGACATCCAGGATCAGTTTGAATAGTCTGTTCTTTCGGAGCATCAACAGGAATATCCACTTCAATTGTAGGCAAATTAGGAGCGGAAACATCTTCAAGATCAGGTTGATGCTGATCAGTCATGGGAATATTTGAATTTGATGTATGTGTTTGTGCATTACTCTCTTTCTTGTAGAAAGAAAAGAGGGACTTCATTCGTTTCTTGGGTTGTTGATCACACATCCTTAAAATCTGTTAAATTATCAAACATTGAGTACATTAATAAATAATAAGAATTGTATGAACTCAAAACTGAAATTTTTCTTTGAGCCATTTTCTCAAACACTTAGAATGCAAGTCAATATTTGTTTCAGTAAGATTTAAGAACTAAGAAATAGGTAAAAAAGATAGAGAACTACCTTTTCTTAATGATGAATATCTAAATTTGGTGAAGAAATTGCGATGCTAGCAGTGGCGGAATTGTTCTCCAGTGGCGCTAGTTTCTTGTTCTCTCATCTCTTCACTCTGATGTTAATGTAGTGCTGTGTTCAGTTTAGGACAAATTACAAACTAAAAACATTACTGTATAAACTAATTTTTTATTTTTACCCAGCGGTAATTTTTTTTTTTGCCTTTTACCTATATTTTTTTACCCAGCTGAAGCTGGGCCCGCTTACTTAAGGATTCGCCCCTGGTTCTGTGGTGCTTCACAAGAACACTTACAAGCTGAATATATAGGCTTAAAACACTAGAGAGTGGATGCTACAAAACAGCAACTCACCCACGACTACCACGACTTCTCCTAACAGAAACAAAGATGTAACAAATAACCCCTAGAATGTCTCCACTACTCTAAGACTTATTCAAAAACTACTCTCCTATCTTAATTTAAACACAAAACATTATCCAAATAAATAACTAAACATATGAATAAACTTATAACATATGATTTTAGAATTATAAACCCAACATTCTCCCCCATAATTCTAAAATCATCAAAACACAACCTAAAAACCCATATGGCTTTTATCAAGATAAAACAGCCCGTGTGGCATCATAATGAAAGAACCTGTATGGTCTTCTTCTCTGTGCTCATCTAGCAATTTCATGATATTTGCCCATATGGCAGACTTCTCTTGCCCATTTGACTAACTTAAACTTGCCCGTTTGGCTCCATTAACTTGCCCTTTTGGCTTAATCTTCTTTGCCCATTTGGCTAAGCCCTGATGGCTTCACTCCTTTGTCCGTATGACATTACTCACAATAAAGCTGGTTCCTCATCCTCCATGACTGCCATGTTCGCCTCCAGTTGCTTCTCCCGTTCCCGTCGTGGTTGGCTGCATTCTGAAGCATAATGGCCCATGGTGTTACAGTTGTAGCATTTTATCTTTCTTTTGTCACGAAACGTGCCACTTCTGGTTCTTTGATTCTGAGACGTCAAGAGGAGTTGGCTATCTACACTGTCAGACCTGCCCTTCATTCTCTCCTCATGAGCTTTGAGACGTCCCACTAATTCCTCGACTGTCATTGCTTTGATATCTCCAAACTGCTCAATGTTTGAAGCTATCTGGAGGAATTTATCAGGGATAGCTCGAAGGATCTTTCTCACAACGCTTGCCTCTTCAATTGTCTCACCAAGAACGCGTATATTAGTCACAATGCTACTAAGTTTCATGCAAAATTCGTCTATCTTCTCTGAGTCATTCATGGTAAGAGACTCGAATTCTCCCTTCAATGTCTGTATCTTTGCCTCCTGGACACGCTCTACACCCATACACATCGTCTTGATTGCCTCCCAAGCCTCCTTAGCCGTTTCTTTCTCAGCTATGGCCAGTAGAATGTCCTCTGGCACCCCCTGGTAGATTGCTGCAAGAGCCATTTGCATTGTTCTTTCTTCCACAGCCACTCTAGGATTCTTTTGCTCGATGGCTACCCAGACTCCTTGTGCCTTCATGAATACCTTCATCTTGAGAGACCATGCTGTGTAGTTGCTTTTCGTTAGCATAGGATAGATCAAGCCCATAACTCCTTCCTTCGTCTTTGGTGTTTTCATGGCTTCTTGTGTATGTCGAGATTGATACTTAGGCATGCACATGACGTAACAAACCTGGGAGCTCTGATACCACTGCTGCAAAACAAACTGACCACAGTAAACAAAATATATGTAAAACACAAGCAACTGAGACAAGCTCGTTTTTATATTAGAAACTGAGAAAAAATAAATGATTCTGTGGTGCTTCACAAGAACACTTACAAGCTGAATATATAGGCTTAAAACACTAGAGAGTGGATGCTACAAAACAGCAACTCACCCACGACTACCACGACTTCTCCTAACAGAAACAAAGATGTAACAAATAACCCCTAAAATGTCTCCACTACTCTAAGACTTATTCAAAAACTACTCTCCTATCTTAATTCAAACACAAAACATTATCTAAATAAATAACTAAACATATAGGTTGTTTAACTTTTCCACCAAAAGGACTTTTCCTCTCCCCTTCCCTCTTTCTTTTTCATCTGCATCATTCTCTCCTCCGGCGGTGGTTTATCCACCTACCGGAGGCCCATTTTCTTGTCTGGTTTCTTTATTTCTTTCAATAATCATCCTCCTTCTATGAGGATTGTAAGTTTTTGAGTTGTGTGGAGGCCCATTTTCTTGTCTGGTTTCTTTATTTCTTTCAATAATCATCCTCCTTCTGTGAGGATTGTAAGTTTTTGAGTTGTTTACCCATTAATTGGGTTTATTTGTCTCTCCTTGTGAGAGTTTGTTTGTCTCTCCTTGTGAGAGTTTGTTTGGCTTGTTTGGTTTGATGAAGGTCTACGAGATTTGGAAAGTCTGCATCGAAGCTGGGATGCGGACAATTATTGCAAGAGCTCACAACTCACAATCGATTGTTTTGTACCTGTGGGGGTCTTCACTTTCGGCATGTCTATAGCTGGTATCCGGCATGTAGATAGCTGGAGTATTGCTCGTCATTTGGGGGTTTCTTTTTTCGGCATGTCTATAGCTGGTATCCGGCATGTAGATAGCTGGATTGTCATTCCTCTAACCATAGTTTATGCAACTGAGACTTCTGAACACTGGGTTCGGAATTTGCTTGAGGGTTGGAGGGAATATCAGGTTGGAGCGAGCTGTTGTCAAGAAGCCATTTCTTGGACAAAATCTTTAAAGCACAATTATCGCGTGCTAATAGTTCCATTATTGGTCTGCGAATCGTGTGGTTCTTTTGCTTGCAAATGCTGCATAAATTCTATGTCAGGCTATGGAGAGTGGTCTGTCACTCCTATTTTATTAATCATGTACTCGAAAGTGATAATTTTTAAGTAATGCAAGTACGATTTATTCAAAAATAAAAAAACATATGAATAAACTTATAACATATGATTTTAGAATTATAAACCCAACACTTACTTCCGAAGACAAATGGCGTTGAAGCAGACGGAGTTAGAAAGAAGGGTCCCGGTCTGGTGCAGACGTTTGCTGATCGTATGCCAATTCCACCGTACCGCGGAAACTTTTCGCGGTACGTGTACAGTACTGTTTTTGATGTGAAAACAGGGGGGCATTTTCTGCGGTACGTTACCGTACCGCAGAAAGTTTCCGCGGTACGGTGTGATTTTTTTTTAAAACCCCAGCCGTTGGATCGTTGATCCAACGGCTGGGAAACCGTATGCTCAGTAACAGTACTTTGCATACGTATGTAGTAGACCGTTTGCCTAGAAAGAATACGAGAAAAGGGAGTATAGTCTTTAGACGTTTTGGAGACCTTCTAGTGGAACTGCAAAAGAGGTGATGTAGAGAGTTCAGATAAATAACAGAATTGCACTTGCCAGCCAACTTGAATAATGTTCACTCTTGCAATATAGTACTATTTCGCAGAAAGGCTAGGGGAATTTTAACTGATAAAATCAAGTAATAGAATAATTAGGAATGTAAACTAATGCTTAATGACTTGTGTGACCCTTTTGTAAAAGCAAGTTCATAAAATATATGAAGACCCCGGTCCTATAGTGACATGTTGCTTTGTCAAGTGTCAACTTACCACACCTTAAAGGTTAAGGTATAGCATGGACACTGAAAGCTCCCTTCCTTGTACAAAGCAAGCCTGCAGGAACACAATGTAATTATACCAACAAACACAATATAAACAAAAACAAACACAATTAAACAAAACAGATAATAAATTTCTATCAGCTTCACATCAAAACATGCATGTCTAGTACGTAATTATATACGTATAATCAGGTGATAAACTGTGTGCTAATTGTGTATGTTTATCTAGCTTACAAGAGTAAGTTACAGAATTGTGGTTGAACTTAATCTAAATTTACATTTTAGTGATCGAAATTTGAAATTTATAATATTCGTCAGGCATTATTTTTACATTTCAAAAAGATGGCTAAGGACCACTTTTTTTAGAAAAAATAATTCAAAAAAGTGGTTCTTAATCATTCTTTTGAAACGTAAAAGTAATTTATGATAAAGATATTGCAAATTTTAAATTTTGACCAACATAATGTAAATATGAATAAAATTCAGTCGTAAATTTATAATTTACTCAACTTATTATTAAGTTCGAAAAAATCATGTTTGGTTTTCCTGTACTATATGTTGTCGAGTTCCTTCTCTGACTTTTGTGTGAATCTATGTAGTTAGCTTAACAGGGGGTCAACAAGGGGCCGACTAGCACTAAGGCAAGTGCAAGGGAGCAAATAAATTAAATATAAAAATAAAAGTTTGAATAATTAAGAGAGAAGCATGCACGAGTGCTAACTAGTTTCAAACAGAAATCATTAGGGAGCACATAAATAACATCATCATTTGTTTTACTGAATTAATATTAAAATATACTCACCACTTCAACAACAACAACACTGTTTCTTTACTTGTCCTCCGTTCACATTCAAGCTATAACACTTTGGTTACCTACACATAGGTTCTAAAAATTCCCGATTTAGTCGATTAATTCCCGATTAATCCTCTGTAATATAACTAACCAACCAATCGATTCGATTTTTGAAATTCGATTACAACTCTTCTGGAAATACTTGGGGTAATATTCGAAAATTTTCACGAGAGCTGATACTTAACAATTGTGAATGGATTAGATAGTTAACTAAACACATGCAGCACAAGATCTGTTTTCAAATTTTTTTTTTTGCAAATTTCATTAGATATCCATTTGTCTATTTGAAATGCAGCAAAATGTTAGCAATACGACAAATTGAAATGCGAGAAATGCAAAGTTTTAGGTGTTGACATTGATGCATAAGCTTTCCTACTTGTAATCATTGTTATATAATCACTGCAAATAGTATCCAATGTTTATACAAGTAGTGTCACACACAGTACTCATTACAAAGTAAGCTACATACTATAATTTATTCATGGATAGGACTCATAGGAGTATGTAGAGTACTCTCCTTGTTCATATGCTGGCCAATGAAAGTGCAATCCTTCCTAATTCTCTTTCTGAATTAATATTTTCTACATTTATCTTTTTACAGCAAAAGTTATGCATACCTTTCCCATCTTTGCAGCTTTGATACCATGTTCTTAAACAAAAACTTAACCTAAAATTTAAAGATTTTAAAATGAGATTTTAATTTGATTCAGGAAAACTCTGTTATGAGATCATCTCTTAAAATGATTAAGTTTTAACATTATACACTACTATTGGTACACACATATTCAGGAGTAGTCCAGACAAGACGCGTCGTCTAAGACCCCAACACTACATGAAATTCATAAGGGATTGACTTGGAGTTCCAAATTTTCTGAATTCTACATTGTATGGATACAAAATGTTTATCGTATATATAGTTTAGGGTCCGTAAACTGATTTCGCCTAAGGCCGTGTAAACTTCAGCCCTCCCCTGCACACACTTGTCGAATACGATGAAAAGAAACTACTGACGAGATTTCAGAGTTTATACCAACTTTGAATAGGGAGTTCTTGAAACATAAGCTTTGTGTTAAAATAAAGCTCTTATCCACACAAATAAACATGTAGTATAAATTAGAATACAGTGGGCTAAAAGGAGGAGGAGAAAAAACAAAGAAACTTTAGCCAATAGTATAATTAAAGACTTATTTGGTGGCTAGGTCCTATAAAAATAAAATAATTGCGCACGAACTTAGTGGCAAATTCAGGTTGCATATTTAATTGTCTCCCCGTATAGTATAATTGACCTCCATAACCACAAATTTACGTACGTCACTCCCATGTACATACATTTCTTCCTTTATATATTAAACACCACCACCACCAATCTTAAAAAGAAAAAAGAAAATCAATATGATTCCTTTCAACACCATTTCAAGCATTAGAGCTGCTATGGCTGAAGATTGCACTGAAAGCTCTGTTGCAACATCTTCTTCTATACCAAATTGGTGGCCGGCTGATAATCATCTTCATGCAAGTTCTCTTAGTTCATGGAGTAACAACAATACTAGCAATATTAATCCATGGAATAGTAACCCTCAACAACCTAATTCCAACAACTCTAGATCTTCGGGAGAGGAAGATGTTTCTATGTCTACTTCGTTTACTAATGCTTCCAATCACTCTGGCCTCACTGTCGAGTCGTCTCGTAGGCTCGAGACTCCTTCTGATAATCACCTATGGAATCATGTCTTTCTGTAAGTAATTACATATTGTTTTATTTATGTACCTTCACCAATCTTTAGCAGAGAATGTTTCTTTTGCAGTACTAATTATTCAGCAACCGATTATTGTTATTCTTGTTAAATACTGTATGTCGATTATTGTATATATGTACGTTGCTATATCACATGTACCTAGTCCTCCTGCACTTGATAACCTAGATATAGCTAGGGCATGGATATATAGCAACAAGAATATAACACATAATAAAAACAAAATCCCTTAGCGTATGCCGTATAGTAATTAAAACAGATGGAGGTCTATGTGTCTAGCTAGGTATATAACCTAGATGTCTTTGATCATTTTTATAGGTACCTGAGCAAAATTTTAACTCAATTTTAATTCAATTTACAGAAATGTAGGAAATAACGGAGAGTTGCACAGCAATCAAGATACTGGAAACAATTTGATCAATGCATTCTCTTCAAAGAACTTGTCAACTGGTTTAATGTTCGAACCATGTGATTACTTGAAGAAGATGGACAATGGATGGGATAGCTCTACTCCTTTCAACAATTTTGATCAAAAGAACTTCAATGGGTCATTCAATGACAACATGTTTGAAGCTGAAAGGCTGACTAAGCTGTCCAATTTAGTTAGCAACTGGTCTATTGCTCCCCCGGATCCAGAAATAAATGGTCCAGCTCAATTTGATCCGCAATCATGCAACATCACTTTAAGTCGTCCTAACTTGGATAGTTATTCAGGGTCAGGTGATGTATGTTATATGAAGCAAAATGTTAACAGAGAACTTGGTTCATATCCATCTCATGGCCATGATCACGACCTAAAAGTAGAGCTTAATGATCAAAGAGATGATCATGCTGAGGTAAATGGGAATAACTTATTTCCGAGAGCTTATAATAATGGTACTAGGATTGGATATCAAATGGGAATGAACAATTCCATGAATGGAGATAACAGCAAGCTTTACTATGGGGTACAAGACGATGTTTCTTGCAATAATGGAAGAAATTTGGAAGATGTTCTGGCTTTCAGTAATGGCGCCTTCAGCAATAAATTACCACCTAATACTATTACTCCATCTAAACCTATGTTAAAGACTTTGAATTTATCTGATTGCAAGAAGCAGACACCACAAACTTCCTATATAGTAAGTTTAGTACTCCTTTGTTTCTAGTACACTGTTGTTTAATATAGACTAATCACTGCTTAAGCAGTCTAATTAATATTGCACATAACATTAATTCTTTTTGGAACTGATCAACTCTAGTCTTGATAAGATACATAATAATTAGTGTGGAGCTAGAATTACACTACATTTATATGTTTAATTGTATGTCTTAATATCGTTTTATTTTTCTCACAAATAATGATTTCAGCCTTCACGCAATAATACACTGGCAAGGACCAACAGAAAGGGACACGTGCTTGCGAACGAAGGGAAAAAGAAAAGATCTGAAGGGAAGTCGGATGCTATCCTGAAAAAGCTGAAACACGAAAGTTCTACAGCTTCCTCCATCAAGGTATATCTGTAAACAAAAAAAGCTCTAATTAAGATTATAAGTCACCTATAAACATGAAATTAGCTTCATCCTCAACCTTAATTGATTAGTAATGTTAACAAGTCATTTTTTGGTTTATAGGTACAGGTGCCAAAGGCTAAACTGGGAGATAAAATCACAGCTTTACAACAAATTGTATCACCCTATGGAAAGGTTTAACTCTATGTTGAGAAGAATTTTTTGTTTAGATACTCTTTAACAAATTAAATTGAATCTGTGATCACATATATATATATAGTTAGCTGTTTGTTACTTAAGTAGTTCAATGGGAAGCAATTAATTAAATCGATTTAATGATTCTAATAATTTATTTTACGTATCACTAAATTATTTATTTGAATTTTGCAGACGGATACTGCATCTGTGTTATGGGAAGCAATCGGCTACATAAAGTTCCTGCAAGAGCAAGTGCAGGTAGAATATTAAGTGTGGTAGTTATCAGTCTATATACTTAAAAAATTTAATACAAACTAGCTAGCTACAATGGATTACAAATTTCCTAATTTTACAGTTGTTAAGCAATCCTTACATGAAGACAACAAACAACATCAAGGTAACTAAGAAAGAACACTATGCATCAGATACTCAATTATACATCAAGTCTTTTCATCATTGGAGTTAAGTGATGATCGATCTTTTTATTCATACATCTTATCGAATTTTCAGGACCCATGGGGAGGACTAGATAGAAAAGAAAGAGGAGATCATGTAAAGTTGGATCTTAGCAGCCGAGGTCTTTGTTTGATTCCAGTATCATGTACTCCTCAAATGTATAGGGAGAACACTGGACCTGATTACTTGACTCCAGCATATAGAGGATGTCTATATAGATAAATCATCCTAGCTATCTAGATAACTAAGCACTTGCTTTTGTTCAGTGACTATTTATCGGACAAGTTTCCCTAGCTTTCTAATTAGCAAATCAATAAATTTCTTCTGGAAAATATAATGACATATATTTCTCTGTCCTAATCAATTAATTCTCCATTTTCTACCAAATATGTATTTCTTCCCGTGTTACAAAATATGTACCTATTGATAAAAATATATTGACAAAATATATTTTTAAAGGATCCCCTTCCATAGCCAACGTCGGATGCCAACCTCCTGTTGTAGGTGGTTGACATCCAACGTTAGCTGGGGACCAATTCCCTTTTTTTTTAATTCTTTTTTCACTTTGTCCTTTGCTAAATAAGAATCAAGATCTCGATCATTGCTAAATACTTATTAACGACCAGTAAGTACCTACAGTGTACACACAGTCACCTAGACCTGTCTGTATTAATTATAAAATGCAAGTGTGTGGTTCAAAACAATAATTTTCACCTGGTTGACTAATGTGTAGAATGAAAATCAAGTCACATTGAGGTAATGCTTGACATACACAGGCCATCCTCGTCTGATTTAGTTTCCCTAATCTGTCCTTTAGCTTGCATAAAGTGCACCACAAACACATATATATACATTCATATTAGACTAGCTAACAGTGATTCTTCCAGACTAGCAATGATCACCAAAGGGTTGAATGTCATATGTCAAAGCAATTCATGTTGGCCATTCTCCGAGTTGTTCTCTCAGTGCAATTATACATAATGAGTTTACAGACTTGTATATGTAATTCCGTTCTAGAAGCATTCAAGTCAATGTTCTTTTGATGGCTTTGTAGATTGTGAAAGGAAGCATAAACATATGCGTACGATAGTGCTCAAGTAGGTCAAGGATGGGTATAAAGTACACTTTTAACTATTTTTTTAGAAAAGAAAACTGTTAATTTTATATGCCTGTTGTCAGAATTTGAAAGATTAAGTGAATTAAAATTTTGCACCTGATAAAAATTTAGATGAAAGATTAATCAGAAACATAGTTCATATGTACATCAGTACATGTATAAAACTATAAACTATACATGGTGATCTAACATGATTGGCTGGGTAATATTAGCTCCAGCCGAAAATATGCCCTAAAAGCCCAAAAACGAATAAAAGCTCAGCCCAAATCCCAATGATCAAACCCATGGGCACATACAGTAAACTGTTTCAAAACATTCTTGGGACATTGATAAGCCTGTCTGAATTCTTCAAGTTCTCTATTTAGAACATCAATCTCCCTAAAGTCCTAAACAAAACTTAAGTAGCTACGTACACGAGTGATGCTAGTTATACAGAAAATATAGAAAAAATTTATAGAATCAATCAAATTGAGACACTTATCAGTTTGAGACACTTATCATTTTGTGAAAATTTTATTCGTTGATATTAATGCGAATGAAAGGGCTCCATTGAATTATTATCAATCAAATTGAAACAATTATTATTTTGTGAATTTTTTTTATAAAACTTTATTTAATTCTATCATTTTCCGTACGTACACCTATATCTTTTTAAAACTTATTGTGCAATAATTCCAACATGTTATGGCACTTGTATTCGATCATTCGGTCTAGGTCCAGTGTACTTTTATTCAGGATCCGTATATTTATAAAATATAATGATTGAGATACTTCCCTATGTAGTACCAACTACGAAATTCAATTATTCAGATGAATTTTGAGAAAAATTTTGTATCTGTACGTACATGTTGTAATATTCTGTAAGATTAGTGCATTATAGACATGATAACGATGCATGTCTGGAGAAGTCGGACGGAAGATTGCTGTTCTCTTTCGAAAATTTTGTTTTATCAGTTAATTGCTTAGGAAAAAAAATGTCACAATTACAAAACAATACTTCCTCTGTCCCTTAAAACTCTTCCCATTTCGGCCGGACACGTTTGCCAACGCACACTTTTGATCGTTAATATCTTCAATTTCGTATTAGTTTTAAATATAAAAACTTCACTGTATTAAAATACTCATAAATACGAATCCAACAAGATCACTCATGACTATATTTGGTCTTATAGATTAGACGTAAATTAGCAATTTGTCTCATGTTATGAACAGGACCGACAAATCAAATGGGAAGATTATAAAGGGACAGAGGGAGTACAAAATATATACTCCCTCCGTCCCATAAATATTGTCTTAAGTTGATTTTTCAAAGTCAAAATTTTCTAACTTTGACTAACAATTTAAAAATATTCGTTTGTGATTTTACAAAATTTTAAATTGTTTCATAAAATAGAGTACTCAAACTTTATTATTATATTTTTTTAGGAAAATAGATATTATTATATAATATGTTTAATTTATTGGTCAAAATTCATAAATTTGACTTTGAAAATTCAACTTAAGACAATATTTATGGGACAGAGGGAGTATTATGGAATGAAAATTCACGTGCAAGTACTGCAAGATTCCTTTCTCCTTGTGAGGAAATATTCTTTTCTTGTAATTGTCAATAACTTATCTTTTGTAGGATATCAGAAAATCCAACAAATCATTCACAGCCACAACCTCTAAATATATCTTTATCATATCTTTTATAAATGAAATTTAAATTAACAAAATTATAGTAAATACATACTTAAAATTTGCCCCATAAGCTAAGGTCATGAACTGATGGAAATGACTGTGGTTAATTCTGCAATGAAGAAGATATTTACATAATACATGACATCTGCGACAATAACTCTGGAGCTCTGCGTTGGTCATGTAATCTATGTCTGCCTGTGTGCGCCAGTATGTGTTCTAAGGACATTTTGTACCCCTTTTGAGCCGTGTAGTGATCATATTTCTGACATTCATCAGATAATTCGAAAAAACTCCTCCTGAAGACGTATAAATTTTACATGCACGCAACACTACAAGGGTCCAGTATCAATACACAACAATATCAAAGAATGCTACATGCTATCATGGTGCATATAAACTAGCTTGATTGACAATATTAATACCATACATTCAAATGAAGAGTGAGGATAATCTTTGTTGATATATATTGATACGAAAAACGTCTCTATGACATCCCGGTACGTATTTAACCTCCCCAATTTCCGGGTAAGGGAAGCCTCAAGCATAGTCAGTTGTTGACGCATTGCAGAAACTCTCCGACTTATCAGTTTGCATATGTTCAATTAAACTAGCTATTAGATTTTTCCCAACTTTACAAAATCCAACTGATCCGTTCCAATTATTTTGGAGGTCCTGAGCTAAATATAAATTGCGGTCAAAATTAAGTATAACTTTGAATTAAAAGTAGACTAAAATAAAACTGACTTATTATTTTTTTGATGATTCAAGTGAAAACAAATACACTTTTAATTGTTTAGCAAAAAAAAAAAATACGCTTTTAATTTTAAATTTTCAATTAAAATTGTGGTAAAAATATGAAGGGAGTAAAGCACTTGTACAACATTGAACATTGAAGTGAGTAGAGAGTCTTTATCCAAGAATGGAAAGATTCTTTCAGGAAAATAGAAGAGGGACCAAAATCAATTGCTAGGGTCAGGTTCCGGTGCATTTGTCCCATGTGTTAATTTATAGTGATATTTTTTGTAAAGAAAAAGATATACAGTATCAGTTTGCACACAGTCAGTTTTCTTTCATATAAACTGTTCCATATTTTTTTCTTATAGAGTATAATAGGGAACCTAGCATTCGATGGATAAATAAGACCGGTCTCGTTTGCACACACAGTCACATACTTCTTGTTAAACTCTATATATGCAGACATGCAGTTACATATATACACCACATAATGATTTTGATTGTTTGTCCTAAATTTGTTTGTCAAATCTACCAAATTTATATTCATTATGGGTACCGTTACTTAAAAATTTATCATTTTAAGATTATAGATTTGAATTTATTGAAAGGTATGGAAGTACGTGCACTGTCATATTTGATAGGTACGAATATGCTAATAATTCATATGCGTGAAAATTGGCCCGAATACAGAATTATCAAAAGGAAAAAAAATACAGGAATTATGTTCCATAATGATTCTATTATCTGTTACAACATCTTTTATCGAGTGTTTTGTGTGTGTAGACATCATACTGTTTTTCCGGATAAGGTCAAATTATGTAGGATATACGCGATTCAGATGAGATTAGTTTTGAATTAAGAGGCGAACCAAATCATATATAACGATTTTACAAAAATTTTAATCACAATTGTATTTATGGTTATGATTAACCACATCAATTCTAATCGCGAAAATGCGGTTGATGCACTTCGGTTACAGTTCAACGATATATTACAAATATCAAAATAAATTATTTGTAATAAATTTATATTATTAAAAATTATTACACATACTAGATCCAAATTATCAAATTTGAGATACAATTAATGTTTCATTAGTTAATTAAGAACAAGTGATACTCAAATACAAACTTAACAACAAGATATTTAAGTAAAATTTTGTTCACTTCCAATAATTCACGTAAAAGTTTAAACATGAAAATGGGTTAAAAAAGCACATAAATTAATACAATTTATCCACTAAAATTTAAATAAGATGTAATTAATGGTGCGCCATCAATCTTATAATATTATACAATATATATGTGTCAAATTTATGAAAGAATGCCCAAAATACCCACTTTTTCTCTACCCACTACCCAAAATACCCGTTTTTGAAAATACCGCCCAAAATACCCACGGGTCACACCGTTTGGAACGGCGCAACCCCTCCCACTGTAGACTGCCATAAAACGAAAAACTTATCCGGAAAACTGAGAGCTCGGTGCCAACGACTTTTGCCGATTTCGCCGCCTTCTTCGTTCTCTCTCACCACAGCACCTCCGCTACTTTTGAACATACCAAAACAAACATCAACCCGTCGTCTTCCTTTTGCCTCAACTTATTTTGAAGAATATGGCCCCGCATGCAGGGGCTCTACGATCTCGTCGGAAAGTAAGGACAAACGAATGGGTATGGATGTGGGTGTTGAAAATCCGGCAAAACAAATGGGACATAACTGGTATGGATGTGTGGATCGTAAAATAACGATTCGATTGGTATATTAGACAATATTGGAAGATGTTGTTGAGTATTGAATACAGCAAAAGAATACAGAGGGGGGGGGGGGTTGAATGGATTCTTGAACTTTTCTTGTTCTTGAATCTGTGTAGCAAGATAAGTGTTTGTGTGTGCAAATGTGTAGGTGCGGATAAAGAACAACACAAGACACAATATCAATTTAATCTAATATATTATTAGATAAAGGTTGCTACAATCTGTGACTACAAATGGTAGTATTCTCAGCTTCGTTTTTCTCAGAGAGATATATCTTACAGTGTATGAAAAACCTTATTTAACTAAAGAAGTGAAATTGTATTCTTATAGAACATGAATACAACTCAGTTACTACAAATATGGTTACAGGATAAATTACTTTCTTGTATGTCTATCCTTTTTGAGTAAGCATCCAAACGGCTACAGATTTGACTTTGCAAAGTTCTGTTCAGATCCACTTCTTTAGCTCTTTATCTCTTCTATATCTCTCCAAGCTTCCTTGTAGGCTTTCCAGAGCACGTGACAGATTGTGGTCCATAAAGTGCATTGACTTGTGGCAGTTTTCTGAATTGTACAATTTCTTCAGTATTTTGTCTCCAAGAATGTATTCGAGAAGTGGCTAAGTGATTGATTCGAGAACTAGGATTAGATAACTCTGAGTTCTCGAATACTGTATGATTGACATATCGAATCACTTCTCGAATAACACTTTTCACCAGGGTTCCTTGAGTTGTCGAATAGAACACTTGACTTGTCGAATCCCTGAGATATCGAATAGCTTTTCTAAGTCCTTGAGATATCGAATGAAACTTTGACTTGTTGACTCTTTGAGAACTCGAATACCACTTGACTTGTTGACTTCTTGAGTTCTCGAATAGAGTATTTAGACATGTCGAATCTCTGAGATATCGAATGAGATATCGAACAGTTCATTCAGAGATATCGAACAGTTCATTCAGAGATATCGAACAGTTCATTCAGAGATATCGAACAGTGTCTTCTTAGATATCGAATCTCTGACTTCTCGAATGCTAGACTTCTCGAATAGACAAAAGTACTTCTCGAATTGGTACTTAGGCAAATTCTTCATTTCTTCAAATCCCAATTGTGATTATTTGACAGTCTTTATCTTCTTGCTTGAGGTATGAACCTTGGAACTTCTTTCAAGCATTATTCTTGACTTTATAAGTACAGTTACACAACTAGGATTTGATGCCTATTACAAGTACAGAACAAATAGAAACTCTACAACTAGAGGTTCCCTCAGTTAAGTGGTCATGTAAGTAATGCAAAACATTACAAACAATTAGGCTTGTTATTAGATGTAAACAGGCATGCCTCTGTGATTAATAATCTCCCCCAAATTGTGAGTAAGACCCTTAGTCACAATTTCATGTCTGATAACAAGCCTAACATACATAAAGATAAAACTTGAAAAAGTATAGGTATGAAATTTGATTGAGAACATGAATGAAATTACAAGTTGAGTAATCTTACAATATGGTGAAATACTAGCCATTCTCATTTGATTCCATCTCCATTGCTTTGGCTTGTAGATCATCATATGCTTTCTATTTTCTTTCTTTCTCCTTTCTTGCATTCTCATCCATGGCCTTTTATGATCTCTGCCAAAGCATCCAATTCTTTAAGCATGATAGAGTTTTTGAAATCTTCAAGTACTGGTTTCAGAATGTTGGCAGGATAGTGACTGAGTAGATTCATTCTTATATTGACATTATCTCCATTTCTCCTCCTATACTTCACCACATAGGGATTGAATTGAACTCTACACAATCCTTTTGCCCTTAGCTTTTCTGCTTCAACTTTCAGCCTATCAATTTCCTTCTCCCTTTCTAGCCATTTCTCAAAGCACCCCTTCCTTATTTTCTCATCATAGTCTCTCTTCATCTTCACAAAGTCAATCAACTCCAGCTTCCATACTTTCTCCACTTTGTCTTCAGAATCCTAGGTTGGGCCATTTCTGGAATTGCACCAGTTGCTATGAGAGATCTGAGGATGTGCAGTGCTTCTATTTCTTCACCATTTCTGACTTCAACTTTCTTCTGTAGTTGATCAATGATAGCAATAACAAGTCTGTGATTTCGAGGAGTGAGATCATTGGGAATGACCAATTGTTTAATGTCTTCAATTTTGGTGCCAGACTAATAGATGATTGTCCATGGCTTCTTAATCACTTATGGCAGCCTTGAAGGTTGGCCATTCCTTAAGTCATCATATAGACTTTTATTGTTCTCATTTCTCTTTTCAATAAGCTCAATCAGTGCATCTATCTCTGAGTGTTTCAGGGCTTGTAGAGTCTTGTAGGTTAGATGCCATATCTTAGACTTAGACACCATCATTATTTCCTTGATCCATACTCCATCTATCTTTCCGAGTATCACAGTGAGATAGTCAATCTGATCCTTCAAGCTCCTTAGATATAGTTGAGTGTCATTGGCCTATTCCCTTGAGACTTTTAGAAACTCCAAGAATGCTTCATCATGATAGACATTTGAATTGGCAACTTCTTGTAGTTTGGCCTCAGTAACCACCTTTACTTCTACAGGCTTGGCACTTTCAGATTTGGAGGATGGAGGTTTATCAGATGGCATGCTCCCTACAACCACTGTGGTTGTGATAGATTGCTTCTGGCCATCAGGAGTGGTGATGTGCACAGTTGGTAGAGTGACAACTGGCAGTGAGGTTGGAGGCTCATCAACTTTAGATTTTCCTTTGCCTGACACATGGGTTATAGATTTTAGAGCCCTTTGAGTTTGACCACCCTCATTTATCTTGATGCCTTTTGTTTGAGGTTTCTCCCCCTTTGGATTTGAGTTCCTTGATGTCCTCTTCTCCCCCTTAGGCTTGTTGGCAGGCACAGAAGCTGTAGGAGTGACCTTTGGGGTTGAAGATTCTTCAGGTAGAGGGAGGCCCATATGCTTCATCATTGCAGAAAGCATCTGTTGTTGATTGAGAAGAACCTCAGCATGAGCAATAGCTTGAGTGTTCAACTTTTCATTCAGAAGATTGATAGATTCTTTCAGCTCAGCATTGAAGACTTTTAGGGCAAACACTTCTTTTTCCAATTTCTCCACTGATTCCTTGAGATGTTCAGCTCTGAAAGAGGTGAGTGATTGTTTCTGGAGCATTTCCACTTCATACTTGCTCATGTTGTGCACAGGTACCTCAAAGATGACTTTGTCACCATATTGATTCTGTCACATAACCTTGAGTAGGGCATTGGCATCCTGAGTTTGAGATGATAGAGTGGCCATTTCACTTGTGAGCTTTGTGAGGCTGTCTTTCAAGGAAGGTAGCTCATGGTCCACAGAGGTGCAAGTCTTTTTACATTCCTTTATCTCTCTGAGTGTGGATGCCAGGGGAGGGAATTCAGTTGTGAATTTACTTTTGAGCTCACTCACTTCCTTGGTTGTATCTCTACAGATATTGGCAAGTTCAGTTTTCATTCCTTTTCCAAGATAGTGAATAGCTTTTAGACTTTCCTTGTATGATTCATTCATAGCTTCATAGACATCAATAGGTGAGAGAGTTCGAGCATTTGAGCCAAGAGTAGTTATATATTCTTCTCTCAAGTACTGCAGAGCCTCAGCCAAGGTGCATTCTTTGGTGGTGCTCATCCATGCATCTATATTTCAATCTCTCTCAGCCTTATCTGCTATTTTCTCTTGTTGATTTTCAAAATCTTCTTTGTGATAGAGCAAAATAGCTTCATATTTGGCATTTGGCAGATTTGCTGTGAGGAGATGTTGGGCTATTTTAGAGATCTCATCAAGCTGTTCCACATTTAAGCAATGAAGTGCTTCATCCGTCAATAGTGGTGAAACAGTTGATGATCCTGAGACACTGTCATGTTGCACAGGCCTCAGCCATTGTGACAAGGTGGCCTGAGCCAAGTTAGTGATAGAGCTAGGCAAGCTAGACTCCTTAGTTACAGATGCAACTTCTGCAACCGGATGGAATGATTCTACTACTATTGTCTCCACAGGAGTGGGATGAGTTACAACAGTAGTTGACAAAGGCGCAGAGTCTCTAGTAAAAACTAGTGAATCCTCTGTGTTTGTGATGGTGTCATCAGGATATGCCCTAGCTAGCATTCCCTCACCATCTGAATGTGGTTCCTGGGTGGTGAGCAAAGTGTCATGCACTAAGTCACTTGAGTCCATTGGCTCACCAAGAAAAAAGAATTCTTGATGATCAATGCCTTGCTCCTCAATCAATTGAGTTGCAGGCTCTAAAGAAATTTGAGTGTGAGATTCTGAAAGAAGAGTGTCTTGTAGATTGGATTTTGGCAACCCCCCTGAGAAATAGAGGGAGTTTCAAGTGTGATGTGCTCTCCACTCAGTGTTGTGTCAGCCTTATCACTCCCATGTGCTGACTCTTTACAGATAGGTGCATTGGGGAGGATGCTTGATTATATAGATGCACCGTGTTGAGAGGATACATCTAGTGAACTGTGTGCCCCTGATTTTACAACTTCAGCCATTTGTGTGACTAAAGAGGTGGTTTTAGATTTCTTCTTCTTTGGCCTTATCAAGGGTGACTCAGGTTCCTCACTTTCTACACCTAATTCCACAGCCAATGCTGCTTCAGATAAGATGGTTAAAGGTGCAGAAGCTATCTTCTTTCTCTTCTTTTTACTAACATCACCCTTTTGAGAGGATGATGCAGTTGGCTTAGTGTTTGGTAGAGTGTTTGGTTGAGAGGGTTGGTTAGCAAGCCCTGGGTTAGCATTGTGTTCTACTTGCTTGGGCTGTGCTAACTGAGATTTTGAATCAAATATTGGCATGTTGTGGGGGTAAGTCCTAAATAGACTCTCCATATGGGGAGTTATTTTGAGTCTTACATCCACATCATTCCTAGTCTCCAAGTTACCAAAAATGAGTTTGGTCATTGATCTATGTTAGGAATATGTTGTAGTTGATGATAACTTAACATTCAAGCAAAATTGTATAAGTCAAGTTTTGTAACTGTCAACGGATAAGACCTTATAACTCTATCCGTTGACAGGTAGCTCATCAACGGATGAGGTTTTGTAGCATACTGCAATATCTCTATTTATCAGTTGATAGTGTCTTTATTCAGAGTCATGTTGACCATCAATGGATAGGCAGAATAGGGTAGCCAATTGTAAATAAGCTATGCTATGTAATTCTGTCTAAGTGAAAATGTATCAACGGATGAGAACAGGGCTCTATCAACGGATACAACTCAAATCTACTCGATCAACGGATACAGCTCAAACTACCATCAACGGATAAGTAGACACAACATCAACGGATAATCATTGTCACTTTATCCTATGCCAGGAATTAGCAGTTGATAAGGACAGGTTTGACTGACAGATCACATGGGTTGATAGTAGGTATAAAAAGCAATATGGCAGCCATACTTTGGAAACACAGAAGAAAGAAGCATTCCATTTACACAGTACATACAAGAAAGGTGCAGGGGACATATCTGTTCACAAGGACAACCTTTCGGCTACATGTGGATTTGGAGTGGAGTAGCAAGTCAACTTGAATTAGATTAATATTATCTTATTCCTGTAGCACTTGTAAACTTGGAATATATAACCAAGTGTAGCAACTCTTTAGAATGTAAGAAAACATACACATTTTGCTTAGGGCTTCTTGAAAATCTTTAGAAGCAAAGAGTTGTAAACACAGAAGCTGTGTACACTTGTATCACAGGGTTTTCTTCGAATAAAAGTCTCAGGTGGTACATTTAACCACCTGATTTTTATGTGTTTGTGAACCATTTCTTATTCAGCAATTATTTCCTTATAGATTTCTGTGGTTTTTATCAGAAATTTATAATAATCAAGAATTGTATTCAACCCCCCCCTTCTACAATTATACAAGTGTGTAATCTGGGAATAACAATTGGTATCAGAGCAAGCTTCTAATATATTTGAAGTTTAAAGATCAACACACTTTCAACATGTCTAAGAAGGATTATGGAGTGAAGATACCGGTTCTTGATAGGGAAAATTACTTTCACTGGAAAGTAAAAATGCGTCTACATCTCATGTCTATTGATGTAGGTTTTGTAGATTGCATTGAGAAGGGTCCTCATGTTCCAATGAAGGCTGCTTCAAGAGTTGGTCTTGCTGCAGATGCACCAGACACGTACATCCCAAAACCTGTTTCTGAATGGAGCGCTGAGGATATTGCAGAAGTTCACAAGGACAAAAAGACCATGAATATTCTGTTTAATGGCTTAGAAACAGACATGGTTGACAATGTCATCAACTGTACTACCGCCAAGGAAGTATGGGACATTGTTCAGACCCTTTGTGAAGGTACAGAACAGGTAAGGGAAAACAAGATGCAACTACTGATCCAACAGTATGAGCACTTCCATTTCAAGAATGGAGAGACATTGAATGATACATTTAGTAGATTTCAAAAGCTACTGAATGGCTTGAAACTGTATGGAAGAATCTACCAAGTGAAAGATTCTAATCTCAAATTTCTGAGATCACTGCCCAAAGAGTGGAAGCCTATGACTGTTTCTCTAAGAAACACTCAAGAGTACAAGTCATTTACTCTTGAAAGACTCTATGGAACTTTAAAGACATATGAACTAGAAATGGAGCAGGATGAAGAAATTGAGAAGATCCAAAAGAAAAGTGGGTCAGTTGCACTTGTTGCCAACTTGGAGCAGAAGGAGGAAAAGAGGACTGAAGCTGCTAAATCTACACCAAACAGGGAGGTTTGTGAAGGTAGAACAGAATCAAGCAAAAGCAAGGAAAAGGTGTCTGAAGAAATGAGTGTCCTACAGCAGGATGAATTGGATGAGATAGATGAGCATTTAGCCTTTCTATCTAGGAGATTCTCTAAGCTAAAATTCAGAAGAAACTCTGGGGTGGCCAAGCCATTTAACAAGGATTTTTCTACAAGCAATTATGTGGATAAATCCAAAATTAAATGCTATAATTGTGGTATTGCTGGTCACATGATAAGTGAATGCAGGAAGCCTAGATCTGAGAACAAGGGAAAGTCAACTGAAACTATTGACTACAAGAAGAAATACTTTGATCTTCTCAGACAGAAAGGAAAGGCATTCATGACCCAAGAGTATGACTGGGCTGCTGATGGAAATCATTCTGATGATGATGCTGAGTTTGTCAACCTTGCATTAATGGCTGATTCTGAGCAGGAAGCAAGTTCAGCTAGCAATCAGGTATTTTCTACTAATCTCTCTGAGCTCACCAAAGAGGAATGCAATAGTGTTATAGATGATATGTCTACTGAACTATATCACTTGAGTGTTACTCTTAAATCACTTACTAAAGAGAACAATAGGATTAAAGAAACTAATCAGTTCTTAAGTGATAGAAATGCAGTTCTGGAAGTTCAATTTCTAGAATTTGAGAAAATGAGAGTTGATTGCAATGATGCTAAAAATGAACTTGAAGCTGTGTTAAAAAGAGAATTAATCTTAAGAAACCAGCTTGAAAAAGAACAAGGAATAATTGCTAAATTTCAAAGTTGTAGGAATATTTCTCAAAACATAATAGAAGTCCAGGGAATAGAATCATTTGTAAGGGATACCTGGACTCAGAAGAAAAAGGAGCTAGAACCTTGCCTTGAGGATCTAGAGACTATTTGTGAATCAACGGATAGTGATCATCCGTTGACAGATGAACCATCAACGGATGAGAGGTATCCGTCGACTAACAAAAAGTCTGTTAGTAAGAAGGAACTCAAGAGACTGAACAATCAGTATGGTCCAGTAGCCAAGAACTTTGTTTCTGGTGAAAGTAGCCAAGTCAAATCAAGTGAGAAGGCTAAGGCTGGTGATTTACCCAACAAAAAGGCTGTTGGTAAGTCAGTTAATTAAAAGGTAGAGACTGAGGGTAAAAAGAAAAAGAACAGAAATGGTAAGATAGGCATTAACAAGAAAAACAATTATTCTCCTGACAAGTTTGCTCCTAGGAAAACTTGTGGTAATTGCAATAGTGTCAATCATCTATCTTCTAATTGCAAGTCTGTTAAAAGGACTCCTGTTCATGTACCTCAATCTATGCCAAGTATGCCTGCAATGCCTGGTTTGTATCAGAATGCTAGTTTTTCAAATCCATATGTGAACATGCCATATGTGCCTAATCCTTATTTTCAATCTGTGAATATGCCATAAATGTCATGGAGCATCCCCAGCATGGATAATATGTATGCCAATTTTTCACAAATGCATGCATCAAATATTTATGCAAATGAGCATCTGTCTAAACCTATCACTCAAGCATCTACACCCAAAGTGAAGATTGCCAAGAGTGTAAAACCAAAGGCTAACAAGAAAGGACCCAAGGAAACTTGGGTACCAAAATCAACTTGATTTGTATTTTGGATTGTGTGCAGGGAAATAAGAGGAATCTATGGTACCTAGACAGTGGATGTTCTAGGCATATGACAGGAGATTCAACCCTGCTCACAGAGTTCAAGGAGGAAGCTGGCCCTAGGATTACCTTTGGAGATGACAGCAAAGGTTATACAAAGGGATATGGCTTGATTACAAAGGACAATGTCATCATTGAAGAAGTGGCTTTAGTTGAAGGTTTGAAGCACAATTTGCTGAGTGTCAGTCAGATTTGTGACAAAGACTATGAAGTAAAGTTCACTAAAGAAGCCTGTGTTGTTTCTACCAAGAAAAACAACAATGTGGTTCTGACAGGCTTTAGAAAAGGAAATGTTTACATAGCTGACTTCAACTCAGTATGCTCAGAATCCATTACTTGTCTCTTCAGCAAAGCAAGCAAGGATGAGAGTTGGCTATGGCATAAAAAGCTGTCTCATTTAAATTTTAAAGTAATGAATGATTTGGTAAGAAAGGATCTTGCTAGAGGAATCCCTCAATTGGAGTTCATCAAAGATGGACTGTGTGATGCCTGCCAATTAGGAAAGCAAAAGAAATCATCCTTCAAGAGCAAGACAGAGTCATCTATTGTTAAGCCCTTTCAATTGCTGCATATGGACTTATTTGGTCCAGTAAATGTCATGTCCATCTCAAAGAAGAAATACTGTCTGGTGATTGTGGATGATTTCTCTAAGTTTACATGGACTTTCTTCCTGCACTCCAAAGATTGTGCAAGTGAAATCATCATCAATCATCTCAGACAAGTAAACAATGGTTCTGAAGTAAAAGTACAAAGAATCAGGAGTGACAATGGCACTGAATTCAAAAATTCCACAATGAATATTTTCTGTGAAGAGAATGGAATTGTCCATGAGTTTTCTGCTGCTAGAACACCTCAACAAAATGGGGTTGTTGAAAGGAAAAACAGAACTCTCATTGAAGCAGCTAGAACAATGTTAAGTGAATCAAGATTGCCAACATATTTCTGGGCTGAAGCTGTCAGCACTGCCTGCTTCACTCAGAATATTTCCTTGATCAATCAAGCTAGAGGAATGACTCCCTACCACTTATTCACCAACAAGAAACCAACGTTAGCTTTTCTCCATGTCTTTGGATGTAAGTGTTTTGTGCTAAGGAATCATGGAGATAACTTGGGCAAATTTGAAGCAAAGGCAGATGAAGCTATCTTTGTTGGGTATGCAGCAGGGAAAGCCTATAGAGTCTACAATTTAAGAACCAACATTGTCATGGAATCTGTACATGTTGTGTTTGATGATCAGAAGATTCTAGGTCTGAATGATGAAGGCTTCCATGAAAAGTTGAGATTTGAAAATGAGGTAGAAGGAAGAATGTACATTGATGATGATGAGGAAAATGAAGATCATGACCTTGGAAATTCACCTAGAACTGTTGGTCCAACTAGAAGTGATGCTAACACTGGAATTGAAGCATCCGTTGACAGTCATACTAGATCATCAGATGCATCCGTTGACAGACATTCTCATGTATCCGTCGACAGGCAAAATGGAGCATCCGTTGATAGACAAAATGATGCTTCTGTTGACAGTCAACTTCATAATTCCTCAAGGACAACAAACTCAGGGGGAGTTTCTCAAAGTCAAAACTCAATATCCAATCAACAATATCATACTCACATAGATGAAGCAACCTCATCTAGATCAAACCTTCCACCTTCAAGAAAATGGACCAGAGATCATCCTTTTGAGTTAATCATTGGTGACTCAAACTCAAGAGTCCAAACTAGGAGGGCCACACAAGAAGAATGCCTATACAGTAGTTTCCTGTCTCAAGAGGAACCTAAGAAAGTGGAAGATGCCCTTCTAGATCCAGATTGGGTCTTAGCAATGCAAGAAGAGCTAAACCAATTTGAGAGAAATAAAGTATGGAAGCTTGTGCCCAAACCTGATGATAGAGGTATCATAGGTACCAAATGGGTTCTCAAGAATAAGACTGATGAAAATGGCATAATTGTGAGGAATAAAGCTAGATTAGTGGCAAAGGGCTATTCTCAAGAAGAAGGAATAGATTTTGATGAAACTTTTGCACCAGTGGCAAGACTTGAGGCCATCAGAATTTTCCTAGCCTATGCAGCACATGCCAACTTCAAAGTCTATCAGATGGATGTTAAAAGTGCCTTTCTAAATGGGGAACTGGAAGAAGAGGTATATGTCCATCAACCTCCTGGCTTTGAAGATCCAGAATTTCCAGATTATGTATATCTTCTCTTGAAAGCACTTTATGGTTTGAAGCAAGCACCAAGAGCCTGGTATGACACTTTATCTCAATTTCTTCTGGAGAATCACTTCACTAGAGGTACAGTAGATAAAACTTTATTTCATAGAAATGTCAATGGTTCTTCAATACTTGTTCAAATCTATGTAGATGATATTATTTTTGGGTCTACAGATGAGAAGCTTTGTAAAAGGTTTGCCAAACTTATGCAAAGTAGGTATGAAATGAGCATGATGGGTGAATTAACTTACTTTCTTGGCTTACAAGTAAAGCAAGTTAATGAGGGAATTTTCATAAGTCAAACAAAATATATTTATGATCTCTTAAAGAAATTTGACTTAATGGATTGTGCCTCTGCAAAAACACCTATGGCCACTGCAACTAAGCTTGAGTTGAACACTAAGGAAAAATCTGTGGACATCTCAAGCTATAGAGGCATGGTAGGCTCACTTCTATATCTAACAGCTAGTAGACCTGATATAATGTTTTCCACATGTCTTTGTGCTAGATTTCAAGCTGACCCTAGAGAGTCTCACTTGATTGCTATTAAGAGAATTTTCAGGTATCTCAAGGGAACACCAAACCTTGGCATTTGGTACCCAAGAGATTCTGGCTTTGATCTAATTGGCTATTCAGATGCAGACTATGCAGGTTGCAGAATTGATAGGAAAAGTACTACAGGCTCCTGTCAGTTTCTAGGGAATAGGCTTGTGTCATGGTTCAGTAAGAAACAGAACTCAGTCTCCACTTCTACAGCCGAAGCTGAGTACATTGCAGCTGGAAGTTGTTGTGCACAGATTCTTTGGATGAGGAATCAACTTATTGACTATGGTCTAAAAGTTGAGAAGATTCCAATTTTCTGTGACAACACTAGTGCTATTGCCATCACAGAAAATCCAGTGCAACATTCAAGAACCAAGCATATTGACATCAAATACCACTTCATCAGAGAGCATGTGATGAATGGTACAGTAGAAATGCACTTTGTGCCAAGTGAAATGCAGCTTGCAGATATCTTCACCAAGCCTCTTGATGAATCCTCATTCACAAGATTGGTAGGTGAACTAGGTATGCTTAATTTTTCATAATTCCTAGTGGTATCTAATAATACTGTATTGCAGCTAGAAATGTGTTTTGTTTTTCTTGAGAATTAAAAACTCTCAGAATAACTCTTAGCAGAAATTTTGTCTAAGGCAAAATTTGCTTATCAACGGATATCCTTTTATCCGTTGGTAGTGTAAACACATTACTAGATTTTCGTATGTCAACGGATAACAGGTTGTCCACGTCATCGATGGATAAACTGTTTTCTCAACCGTCCAATCTTTATCCGTTGATATACATATACTTTTTATATAGCCGTTGATAAACGTGTATAATTAGTCACGGCTGTACTTCTTTCCTTTTTATTTATTGTCTGACAGTTACTTTTGACCAATGGGGTAATTACTCTTAATTATTTCATTTTTAATTCTTGGAATATATAAAAGGCTGTTTTGTATTCTCACATTTCACCTTTATTCATTTTCAAGAGTCTCATTAGTTAACTGCATCTTCTTCACTAAATCTCTCTCTGCAACAAAAGCTCAAACACTCCAATGGCGCCTATTGTTAAGATGATGTCTTCCACCGGGTTTACCTATGAGAAGAACAATTTCGCGGCCTTTGTTGATACTGTGAACGCTCCAGAAGCATATCACACCATGATGAATTTCGTGAAGAAATGCAAACTGTCACATGCTATGACTGCCACCACTCCTCTGATCCATGAGGTTATCGAAGAGATGTGGGCATCTGCTGAGTACAATGGCACAGACGGTACACTTGCTTTTTCTTTAAAGGGTAAAAATTATGTAGTTAATTCTGATGTGTTAACTGCTTGTTTAAAATTGCCTGAGAATAACTGTCTGAAGGAACCCAGTAATGCTGAAATTGTTACCATGCTTAATTCCATAAATTATACCCTTAGTACTGAGAACTTAGGGAAAATTGTTAGGAAAGGTATGGTTAAGGAATGGAGTTATCTTTGTGATGCATTCATTAAAACTTTTTCTGGCAAGATTAGTAACTTTGATGCTGTTACCAACTCCATGCTAATTATGCTTTGTATGCTTTTAACTGATAAATTTTATAATTTTGGCACATTAGTCATGTATGAGATAGCAGTTAAATTAGGTAAAAAGGAAACTAGGGGCAAGAATGTTTATTTTGCTAGATTTTTAATGCTCCTAGCACTGCATGTATCTGAGAATGAGCTATCCATTGCTAACCCGGATAGCAAGTTCAATTGTTTTGTTCAGGAGAAGAGAGTCTTAAGTGATTTGATTCGAATGAACCTAAATGCAGAAGTACAATTGGTATATCTACCAATTGTTCAGGTAACTGTTTCCAACCCTGAACTTCCTATCTCCAACCCCCAAATTTCTTTGCCTTCTAGTGTCACAATGGAGTCTGTGACTGTGACCAAACAGGCTCCTACCAAAGTGACCAAATCCAAAGTTCCTAAACCACAATCTAAAAGACAAACCTCAGGTGTCTCTCAAAAGGCATCTGTTGCAAAAACTACCAAAGCTCTTGAGGGGAGTGTGAAGGTGGTAGTGAGTGGTGAGGGACAGGGTGAACATCAAAGAAGCCCTAAGGATAAGGAAGGTAAGGCAAGTGCACACAACATTTCAGTCTCTCAAAAGACTGTTAATGAACCTACAAGCCAATTTCTAGCTACATCCTCTCAACAGGGTGTGACTACTAATTTGAGTTCCATTTCAGGAACACAGCACAAAAGGGCAAGGGACACAGATAGCTCTCCCTCAAAAACCTATGGTAGAAGGGTAAAATCCAAAACCATTGGGGAATCACAGGGTGCACACACTGTACAGCAAACTGTACCTTCTCAAATTCAGTTTGATGTGACTTCAATAAATGTGGAGTCACAGCCCCTTGATCTTAACCTTCAAATCGATACACATTTTGATCCACCATCACCAACTCCATCTCTGGATGTGGATATGATCTCTACATCAATTCCTGATTCTCCATCTTTAAAATTCATGGAGAAGCCCCACTCAACAATTGGTGGTCATCCTCTTTTAGATGATTTGTTGGGCCATCAATCTTCCATTCCTGAATTCACAACACTATCTGTGGCCTCTTCCTTAAAATCAATCACCACAGATTCCGTGTTGGTTTTCACTTCAACGGATACTCGTTTACCTTCATCAACGGATATCCTTCATCCGTTGATAAGTGTTTCTTCATCAACGGATATGTCTTCAACTAACTATCCGTTGACAGCAATAACTACTACATCAACGGATATTCCTTATCCGTTGACAACTCTCTCTACCACTGCAAAATGTGACATTCCTATGTCAACCGTGGAGGAGTTTGTAGTAATTGAAACACTTTTAGGAATGAGGGAAGGGAGTGAGAGGCTGCCTTGTGAGCAGGCAAAAGGAGAGAAAATCAATGAGAGGCTGACCATTTCTTCCGGTCAGGCAAAAGGAGAGCTAGAGAGTTCCACCTTAGTAGGTGAAGGTGAGGGTGTGAGAGGTGTGAGCCAGGGGGAGCCCCTGATGCAAGAAAAGAGAGATGAGAGGAGAGAAGGGACTACAGGAGAAATAAGGCAGGAAGAATCAGTCATTGCAAGTGAGTTAATGGAGGTTAATGAAGCTTCCAAAGAGATGGAATTTAGACAGGAATATCAGTCAGTTATTGACTCCATCTCTTTGGATCCTGAAACCTTTACTCATCCTGTTTTTGCCTATCAAGTCATGGCACAGCAGGGCAATGTGGAGGCAGAGGAGGCAATGCACCTAGTGCACACCTCAGAATCTCTTCAAAGAGCAAAAGAAGCTTTACAAACCCTGTCTCCAAATGCTGGAAGTGAAGAGTTTGGCAGTTATGACAGTCACAGTTCAGATGGTGAAGACATAAATGAAGATGAAACTCCAGGATGGATGTTTTCCAATGCCACTGAACTTGGGCATCTCAATGTGGAAATCATGAAGCAATACCAATCTGCTAAGGCTGAGCACCAAACTGCAGAACCACAGAGAAAGACTGTTCTTGAGCAAGTAATGGCCTCCCTGAAATTACAAAAGATGCAATCTGTTATTCAAAGAACACAGCAAGAGGAGGTCCAGTCTGCAATTAGAGAAATGAAAATAGCACTAGATGCCAGGATTGAGGCACTAGCTCCTACTACCACTCAGAAGGTGCTTTCTAGCAAACTTCTCAAAGAAGATAGCCTGGCTAAGTCTGTTCAGCTTCTTTCCTCAAGGGTGGATAGTATGGAATCTCAATTGCACACCATCATTGCCAATCAAACAAAACAAACTCAACTACTGGAAATGCTACTTGCAGCTTCAACCCCAACCCTTGATGCTAACAAAAAGGGGGAGAAAATGGGAACAAGCACAGAAGAGGCTGCAACATCTACTGGCCAATTTCAAGCTACCAGTAGTGAGATAGCACATATTGAGGGGGAGCAACAGCCAATTGTAGTGGTCAATCCAACAGAGTTTGAGATAAAGGCTTCCCCTGTGAAGAAACAAGTGGCTTTGCCTGAGATTCAAAGATTAGAAGACATCTCAGATGGTGAAAGGCAAGCCAGGATAGAAGCTTTGGAAAAGATAAACAAGGAGGCTAATGACAGAATTCTAAGGACAGAGAGGATGATCAATGAATCAATTGCATCAACTTTGTTCCTTAATGCTCAATCTTCTGCTCCAACAATATCAACCACAATCATGAAGGTGCTCACTCCAAGGGTTGTGGCTCCTACATTCTATGATGCTGAGCCATCATTTGTCAAAGAATTTGAACCAGCTATCAAAACCAGAGCCTACTCACCACCAAAGGAAAATGGGAAGAACAAGCTTCAATTGGACTACCCATTTCCCAAGAATGATGAAGTAAAGCTAATGGGAAAAACAATTATGGAGTTCAAAGTTCAGACAAATAAGAGTGTAAGAGATTGGATGGCTGTAATCATGAGGAATGGAAAAGTATTAAATATATCCAACAGTCATCCTAGATTTGTGGAAGCTAAAAGAGAAGAAGTCTCCAGAATCCAAAGGGAAGCCCATCCAAGTACAGAAAATCAACATGAAAACTCAGAAGAGAAGCAAGCCAGGCTAGCTCAAGAGTTAATGGATGAGGTAGAGGTTGAAATGAAGGAACCTGAGGAAGTTCCCAAAATCAAACCTAGAAGAAGGAAAGCTAAAACCAAGAGGGTTCTTTCTCCAGAACCCTCTCCAGAAAAAGAAACAATTGGTTCACCAGTACCTATGTCTGCACTAGTAATCGACCCAACTGTGAACTTTCATGGTGACCCCATAAGGCCTAAAGAGGAACCAGTGAATTTTGATTCAATTGAAGTTCCTTCATTCTTGCTAAATCCAAAGCAGAAGAAAAGGGCTCCAAAGAAGCAACTTTCAAAGGGACCAGTTCAAGTTGCTAGGGTACCTGCCATTGTCAAACAACCAATCTTGGAAAACAAAGAAGACTTTATCTATCAGGCAGAAATTGAAGAATACTCTGACATGAATCTATTTTTGGATGAATTGTCAGAAGTAAGAGGAATTGACAAGTACAAGAATCAGCCTGAGAGATTAGTGTTTGTCTACAAGGGAGGAAGTCAGAGGACATGGCCACTAAAGAAGGTTCTTGGAGAAAATTATCATACATTGACCAGAGTGTTCTCAGCTTTCAAGAGACACACAGGGTTCTCTGAGATAGCCAGAAGGGAGATAATTAGCAGAATAGAAGAAATAAGGAGAGAATGGAACTCACCCTCAAGTCTACCAAAGAAAATGAAGATCCCTTATAATGGACAGAAAATCCACATTCAACCCTTTTGGATGATGGAGTTCAGGGATAATGAGGGCACTAGGAGATTCTTCAGGTTAGAAGACCAACTGTCAAAGGCTAGTTCTGACTACCTGAGATGGTTACAACTAAAGCTAAATCCAAAGGTTGTTGAAGAAGATACCTTCTATAGGCAACTTCAAGTGCAAATTGAGTCCAACTCTACCAAGGAAGGAAAGTCAAGGGTGCAGCCAACCAGAGAGAGGAAACCTCATTAATCTGCTCAATCTAAAGGAGCACATCTCTGATAAGTTTCTTAAAGCTTTCTGTTTTTAATTTTTGTAGCTTAATACAATGTTTGCATACTGAAGTGTGTATATATCGTTAGGAATGTTTTGTTATCATCAAGGTTATGAATTTATGCTTTATAGCCATCAAGTATAAATTGGGGGAGATTGTTAGGAATATGTTGTAGTTGATGATAACTTAACATTCAAGCAAAATTGTATAAGTCAAGTTTTGTAACTGTCAACGGATAAGACCTTATAACTCTATCCGTTGACAGGTAGCTCATCAACGGATGAGGTTTTGTAGCATACTGCAATATCTCTATTTATCAGTTGATAGTGTCTTTATTCAGAGTCATGTTGACCATCAATGGATAGGCAGAATAGGGTAGCCAATTGTAAATAAGCTATGCTATGTAATTCTGTCTAAGTGAAAATGTATCAACGGATGAGAACAGGGCTCTATCAACGGATACAACTCAAATCTACTCGATCAACGGATACAGCTCAAACTACCATCAACGGATAAGTAGACACAACATCAACGGATAATCATTGTCACTTTATCCTATGCCAGGAATTAGCAGTTGATAAGGACAGGTTTGACTGACAGATCACATGGGTTGATAGTAGGTATAAAAAGCAATATGGCAGCCATACTTTGGAAACACAGAAGAAAGAAGCATTCCATTTACACAGTACATACAAGAAAGGTGCAGGGGACATATCTGTTCACAAGGACAACCTTTCGGCTACATGTGGATTTGGAGTGGAGTAGCAAGTCAACTTGAATTAGATTAATATTATCTTATTCCTGTAGCACTTGTAAACTTGGAATATATAACCAAGTGTAGCAACTCTTTAGAATGTAAGAAAACATACACATTTTGCTTAGGGCTTCTTGAAAATCTTTAGAAGCAAAGAGTTGTAAACACAGAAGCTGTGTACACTTGTATCACAGGGTTTTCTTCGAATAAAAGTCTCAGGTGGTACATTTAACCACCTGATTTTTATGTGTTTGTGAACCATTTCTTATTCAGCAATTATTTCCTTATAGATTTCTGTGGTTTTTATCAGAAATTTATAATAATCAAGAATTGTATTCAACCCCCCCCCCTTCTACAATTATACAAGTGTGTAATCTGGGAATAACAATCTAGGGTAGCCTATTCTAGTCTTATCTATTCCAGGCAATTCAATCAATTTATTATCTACAAAATTGAGTGCAGATTGAATAAAACGAGGAAAGAAAATTTCAGTACCTCTCTTGGATGTGTTCTTATCAAGTCTCCCATATAATTCCTATAGAATGATCTGTCCAACATCTATCTTTCTCCCATAGGCCAAGGCATAGCTAATTTGCTGCGTATGTGCACTGATTTGGTCAAAACTAGACTACCTGGCAGTGAAGACTTGAAGGAGAGTTGCAAACACATAGCTCCACTCTTTTCTCAGATTCTTTCTGTTCAACTTTCCAAGATTGATCACATCTGAGTAGTTGATAAATTCAAAGAATTCTTCTAACTCTGCATTTGTGGCCAATATGTCATACGCCTCTTATTGTAAATCTAGTGTTTATTCATGTCAGATGTAGAGATAGTGATATCCTTTCCTTGAATTCTGCAATAGAGTACATATGAGGTTATAGCATTCTCAAGAGCAATGACTTCCACGGTGACAGTCCTCCAAAACTGTTCTAGTAGGTCCAGATACAGAGTTGGGTTGACTGAGAGTGCATCCTTAATATATGATTCGGACGTCCATCGAACAAAGCACTTGAAGTTCGCATTTGGTGCTTTCACATCGTTTGTTATAGCAATGAAATTTGTTTGAGTGGGTATGGTGAGTTGAGTGTTTGCCATTTGTATAGAGAGAGAAGAAGAATGAAGATTGAAAAAGAAATTAAGTTTTTATAGTTAGGGTTTTCAGAGGTTTTGGGAGTTTAGATGCTTGAGAAATCGAATGAAATGAATCGAATAGATGTAGAATTGTATAAGTATGAAGTACTTGAATTGTCAATTAGATATATGTTTTGTATCGACAAGTCAAGCATTTGAGAAGTAGAAAACAACTATTCGAGAAGTCAAGAAAGGCTTAATCGATATCTCAAGCAGGTTGAAAACTCATAGCTGGCATTTATCTAACTTAGAATAAATTCTAAATTAGGTAAAATATGTTTTTATGAGTGATTTAAAAATTCTGAATAAAAATCCAAAAACAGTTAAGATTCAGCGAAAATTCAGCCTTTTCAAATGATTCGAGAACTCAGTCATTAGAGAACTAAAATACTCTATTCAAGAACTCAAGCATTTCTCTGTTCGATTTCTCTAAAGACTCTATTCGAGAACTCAAGAGTGTCATGAATAGACTTGTTAGAGAAGTCGAGCATTAAAATAAATGAATCATTCGAGAAGTCTGACTTATCGAAATGTTCTTTTCACTCATAAAAATTCCATTTTCACTATCTTTTAAAATTCACCAGACATATTCTATAAAGAATATTCTAACAAATTAAATAGTGATATTCTCAAAATTTCATAGAAATTTCAAGTTGACAGGATATGATTTTCCAACATATGCAACAGATTTGAAATATTTATAAATCATATTTCAGCCAACACTTACTCCAAAAATATTGAGAATTTAGATAAAGTAAGTGTTTACTGCTGCAACAATCTAGATGATATATTCACTTAGCCAGAATCTGAAAAATTCAGCATTCCAATCTCACTAACCAACCTTGTGAAGGTGGCTTCATCTAATGTCTTAGTGAATATGTCAGTTAGTTGTTTATCTGTAGATACATAATGCAACTCAATGGTTCCATTAGTTGCATGTTCTCTAATGAAATGATATCTGATGTCAATGTGCTTTGTTCTAGAATGATTGACAGGATTGGCAACTATAGAGATTGCACTTGTGTTGTCACACATGATTGGAATTCTTTTCAACACAAGTCCATAATCTCTAAGTTGATTTCTAATCTAAATCACTTGAGCACAGCAACTTCCAGCAGCTATGTATTCAGCCTCAGCTGTAGAAGTTGACACAGATTGCTGTTTCTTGCTATACCAAGAGACTAACCTTTGTCCAAGAAACTGGCAGCTACCTGAGGTGCTTTTCCTATCCACTCTGCATCCAGCATAATCAGCATCAGAATAACCATTCAGATTGAACCCTGTGTCCTTAGGATACCATAAACCCAAGTTTGGAGTGCCCTTCAGATATCTAAAGATCCTTTTTTATAGCAATCAAATGTGATTCTTTTGGATTTGATTGAAACCTTGCACACAGGCATGTAGCAAACATGATGTCTGGCCTACTTGTAGTGAGGTATAGTAGAGAACCAACCATGCCTCTGTAGACTGAGATATCTACTTTCTTGCCTTTAGCATCTTCATCCAATTTAGTGGCCATGGGTGTCTTTGCAGGTGAGCAGTCTTCTAAGTCAAACTTCTTCAATAAATCCTTGATGTACTTGGTTTGACTGATAAAGATACCATCCTTCCTTTGACTGACTTGTAACCCAAGAAAGAATGTCAACTCTCCCATCATACTCATCTCATATCTGCTCTGCATGAGTTTAGAGAATTTCTCACACAGCTTCTCATTTGTAGAGCCAAATATGATATCATCCACATAAATCTAAACTAGGATAATATCATTACCATGCTTATTGTAAAACAGTGTTTTGTCCAATGTGCCTCTAGTGAATTGATTTTCAAGGAGAAATTGTGATAAAGTATCATACCATGCCCTTGGAGCCTGCTTAAGTCCATACAATGCCTTAAGCAATCTATAGACAAATTCTGGAAAATGTGGATCCTCAAAGCCAGGTGGTTGTTGCACATAAACTTCTTCTTCCAACTCTCCATTCAGAAATGCACTCTTGACATCCGTTTGATAAACTTTAAAGTTTGAATGAGCAGCAAATGCCAAGAATATTCTGATGGCTTCCAATCTAGCAACATGGGCAAATGTCTCATCATAATCAATGCCTTCCTGTTGAGAGTATCCTTTTGCTTTGTTTCTTACTATTACACCATCTTCATCCATCTTATTCTTCAGAACCCATTTTGTTCCAACAATGGTTCTATTCTTTGGTGCAGGCACAAGTTCCCATACTTTGTTTCTTTTAAATTGATTCAGCTCCTTTTGCATGGCAATAATCCAATCTGGATCTAACAGTGCATCATCAAGTTTCTTAGGCTCAATCTGAGATAGAAAACAGCCATAGAGGCACTCATTTTGAGTTACTCTCCTAGTCCTTACTCCTGCATTTGGATCTCCAATAATTTGCTCTGCAGTGTGTGATCTATCCCATTTCCTTGAGTGCTCAGTCTGATTTCTCATTCTTGATGTTGCTTCATCATCCAAGTCATGATCATTCTCATTTCCTCCCCCTGTGAGGTTGACACTATTCACAGGTGTGTCTTGGATGCTTGTTTCTCCACTATTGATTGGCACAAATTCTTCTCTTGTATCATCATTCACTTGAGTTTGTTGAACTTGAGTTTCAACTCCAGTTTCAATCTCTTCATCAGAATCATCTAGATTATCAAACTTTAATGGATCTTTATCTTCATCATTGGCTTCTTCTAATCCAGGTAGTTTGCTATCATCAAATGTCACATCTGTGCTTTCCATAATTTTCTTTTGACTGATGACATAAACTTTGTATGCAATTCTTTCCATAGAATAGCCAAGAAAAATTCCTTCAAATGCCTTTGCATCAAACTTTCCAACATATTCTGAATTATCTTTTAATACAAAGCATTTTCTTCCAAAAGTATGCACATACTTTAGAGTAGGCTTCTTTCCAGTCATCAAATTGTAAGGTGTCTTTCCAGTGTTTTTGTTGATGAGGGTTCTGTTCTGGATATAGCATGCAGTGCTCACAGCCTCAGCCCAAAAACATGTAGGCATCTTTAGCATTAAGCAACATTGTTCTAGCAGCCTCAATTAGAGTTCTATTCTTTCTCTCAACAACTCCATTTTGTTGTGGAGTCCTTGGAGCTGAGAATTGCTGAGAAATTCCATTCTCTTTACAGAATGCTTTAAGTATGGCATTTCTGAACTCTGTTCCATTATCACTTCTCAATGCAATCACACTAGCATTATTGGCCTTTGCTTCCTTGTCAACTTTCTTTATGTGCTCAATGATTACTTGTGGAGCCTCATCTTTTGATGCCAGAAATTCCACCCATGTATACCTTGTAAAGTCATCAACCATCACCAAGGCATACTTCTTTCTTCCTAGTGACATAATATTGACAGGCCCAAACAAATCCATATGAATGAGTTGCAGGGGCTTGGTTATTGATGTCACTGTCTTTGACTTGTGGCCTGATCTTTTCATCTTCCCTCTTTGACAAGCCTCACACACTCCTTCTTGACAGAATTCAAGTGTGGGCATGCCTCTCACTAACTCTCTTTTGACTAGAGAATTAATGGCTTTGAAGTTCAAGTGTGATAACCTCTTGTGCCACAGCCAACAATCTTCATTTGATGCTTTTGAGTAGAAGCAACAAATTTTGTCCTTGTTTGCAGAATCCATATTGGCTACAAACAGGCTTCCTTTCCTTACTCCAAATAGAGCAAAATCACCAGTCTTCTTGTGGGTGATAAAACATTCATCTTTGTCAAAGTCCACTTTGAATCCTCTATCAGTAAACTGACCAACACTTAGCAGATTATGCTTGAGTCCCTTGACTAGTGCTACATCTTCAATGATAACATTACCAACTTTCAACTTGCCATATCCCAATGTGTTACCCATGCTGTCATCTCCAAAAGCAACCATTGGGCCAGCCTTCTCCTCATATTGTGATAGCAGGGCCATATCACCAGTCATGTGATTTGAGCATCCACTGTCCAAAATCCACATGACCTTCTTTTCACTTTCTTTGCCCTGCAAACACAAAGGTATTACTTCTCCTTTGGTACCCAAACAAGTTTGGGTTCATGTGACTTAGAAACAGTTTTATCATAAACAACATGCTTATCAACTTTCTTGGTGTTAGTCTTCTTGTCACTGTTAGAAGTCATAGAACCCGAGGTTTCAAACTTAGGTGACAGAGGTACCTTCCTAACTCTAGGAGGACTTGAAGACTTTGACCTTGTGTAGTGTGTGTGAGCATTGTGACTGATACAACCATCAATGAATTGCCTTCTCAAATTGAAACAACTAGTCATAACATTCATATTGCATGGCATACAGTCAAATTTATCATAAAATGGAGCATCTCTATGTATTAAAGACACAGAACAATCATAGAAAGGTTTGGCACACTACCAACAGGTTTCTTGCATGTATGAGTTAAATGATTGGTACTGAAACAATTTTGCCAAGTTTTCCTAGGGGCATTAGGCATATAAGCATAGTTGTTATCTTTGTTAATCCCTAGCTTGCCATTTCTGTTCTGTTTCTTCTTAGCCACTTTCTTCTCAGATTCATTCTTCCCAGCTGATACAAACTTAACAAACTTCTTAGGTCTAGACCTATCACCTACTGGCTCCTTGGCTTTTGGCTTGACACTCTCACTCTTAGAGGATGCTTGTTGTTCACTGGATTGTGCCTCATCCTCATCATTCAACATTTGCTTGATGAGTAAGGCATCCTCATCAATTTCAAATGTTGATTCTTTAAAAATTAGAGTCTCAGCCTTTTTCAAAATGTGAGGCACTTCCTCCTAAACAACTATGTCATCTTCAATGACAGCATAGCCTTTCCTCTATTTAAGAGTGCCATAGTCAAGTTCAATTGCAGCCTTGGGTTTAGCTTGAATTTTCTCGTGATAGGATTGTAGTATACCAGATGAGTTCTTAAAGGTTTTCAGTTTGAAATCATTTTCAACTAGTTCATCCCTAAGAGCCTTTTCCATTTGACTAGCACATAGAACCTTATTCTGCAGATATTCATCTTCTTTCTTAAGGTTTTTTACTTGCATAGCAATTAGCTCAAGTTCCTCATTCTTTTTGATTAATATTTCATTTCTAGTAGATAATTTAGCAATTTCCTCATTAGCAGCAGTCATACTAGTATGAATATTAAACATTTCAACAGATAGTTGTTCAATCATGCATTTGTACTCAGAAACAGACATGTCTATGGTAGTGAGAGATGGTACCTGAGAGTCTGATGAAGATGTGTCATCCTTGGAATTGGCCATCAAGGCATAGTTGCAAAATTCTTGCTCTTCTCCATCACTATCAGAATCATCCCAACACTTCCCTTCAGCTATGTAGGCCTTACCTTGTGTCTGCTTTTTCAGAAGGGCCTCATACTTAGCTTCAAGCTCTAGAAACTCTTTATCCTTCTTTTTAAGCTTCTTGCATTCACTGGCAAAATGCCCTAGGTCATTGCATCTATAACACCTTACAGATGACCTATCCACATGGCTGGATTTAAATTTATTCTTGTTTGCTTTCACATGTGCCTTGCTCTTGTTGAATGAATGGTTTTGGGTTTTAGGTTTGAAGGGTTGGTTCCTCTTGAATCTGATGTTTAGAAATTTTATGGCCATGAAAGCATATGAAGTGTTTTCCATTCCATCTAGTTCTTCAAGAGTATAGAACTCTTGTTCCTCCTTCTCCTCAACAGGTTCACTTACCTCAGCTTCAGTTTCTTCATCATCTACTATCTCCTCTATTCTTAGCTAACTTGTAGATGCTTCTAGGTCTTGAATAGATTTGTTGACAATCAAGGCACATGATGTGTTTATCATTCTGCCTTGGTTGGCTTGGATAGCTCTTTTCTGAAGCAACTCAAGCTCATGAGTTTTTAAAACCCCATAGAGCACATCATATGTGATTTTTTTCAAATCTCTTTTCCTTAGAGAAATGACCCTCTGCTCTAGGTGGTTTGGTGAAGACAGTAGAAACTTCATGTTCAACTCCTTGGTGCTGTAAACCTTGCCATTCATCTGCAACTCAGTAACTAGCTTGTGAAATCTCTCAAACATTTCAGTGATGCTTTCCTTGGGCTGTGCCATGAAAGCTTCATACTGTGTGACCAGTATCTGTTTCTTGTTTTCCTTGACCTCATCAGTCCCTTCACATAACACCTCAATGTGATCCCACATTTCTTTGGCAGATGTACACGATGCAATGTTTGCAAACATTGACATATCCATGGAATCAATAATTAGCAACATGAGGTGACTGTCAAGAGCAACCATCTCCTTTTCTGATTCTATCCATTTGGATGGTTCCTTGGCCACATAAGATCTTGGAATGGTTGTGGTTCCAACAATCTTTTCAGGTATTTCTTGTTGTGGAACAAAGGGACCATTCTTGAGAATCTCAGGATACAAAGGATGAGAGGCTTTGATGAACAACATCATTTTTATCTTCCAGAGGTTGTAATTTTCTTTGTCAAACTTAGGGACTTTCACCGTTCCTGTGGTCTTTGGTGTATTCGAACTCATGATCATTTTTCTGTTTTTGAATAAACAGCCCTCTCTGATACCACTTGTTGAGTATTGAATATAGCAAAAGAATACAGAGGGGGGGTGAATGGATTCTTGAACTTTTCTTGTTCTTGAATCTATGTAGCAAGATAAGTGTTTGTGTGTGCAAATATGTAGGTGCGGATAAAGAACAACACAAGACACAATATCAATTTAATCTAATATATTATTAGATAAAGGTTGCTACAATCTGTGAATACAAATGGTAGTATTCTCAGCTTCGTTTTTCTCAGAGAGATATATCTTACAGTGTATGAAAAACCTTATTTAACTAAAGAAGTGAGATTGTATTCTTATAGAACATGAATACAACTCAGTTACTACAAATAAGGTTACAAGATAAATTACTTTCTTGTATGTCTATCCTTTTTGAGTAAGCATCCAAACGGCTACAGATTTGACTTTGCAAAGTTCTGTTCAGATCCACTTCTTTAGCTCTTTGTCTCTTCTATATCTCTCCAAGCTTCCTTGTAGGCTTTCCAGAGCACGTTACAGATTGTGGTCAATAAAGTGCATTGGCTTGTTGCAGGTTTTTGACTTGTACAATTTCTTCAGTATTTTGTCTCCAAGAATGTATTCGAGAAGTGGCTAAGTGATTGATTCGAGAACTAGGATTAGATAACTCTGAGTTCTCGAATACTGTATGATTGACATATCGAATCACTTCTCGAATAACACTTTTCACCAGGGTTCCTTGAGTTGTCGAATAGAACACTTGACTTGTCAAATCCCTGAGATATCGAATAGCTTTTCTAAGTCCTTGAGATATCGAATGGAACTTTGACTTGTTGACTCTTTGAGAACTCGAATACCACTTTGACTTGTTGACTTCTTGAGTTCTCGAATAGAGTATTTAGACATGTCGAATCTCTGAGATATCGAATGAGATATCGAACAGTTCATTCAGAGATATCGAACAGTGTCTTCTTAGATATCGAATCTCTGACTTCTCGAACACTAGACTTTTCGAATAGACAAAAGTACTTCTCGAATTGGTACTTAGGCAAATTCTTCATTTCTTCAAATCCCAACTGTGATTATTTGATAGTCTTTATCTTCTTGCTTGAGGCATGAACCTTGGAACTTCTTTCAAGCATTATTCTTGACTTTATAAGTACAATTACACAACTAGGATTTGATGCCTATTACAAGTACAGAATAAATAGAAACTCTACAACTAGAGGTTCCCTCAGTTAAGAGGTCATGTAAGTAATGCAAAACATTACAAACAATTAGGTTTGTTATTAGATGTAAACATGCATGCCTCTGTGACTAACAGATGTGTGTATTGTATGAACAGTTGTTTATTAGTTTTCCGGCGAAAATCGCCAAAATCGCCAGAGCTGTTCAATTTCTCAGCGAGAACGACGATGACGTCATCACGCATCTCACATATGCGTGACACCGGATACGCCTTTACATGATGCGTATCCTACCTTGGCTGCGCGCACGGGGGCGGCGTGAACAGAACATGCGCCTGTGTAGTAGGCGTATTAGAGGAAGATGCACCTGTGTGGTAGGCGTATTGACGGATACGCTGGACGAAGTAACGTATCTAGTAGGCATTTTGGGCGGCTCCTTGCAAATTGGGCATTTTGGTGAGAGAAAGTGAAAATTTTGGTATTTAGGGCACTCACCCCAAATTTATTACTCCCTCTGTCCCTCATGGTTCTTTACATGAGGATGGACACGGAGACCAAGGAAATGTGTAAAAAATGAATAAAGTTAGATGAAAAGTGGGTAATTAATATTTAATAATAGATTTGAGATAGTGGAGGAAAGTAGTGGGTGTAATAGTGTTTTTTATTATTAAATATATGAGATAGTGGGTGTAATAGTGGAAGAAACTTACTATTTTTGTAACTGTAAAGAAATGAGAGGGACACCCCAAAATAGTAACTGTAAAGTAATGAGAGGGACACCCCAAAATAGTAACTGTAAAGAAATGAGAGGGACAGAGGGAGTAACTTTTATTATTTATTATATATTATATAAAATATAAATTATTATATGTATATATTGTGGTTTGTGCTTCGAATTTTGCGAGTTTTAAACATATAAAATCGCAACCAAACCATAAATAAATGATAATTAAATTTTATATTCGCAACCAATACACAGTTCACGATTATCCGCAAAAATGCGATTCTATTACAAATGGTGCAAAGCAATTAAACGGATCTTCTGTATATACCTCTAAATTTATGTACTTTTTCCACGTTTGGTGCATTGCAGAGTGTTAAGGTAGTACTCCCTCTGTTTCTTTATATGTTTCCTCTTTGGACTTTGGACACTGTTCATTGTAAGTGGTTGACTAATAATTTACGCATAATTTATAAGACAAAATATAGTCATGAGTGATCTTGTTGGATTCGTATTTATGAATACTTTAATACAGTGAAGTTTTTATATTTAGTACTAATACGAAATTCAAGATATTAACGATCAAAAGTGTGCGTTGGCAAACGTGTTTTTAAAAAGAGGAAACTTATTATGAAACGGAGGGAGTAGTAGTTAATAAAGCTGGTAGAGGAGGAAACTGATATATACTTGCTGGCTGTTGCACACAGACAAGAAACATAACCTTTTTATTTTTGTAAGTTCAATTATAGAATTTCTAATACTCTATTTCCGTTGAAACTCGAACGTTACTAAACTAAAGTCTTGAAGTCTTGCAGAAAACACGGGTTCTTTCTCAAATTCATTTGCGATGTTTTGAACCAGAAATTAAGAAGTACCAAGGTTGCAGCTTTTTTGAATCATTGAACACAAATAGAATAGCTATTGAACATACGCAATGATTATTCGTTCGATAAATAAAAACACAATTTCATTTTACCCACTCATTTCATTTTCTCTGCAAATTTCATCATAAAACATTTGCATTTTCATAGCCAAAGAAAAAAAAACATTTGCGTTCTCGAATTTTTTTTCACTCTCGATCTTCTCCCTTAATTACTTAACTGTCCGCTGTCAATATTTAATCTTGGAATATATATAAATTTCATCTTTTGCCTTTTCCATATACATAAAGGTAGAGGAGCAGGCGAGCCCATGTCAGATATTGAAAAGAGGAAACGGGTGACGAAACGGAGATTTGTCTTGACTCTTGGAACTGCTGTGTATGTGTGTGAGATCGATGGAGAGAGAGTCACCACCTACACTACAGGGGCGGGCGGGGTGTGGGTCCAATTTATCTTCGCTTCACGACGCATTGCTGGGCTGCTTGTGAGCTGCATGGACAGTTACATCAGGTCCCCAGCTCCATCCGTTCAAAACTTCTATTTTCTCTTCAACTTTCTTTACTTGATAACATATATTCCAATTTCAGGAATTTTCATATACTACAAATATACACCTACCTCGCTATAGAGATGGATGTGTATTATTAATATGGGTCCTGTTAACAACAGCCCCTATGTTTAAGGACTAATTTTTGCCATGTATTTTTATTGGATGATTTATGGCATATACTTTTTTGCAAGTGGGACACAACCTTGATCCAATTAAAAACTACCACATAACACCTTAACCATAGCCCTAAGGGTTGTGGTTAACATTTTCCTATTAATATATATTAGCTTATAACCCGTGCAAAGCACGGTGCTTTTAAATTTTTGTGATTTGTTTATAATGTAATATAATATTGTAAATATTAATTTTAATTTGTTATAGTGTAATTTGTTATTTGTTTAATATGTTTTTTAAAATTAAAAAATAGGGTTGAACCAAACTACCAATTATTCCCTAGTTTAATACTACTATTATAAGCGAAATATAATATATTTGGTTATCGATTTGGTAATCTTTTGTTGGTCACTCATTTTGGTCGCTCTTTGATTTGCTTAAATCTCTATTATTAATAATAAAAAAAATGTAAAAAAATACACAAAACACTCTCCTGTTAATAAAATAAAATAAAAACACACACACGCCACTTCTCTCGATCAAAACTCTCAGCTAAATCTTTGCTTACCCGGGAATGTTTTTAGGTAGATAAAATATTAATTAAATTCATTTTTAATTGAACTAAAATTATGGCTAAAAAATAGGGTTGAACCAAACTACCAAATTACCAAACTATCAATTATCCCATAGTTTACTTATTATAGTATAGTATAGATAGTATAGATGCACACATGTAATATTAGGCAATTAAGTAGTTAGAATGTTCCACGTAAAACATATTTTTACGCAAAAATATCGAAAATATTAGTTTTACATATTTTAATGCTAAATAATTTTTTTTATAATATAAATTATTCTCAGCTGAATCACTTGTAAATATAAAGATATATATAATTAAGTACTAGCAACAAATAATTGAAGAAAAAATGGAACAACAACTGCCTACACCTTTTATACAATAGTATAATTAAAATGACTCCATTGCTTAACATAAAGGACTATAAGCAAATCAATATTTGTATGTATAATTATCTATTTATATATGGCCAAGTGGATGGGCTGTTTTCTTCCCTTCACTTCTTCCAACTCTTCTTCAATATCTCTCCAGATTTTAGCTGTTTCATTACATACACTTTCCTCTTGGTTTCTTCTGGCCTTTTATTAATTAATATATCTCCAATTTGAGCTAGCTAGCTAGTATCTCATCTCTTTCCCAAGAAAAAGACAGTATGCATTGAATTAAATTCTTCTTTGTTTCAACCATTTTTGGTTTTAGTATTTGACTGCAGAGAATTATAGACTTTTTCTTTCTTGTGGTTAATTTTTGTTTGTAGACGCAACTCATCACTTGGATTGGAAGATATATCTTGAGGATCATGGCAGCTTCCAGTTTATCGAATTCGATGTTCTTTGGAGGAGAAGAAGATCAAAGCCAGATGACACAACAACAATATTCTGCTATACCTACTTCAACAATAACAGCTCCAACAGCAGCAGCAGCACAAAAGAAAAAGAGAAATCTTCCAGGAACTCCAAGCAAGTACTCTACCATTTAATACATCAATAAATTTTAAAAAGTTTACATGTACATATTCAATCATTACATAATAATTATATATAATGATCAACTTCATTCTAGCTCCTATTTTCGTCATCAAAACCCTAAAGTTAGGATTCTTTTATTTGTTTTAAACGAAATTGACACTTTGTTTTTTCATTTCAAGATCTTGATCAACTGAAATTATTGAGTCACCATTTTGATGTTATTTTGTTGTTTATGTATTGTATTTATTTATCTAGAAATTTCTCTTATATCATGTATTTTGGACTTTTAATTTGTCGTACAACAGATCCAGATGCAGAAGTAATTGCACTATCTCCCAAGACACTAATGGCAACAAACAGGTTCATTTGTGAGGTATGTAACAAAGGGTTTCAAAGAGAGCAAAATTTACAACTTCACAGAAGAGGACACAACCTTCCTTGGAAGCTAAAACAGAAGTCTACAAAAGAAGTGAAGAGGAAAGTTTATCTTTGTCCCGAGCCCACTTGCGTTCACCATGATGCTTCTCGTGCACTTGGAGACCTTACCGGAATTAAGAAACACTTTTCTCGTAAACACGGTGAGAAGAAATACAAGTGTGACAAGTGCTCTAAGCGGTATGCTGTGCAATCGGATTGGAAAGCACACTCGAAAACATGTGGCACTAGAGAATACAGATGTGACTGTGGTACTCTCTTCTCAAGGTGCTAACTTATACTAGTACTATTTGTCATTTACGGTTCAAATCATATGACTGTACTACATAATTTAGATGGAACCATTATATTCATATTTCTTTGTCTTGTTTGTTGTTTTAGCTAGCTAGTATATCCATCCATCTCTAATTTATCGATTAATTAATCCGATAAAAAGCTAATTCATATAGTATATATATAATCAATAGTCCTAATACTGCATTTCTAGACGACTGCAGAGCTAAGTACTGGTGCCACGTGAGTATGAATACATGATAAATATATGCAAATACTTATATACAGTGATATATATTTACAAAATATACAAGAGGAAAATGATATCACTAGAAATGAAATATTTTCATAGGGAACACCGTCTGGGCTTTGAATATAAGTAGTGGCATTCACGTGTACTACAACAAATGGATGGCTGTTTGCTGGATTTGGCCTATTATGGGTGGCTCCATATACTCAGGCCTGTGTTCTTGCAGGCTCTCTTCTTGTCTAAATTGTTAGGGTTATGGGTCCCCGGTGGCTCATGTCCTCGATCCCACTCCCTGCACTGCCTCCTAGCTATTTACTTGAAAATGTTGTGATTTAATGGTGATTGTTTTTATGTGTTTGGAACTATTCTCTAATGAGTGGTGGGACAATTTAGAGGACTATGGGATTAATTTGCAGAGGAAATGAGTTGTTCAATTCATACAGTATATATGTTTTCAATAGTACTTTAACATTTCTAGATTTTCAAGATAATATCATTTGCAATACACTTATAGTATTGAATATTGCTCGAATTACCTGGAAGTAATAAGTGAATATTGCTCGCACTCAAAAATCACATCGATTAGAATTTTTAACATTTATACGGTTCTTATAATATTTATCAAGTTTTGCTTGTGTCAAGTACAGTGGTTTCCTTCTAACTTTAATAGTATCTATTGTGACTGCCCTAATATTGGTCTAATCAGAATTTTCAACTAAATTTAATTGTTTTGCAGGCGTGACAGTTTCATCACGCACAGAGCCTTTTGCGATGCACTGGCTCAAGAAAGTGCAAGGCACACTCCTAACCTTGGTACCCATATATTTGGAAATAATACCATGAATCTGAATCTATCTCAAGCCCAAATTCCTTCCAACAATATGTTAGGGCTAGGAAGTAGCGTAGCCAAATTGGAGCAGCTTTCGAATACCTCTTCATTATTCACTTCTCAAGCTGCACGATCCCCCTTCTTCATGCCACCACCTGATTCACACCAAGGGTTTCAAGAACAGCAAAACAAACAATTTCATGGGCTATTGCAACTACCTGATCATCATCTTCAACCTAATACTAGCAACTCCCCTTCCGCAGCCTCAAATTTGTTCAATCTCAGCTTCTACTCAAATGGTAGTACTACAAATAGTTTAAGCAACAGTACAGACAATAATTCAAGCTTCTTGATACCAGATCATCAGTATGGAAATGAAGGAAATACAAGCATCTTCTCAGGTAGTAGTAATACTCTTTACAACACTACTCATGATCATCAAAAACGAACTGCAGCGCCTATGTCAGCAACTGCATTGCTACAAAAAGCTGCTCAAATGGGCTCAACCACAAGCAACACAAGTGCTACTTTGCTAAAAGGAATAAGTAGTAGCAGCAGCTCATCTTTAAGTGGTGCCAATAAGTTCGGAAGGGGTTTCAATAGTATTGGAAACACCGACACTGGAAACCAACAACTTGAAGGACTGATGAATTCATTTACATATGGCAATGCAGGGGCTGATCATCATCAACAGGATAATAATTTTACAGGGTATGGTGGGAATGCTATCAGTTTGGAGCATCAACAACAGCGAAACTTCGGAAACATAGAGGATGCTGTAGCTGCAAAGAAGATGAATCAGAATTTCTCTCCAAGTATGGGAGGGCCTACAGATGATAGAATGACATTAGATTTTCTTGGCATCGGAGGGGGAAGAGTAAGAAATATGAGTGGTGCATTCTCACATGGCAGAGAGCGGCAAGCTGTTGGAATTAATGAAATGACTTCTTTAGATCACTCGAAAATGGGCCCTTCATCAGAGACAAGGCATGTGTTTGGAAGTCCAGCATTGCAGTGAAACATATAAGTGTATGTTCAGCATTGTGAGAAAATTATGGGAGTGTTTTTTCACCTGATAAAGATATTATCTGTTAATTTATAAAGCTTGCTAGTTAGCTAACTCCTTTGGTTTACGGCTCTAGCATAAATATTGAGAGCTTTATATTTTTTTTACAAACAAAAAGATTTTATTAATATTAAAACATTGAAATTCAATTGGTGTAAATTCCCAAACTGTCAATGATAGTGAAACAAAAAAGGAGCTAAGCAAATAGTCGTTTTATCGCTTAACATATAGAAGAAATATTCTTGATAATAAAAATGATTACATATGTATATTTAAAATGAGTAAAAGGAGCGGATTAACTATACTAACTTGATAAATAAATATTTGATAAATGAATAATTTTGTTAAATAAATAATTTTTTTAATCTTAATTAAGGTAATATGATAAATGAAGAATTTTGTTAAATGCAATAATGAATAAATTCTTTAGTAGTCTTTAAAGGTTCCATATAAATATAAATGAATATTCAAAAAAAATTAATTTTTTTATAATATATGTTTTCCGAACAAAAAAAATTCATTTCATATGTTTTTATAGACTCTAATTATTTCAGATATTAATCTTATAAATAATTTCAATACGTGAAAAAATATTGAGTGATGAAAATACATGATAAGAATTTTGAAAATTTAATTTATAGCTTGTAGAGTTGTAGTTGCATTTAAACATTTAATTTTAAAATACTATTATTATAAGGAAAAAAATTTAAATCATTGTATAAATGAATGTATATTCGTTATTTAATAATTGAATAATATATTCATTTATGAATAAATAAATAATCTCATTAAATGAATATATTTTTTCTTGATTACAAAAATATACATTTATCAAGATATACTCTATATACATATTTCTTAACTTGGTTTTGTTGGGTTAAACAGCGTACGATTAATAAATCAATATATCTAAACAACAAGCTATAGAACTAAAGACAATTTTATAGAGACAATTTAAAATCAGCAAGCCAAAGTCAATTATCCACTTTCAATAGAAATAAAGTTTAAGTGCGAAAATCATGAATATCTTTTACGAACTTCAGTTTAACAGTTATAAAGGCTCTTAAATTTACGTTAATAACTAGTCGATTAAGTCGCGCTTCACGGTTATTCATTTTATACTGATTTTGTCTCACAATTTTTTAGCCTGACATCCGTTGTATATATTATAGAAATACTAAACATAAAAAATAATAAAAACTTAATACCAAAATCCTCTTTGACTTTGATTTTGGTTTGTACACCGGTGAGATTTTCTTGGAGAAATATCATTGTAAAAAAAAAGGTTAGAACTTGCTTTTTATATACTAACTATAAAATATACTTTAGGGATGAAACTTGTCTTTAATAACATCAATTTTTTTCATGATTGCATATATTCTATGTTTGAAAACTGAGATAATATAAAAAATTAGATAAATAGCTTATGAATGATTTCAAACCTCCACCAACTAAAAAAAAGTATTCATATATTTTTCTATATTGATTTTGTGTAACGATTTTTTAGGTCGACACCCGTTGTATATATTATAAAAATACTAAGCGTACACGGTAATAACACAATATTGTGCAAATTTTAATATAAATATATACATATTTCTTATGTCGATTTTGTATCACATTTTTTTAGACTGACACCTGTTGTAATAAATACATATAAGTCGCGTGTCGCAACGATCATGTAATATTTTTTAAATTTTTTTGAAATATATAATATTTAAGAAGAAATAAAAAAGGAAATATTTCTAAATAAATTAGTGAACACAATATTGTACAAATTTTATTATATATAGACAACAAAATTAACTATATACATATTTTTTATGTCGATTTTGTGTCACGTTTTTTTAGGCCGACACCCATTGCAATAGATATATATAGATAAAAAAATCAAATTTGATTGAATTAATTAGAAGTAAAAACCAACAAAAAAAAACCTGAAAATCACTAACAAAAGCCATGTACACTGAGAATTAAACAAAATACGAATGAATAAAAAAAATTAAAAGAAAGTAGAAGAAGATAAAAGTAAACAAAAGCAAGAAAATGATTACAAATATGATGATAAAATTTGACAAATAATTGTATATATATAAGAATATAAAATTTGTTTTCTATTTCAATACTCCATCCGTCCCATAAAAACTTGTGATTTACAAAATTTTAAAGTCAAATTACCTCAACTTTGATTGATAATTAAAAAATATTAACAAACATAAAATTAAGAAAAAAATATTATTAGAAAATATATTTGATTTACTATCCAATTTAATTTTTAAATTTATGAAATTATAAATTTGTAATTTATAATTTAAAAATTTACTATATTATAAATTTATAATCAGATTTTGTGTCACCTTTTCTTAGGCCAACACCCATTATAATAAATACATATAGATAAAAAAACTGATTTGATTGAATCAATTAAAAGAAGACGTGGAATATTAAGATCAAGAACAATTAGAAGATTATAACGACAAAATAACAATTAACAATAAAAAAATAAAGAGATAATGATAAAAGTTCAAATCTTTTGTGCCAAGTTTCTCAAATGCTTCCATTCTCAAATAATGAAACATATGCTAATTCTTGTTCACACCTGTAACACCTCGATCCCAAAAAAAAATATTAATTTTGATTATTTTATTTGGAATAAGATTTATTGCGATTAAGTTTTGAACTGGTTCGGATATAATAAAGAATTTAGAGGTTGAGACGATAAATTATGGATTTTGAGAATAATTTCTTTTATTGGTTAAGAATGGGATTATTATGTTGAATATTAATTATTTGACGGTGGATGATTTTTAAGGATTTATTTCTGGGAAATTTGCAAGTGGACTCGTAATTATTTAAAATACGAGATTTTGGGAGATTTGACGACTTTATTTTATAAAGTTAAAGAGTTAGAATTTAATTTGATAAGTAAGTGGATAATTGTTTTATCAAAACAATTATAAGTAGAATAAAGAGATGAAATTATGGAGCTATGGATAAGTAGTAGAAAGAAGGGTATTTTGGTCTTTTTGAGAGCTAGATATTTATAAAAGTAGATAGGTATCCATCCATCTCCTCCACAAAAAAAAAAAAAAAGAATCTACCATGGAAGAGAGCAAGAGAGGAAGAGGAAATTTTGGGGGGAAGAGAATCAAAAAGCTTGGTGAAATTTAGAATTAATCAAGGTATGATGATTCTTGATGCTTGATATTTGGTTATAAGATTTCTTTGAGATTATCTTGGGTTTGATTTTGATTTGATGAGTATATGATTCTTGAGATATATGTGTATATGTTTATATGTAAATGATTGGTGATTAAGGTGGTTATATTGATTATGATTGATTTAAAGTATATGGAAGAGAAATGAGAATTATGTTGGTTTGTCAAGAAAGTGCCTGTTCTGCTCTGTTAATTCGTGACTGCTTGTCCCCTGTTTTGGACAGTGGGTATAGGCTGGAAACGTTCTACCCGGAGTCTAGTTTGTTCACGCGAAAACTTTGTGTCATTTGAGTTAATGAGTAAAAAGTTATGCGAGTTTTAGTAAAGGACGCGCAAAGCTGAAATTTGCTGTCCAGTTTGTGAGTTGATTAAGTTCGTTTTTGGCCTAAATAAAATGTTTTGGAGCTGAAATTTTTATACAAGATTGTGTTGATATTCAGGAAGGAGTCTACAAAATTTTGTATTAAAATGATTATTTTTCAATTTAATAAAAATGTTTGAGTAAACCGTGCACAATAACTTTTAAAATGTCCAGGATGATGGTCCTGCTTTGGGAAGGGGTTTTCAAGAGTTTAAAGGCCTTATTTGATAATGGTCAAAGAATGAAAGTTGTAGGTTTATGTTTTGTATTTGTGGTTGCCAAAGATGGTACGTACTAGACTTGTAAAAATTGAGATATAGCTATTGGAACAGGGATAATTCTAGTAGTTATGGAACTGCCCTGTTATGTATTGCTACTGTTCAGCAATTCCGGGTTTGTTAGAAGATGTTCTGGGTAGTAACTCTGTGATGGAGTTGTTCTATATGGTCTCTAGTTTATTTATGCGCAAATTTCAAGTCATTTGAGTATACGAGTAAGGAGTTATTAACGTTTTAGTAAAGGTAGCGCAGCGCAGAAATTTCTGTGTTCTGTTGCAAGTTGAGCAAATGGTTTGCTTGGTTTTATGATTGATTCTGAGATGAAATTTTTATGGTAGATTGAAATGATATCAAAGATGAAATCTGGAAAGTTTGGTATTAAAATTATTATTTTTCGATTTATGAAAATTGTTTGAGTAAAGTGTGCGCGATAGCATTTTAAGTTTTCGAAATTGTTTGCCCTGTTTGAGAAATTGTTTTGAAAGGGTTAAAGACCTTATTTGATGTTGGTCTAAAGACGAAAGTTGTTAGTTCCAATCTGGTCTAGTTGTATTCCAAGTATGGTATGAATTGAATTAGTATTCAATATCTTTGACTTACGATTTCAAAGGAGTAATAGTTAAATAATAGATGAATTGAGATTGGAGATGAATGGGATATGAAATGAATTGTGAATTATTGGGATTGTTATTGAGGTGTTGTGACATCGGGAAACTTCTATTTACGAAAAGGTCATGCCCGATTTTCTATATAAAAGGCTGTAACTTAAGCCTAATAAATGTGTAGAATTTACGAGATTTATAAACATTATGTTAAGCGTGAAATTTTATAAGTTCAGATATCGAGGAGCAAGCTGTGTAGTAATTGGATTATCGATTAGTAAGCAATAAAAGCTTATTCGGTAAATTGTGAATTAAGAAGATGTCATTGATTTTAGTAGGTAGATGTAGAAATAAATCGAGTGGTAGAGTTTGATCACTCTAAGGTCATGTTGCTTTGTGAAGATACGAGTATACTTATTCTTGAGAATATACGATTGAGGAATTTATTGATGTTTGTCCAGGTTATTGGAGAAGTGAGTTGAGGAAAGGTTGGACTGCTTGGATAGCGGTGGTTGTAAGTATATGTTGTCTCTATTTTAATTGGTTATCCAGGTGTTACATTATTCGTAACATATTGAATGTTGTTGAGCCATAAATGCTGAATGTGGTTAAGCTGTACGTATTATGTTATATGCGTACATACAGTTAAGTTAATATTTCTATATTTTTATGATTTTTATTAGTGAAGATAATATCCATTAATCGGTATTATCTAAGATTGATTCTTATTCTTTGCGATAATACTCTTTGGTTAGTATCCAAATTGATTCTTATTGGCCGGGGTAATATTAATTGGTCGATATTATCCGAGTTGATTTTATTGGTGGAGATAATACACATTGATCGGTATTATCCAAATTGAACGTTTATTCGATTCTATAATGATTTTCCTAATAAATGGCTAATATTGTTCATTAGCCGTGCTATGATGAGCTTATTTCATTCTATGAAGACTAGTTGATGAAATCAAAATATTTTTGAGATCGCTAGCTAATTGTTTCAGCTAGCAAATATGTTGTTGAGATAGTTAGCCAATTGTTCTGGCTAGCAATGATTTATCAGTTGTATGATGATTTATATATACACAAATAGCTAATATTGTTCATTAGCTATGCTATGATGAGGTTAATTTAGCGAGCTAGTCGATGCAGACTAGTTGATGGAATTAAGATGTTGTTGAAGATCGCTAGCTAATTGTTCAGTTAGCGATTATATTATTGAGGTAACTAGTCAATTGTTCTGGCTAGTGGTTATGTTTCAAGTATAAGTAAGAATGAAGTAGTTCAAGTTAAATGATGAATATCCGACTGAGTTAACAACCCATTTTATGGGGTATTGATGATGAAGATTACCGAAAGGTAATAGTTAAGACAGATTGCCTGAAGTGCATCTGGATAGACGAATGGATCCATTTCGTGGTTACGAAGATTACCAAATGGTAATAGCAAGACAGATGATCATAATTGCATCTGGAAATGATAAGGTTAAGAGACCTAATAAGGTCACTCAGTCAAACCAAATCTTCTTATGTTAAAGTGTTACAAGTCTTTCTTTTATTATTGTCACTTGAAGATCTTGTCAATATTTTCTATCTTGGCATTTCACATGCTGGTAAGGTTTTATGATGTGTTGGTAAGGTTTCATGAATGGTTTCATGTGACAAAAATCATGTTTGTCATATTCTGCAATATATGCTTGCTGAGCTTTGTAGCTCATTCTTTTATTTTATAAATTATCACAGGAAGACATTGAAGATTAGAAGAGGATCCTTGGTAAGGTAGAAAGAAGAGATGAACCAGCAGAGCTGGTGCTTGACTTAGCAATGGTACTTCACGTACTGCAATTTGTAGTTGACTTATGGTCAGAGCACTCGTGGATCTTGATTGCATATTGATTCGAGGTAAGTCAGGACAGAGTTAATTTATAGTTGTACAAATGGTAGTACACCGTAGATAGTAGTTGAGATGTAAAGTTAAAAAAAAAAATATAGCAGGTTGAGTAGATGGTGATGTAGTTTTGACGGACCCTCGGGCCGGTTCTTTCCAGAGGAAATTAAACCGGGGTCAGGGGTGTCACAGGTGGTATCAGAGAAATGGTTTTCGAAGGAGAAGAGAGGTTAAGATTTAGGATCTTGAGTTGGTAAGATCCTTAGTTAGTGAATGTTGAAGAGCATGATGGCTCGTGTGGAGGTTATTGTGGATTACTAGATATAGTACCACAGAGTAAGATAGTAAGAATACTTATCAAGGATATTAGCTAAGAAATTGATGATTTTAGAACATGAATCAATTTTGAGAATATAGGTTGTTGTCATACTTATAAGGAGTGATGGAGATCGTTTTAGCGATACATGTGATTTTTGGAATGTGCGAAATCGTTCGAGGATATGTGATTCTATGATGGTGCTCACTATTGATGAGGATTTAGTTGTTTTTATAAGACAAATTTGCAGCATTGAGCATACGATTTGACAACTAGCTTATTGTTGGAAGATGTGATTTTTGGCTTGTGATCACGTAGTTCGAGTATATATTGTTTCAAGAGTTAAAAGTGAGGAAAACCATGAGTTTTGGAATTTTGTGCAAATGAGATTTTAGACAGAATACTATTGGATATATTTAAGGAATTCACGAATGCGTAGAAATTAGAAGAGTTTTAATGTAGAGTGCATGATTACAATTTGATGTGATTGCTTTGAGGAGCGAAAAAATTTCTCTTTAGATTTTTGACATGACTCTGGAGATACCTTTTGTGGATTTAATAATTGTTTGGGGATAGAGTGTGTAACCCCGAATGCAAGAATTTTGGGAATTAGAATGTTGTTTGATGACGTGATTTTAGCATCCATGAATGGATATTTGTGTTTGGGGAAATGAGCTTTATTATTATGGACATAGACTAATATTTATTTTGATGTTTGAGGATTATGTGGTTATTAGGTTTTAAAAACCTTCTTTTGAGGTTGTAGAAGATACTGAGATTTCAGGTTTCCAGTATATGAAGTTTTAACTATTATTGGTAATAAGAATTTGATTGATTACATTGATGCAAGGAACTTTTGAGAAGAATCGTTCAGATGTGTTAAGGATATGATGGATTCAAAATTAAGTACTTCGAGTGATGATGTATAGCTTTCTTTGAAGTTGATATTGTGACATGGATTGAGGTTTGTATTGAGAGTTTTAGAGGTATATAAACGGAAGGAAATTGAGAATATATTATAAAATTAAGTTCAATTATTGTCAGCGTATATGAAGAAGAAAGGTTATTAAGTTTGGACCGAAGGTGTCACAGGTGTGACATAGTAGAAAGAAGGAAAGGAAAAGAAGAGGGAACAAATGGGGTAAATGAACGTATAATAAATTGGTAAGATGTTATATGACGATCTTGGAAAATGATGACATTTGAAAATTTGTGGATTAAATTAGGATCTTATGATTAGATTCTAAAGACATTTATTGAGAATAGCAGTGGTTGAAGATTTTGGGAATATGTACAGTAGAAAAAAAAATTGGATATGTTATGATAATGATGATATTAGCAACTGGAGAGATAAACTGTTGTTCGAGGTTATATTGTACTAGTTGCTGACATGAGGATTTAATGATATAGTTGTTGATCGATGATGATATTAATAGAATTAAAAGAATTTTGGGATTCTTAAGAGTTCAAGTATTTGAGGAGTTAGTATTTTGAGATTCGAGGATGTGATAGAGTATGTGGGTCCGAGTCGCTTAGACTTTCTTTTGCCATTGATGTTGTGCAATTATTCAGATAACTATTAACGTTGCTTTGTCCACTAGTTTCAATTTCGTAGAGGCTGCGGTTCCACCTCAGATAGTGACTGCCGCACCGTTCGGAAATTTTGATGCATCGGAAGATTTCGATATATTGAAAATCGATGTCATAAGTCAAGATGTACGATAGACGACGTCACGGGTATGCTTCTTGCGTCAATACGAGATGATTCAGCCTAGGAGACCATGAACGATAGTAATTGATGCAGGATTCCAGAAATGGATAGGGCCAATGTTCGTTAAATTTTGACGATGCGATTTTATCGATGATTTCAAGAGCTACCAGAGGAGGATGCTAATGACCGTGATGATGGTTCTTCTGTTGCAGTTATGGTTGAAGACTACGTGTATGCTGGCTTATAAATCTTTACTTTTGGTATCATGTCGATAGATCATGTGGTGTGAATGACTGTAGAGTTGCGTATTGATGATTGATGAAAGGCCATATTGCAAGTATCACGTTAGAGGAGACTCGGGTATATTACGTAGACCCCGATCTGTTAGGTGACCTAGATTTGTTGTATCTATGCGGTAGTGACACTTTAGTAGAATCTTGTGTGGTGACTGTGAGGTGATGGAAATTGTCCTAGTACTAGTGATGGTACTATTCACGTGCTTATCTCTTATCTTTTTGGTATCTTTTGTTGATACACCATGCCATCTAAAATGTTCGTTATCTGGGGTTACCCTGATTAGTTTATCGGGTAACCAAGTCTGTTTTTCTTTGGCTTCAAGTTCAGTGACCATTCATTATCAGAATAAATAATATTTATTAGTTAGCCAAGCTATTCGAAATTTTACATTGGCAAATTGATTGAGCTAGTTATTTATGTTGATTTGGACAACTAGTTAATTATTCTAGCTAGTTGTGATGTCATTGTGACTGACTAGTTAATTGTACTAACTAGTTGAGATGTTGAGATTATTTAGAGTTAACTAGCTAAATTGTTCTAGCTAGTTGAGACGTTAAGGTTATTGAAGTGTACTAGTTAAATTGTTCTTACTAGTAGAGATGTTGAGTTTATTGGGACACTAGCTAATTGTTCAAGCTAGTAGTATTTCCTGAATATCTGCACTAGCTATATTGTTGTTTGAAGCTAGTTGCTAAAGAGTTGTTGGAATGAACTAGTCTTGTAATACTAGTTCTGATCGTGATCGAATCGATTTGACTTTGTTAAACAAGTTCCTATTCTTTGAAATCTTTTCAAGGATATTATTGTGAATTCTTCTAGTTGTTTATAGAAGAATGCATTCTTTGAATTTTTCTCAAAGATATTATTATCAAATTTCTCCTAATTATTCTTAGAAGGAAATATCAAGTGGTAACCTTATCCAAGATATGTTGTGAGATTCTCCTAAATTGTACTTAGGAGAAAAGATTCTTTTGAAATTTTATCGATGATATTCTTTTGAAAATTCTTCTAATTGTTCTAGAAGAAGATGATGATCTATTGCTAAAATCCTGTGAAGAGATAGCATTCGTGAGAAGTGCTACAGAGCAACTTTCAGGTTGGAGAGTCAACCTAGGAATTAGCGTATGAACCGATAGATGTTCACGAGAGTTTGAAATTTTGAGAAAACCCTGTAGGACTATGAATCGACGGGAGCAGATATTAAGAAGGAAGGTAATACCTTGACGAAAATTTTATGATAGAGTCATAATGTGGAAGAAGAACTTAGAGACCAGAAGACAGTATGAGGGGGGAAGTATCCCACTTTGTTTTGATGAGACCAGATACACCCAATTTCGAGGACGAAATTTTTCTAAGGGGGGAAGGATGTAACACCTCGATCCCAAAAAAAAATATTAATTTTGATTATTTTATTTGGAATAAGATTTATTGCGATTAAATTTTGAACTGGTTCGGATATAATAAAGAATTTAGAGGTTGAGACGATAAATTATGGATTTTGAGAATAATTTCTTTTATTGGTTAAGAATGGGATTATTATGTTGAATATTAATTATTTGACGGTGGATGATTTTTAAGGATTTATTTCTGGGAAATTTGCAAGTGGACTCGTAATTATTTAAAATACGAGATTTTGGGAGATTTGACGACTTTATTTTATAAAGTTAAAGAGTTAGAATTTAATTTGATAAGTAAGTGGATAATTGTTTTATCAAAACAATTATAAGTAGAATAAAGAGATGAAATTATGGAGCTATGGATAAGTAGTAGAAAGAAGGGTATTTTGGTCTTTTTGAGAGCTAGATATTTATAAAAGTAGATAGGTATCCATCCATCTCCTCCACAAAAAAAAAAAAAAAGAATCTACCATGGAAGAGAGCAAGAGAGGAAGAGGAAATTTTGGGGGGAAGAGAATCAAAAAGCTTGGTGAAATTTAGAATTAATCAAGGTATGATGATTCTTGATGCTTGATATTTGGTTATAAGATTTCTTTGAGATTATCTTGGGTTTGATTTTGATTTGATGAGTATATGATTCTTGAGATATATGTGTATATGTTTATATGTAAATGATTGGTGATTAAGGTGGTTATATTGATTATGATTGATTTAAAGTATATGGAAGAGAAATGAGAATTATGTTGGTTTGTCAAGAAAGTGCCTGTTCTGCTCTGTTAATTCGTGACTGCTTGTCCCCTGTTTTGGACAGTGGGTATAGGCTGGAAACGTTCTACCCGGAGTCTAGTTTGTTCACGCGAAAACTTTGTGTCATTTGAGTTAATGAGTAAAAAGTTATGCGAGTTTTAGTAAAGGACGCGCAAAGCTGAAATTTGCTGTCCAGTTTGTGAGTTGATTAAGTTCGTTTTTGGCCTAAATAAAATGTTTTGGAGCTGAAATTTTTATACAAGATTGTGTTGATATTCAGGAAGGAGTCTACAAAATTTTGTATTAAAATGATTATTTTTCAATTTAATAAAAATGTTTGAGTAAACCGTGCACAATAACTTTTAAAATGTCCAGGATGATGGTCCTGCTTTGGGAAGGGGTTTTCAAGAGTTTAAAGGCCTTATTTGATAATGGTCAAAGAATGAAAGTTGTAGGTTTATGTTTTGTATTTGTGGTTGCCAAAGATGGTACGTACTAGACTTGTAAAAATTGAGATATAGCTATTGGAACAGGGATAATTCTAGTAGTTATGGAACTGCCCTGTTATGTATTGCTACTGTTCAGCAATTCCGGGTTTGTTAGAAGATGTTCTGGGTAGTAACTCTGTGATGGAGTTGTTCTATATGGTCTCTAGTTTATTTATGCGCAAATTTCAAGTCATTTGAGTATACGAGTAAGGAGTTATTAACGTTTTAGTAAAGGTAGCGCAGCGCAGAAATTTCTGTGTTCTGTTGCAAGTTGAGCAAATGGTTTGCTTGGTTTTATGATTGATTCTGAGATGAAATTTTTATGGTAGATTGAAATGATATCAAAGATGAAATCTGGAAAGTTTGGTATTAAAATTATTATTTTTCGATTTATGAAAATTGTTTGAGTAAAGTGTGCGCGATAGCATTTTAAGTTTTCGAAATTGTTTGCCCTGTTTGAGAAATTGTTTTGAAAGGGTTAAAGACCTTATTTGATGTTGGTCTAAAGACGAAAGTTGTTAGTTCCAATCTGGTCTAGTTGTATTCCAAGTATGGTATGAATTGAATTAGTATTCAATATCTTTGACTTACGATTTCAAAGGAGTAATAGTTAAATAATAGATGAATTGAGATTGGAGATGAATGGGATATGAAATGAATTGTGAATTATTGGGATTGTTATTGAGGTGTTGTGACATCGGGAAACTTCTATTTACGAAAAGGTCATGCCCGATTTTCTATATAAAAGGCTGTAACTTAAGCCTAATAAATGTGTAGAATTTACGAGATTTATAAACATTATGTTAAGCGTGAAATTTTATAAGTTCAGATATCGAGGAGCAAGCTGTGTAGTAATTGGATTATCGATTAGTAAGCAATAAAAGCTTATTCGGTAAATTGTGAATTAAGAAGATGTCATTGATTTTAGTAGGTAGATGTAGAAATAAATCGAGTGGTAGAGTTTGATCACTCTAAGGTCATGTTGCTTTGTGAAGATACGAGTATACTTATTCTTGAGAATATACGATTGAGGAATTTATTGATGTTTGTCCAGGTTATTGGAGAAGTGAGTTGAGGAAAGGTTGGACTGCTTGGATAGCGGTGGTTGTAAGTATATGTTGTCTCTATTTTAATTGGTTATCCAGGTGTTACATTATTCGTAACATATTGAATGTTGTTGAGCCATAAATGCTGAATGTTGTTAAGCTGTACGTATTATGTTATATGCGTACATACAGTTAAGTTAATATTTCTATATTTTTATGATTTTTATTAGTGAAGATAATATCCATTAATCGGTATTATCTAAGATTGATTCTTATTCTTTGCGATAATACTCTTTGGTTAGTATCCAAATTGATTCTTATTGGCCGGGGTAATATTAATTGGTCGATATTATCCGAGTTGATTTTATTGGTGGAGATAATACACATTGATCGGTATTATCCAAATTGAACGTTTATTCGATTCTATAATGATTTTCCTAATAAATGGCTAATATTGTTCATTAGCCGTGCTATGATGAGCTTATTTCATTCTATGAAGACTAGTTGATGAAATCAAAATATTTTTGAGATCGCTAGCTAATTGTTTCAGCTAGCAAATATGTTGTTGAGATAGTTAGCCAATTGTTCTGGCTAGCAATGATTTATCAGTTGTATGATGATTTATATATACACAAATAGCTAATATTGTTCATTAGCTATGCTATGATGAGGTTAATTTAGCGAGCTAGTCGATGCAGACTAGTTGATGGAATTAAGATGTTGTTGAAGATCGCTAGCTAATTGTTCAGTTAGCGATTATATTATTGAGGTAACTAGTCAATTGTTCTGGCTAGTGGTTATGTTTCAAGTATAAGTAAGAATGAAGTAGTTCAAGTTAAATGATGAATATCCGACTGAGTTAACAACCCATTTTATGGGGTATTGATGATGAAGATTACCGAAAGGTAATAGTTAAGACAGATTGCCTGAAGTGCATCTGGATAGACGAATGGATCCATTTCGTGGTTACGAAGATTACCAAATGGTAATAGCAAGACAGATGATCATAATTGCATCTGGAAATGATAAGGTTAAGAGACCTAATAAGGTCACTCAGTCAAACCAAATCTTCTTATGTTAAAGTGTTACAAGTCTTTCTTTTATTATTGTCACTTGAAGATCTTGTCAATATTTTCTATCTTGGCATTTCACATGCTGGTAAGGTTTTATGATGTGTTGGTAAGGTTTCATGAATGGTTTCATGTGACAAAAATCATGTTTGTCATATTCTGCAATATATGCTTGCTGAGCTTTGTAGCTCATTCTTTTATTTTATAAATTATCACAGGAAGACATTGAAGATTAGAAGAGGATCCTTGGTAAGGTAGAAAGAAGAGATGAACCAGCAGAGCTGGTGCTTGACTTAGCAATGGTACTTCACGTACTGCAATTTGTAGTTGACTTATGGTCAGAGCACTCGTGGATCTTGATTGCATATTGATTCGAGGTAAGTCAGGACAGAGTTAATTTATAGTTGTACAAATGGTAGTACACCGTAGATAGTAGTTGAGATGTAAAGTTAAAAAAAAAAATATAGCAGGTTGAGTAGATGGTGATGTAGTTTTGACGGACCCTCGGGCCGGTTCTTTCCAGAGGAAATTAAACCGGGGTCAGGGGTGTCACAACACCATCATACCTAGATCACTAACAAAAAAAAATTCAAAAATTCGAAGTAAAGAAAAATCAATGATTACTAATAATCCATAATTATAGCTAAAATCAAGGAAAATAAGAACACAACATAAACTCCTCAATCTGGAGATGTTAATATAGGGGGTGTTTGGGGAAACCTTTTTCCAAAATACGTCAATTATTTTAAGACAAAGTTAGATATTTCTAACTTTCCAACTTATTTTTACAACTTATTAAATCTCAAATATACATTAAATACTTATATAAAAAAATTATCAAAATATAAAATTTTTACCAAAAAATAAATCCATAAATTCATAAAATAAGTTTTACCAAATAGGCACATAGATAAACGATATATTTACAAACGTTAAATCAACGGGTAAAAATAAAACCACCATACGCAATTCGACTACACATATCTAAACTGTGCATCACATAACAAATCCTAAATGCCTCACCAATGTGTCAATTTAGGCCAATATTTTGGAATTATGAAATTTCGGGCCAAAATTCGCAATTCTCATCCAAACCCCATTTGTAAAAGTTAGTGATAATAATTAATAAGTCCACGTTTTTCAATTTACCCCAATTATGCATCCAATTAAAATTAAAAGTGGATTAATAAACAATCAAGATAATCATGGGTTAGTTTCAAAAAAAAATAAATCATGGGTTAATTAGATATGAATACAGAAATTAATTGAAGAGAATTTGAATTCTTTTTCTCTACAAATTCGAAAACCTTTTCTAGTTTGAAGATGTTAATATTAAAAAAGAAAGTTTTGATTTTTTTTTCAAAAAATAGGAATTAAAAGAAGAAGTTTTGATTTTAATTATTTAGAATAGAGGAACTTTAGAAAAATAGATTCCAATACATATTTATATCCGAGGCAAACCGCACGCTTGGTTTAAATCCTTTTTCAAGCATATTCTCAACTTCTTCAAACGTGTGACCATTTGTTTATAAATATTTATTTTTTTTCCAATACAACTTCTAATCATATGTCTTCCTTATAAATTCGAATTATTCTCCTCTATAAATTCGAACACCTATTATAATTTTAATATGTTAAATGATATTTTTCTACTTCCAATAGAACTTTTATTTATATGTTTTTTTTTTATAAATTCGAACTCTTATTCTCTATAAATTCGAACACCTATTCTACTTCTAATATGTTAAATGATATTTTTCTACTTCCAATATAATTTTCTATAAATTCGAACTCATGTTATACTTCAAATCAATAGAATTTTTAATCATATGCATTATAAATACTTATTCTACTTTCAATAGAACTTCTAATCATAATGTTTTTCCTATAAATTCGAACTCTTTTCCTCTATAAATTCGAACAACTATTTTACTTCTAAAATGTTAAATGATACTTTTACATTTATTAGTGTTTAAAATTCTAAAATTCTAGAAAATTAGAAAAATAGATTGAGACGATCTTAGAGCACCACCTAAACTCCCGCATATCCTCCTTTATATATATATATATTGATACTAGCCTAAAACCCGTGCGATGCACGGATTTTTTTTATATTATATAAAAAGTTTCATTAATTAAAATAATTTTTTTAAAACATGAATTTTGGAAGCTTACTTTTTTATATGAGATGATTTGATAACAATTATATAAATGTTATTCGTGATATTTCTAGAAAATGAGGGATTTAGTTAGAAAATATAGAAAAGATTATAGGTTTTAGTTAAAAGGAATAATCAATTAATTATTAGTAATTATAAAATTATTACTTCATTTTATTAAATAGAATGTCATGGCTTGATTAGAAAAATAGAGAATTTAGTTAGTGAAAATTAAAAAAATTATATGTTCTAGGTGAAAAAGGTAATTGATTAGTTTATAGTAATTATAATTGAATTACGTTATTTTACTAAATACAATTGCTCGTAATGTTTTTAGAAAATGAGAAAGTAATATTGTCGATTTTAGTTAAAAATATAGAAAAGATGATATGTTTTAGCTGAAAAAGGTAATCGGTTAATTAAAAATATTATAATATTATTAGTTTATTTTATTAAATAGAACCGTCCGTGATATAATTAAAAAAAATTAGTTAGATAAAATAGAAAGGTAACATGCATGATTTATGTGGAAAAAGTAATTCATTAGTTTATAGTAATTATAATTTAATTATGTTATTTTACGAAATAAAATGGTTCATAGTTTTTAGAAAATGAGAAATTAACGCTACCCGTTATATTTCTAGAAAAAAAAGGGGAATGTAATTAGAAAAAATAGAAAAGATGATATATTTAGCTGAAAAGGTAATCGGTTAATTATTAGTATTATAATATTATTATTTTATTTGTATTAAATAGATACGCCTGTAATATAATTAGAAAAATGGAGGTTTTAGTAAGAAGAAAGAAAAAAGGTAACGTGTTTTGCTGAAAAAAGGTAACCGTCCATGATATAATTGGAAAAAGAGAGATTTTAGTTAGAGAAAAGAGAAAAGGTAACGTGTTTTGATTGAAAAAGGTAATTGATTAGTTAATAATAATTATATATAATTATGTTATTTTTTAGCTGAAATGGTAATTGGTTAATTATTAGTATTATTATAATATTATTATTATTTTTATTAAATAGAAACGCCTGTAGTATAATTAGAAAAATGGAGGTTTTAGTAAGAAGAAAGAAAAAAGGTAATGTGTTTTGCTGAAAAAGGTAACCATCCATAATATAATTGGAAAAAGAGAGATTTTAGTTAGAGAAAAGAGAAAAAGTAACGTGTTTTGACTGAAAAGGTAATCGATTAGTTAACAGCGATAATCGATTATATATAATTAAGTTATTTTTTTAAAACAAAATTGCTCGTAGTGTTTTTAAAAAGGAGAAATTTTAGTTAGATAAAATGTAAAAGATATTCTATTTTAAATGAAAAAGGAAATTATTTAGTTATTGAAAAATAGAAAAGGTTATATGTTTAAACTGAAAAAGGAAATTGATTAATAAATGAGAAATTTTAGTTAGATAAAATATAAAAGATATTGTATTTTACTTGGAAAAGGAAATTATTGACTCCCCCCGTCCCTCATGGTTGTTTACATGGGGGATGGACACGGAGACCAAGAAATTGTGTAAAAAATGAGTAAAGTTAGATGAAAAGTGGATAAAGTGATGGGACCGGCCTATTAATATTTAATTATAGATTTGAGATAGTGGAGAAAAGTAGTGGGTGTAATAGTGTTTTTTATTGTTAAATATATGAGATAGTGAGTGTAATAGTGGGAGAAACTTACTATTTTTGGAATGTAAAGAAATGAGAGGGACACCCCAAAATAGTAACTGTAAAGAAATGAGAGGGACAGAGGGAGTAGTTCTTGAAAATAGAAAAGATAATATGCGTAACCTGAAAAAGGAAATTGATTAGTTAATAAATCTGTAATTGAGTAAGGGTAATTGGGTAAATTCAATAGGTACCGTTTAACAAAACTTTTAATGTTTCGGCTTTTATATAATAGTATAGATATATATGGACTCAATATAAACCTTTTTTAAAACACCAAAACTTTTTTTCCTAAATTCTTGGAGTTGGTTATCACTTTAAACTCTTTCTTTTACAAACTCTCTTCACACGTTTTATATACACAAATTGGAGGTTATTTTCTTTAACGTTCTTTTCTTTCTTACAAATCTCTGTCTAACATATATACATTTATAACGTTAGAAACCATAGCTCATGAACTTAAATGTTGAATTGGATTCGAACGTTTTAAGTTGTTGGTTTATAGTTTCCAAACGTTAGATGTACGTCTTTATAAACTTGTTCTTGTATTTATTTTATGACCAACAAAGTGAACAAGAAAATACAATTCACTATTTTCTTTACTCCATCTTTTAAACGATTCTCTTGAGCACATAATATATCATATTTGTATTATATACTTACAGTCTCTATAATTTGAGTTATAATCCTTTTACTGATTTGTATTATTCTGATTGTATTTGTTAGCTGCTAAATACTTGACTGTCAATAGTAGGGTTAGGTAAACTAGTGTTAGAGAAGTGTATTCGGGATAGTATAGCTTAAGAAGCACGCCTATTCAGCACGTCATTTGTCTGTAGCTAGCTGAGAAGAACAGTGATATATTATGATATCTTGCAGTTGTAAACTGTTTTGATCAATAATATATATATATATATATATATATATATATATATATATATATATATATATATATATATATATACATACATACATATATACATATATTCTCTTACCAAGTTGGTAAGGGATCAGGACGTAGACCATTAGGGGATTAGGGGTCGAGCCTAGCTAAAATTTTTGTGTGTGTCTGTTTACTTTTCTATACCTAACTTACCACACTGTTTTTATTTACAATCAACGTGTTATTTATGTTTGCATAATCCGTAATCGTAAGTTATTTTTGATAAAATTTAAAATTAGTCATATATACCCTCCTACACCTATTCACCCTGTCTAGGTCTATAGTTTCAAAAATTAATATCCATTACAACCTGTTGTGGGAGGATTTTAGCACAACTACGTGGAGGCCGTTGCTGGAATAGCGCCGTTGAATATGGAATCGTATAACTATCCAGAAAGGCTCACAGCTATAGATTTGAGGCTAGCCGCCCAGGAAGGCACACGGCTAGGGGTTACCGAAGAACACGGGAAGGTGTTTTTGTGATGATTGGGACTGAATCTGCGGGATAGGGCTCAAGGACCGTATGTTGGCCTGCCAAGAACCCTAATTTGACTGTGTCACACAAGAGTGCACGTGCTCTAGCTACTCAAGGAGTGTAAAGTGTCGAAGAAGATCCCGCAAACTGCCTACATATCACTATTTATAGTGGATCAAGCCCGTATGTAGTTCTTGATTGATAAGTTCGGTTATTTGTGATGAGTTATCTCGTATCTGATGAGATAATGACTGATATTTATGTATATCAACTGATTTTGATGTAGTTATGAGGTTTCCAAGCCTTACCAGGACTGTTGGAAGCCTATCCACTGATGTTTATCTCATGAGTGCATGATTTATCAAGTAATAATGATATTTATCTCTGAATAATCGTGTAATCATCTGATATGAAGTGTATATTGGTTGTAGAGACGTGCTCCTACAAGATAGGAGGCTGTCCTTATCTGGTTCTGTGATTCTGCCAGGCTCCCGGGGAAGCTGGGGTACCGCCGGTAGCTAGGCTCCGGTAGCCCTGCTGGCTGACTGTGGTAACCGACCTGGAAGCCCTATCTGGTGGCTGTCCTAGTTACCTTGCTATAATAATTATGGGCTGCAGGTTATCCTTAAGGGGTCATGCCCTGGGATCCTAGGCCTTATGCTTACTTAATATTTACCTCATGGTAGCCCTTGTGGTAGGCTGACTATGGAAGCCCAATATCCGGGAGCCTTATAATAACAGCTGGGAGCTAGGGATTTAATCAAGGGAAGCTAGTTCCTGGGACCCTAGGCTTTGTATCTATCAATGATCCTTCTAGAATAGCTCTCCTGGGCTACCATGAGCCCTTGGAAGCCTCACTGATCATCTAATTCATCTATGGATTGGACCATAAACCCTCAATGGGCCTAAATCTGACCCATGCAAGATTTTGGTCACAACAACTACCCCCCCCGTTCCTTGAAGCATAAGTGCAAGAGGAACCTAAAATCTATAGGGTTCAATCCTCTCGGGTATTCAATCATAAATTTTGTATCAAGCTGCTAGATATGCTCATTCTAGTATGACGTGTATAAATCAGTATTTTACAAAGTTTGAGATGAGAGAATTTTATGTCTTTAAAACTCTCGATGATATATTCATTCGTAATTTTAAAATTATTCCGCGGAAGCTCGAATTGTAGCGTGTAATTCAGGCGGAAGCCTTCCAACGCGTATGATAATAATCATTTTAACCAAATTTCATTCTTTGAAATTAAAAGATAAACTGCAGGTAGGGAAATTAAAGTGGGACTCTTCCATTCTCGTCTAGAGAATAGTGGAGTGAGGGGTTAGTCTATGCAAACACGCTACCCCCTTGCCTCTTTTTCTGTGCCGGGTTCATCCCCTCCCGAGGCACTATCAATTAGCTACGCCTCTTTGATTATATATATATATATATATATATATATATATATATATATATATATATATATCATTTAACCTTTTAGCTCTTCCTGTTCTTTTCAACAAGAAAAAACTCTCCTTACTCTCTTCTTCTTTTCCCTTTCAAAAAGACATAGGCAGGCCAGCGGGCTTCCAAATTTCCCACGATATCCTACACTCTTTCCAAAACTAAGGTATGATTTCGCCCCTTCTCAATGAGCTTTTGATCTTAGTCATGATGTACATCTTTGTTTATTCAACTTGCTTGCATAGTGTTTGCATTCGTATCTTTAGATCTACCATGTGATAGCCTTTTGATGTGCTTTTGTATTCCACTCCGCATAATTATGAATCATTCCGAGGACGTTTCTCGATCCATCTAATCGTTTTAACTGATGTGTGTATTTCGAGTTTACAGGCGTATCGATAGTTTATGTGTGTGTCGATTTTAACTAGATTTGAATGCCATGCTTAGAGAAAATATGGGGCTTCCACTCTTGTGGCCTTGTTAATCCTTTTTATGTATGTACGCTGTTTGACACTTGTCTGTAATGAATAATATGAGATTACTCTCTTAGATTTGTTTCTCCTGATGTGATTAGTGTTTTTACCACTTAACCATCCTTGGGTATATGCGGTTTTTATTACCATATTTAAGTTGTTTGAGTTGTATAGACCCTTTTGGTTGCGTTTGCATCTTTAGATATCCTAAGACCACCCCCGAGTCTTAGCCCTGTATGTGAGTAGCCCTGCACATCCATTAGTCTGTCTTAGTGGGCTACCGCCTCTTCTCTTTTTACCATATTGTATATTCGGGGTTCTCGTGGGTTTATCTCGGGCCAATGTCCTCTTACCCTCTTGATTTAAGCTTCCCGTACTCGGGGTTTCCTTGGTTGACACATTCTTTTTCCTTTTGGTTACAGATGTCTGCATCATCTGCTCCTGGAAGCTCTTCCCAACTTCCTGGCACCATGTCCCCCATATCTGGAGAACCGTCAGAGTCTTGGTCGACCCATATCAATGACCTTCTAGTCTCTCAGCCATTGCTTAAGTCACAACCATCTATCAGTTTCCGTACTCGTTCTCGGGTGGAAGTGATTAATCCGTTCGAGGGTGAAATAATTGCCAGGCATCCTAGCTTTTCTCATGAGGTTAATTCGTCAAATCCTATCAATAGGGATGCCAACATGATTAATCTTAGCTCTAACTCAGATGAGGGTAAGACTATTTCTAATGATCCACTCACTGACTCTGATGGTGGCTTCTGGAATGAGTCTGAACATCCCTTTTTTGATAACGATTGTGGAACAAGGGATGATGAGGTTGAAGTGGGGCTTATTAATTCTAAACCTTCTTGTGAGAACTTAGATTCAAGTATGAATGAAGATAGGTTAGAAAAGCTACTAGAGTCTTGCACCCCTAGTTGCTTGTTGGTGGTTCTGCGTTCCGGTGAGAGATGTCATAGATTTAATTCTCTTGCTCCTGGTCATGCTATTCCTAGTGCCATCTTGTCGGCTTCTTTCTTTAAACTTGGGTTTTCTTTACCCCTGCACCCATTCTTTCTCGAATTGCTCCAATACCTCGACCTTGCTCCCATGCAGTTAACGCCCAATTCCTTTCGGATGGCGGCCTGCATGTATGTCCTTTATGATCAGCAGTTTAAAGTACCTCTACTGCTAGAGAACTGTGTTACTTTTACCAACTGAAGGATGCGGGAAGGAAGCCTGCTATTTTTTATTTGACTGTTTAGAACAACTGCCAGGGCCGGTGCGTTAAAGGTAACAAACGGGGTATGTATGATTAGCACGAACATTTTCTGTATTGCTACGACTGTGATGAAGTTAGGAAAGACTTCAACATGTTTCCACGTAAGCTTCCATCCTCAATTAATCTTAAGGTTCCTCCGCTATTTAGTTAGTTTGATACTTACTAGGTAGCCCTGTACTTCATTATTCTTTTTAGGGTTTCCTGAGCAAACTTCGTTGGAAGGAGTAGAGGAAAAACGGGCTAAAAAGATAGCTAAGATTGCAGCCACTTTGAACGACGGTGATAGTTTGTTAGATGCTGAAGTTCTTGAAAAGTTAGGTTTTTCTCAGCCTGGGGTTCCCGCTTCCTCTACTTGGGAAGGGGTCACCGGTCTGGAAGCCCAGGGGTTTGAGACTCAAGGGGAGTGGGATGTCGCCCAGGGAGTAGGAGTTGAGGTTCCCATCCAAGATGACTCTGGTTTGTCCCTTACTTTGGGGCTACCTCTCTAGTTCCTAGGCATTTTTATGTCCTTTTTCTTGTTTTGTATTTTAAATATAATGCACTTTCATCCATACTCGTTTTTACTTGCTTTAAAGTTGTTGTTTACTGACTTCCCTTTGAATTTCTTCTCAGGTATGTCTGAGTTTATCCCGTCATTTGTTCAGCCATCTGACAGATACGATGATCTCTTTAAAGATGATGATTTGCTCTTGCTCGGGGCTTCCACTGATAGCGTTCCGACCCCAAAGGCCATGGTCCAGCTCGCTATCAAGGTTGAGCCTATTGCTACTGATAAGCGAAGGTTTTCCCAAGGACCCGGAAACCTGACGCATACTCCAGAAACCAGGTCTTCCAAGAGGATGAAGTCTGTTCAGCCAATCGGGCCGGTTAAGGAGGCTAAAATGTTTTACAAGTTATTTGGTGGGCAGATTCCTGTTGAGGTTATATCTGGATGGTCAAAGACGAAGTCATCTGACGCTGCCAAAGCTATGCTATTTTCCTCGGGTGAGTGTTTCTTTCATCAGATGCGGCTTTCCGCCCAACTAGCCGTAGCCACCCAAGGGGATAAGAGGCCGAGGGAAGAAGTGAAGAGCCTGAAGGCAGAATTGCAAGTTGGTGAAGATGAAAAGAAGAAGTTAGCTGAAGTGAATAGGAAACTGAAGAACGACTTGTCCGTTTTGACTAAAGATAAAGATAAGCTCAGTAAGCTAGTCATGGAATAGGACAAAGAGAAGGGAGAGCTTATGGCAGCTAAGGCTGCCGAGGTAAAAGAATTGAAGCTCCAGGTGAATACCCTGCAGGATGCGACAAAGAAATATAAGGAGGCACTCCCAGAGCAGTTCAACACAGGTTTTGCCATCGGGGTTCGCAACTTCATGAAAGCTACTTGGCTAAAGATGCCGAATTTAGATTGGTCGCTCCTTGGAGATGACGCTGTTAAACATGTCGAAGGCTTCAAAGCTGAAGCTGCTAAGCTACAGGCTGCCGCCCAGAAGGCCACATCCACGCCCGCTGAGGTTACCAAGGTTGCTGAAGAGACTACTCCCGATTCTGGAACTAACACTAAGGCTCCTGTGAATGTGGTTGAGGAAGCTCCGAGCAATCCACTCGAGAAAGGGAATCCTGTCGAGGACACTTCCAACCCTGATTCCACCACCGACCTTCATCATTAATCTCCCCTTATGCAATTCTTCTAAGTAATCTGCCTTTCCGAACTTTTGCTTTACCCTAGTTCCATGAACTCCGTTGGTTTATTATGAATTTGGTTTCTAAATGAGGGGGCGGGCACCTCTGATGCTTCGCGGATGTAATCCTTAACTCGTACCTTCTTTTGCTATGGTTTCGTGAACTTGTTATTATCTATCCTGATGAATGCATGCTCTCATCATATCTTGTACATGTGTTTAGTAGAATTAGGTTACTATCGACCTTAGGTATATTGCTAATAGGTATCTGCTTCTTAACAATGAACATCTAAAGTGTTCAGGGGACTACCTAGCGCACAGGTAACCTAATAGTAACCAGGGCAACCTAGTTGATCTACGATTCAACTATTTGGGGCTAACGATTTACTTAATACTCTGATCAGCGAGTTTCTAAGTAAACCAGGTATAAAGAAGTTATAATCTTTTAATACTATAATCTATTATTGAGAGGTAGTGTAATCTAAGTAAGAATATCTATCAAGTTAGGCTTTCACACATGGGAGGTAGCCTTCACAGAATTCTTAAAGAGTGATCGTAAATTTACTCCTAACTGCTTAATCATTTTTACAGTCATAAAACATGTATTATGAATTTTTAATTAAACATCAGTGGATAAGCTACAACTCTTAACCGAAAGCTTGGATGAGTAGTAGAGCATACGAGCATTACCATAGTTCAGAGGAGTGAGTCTAGTTGTCACATACCCGTATAGGTTGCTCAACAGCATATGGGATTGCATGTACCTTATTTCTTGAGGTTGCAACTCCCATCTGAGGGGCTTCCATTGTGGGAGCTTGTCACCCGGAAGCCTGAGTCTAGTAGCCCCATCCTGGGAGCTTTGTCTATAGAAGCCTAGCACTGGTAGCCAACCTGGAAGCGCTTGTTCCGGGGCCTTTATCCTGCAAGCTTCTGTTTTCATGAGATATTTAGATAAGTGAGATCGCGCTGTGATAGCCTCTTGTAAGAGCGTTCCATCACAACCCTTATTTAGGAAGGGAGTCATGTATGCCGATCAGTGTTCCATACATGCCCTAGTAACCAAGTATGCTATGTGAACCACTCAAGGTCCCATACATGTCTGGTACCGAGTATTTTGAGAACTTCTCCTAAAAATGAGTATTTTGAGGACTTCTCCTTCTACGAGTATTTTGAGGACTTCTCCTACTACGAGTATTTTGAGGACTTCTCCTTCTACGAGTATTTTGAGGACTTCTCCTACTACGAGTATTTTGAGGACTTCTCCTTCTAACCAAGTAAGCCATGTGAACCACTCAAGGTTCCATACATGTCTGGTAATAAAGGGATTCATGTGTGCCGATCAAGGTTCTACACAAGCCTGAAAAATGAAGGGATTCATGTATGCCGATCAGGGTTCCATACATGCCCCGGTAACCAAGTAAGCCATGTGGACCACTCAAGATTCCGTACACGTCTGGTAATAAGTATTTTGAGGACTTCTCCTATAATGAGTATTTTGAGGACTTCTCCTGTAAAGAGTATTTTGAGGACTTCTCCTGTAAAGAGTATTTTGAGGACTTCTCCTGTAAAGAGTATTTTGAGGACTTCTCCTGTAATGAGTATTTTGAGGACTTTTCCTGTAATGAGTATTTTGAGGACTTCTCCTGTAATGAGTATTTTGAGGACTTCTCCTGTAATGAGTATTTTAAGGACTTCTCCTGTAAGTTGTAAGTGATTTGTATTCGCATGAATAAGAGGAATCTCGCTATGGTAGCCCTTTTTCAGGAGGACTTTACCACAACCCTCTCAATAAGAGAAATGTTCAGAAACAGATATCCATTGCTTTAAAACTTGACATTTTCAAGATGCCACTCTGAGAAGTATATTATCCACTACCCCCCAGTTCTTCAGTATAGCTTGTCTATGGTGGAGAACTAATTTCATTTCATCACCAGTCTAGTTGCTATCATCTTGATTCTGAGTTTACTTCATTGAAGCTCATCGAGTAAAGGATGGGAAAGCCTCTTATGTAACTTGATAACGCAGGCCCCCGGACTTCTAATTTGATGAAGCCCGATCCTTCTATTGGTTATGGATTCAAAGCCTGGACTGATTGCTGGGCCGATCCACTGAGAGTTGAGCATTTTCTCATAATTATTTTAGGTAGCATGGTTATTACTACCCCTCGAGCCTCTAGTTCAGCTCTATTTTTGATATTCTCACTTCTTTCCTTAGAAGGTTTGAATCTATACCCGAGAAGCTGGGTATTGTATCATGACTTGTTGTAGCTCTTGGCAGGTTTACGAACCTCAATTAGGAAGCCACATTTCTTTTCATCACTGGGAGGTCTGTACCCATTTTCTTTATGATAGGGAGCCTCCTTTTTGCTTAATTTTGATTGGTTGCTCTCATGAACATCTTCATGTAGACCCTCCATTGGGCATTTTTAGATTTTCACCACTTTTTTGTGGGGGAGACTACCATCCATATTTTTAGGGGGAAGCCATCTTTTTCCCACAGCAACCTCTTTGAGAGGTTTTTCTTTGATTTGGAGGCCTTTTAATTGCCTCTGGTTTCCTTGCATACATTCAGGATAACCTTCCATTATATATTTGCCAGATAATTGGTAGCCTAGTGTGTAGCAACCCCAGTGGCATGCCATACGTGGGCCTCATATTGCTTCATTTTTGGTAGGGAGATCATCGGTATCCCTTTAATATTCTGGTGGTAGCTTTCCAGAATTTTGTTTGCTTCCATAATTCTTCCCCAAAGGGATCTCATGATTTGAGCTTCAACTGTTGGAGAGGCTTCCCATAGGAGCATCCTGTGAAGGGAAACTTCTGCTTCATAAATCTTTGGGAGCCTGAAGCGGCCATGATATATATTGACCTTCTTTACTTGGTAGCATCTAGCACCTAGCCATCCTCGCCACTCTCATGAGGCTTCCGGTCAGGCTGTAGTCATGACTGTATTGCCTGGAGCTACCAGGAATTTGGTTATCCCTTTTCAAAAAGCTTTCTTTGCATTTTTTGGCATTGGCATCTCCGTTAGCTCATCTTAAGGACTCACATGCCTTTTCTTCTTGGGTGAGAAGCTTGGTAGTGCTCTTCAAGAATGTATTAGTGGCCTTTTTAGGCAACCATTCTTATTTTAGATGGGAAGCCTCGCGGTCAAACGACAATTGAGGCTACCACTCACTTTTCTTTTATAGTCGGTAACTCTTTCATACAATTATAGGATACGCCTTAATTCAGCTTATCTAAAATCATATTTGAGGACCTTCTCATCATCTGAGTTGTTCTTTTGTAGCAACGTGGCTGGTAGGTCGCTCATTTTTGCATGGCATTTGTGTCCCGGGATGCTGATCAGTTGCACCGGAAGCCCTTTATTTGCTTCCGCAGTATCAAATTGCTTATCAGGAAAAGTTTTTTTTTTAATTCCATGATTTTCCTTGCCAGCTTCCAACATCAATATTGTTGGTGGTGTTACCCCCGAACGAATTGGGAACCTCGACATGAGGTTTCCATGATGGAAGCCCCACACTATGAGTGCATATCTTCTTTTTACTGACTTTTTGTCCACATGTTTAGGACATCATCATCATCATTTGTCAAGTGTATCAAGCATTTTATTTATGAAGACAGTGAATAGGAATCTGCTTCCAGCTTTATAGATATTCAATTGGTAGAACATTTTGCTACTACCACGGGTGGTGCACATGCGCTACCCCCCGAGTGTCTATGAATGACAAATTCATGATAACTGAATTTAAGGTTACACAGCTACAACTAATAAGTTGTATATCATTGAGCCTATGCCTGAAAGAGGATTCCGCTGGGACTTCCTGATGGGTAGCAATTCAAGGTGCCTTTCTTGGGACTCCAATCCAATCATGTGGCTGGTCAGTTTTGCCCCTTGTTGTTTTATCTTCAGGGTTACCGGATCCCGTACTTCCGGATCTAGTGCTACCGGATCCAGGGCTTCCGAATCGAAAACTTGGAGGAGATCAAGTTCAGGGCTACCGGGTTTCAGGGCTATCATGATGCCTTCCACCATGTAAGTATTGAGGTTTGGGCACCCCCACATGCTTTTCTTTTTTGGAACTAGCCCCTTTATTATTAATATATGTACCCTCTTTGCTAGGGCTTCTGGGATAGTAACCCTTTTCAGATTATCGGATTTTCCCGACCTCAGTATGATCGGTTCTGTTCTCCTCGGGTGCCTCCAATGCGGAGGCAACAAATTCATGTAGATATCCTTTTCTGACCAGCTTCTCGATATGATCCCTAAGGTGGCAACATATTGAAGTCCCGTGTCCATAAGTACCATGGAATGCACAGTAATTCTCAGGGTATGGCTTGTTTAGTCGGTACTTTTGAAGAGGCAATTCGAAGGACTGCATCTTCATCGCCTCATAGATGTGTTCCTTAGAGATTTTCAAAGGTGTGTACCTTCTGAATTTACGATAGCCGGCCTTCAACGGGGCTTGGCTCCCGTGTTGTGCCTTAGTCGTAAACTCATCATCTGTTTCAGGGTTCCTTACGCAGGGAATCGCGTCTCCCCGCATTCTTTTTGTAGGGGTTCCATTTTTGGTGCTGGAATCCTCATTTTGCTCTCCTGAGCATCCACTTCCTGGCCTTGTACCCCCAAAGGCCTTTGTAAGCTCCTTATTAGGCTTTCTTTTCTTCTCTTTTATCTTTGCCAGAGAGCAGACATCGGCTAGGGTTTTTGGTTCATGTTTTTGGAGTTTCCTCTGAAGTCGGCTATCCGGCTTGATTCTTGCGATAAGGAAACCTCGGAACATTTCTTCGATTGTCTCCTTTATCTTGGAAACTTCATTGTTGAATCGGTGGATATACGCCGCTAAAGATTCACTATCCCCTGGTTCAATGCTTGCCAGTGCTTCTTCAATTGGCAAGAACTTCGCGGGAGCCTGAAAGCGTGTTATGAAAAGCTCTCCCATGTGCTCCCAAGACTCTGGATATTTCACTAGAAGTTGCTCAAACCATTGGAGAGCATTTCCATTGAGGGTTGCAGCTAACAACTTGCACCTGGCGGACTCCTCCACGTGGTTTTCCTCCATCCTTGCATTGAAATTGTGTAGGTACTCTACTGGGTCAGAACTACCATCATATTTAGGGCTACCACCCGTTGTAATGTACTTATGGGGTGGTGGCTCATCTACGTTCCGGGCTTTGTTCAGCCTTTCAACAATAAATGGGTCCGGTGGCCCGTTAGAGGGTATATATTCTTCATCCATATTGGGTGGATTCATTTCTCGGTTGCCTTCAAGCCTGCAAGTAGGCTGGAAGCCTGAGTTATGCTTTATCCATTCAGCTCCTGGGCTTCCCGAGGATAGGAACTTTCCTTCATCACCGATATGGTCATATACTTGGGGTTCACCCTGGCCTTGATATTTATGGGTTTCCAACGGGAGCCTTTCACGACAATGCCACGGTACCCCTAGGTGGGATTCCTGGCGGAAATCCCATTGGCTCCCTGATTGCATTTGCGCCTCAAGGTCCTTCAGAGCCTCTATTTGAGATCTCTTTTGATTATTTATTTCAGGGGACATTTCGCCCGCCCCTTGTGATTTTCGGCCAACAACTAGGCCATCCATCCTCGTACTTGGCTTATTTGGTGCACCAATGATGCCACTATTGTTCATCCCAGATTTTAATGGAATGCCATATCTCCGTATATCTCCTGGCCCTTCTTCATACGAATTTTATCCCGGATTCATTTCTTGTTCATCTCGTTTTGACGACAGATCGAGTTCCATTTCATACTTTTCCTTCAATTCGGAATTTCTTTCAAGGGAGTCCAGTCTTTCCCCCATTCGTTTGATATACTGGTACATGTCGTTGATGGTAACAATATGTTCTTTATCACCATTTTCTTTATTGACACCGTTAGACAGCGTTTCATCATTGCCGGAGCGGTCAAGCATCTTTTCCTCCAAAAGACGATAATTAAAGAGGCCCCTCCTTCTAGCGCCAATTGTTGTGGGAGGATTTTAGCACAACTACGCGGAGGCCGTTGCTGGAATAGCGTCGTTGAATATGGAATCGTATAACTGTCCAGAAAGGCTCACAACTATAGATTTGAGGCTAGCCGCCCAGGAAGGCACACGGCTAGGGGTTACCGAAGAACACGAGAAGGTGTTTTTGTGATGATTGGGACTGAATCTGCGGGATAGGGCTCAAGGACCGTATGTTGGCCTGCCAAGAACCTTAATTTGACTGTGTCACACAAGAGTGCACGTGCTCTAGCTACTCAAGAAGTGTAAAGTGTCGAAGAAGATCCCGCAAACTGCCTACATACCACTATTTATAGTGGATCAAGCCCTTATGTAGTTCTTGATTGATAAGTTCGGTTATTTGTGATGAGTTATCTCGTATCTGATGAGATAATGACTGATATTTATGTATATCAACTGACTTTGATGTAGTTATGAGGTTTCCAAGCCTTATCAGGACTGTTGGAAGCCTATCGACTGATGTTTATCTCATGAGTGCATGATTTATCAAGTAATAATGATATTTATCTCTGAATAATCGTGTAATCATCTGATATGAAGTGTATATTGGTTGTAGAGACGTGCTCCTACAAGATAGGAGGATGTCCTTATCTGCTTCTGTGATTCTGCCAGGCTCCCGGGGAAGTTGGGGTACCGCCGGTAGCTAGGCTCCTGTAGCCCTGCTGGCTGACTGTGGTAACCGACCTGGAAGCCCTATCTGGTGGCTGTCTTAGTTACCTTGCTATAGTAATTATGGGCTGCAGGTTATCCTTATGGGGTCATGCCCTGGGATCCTAAGCCTTATGCTTACTTAATATTTACCTCATGGTAGCCCTTGTGGTAGGCTGACTATGGAAGCCCAATATCCGGGAGCCTTATAATAACAGCTGGGAGCTAAGGATTTAATCAAGGGAAGCTAGTTCCTGGGACCCTAGGCTTTGTATCTATCAATGATCCTTCTAGAATAGCACTCCTGGGCTACCATTAGCCCTTGGAAGCCTCACTGATCATCTAATTCATCTATGGATTGGACCCTAAACCCTCAATGGGCCTAAATATGACCCATGCAAGATTTTGGTCACAACACAACCAATTTATCTTTATTTGAGACCGATGAATAATTATGAATGAGTAAATTAGTTTCGAATGATTTTGTAAGTCTCAAATTTTAATCATGAATCTTGATTTTGTGAGTTTTAGTGTAGTTAATTTTAGGAATTTTTTATTTTTTTTCTCTGTCTATATGACAGTTCTCTCTCTGTCTATATGACAGTTTTTCAATATATCCAAAACACAATCTTGACCATATGTTAATCATCTAAACTCATTCATCAAGTTTATTTCCATTATTATTTCTAGTCAGAGAGAATATCATGGCAACCACAGAAGCAACATTGGAGGACATGTACGCAAAGCTCGTGATTGAAGACGAAGAAGATGAAGAAATAGTGCTAACAAACAAACAGGTGGTAGAACAGAAGCCTACGTATATGCTGGTGGGAAAGTTTTTGACTGACAAAAACATAAATTTCCAAGCCATGAAAAACCTGATGGCATTATTGTGGAGGCCAAGAGAAGGAATGGAATTTCATGACATGGGAGATATGAAGTACTCATTCATATTTTTTCACAAACTGGATATGCAAAAGGTCCTAGAAGGAGGTCCTTGGTCCTTTGAACATTCGATGTTGGTGTTACACGAAGTCCCAATGGGAGAAGATCCAAGTACAGCTCAGTTACAAGATTTGGAAATATAGGTACAAATACACGACATACCAAGAGGTTTTATTTTCGAGAACATCTTAAACAACATAGGTACATCATTCGGGAAGTATATTAAATCAGAACCGGGGACATATGAAGGAGGATGGAAACCGTATGTCAGAATTCGGGTAACAATGAATATCAACAAGCCTCTGAAACGAAGAATGAAGATAAAATGGGAAGGAAATATGAGCAGCTGGATAAATTTTAAGTATGAGAAACTTGGTACGTTCTGTTTCGTATGCGGGATTATAGGACACTCTGAAAGGAATTGTACAGTAGTGTATGTGAACCCTGACAAACAGATCGGCAAGGCATACGGTACATGGTTATGGGCACAGTCTAGGGGTACAAAAACAAATGTTGGATCAAGATGGATTCGAAATGCAGGAGGGGGAGATGGCACCTGGGGTACTCAGAAAAATCAAGAGGATGCATCAAGCAGTAATAGTAAACATCAAGGGGAGCCGAGATTCATGGAAATTCAAGGTAGGACCCGTGAAATTGATGGAGGGATTGAAGACATGATCATAAGGCCACGACAGTTGAGGATGCAACAAGCGCGGGAAAATTATGTGGAAGAAAATGAGGAATCTAATGAAGATAACGTAATTATTGAGTCAAAAAGAAAAAGGATTGAAATCATACCTGGTGGAGAGAATAGTGGAATGGAATATATGCAAATAAATGAGAGACAACAACAGGAAATAGAGTCAACAAATGTCATACAAGAGGGTCCAGATGGTGGGATGGACCAAGGCAGCAACATCATACAACATATCACTTTATATTCAAAAAACGAATCAAAGGCGACCTCTGCGACAGGGGCTCGCCTAACACAATGAGTGTTTTGAGCTGGAATTGTCGTGGGCTTGGGACCCCATGGGCTATTCAATTCCTAAAGGAGTGTGTAATCCAAAAGAAACCCAGGTTTGTTTTTCTTTGTGAAACTTTATGCAAGCAAGACACTGTAGAGAAGGTTAGAGTTTATTTGAATTTTGAGGGTGCTTTAGCAGTAGACTCCCAGGGTCATAGTGGGGTTAGTAATGTTTTGGAGGAAAAATAATGAGACCAAAGTCATACAACATATCACTTTATATTCAAAAAACGAATCAAAGGCGACCTCTGCGACAAGGGCTCGCCTACCACAATGAGTGTTTTGAGCTGGAATTGCCGTGGGCTTGGGACCCCATGGGCTATTCAATTCCTAAAGGAGTGTGTAATCCAAAAGAAACCCAGGTTTGTTTTTCTTTGTGAAACTTTATGCAAGCAAGATACTGTAGAGAAGGTTAGAGTTTATTTGAATTTTGAGGGTGCTTTAGCAGTAGACTCCAAGGGTCATAGTGGGGGGGGGGGGTTAGTAATGTTTTGGAGGAAAAATAATGAGACCAAAGTGCTGTCTTTTAATAAAAACCACATAGATATTGAGGTTGACATGGTGGGATGGCAAAAATTCAGGCTTACAGGGTTATACGGTGAACCCGATCGAAATAGAAGGCAAGATACTTGGAACCTGATCTATACTCTGCAAACTCATAGTAATCTCCCTTGGTGCTTAATAGGAGATATGAATAACATTATCCATCAGGAAGATAAGCTAGGTGGTCATCCGTACCCTCAATGGCTTTTGCAGGGTTTTCAAAAGGTAATCGAGGATTGTGATTTATTTGACATGGACCTGGTGGGATATAAGTTCACATGGGATAGAGGAAGGGGAACGAACAACTGGATAGAAGTTCGTTTAGACAGAGCTTTAGTATCAAGTCAATTCCTTCACCATTATTCAGAAGCAAAGTTATCCAATCTGGAAATTTCAACGAGCGACCACAGTCCAATTTTTATGGAACCAATCACTGAAAGTTATGAATTTTCAACAAAGCGCTTCAAATTTGAGAATGCCTGGCTTAGAGAACCTATGTGCATGCAGATAGTGCAAGATACTTGGCTGAAAAATCAAGACAAGTTGTTCCAGGACAAAATTGCAATGTGCGCTAAGACCCTTTCTAGCTGGGGAAAAGAGATCACCGATTGTTTTAGAGACCGAATTAATTACAGTAAGAAGGTTATGATCAATCTCAAGAATAGAAGAGATCATTTATCAAGAAAGATTTACCAAGAGGAGGCCCACAAACTCACGGAAACATATAGTCAGCAAGAAGTTTTTTGGTGCCAGAGATCAAAGCAGCTTTGGCTTCGTGAAGGAGATAGCAATAGTAGATTTTTTCATGCCTCAACTAAAGCCCACAGAAAAACAAATCATATTGATTTCTTGAGAAATGATGAAGGTCACATGATTGGATGGGATTCTGGCTTGCAAGATATGATGTGCAATACTTTAACGATCTCTTCAAGGCCTCGGACATGGATTGGAGGGACATCACAGACTACATCAACACAAAAATTATGGACTCGCAAAATGAAGTCTTATTAGCTCCAATTGATCCAGAGGAAGTAAAAAACGCACTCTTTAGTATGCATCCAGACAAATCTCCTTGACCAGATGGGATGAGTCCCGGTTTTTATCAAAAATTATGGAATATAGTGGGAGAGGATATAATCAATGTGGTAAAACAGTTTTTTGCAACCTACAAATTTGAGAACAACATCACAGAGACGAACATTGTTCTCATTCCTAAAAAGCAAAACCCAGCAAGTATGTCAGATCTTTGACCTATTTCCCTTTGCAATGTAACTTATAAAGTGGTATCGAAAGTGCTTACAAATAGAGTAAAGAAGGTGCTCAATGACATTATTTCAGAAAATCAAAGCTCTTTTGTCCCGGGAAGGTTTATTACGGATAATATAATGATATCTTTTGAAGTCATGCATTATATGAAACGTAAAACGAAAGGAAAAAATGGATGGATGGCCTTGAAATTAGACATGAGTAAAGCGTATGATAGAGTTGAATGAGGTTTTCTAGAAGCCATGTTAACCAAGCTGGGGTTCGAAAGAAAACTGATTAATATGTTTTTGGAATGCATCTCTTCTGCAAAGTATCAAATTAGTCATGCAGGTAAGGATTTTGGGAATATCGTGCCAGAAAGAGGTATTCGTCAAGGCGATCCCCTCTCTTCATACCTTTTTTTAATCTGTATGGAAGGGTTCACTGCTTCAATAAATCAGTTTGAGAGAAGGAAGTTGTTAAAGGGTATTCAAGTAGCTAGAGGAGCTCCAATTATCCCCCACATGTTCTTTGCGGACGATAGTTATATTTTTTATAAAGCTAGAGAAGAGGAAGCAAATCATGTTGTGAACCTTCTCCATTTCTTTGAGAGGGCTTCGGGACAACAAGTCAATACAGGCAAGTCTTCGATTTTCTTTAGCCGAAATGTGGAGGGAAGTGTAAAGCAGCAAATTTTTGATACTCTGCATTTCCAAGAAGCAGGGGACAACACATTGTATCTAGGATTACCAAATTCTTTGAGTAGAAATAAGAATGCAGTGTTTGGGTTTCTCAAGGAGCGAGTTAGAGACAGAGTGGAAGGATGGAATAAGAATTTTATGTCCAAAGGAGGTAAGGAAATACTCATTAAAACGGTAGCGCGGTCTATGCCAAATTATGCTATGAGTATGTTCTTATTACCCAAGCAAGTTTGCTCAGATATAGAGAAAATTCTTTCAAAATTCTGGTGGCAGACATCCTCTAATTCGGATTCGTGAATTAAATGGAGAAGTTGGGATAGGATGAGCATTAAGAAGTCTCAAGGTGGCCTGGGATTTCGAAAATTGCATGATTTTAACGTCGCATTATTGGGAAACAAAGATGGAGGCTCTTAAATAATCAAAAATCCCTAGCAAGCAAAGTGTTTAAAGCCCGATATTTCCCAAACGAAACGTTCTTAATAGCAAAAATTGGCAACAACCCGAGTTACATTTGGCGTAGGATTCTTGAAGCACATGTGTTGTTAAAATAAGGAGCGGTTAGGAGAATAGGAAATGGCCTTTCAACAAGTATAAAGACTGATCCTTGGCTGCCAAATGGTGATGACCCGTTCGTTCAGACATGTCACCCAGCATTGGAGGGTCAAACGGTTGTCTCGCTAATGACAACTGATCAAAAAGATTGGGATCTAGATTTATTAAGGGACATTTTTGAGGAGAGGGACATCAACCTCATTGTGTCCATTCCTATCTACCAGAATGAAACAGACGCATGGTATTGAAAGAAGGAAAAGCTGGGCTTCTACTTAGTCAAAAGTGCGTACAGTTTAATGCAGGAAGGAAATCAGCATACATCTAGTAGCAGCTCAGGTTTCTGGAGAAGCATGTGGAACTTGAAAATCCCACACAAAGTAAAAATATTTTTATGGAGAGCAGTTTCAGAGTGCCTACCCACTAAAGAACAACTATTCATCAAGCATGTAAACGTGAATCCCTTATGTCCAGCCTGCAATCTTGAACACGAAACAGTAATGCACATTCTGGTTGCTTGTCAGTTTGCCCAGTTATGCTGGCTTAAATCAAAGCTAGTAACAAACATTACAAGCATGGATACTTTCGTGCAGTGGATAGAAGAGGTAAAAGAAAAAAGCTCGATTGATCATTTCTCAAAAGTTATCATGTTAGCATGGTCTTTATGGAAAAATAGATATGATATCGTTTGGAAGCAAAAAGGAATTGAGGTTTCGGAGGTTGTAGCTTTGGCATTTCTCTGTCTTAATCAATGGAAGAAGGCTCAGGATCGTTCATTTGATAGTTTTCTTGGGTTCATGACCCAAGAAGATGTCTCTGAGCATTGGAAGCGACCACAGCAAGGAAGGATTAAGATTAATACTGACGCAGCAATTTTCGAGGACACCAATCGTTATAGCTTTTCAATGATTATTCGGGATGATCAAGGAAACTTGATAGAGGCAGCCTGAACGTGCAAGCAAGGTGAGATGGACCCTTTCATGGCGGAAGCATTAGGCATCCGGGAGGCTCTAAGCTGGGTAAAGAAGAAGGGTAGTTCGAATATGGAAATTGAAACGGACTGCTTATCTCTGGTGCAGGCTATAAGATCTTGCTCAACAAATCTGTCTTACCTGGGGAGGGTGGTGAATGAATGCAAATCTCTATTGGCATCTCTAAATCATCGAAACATCACTTTAAGTTTTATCAAACGTTCTGCGAACATGGTTGCTCACTATATAGCGAGAAACACTAGTTCAATAGCTGAGCATTTCTGGAAAAAAGGGGACGCCCTTCCAGAATTCTATCATATAATGTTATCTGATTTTAAGAGTTATTAAAATGTTCTTTTCTCCGCCAAAAAAAAAAAATTTAGGAATTTTTTCTAAAATTTTGTAAACATCTTTTATTCATATAAATTATAGAAAATTTTCCTAATAACTTTGTAATCTCCTTTTATCCTTAAATAAAGAGATAAATTGTCCAAAATAACCACTTCAAATTACATGTATATCCAATATACTCACGAAGGGAAATACTACCTTTTTTACCCAGCTCACGCGCCTAACCGTAAGGCAGGCGTGTATTCTATAAAATTAAAACAAAACTAAAACAGATAACGAAAAATTTATGCCTTTGAACAAAACATAAATTAAAATATCTAGTGGCGTATCCCGCGACACTACCATGCTAGCGGCGTATCCAATTGGACACTACCATGCTAGTGGCGTATCCAGCGACATATCGACTTTATATGCTTAGCCCATGGGCATAACATGTGGAGGCCCATCTAAAATTGATACTACCTTGAGGCGTGTAAACTTGATGCTACCATGTCTATGGCATATCCGCTTTCTACATTTGGCATAAGATGTGCAGGTTTGTGAATCAATTATCCACCTGAAACAAATACAAATCCATTCAATACTACTAATTATCTTGAGGCAGATTTAGTGCTTATTCTATGCTTACCGGCGTATCCAAGCACAACTTCACGGCCTTCACTTGCCTCCTTTATCATGATGCACACCTGTTTTCAACCTTTTTGGCATGTCAATTGGGTACGACTTATAGGTATAGGTACTGGACACAGTTGTTGTTGATGCTTACATATGCAATTAGAAATTGCTACTTTAGTTTTGGGGCACGCTTGATAGAAAAAGCGTGTTCCATGGACATTTAGGGCTACGTTTCCACTTGGGGTAATTCAGGAGAAGTTCTCCGGAATAATAATGACATCGTTCACCCAATATAATATACACAAATTTTCTTACGTACATTTTATTAATGATTATAATTAATGTGGGCTATTAGTATTTTTTGAAATCATATTTTGGAAAAAACATATAATTAATAGAGTTAGTAATTATTGATTATAATAATATTATTATTTTTTTGGTTAGATTAATAATTAAAATGATCAATTGAAAATTAAATTGACAAATTATTATGGTTTAATTTTAATAAAGTAATATAAATACAAATTTTTATTTGGATAACATTAGGTATGTCATATGTCAAAAAACAATCCGTAAGAAAGATACTATACATAGAAATTGTTGTCTGGACTCTTATTTGGAAAGAATTATTTCATAAAAGTTTTACAAAAACTTGAATTGAAAGGATATATGAAAGCTATTATCTGAGATCAAATTTTATGTAAATATTTTTAACATTTAATCTTTTTAAAGGATTTACCAAATATCCTAAACATTGAACCACATTATTAAAATTGATTGGTACTATAGAGTAAAAGTTTATGATATCCTTATTTCATTAAAAATTTAAAAATCACTTATATATCCTGCAAAATGTTGTAAAATTTAGAGTAAACTTCAAAATGGTGACCAAACTTTACACTGATTTTCAAAATAGTGGCCGAACTTCCAAATTCTCATTAAACTCAACTTTCTCTCCGACTTTTATAAAGATGGCTCCCGTCAAATCCCACTAACGGAGCTAACGAAGACAGGGATAAATTGCGTATTTTATAAAGTACAACGATTATATTGTATGTCTATATAATACAGACCGTGTATACTATCAAATCTACTACTTACAACCTAGAATTTCAAATTAAAAAACCAAACCATGGCATATTTTCATTGTGGGAGAGTTGCAGTTGAGAGAGTTGCATGGACCGATGCTAATGCTGGGTGTCGATTCATAAACTGCTCCGATGTTCAAGCTGGTTGTGGGTTTTTTCAGTGGGTGGATTCCCCTATCTATAATCGAGGTAAAGTTGTTATTCCTGGTCTTTTGAGAAGATTGAGAAAAATTGAAGCTGAGCATCTGATTGAATTGGAAGAAATGAAAAAAAAGGAAGGGAAGAAATGGAAGCTTCGAGTGGTGTTTGGAGCTTTTTGTTTACTGGTTTTATTTTTATTTAGTGGTAGTCAAGTTGTGTGTGAATGTAGTGAATTAATGTAGGTAGTGATTTAATGTAGGTGGAGGTGGTTGTATGTGCACTGTGCAGAGGTGGTTGTATGTGCACTATGCAGAGGTGGTTGTGTAGGCAGGTGGTATTGAATTAATTTAGGTGCAGGTAGTGATTGTTATGGTTGTAATGAATTGTATTGAATTTTATGAATTATAATGAATTTTATGAAGTCTTTTGTGTGCTGCAATTGTATATGACAATAAAAAAATGCAATATCTATAAACAATAACATATAAACTTGAACCATGTGATCTTGTCATTACAAAAGGTTAATAATATTCATCATCCATTACATTGGCTGTTTAGATTGTAAGAGCAAATACCCTTGCTAGTTTTTGTCCACAGACTCAAAATACCAAACATATGAAACATGTCAAACACCTTCTAGTTTTTAAAAGTTAACAAAAATTAACAGCCTTTACTAGTTGTCATAATACTAATTCAATCTTGATATCTCTTAGCATCTTCTTTTCCCTTACACTCCTAGCCCTTAGTATCTCCATTCTAGTAGTCACAGTCTTCTTCTTGTTTTGCCATGCTTTTGGAAGCACACCACATGTAGCAGGCCTTTGTTTGGCAGGTGGAGGACCAAAGACACCTCCTTGGCTATCATTGACTTCATTAGTAGGCTGTGATGCACCTGGAATAAACTCACTTGCATTGTTTTAATCACCACCAATATTCTGATTATCTTCACCCCTTTGTTTTTCATGGTTTTCAGTCCCTGGTTTCCTCTGTCCCAGCACCATCTGTCCCAGCACCAACTTTATTCTAGTGAAAAATAAAAAGTTAACAAATGTGTAAATAAACAAAGGTGTAAATAAATATTCTTGAACAGACTAATACTTTGGATTTACAAGTCCTACGATTGTGTCCCCATGCATGACATTTTCCACACTACAAGCTTGTTTTTTATCTTTTTAAACTAGTGGCATCAAGTTGTGGTGGTGGTGCATCATTCTTTTTATTTCTCTTCATTTTTGGTCTACCTGTGGATGGTTTTACATTGGGAGCAATGGTTGTGTGAAAGCAGTCTTTGCCCATGCTTCTATCCCATTAATTGGTTCTACAATGTGGGAGTAAACCTAGAAATACAAGTACGGTTAACAAAATTCCAACTTGAAAAAAATTATAACTTGAAAAAAATTCCAAGTTAACAAAATACCTTCTTAAACATTGCAACTGTATAACATTCATGTATGCCCTCTTCTAGATTAAGTCCCCTTGAGTTCATACAAGCAACATCATTATGAGTTTCTTTTACAGAAACTCGTAATATTATTTTGAGTGGAAAAGCTGACTATGTACTAGACAGAAGTGACAAAGGTACCATTTGTCTGCTGTGAGTTTCTTTTACACTTATGTATTATTTTGGTTCCATGCTTCTCATGTTATATAATATGCTAAAATCATTATGAGCATTAATCAAAATAATATGATCACCTTTGTTAATATTAATCATTTGAGTTCATACAAGCAACTGCATGAAAACATGGGACTCCACTGAGCTGCCACTTCTTGCAGTGACAAGTCTTGCCCTCCAAATCTATCACCAATTCATATCCTCCTGCAGAAATTTGTAATAAATATCTCGGTCCTCCTGACCAGGTAACATGACACCCCACAACTTTTGTATTTGCCATGTCACACAATTGTTATATTTAAACTAAAAGAATGCATACAAACTAAACTACATAATTGCAACCAACTAAAAACTTACACATTCAGCTTTTCAAGTGAGTTTGGACAGTATTCTCCAATCCAAGCCTCAGACTCAACTTTTCTTCTTTGAATTCTACGCATGATAACTGAGTATATGTTCCTAAGCATTGCAATAATAGGAAGGTGCCTGATATTCTTAATAGAGGAATTAAATACCTCGCAGTGATTGTTTACGAACAAATCACTTTTGCAAGTTGTTTAAAAACCAGTCCTACTCCAATGCTCCTTTGGTTTAGATGCTAGCCAATCATAACATTTTAAGCTCAACTGCATTTTACTTATCTAAGTTACAATGTGACAGAAATATGCATTTTACTGATGAAGGTTACAAGTATTTTTATACCTTTTTTATTGCCTCCATGTTCCTTTCAAAATGGTAGTCTGTTGTTGACCTAGCTGCACTCCATATGAGACCCCTAAGACCTATGCCCTTGTGAAGTTTACTCAAATTGTTGCACAAATGCATTGCACAAAATCTGTGCTCTGCATTTGGACACAATTCTTCAAGTGCATTTATCAAGCCCTAACAATTAAGATGATAGTTAAATATGTGTGTCAGGATGAAAAATGAAATAATATTAAAGTGCAGTTGTAAATTTTATTTGTCAGAGATAAAAGTCCAGCCTCCATCATTGGACATATTAAGGTCTTCTTTGAGTTTGCTTATAAACCAACTCCAATTCACTATATTTTCTGCATCCACTATAGACCAAGCTATAGGATGCATTCCATCATCAGGGTCCACTCTAACTGCTGTCAACAACTGGCCTCCATATGGGCCTTTCAAATGGCAACCATCCAGTCCTACAATGGGCCTGCATCCTGCCATAAAACCTTTCTTAACAGGCCCAAGACATATGTATATCCTTTTGAATCTAACCCTTTCTTGACCAGGTTCATGCTTTTCTAATTCAATAGCCACTATGGAGTTTGGCATCACCCTTTTGACCTCATTACCATAATCCAAAATCATGGCAAATGCCTCCTCATGTGTGCCATTTATGACTTTCAAAGCAATACTCTTGGCCCTATAACACATTGTCATGTTGACTTTGCATCCCAAGTCATTCACTACATTCTTCTGAAAAGCATCACATTCCCAACTGGGATTTAACCTAATGTCATCTTCATACCTCTTGGCGATATACTCTGCAGTGACTTGTTTTTGATGCCTTGTTTGAGAACAAGTGTGCTTTCCTATATGTAACGCCCCCAAATCCCCTACAGGAATCCAGGTCGTCACATCTCTTGCGGAATATTCGATCACCTGCTCACAATATAATCTACACTAATATTCATAGTACACACCATCTTTTACTCCACGGGTTATAGTCTTAGAACAAGTACTCAATAATCCAGAAGATATTACATCTCAAGTTCACTTACCAGAATCTCCAAAATACAATTACAACTCCAAAGTACTAGATAATAAAACATTATACCAACACCTTCCGAACCTGCACTCTCCTCAGATACTTTAATGCTAACATGCTGAATCAGTTGTCTTCCCCTTCCCTTAATCACGGTTTGCTGTACTAGATCCACTTCTGATTTGCCACTGTTTTATAATATTTAAATAGCAAGTATGAGCCAAAGAATGCCCAGCAAGTATATATATAGATATCATATAATACAACAACTCGACCAAAGAATGGTTTTTACCACTCTATAATATATATATTTTTGGAAAGAGATCAACTCGGAAGTTTTTATAAATCTCGAAATACTACTCATATGAAAGAATAAATATATCTCAATAACTTCTCAAAATACTACTCATATGAAAGAATAAATACATCTCAATAACTTCTCAAAATACTCCTCATATAACTCAAAAATACTCCTCAGAACTGCTCAATTGATTTGAATAAATAAAATTTACCAACTGCTCAGATCAACCCTCTAGTTAACAGAACCACAAAGGCATCGGTTAACCGTTAGGATGTCAAAGATTGGATTTCTACTCATAACGCCTTCTCAAGTAATGGATGATCAATCCATTGTCACGCCTCAATTCTATCGATAGAAAGGATGGTTGACGTCTCGAACCACCCAAATAAAACTCCTCAGAAGGATGAGCCGTCTTTCTCGGCCCTTCACCCTTTATATGTAACCATTTGGGCCGGTGCGTTACTCCGGTCACTTTTGCTTTTAGAAGCAATAAATCACAACTTACTTTATATATATATAAATATATATAACCCCACTCTTAAATATAAATATTCTGTAGTATGAAAATATCATTAAATATATCTTTATCATCTCTTCTACGAATACGAATGAAGTATTTCAACAAAAGTCCCAACAATATGGACAAGCTCATGAAATAAATTTCAACACCTCATATAATAATTTCAACACCTCGTATAATAATTTCAACACCTCGTATAATAATTTCAACACCTCGTATAATAATATCAACACCTCGTATAATAATATATATTTATGTAGATTGCATGAATAAAATCTGATATAAACCACTAAAAAGAATATTTGATTTTTGTATAGCGAAAACTTAATCAGCATATTTAAAAATATAAATACTCCGAACGATGGAGTACGAATTAGTAAACTTGCCTGGTTCTGCGGTACGATACTCCAACTTGCTCCACGTCTCTGGTTCTCCGGCATTTGACCTTCTCGGGTCTAGTTCAATTATTATTAACTCAACTTCTGATCACCTTTCAATCAACTTCTATTCACCTTTATATAGTACCTTTGCATATCTACAACTTTCGTTCTTTAAGCTTTTCCAAACGAGTCTCCTAACTCATCCGAAATCCTATCCCAAAATGGTTCCTCGAATAATTCCAAAACTCAACATTTTTACGCGAAACCTTTTCCAATTTTAAATCTCACAAATAATTTAATAATAATCCGATTTTTTTAGCTTCTAAAATAATCTGGTCCGATCTGGTTCATGAAAATAATCCAAAAATGCTAAATATCAATCCTCTAAAATAATACCATTGACATCCTATATAAAAACTCAATCAATAACTAATCCTCCAACAATTATCTTACTCCACGATAAAGAAACATAATTAACCAACTAATCCTCGAGAAAACAATTAATCCTTAATTTAAATAAATAAATCCTCGAGACAATAATTAATCCTTAATTTAAATAAATAAATACTCGAGACAATAATTAATCCTTAATTTAAATAAATAAATCCGCGAGACAACAATTAATCCTCAAATTAAATAAATAAATCCTCAATACAACAATTAATCCTCGAATTAAATAAATAAATCCTAAATACAACAATTAATCCTCGAATTAAATAAATAAATCCTTCAAACACAATTAATCTTATTTACTCAATTTAAAACCATAATAATTATTCCACTTTAATACCCTCATCATTTTAAATACCTCTTTTATCAATGAATCATTAAGTCTCTAAATTATGTCTAAATAATCACAAAATATTTCAATTTAATTAATAAATCAATTACCACTTTATTCATATTAAATCCATAATTATTACTAAATAATTCAATTAAGACAATTATACCATTTTTAATAAATTATTAATTACTAATCAAATCAAATTAATTAATACTCCATATTTAACAAAACTTATTGAATCCTTTTATTTTTTCGTTTATAACAAAAATCCCGATTATAAGACCGAACATTAATTTTTATCCATACGTTATTATTTTATTCCCAACTGGACACCGTGTGGACCCCACCTGCATCTCCCCCTCCCCTGCATCTCTCTCTCGTCTGTCTCTCTCTCACCCTCGCTCTTTTCTCTGTCTCTCTCCCTCAATCTCTCTCGATCTCTCTCCCGAAATCTCTCTCTCAGTCTCTCTGTCTCTCTCTCCGCTCAATCTCTCTCGACTCTCCATCCCTCCTCCACCCTCTCCCCGTCGTTATCTCTCTCTACCAATCTCCCTCTCGATCCCGACATCAATCTCTTTCGAACCTCCATCGTCTCCCTCTCTTCTCTCTCCCACAACTCTCTCTCTGATCTCTATCTCTCGCACTTCTCCCATCTCCTCCCCTCTACATGTCTCTCGACCTCTCTCACTCTCTCTCAACCCCGAACTCAATCTCCCTCTTCTCTCAAACTTCACCTCTCCCTTCTATCCCCTCTCTCCCTCGTCTCTACATCCCAGCAACACCACCGACTCGAACAAAACCACAACACCACTAATCGACAACTCCTCCATCAATCTTTCAATTTTAACCTCCTCCGCCCATCTCTCTCTCAATCCCCCTTCCTTTCCGAAAATCAACACCGACAAAACCCACCCACATAACAAAGAACTCGTACTATTCGAGTCCATCAGTTCAACAAAGTAAGTAAGGAAACGAATTCGAAAAATAAAACAATTAAAAGGACAGAAAAGAATTTACAAAGAGACAACCACCTGAGGTTTACTTTGTTTCGTGTATATATGTATGTATTTAGTCGAGTGTTTTTGCAAGGAAGAAGAGATATGAAAAGAAAGAATTGAGGTCTTAGTTTTTGGTTTCTCTTCATTGTAAAAAAAATGGTCCGGCTTTTCTGTTTTAAACGACTTAAAAGGGAAAAAATGTGGGAATAAAAAAATTAAAATGGGGAACAAAACATGATGGAAAACCTCTTTGCTATTTCTTAAAAAAACCACCTCTCGAGTCGTCTTCCTTCAATGAGAGTCGTTTAAACCACCATCCCTCATCCGTCCCCCACCCCTTCGACTCCGCCTCTCCTTCTCTGCCTTCTCCCATCTTCGTCCCCCTCCCCCTCTCTTTTCTCACCTTCCAATTATCACAGCTTTTAATTCAATAAAGCTCCGAAAATTCCTTAGAATTTTCTCAGATCTGTTTCCGATCTTGAGCTAGATCTGAAAATAAAAAATATCTTGAGATTCCATTTCTCCTCCTCAACATCATACCAAAATTTGGTGTTATTCTGAGGACTTTGATTTTGAATCTTTGTCTCGTCTTTTGGCGTGTTTTTCGTCTCGTCTGTTGGCGAGTTTTGTTTGTTTGTTTGTATGTTGTTATGGGTTTGTGTCCGGACTAATTTGGAAAGGATTTTTGTGGTTTGGTGGGAGATCTGTAATGTTTGCATTGATTTTGGGCTGCTGTTGGATATTGCAAGAGCTTACTTTTCACAACTAGAATTTGTTCATATAATGAGATATTTCATTCGCGGCATGTCTATAGCTGGGTTTCGGCATGTAGATAGCTGGGGTTTCACTTTCGGCATGTCTATAGCTGGTCTTCGGCATGTAGATAGCTGGGGTGTTTCTGAACAATGGGCTACAGGTGGTGCGTATGTGAAGGTCATTTGCGATATTACTGGCTTCAGGAATGGTGCAAATTGGATTGATCGGAAAGCTACTTTAATCTTTTTTAATTCAAAGAATATTATTATTCATGATGTAAAACAGTCTGTAAACATAAGCGGCTACTTGGTTAGTTCGTTTATTTGTTTCCTGTCAGATTGTACTGTCAGTTCGGGGTTTTGTCCTGGCTGTGATTGGTTTGATGCAAGTTAATACAATTTCTTGTTTGTCAAAAAAAAAAAAAAAACATGATGGAAATTTAGTGCTCCATAAAAACATAATCATGGTGGATAATTATTAAATTAAAAAATAAAACATGGGAGACAACTCAAATGCTCCAATTTAAATAATTGTTGTCTCATCAATAATCTAGCTCCTCCTATGCTGGCAAATTAAAACGATACTATAATTTCGTTAAAAATAAATAAATTCGACCCAAAACTAAAATCTTATTTTTCCTAATTTTAAATAAAAACCAAATAAATATATTTAAATAAATATAATATAATTTACTTGCATACGAATATCTAAACTTTCGAAATTTTACAAAAATGCGCTAATAAAAAAATAATAGTGCATCGCTCTTAATTAAAATTAAATATCGAGTAAAAAAAAAATTTGAAAATTCGCGGATATTACACTATATAAGTTCTAATTATTTGATAATTAGAACTTTAATTTTTTGACACTTGTTTGCATAGATCTTCCATTCACATGGTGGAGTACACTTGAACTGAACTTTGTATCCCATATTTGGTGTCCTTACAATAGGCCTCCTCTCAACTATGACATGACTTTTAACTACATTTTTCAGGATTTCTACACTACTAAAAAGCATCCCAAGGGCAAATTTTTGGGTTAATCATGTCAACCTTTTCATTAAATTCTGGATACTTTACATCAACCTCATCCTCACTACTCACAGCCATTTTCCCATCCTCACTCCCACAAACAGTTTCATCATTCAATTCTATTTGATCATCATCCCATTTATCACTACTATACCTACCCTCATTTATGTTCTCACTATTAACATCATCCATTATTTCATCATCCTTGGAGTAATTGCCATCATTTGAGCTATCAGGGTGCCATTCTCTTTCTTCATCTGAGTTATCATTTGCTACATTGTTACCCTCATCCCCCCTTCATTACCTTCATTTTCTTCACCCTAATCATAATTCTGCTCCCTCTCCCTCTCATCATCTGCCCCATTACCATCATTTTCTTCACTCTCTTGAAGTATTGGTCTCTTAGTATTTTTCTTCTTGGGAGTAGGTTTTTAACTATGTCGTATAAGTGTAAAACATATAATTGCCCATAATACCCTTGTAAATAATACGTATATATACCTATATACGACTTGTTAGGTCGAATACACAATAGGTAATCAAATACTGTATGAGTAACTTAACAAGAACACACTGTTTAATACTTAAAAACTGTTTGGAATTAACAATTCCTCTCTCAGTGATGTAAAATATCACAGAGAGCTGCTTAGGTTACAATCAATGAATTTCTCAATGTTCGATACCCTTCTAGGGTTAACCTAACTGTATTTATAAAACATACAGCTTCGTACAATCAGTAATTGATTCTCCTATAATTAAGCTATACAATTGATATCAATCACGATTGCTTCAAGTCTTTCAAGTCAACTTAATCTCTTTGACAGCTTTCCAATCTTCAAAGATATTGCTTCCATATTTATCTTGTATCAATCTTCAAACACTGTTGACTCTTCAGACATTACCGCTACAGAGTTTAACAATCTCTGTTGCGCTTCCAGTCAGTGTTTAACTAAACTCTGACTGCTTCCAGCTAAACTCTGTTTTGTTACTTTAGCTTCCAAACACTGTTCTCATCAATCATTTCTAACAATCTCCCCCAACTTGTTCATTAGCAAGAATGTACAAGTTTACAATAAATGATGATGTCAAAACAAATACAAAGTCTACAGTGTTTAACAAACAGAGTTTAAGCTTTTACTTAACAAATTCTACAGAAATTAAGAAAATCCTTACAGACTTCAAATTATAATCTCTTGAAGATCTGGCATTGTTCTGAGATAGTCTATAAGCAATCTTCTTTCAGCATTTTCAAGCTCTATCTGCATAGCTTCCTTGATTTCTCTCAACTGAGGATCATTCTCATCAGTCTGATAGATAGCAGCTCTAAGATCGTAGATTTTGTTTCTCCTCATTTCATTTCCCAACCTGATATATTTCACTTCCTCAGACTTCACATTAAAATCCAGAACAGTAATTCCAAGATCTGTCTTCAGCTTTGTAGTCCCCTTCTCCATTTCTATCAGATTCCCATTCCAGTCTCTGTACTTTGGAACATACTTGCTGTTGTACTTCATATTTCTCCTGGCAAGATTTTGAATCATCTTTTGTCTGAGTACATTTGCAACTGACTGAGCTCTTTGATTTCTTACTCTGAAAAGATACAGAACATATTCTAGTTCTTCCCAGTATTTTAAATCAATATCCTTCTCATCAACTTTAAACACTGTTCCATCAGCCATGAAATATAGCAGAAAATCCTTCTCTAAACTCTTTTGATTAACAAGCTGTACTGACTCCAGTCTGTCTAAACTCTCTTGAGTGACACCACGACCTGGAACAGCCAATGAAGAAGGATCTCTGGGACCAACATATTGTCTTGTGTCTCTGTGTGAGCCTATGCCTCCTTTGTTGTATCCGATTTTACCAGATAAGGCTCTACCATCAGTGAAATCCATTGGAACTGTAGCTTCTAGCCTTGAATCATGAAGAACACCTTTTCCAAATGTTGATTTCAACTGAGAAGACAATAATGGTGTGGTCACAACTTGTGCAGTAAAAGAGGTTGTGTCTTCATTCTTCTGTACAACATGTGTATCAACAGAGGTTGTAACAATACTTTTCAGCTTTTGCTTAGCTTCTGCATCTGTTGGTTTTTTGAACACTTGCATCCTTTGATTTGTACCAACTGGTTCTTTGATTTGAATACCTTTAAGAACAGGCTTTGCAGCTTTAACAACTTTCACATTCTTCTTTAATTTATCAGACTTTAAAGCCTTCAAATGCTTTTCTTGCAGACTCTTCTCTTCAGCTTTAGCATCTTCTATAGTAACTCCTTCTGCATTCTCTTCCATGAAAAGCTTAACAGCTAACTCCTCATCAGTCTTTGGATTTGATATTAATTCCAAACTCTTGGTTTTTGAAGTACCTTGAGTTTCAGTGTTTATTCCAACAGACTGTGACTTAAGAGATTTGCCAGATCTCAGAGTTAGTGTTTCAGAGTTTAAAGCCTTACTCTTATCACTTGCCCCTCCATCTCCAGCATCATCCTTCTTTTCAAGCAGAGTTTGAGAAATTTTACATTTAGACTTAGCAACTCTCTCCCCCTTTTTCACATCATCAGGAATGAGTATAGATGTAATGAGCTCCAAAGAGTTAGCAATGGAATCAACCTTAGCAAACAAGGCAGTTTGATTTTCTTCAACCTTTCCTAGCCTGGTAAAGAGAGTATCTTGAACTTTAGAAAGCTGTGCAGCTTTGATTTTTGACTCTCTTTCCATTATCATTTCTCTAGTCTGTATCTCAGTTTTCAAAGAAGCAATTTGTTGTTTTGTTTCAGCAAAATTTTCATCCAGAGTTTTGACTTGTACCACAGTTGCCTTTAAACAGGATAAAATCTCTGGATTTGAAATTTGACTAGCAGTCTGCTTAACAAAATCAGCTGCTCTCCCTTTTGGAAAAATACAGTCTTGTTTATACCAATTAGCAGCAGATTTAGCAAGGTGCTCTTCTTCAATTGCATGAGATGGACAAGGCTGATCAAAAGGTTTATATTTATTATCAGTCTGTGCTGGTGCACTCATAAAAGAATCAGAGTTTGCACTGTTTTCAGATTCATCTTCAACACTTGCATCATTTGCTTGAGCATCTTGTAAAGAACCACTGTGCTGAGCTGTGTCAGCCACAGTTTCTGCAACAACTTCTGCAATCTTGTCAATAGTCTCCTCATGTTGCACAGGCTCTGCAACAGAGCTTGCATTTGTAGCTTCAACAGGCATAGATTCAGAATTTTTCTTAGTTGCTTGATCAACCTCATCACCTTTGTCTGGAATTGGAGAAGCATTAGATATTAGCTCTGTGTGTGATGTTGCAGCTTCAGAAAAATTAACTGCAGGCTCATCAGCTACACCAGGAGCTTCAGTGTGAACAACAGGTGAGATAGAATCAAGAATTGGTTGAAATGAATCAAGAAAATCATTCATTGGTGAAAAACCATTTCTGTAATCCTCTTCTACAGGAATGTTATCCTCTGTAGGTACTTCAACATTAACAGCATCCTCTGCAGGCATTTCAACCTCTGCAGGTATTTCAACATTGACAGGCACAGCATCCTCTGCAGGTATAGCAACATTCTCTGCAACCTCAACAGTAGGTGTTTGCTGTGAAACCACCTCTGGAGCTTCAACAACATACTCATCATCAGATTCTGAAAGAATTAATCTCCTCTTCTTGACTTGAGACACTACAATCTCCTCTTCTTCTTCACTAGAGCTCTCCTTAGGTGGTGAAAGTGAAGGTCTGTTTACCTTTTGTTTCTTTCTTCTGGTATAAACAGCTCCAGGTAATATCTGTTTAGCCTTTGAGTGTTTAGTGTTTTGGGCAGTGTGTATTTTTCTTTTTGGTTTGGATTTAGGTTTTTCAGTAGGTGCTGTCTCAGAGTTTAAGGTTTCAGAGTTTATTGGTGGAGAGTTTATTGGTTCTGGTTGTGGTTGATGAGATGTAGTAGGTACAGTGGTTGTGGGTGTTGTAGGTGTTGTGGGTGTTGATTGAGAATGTATGGTGTCTAATGGTTCAAGCATGTGTTGTGGTGATTGAGAATCCTGAGGTTGGTTAACATAGTTTTGTAAGGCTAGTGGCATAAACATATCAGGTATTTGCTGTTTAGTAACATCTTTATTTGTCAAATCAGAAAACATCCTTTTAGCAACTTGAAAAGGCTGAATGACATCAGCTTCATCAATTGTAAGATTAGGCACACAAGCAGTAAATAGTATTTGACAAAATCGAGCAAAATAAACAGAAGTAGGCTCAGACAAACGCTCTCCCAAATTCATTAGCACTAGTCTACCAAAATCGAAATTACCTCCATACAGTAGAGCATGGCCAATTTGAAGAGTGTCAAGAGGAAGTGCATCCCAATTTGTTGTCTTCTTTCCAAAAGTTCTTGTAATGCAATCGAAAAAGAAACTCCATTCCTTTATCAAAAGTGGCCTTCTCAGAGACCCCAGCTTATTCAAATTTCCTGCACATCCAATTTGCTGCAACATTGTCCTCAAGTGGTCGTGACCAACAACACTGTAAGAAGTGTGAGTCTCAAAATCCAAAGCATCCCTAACCGTAGTTGGAGTAATGATATACTCTGATTCAGCATGAGTGAAAGTGATTGTTGGAGTGCCAGACTCTTCTCCATCATCATATACAGAGTTTGTCCAAAAAGTAGCGATTTGTGAAGCAGAGAGTATTGGTGGTGCAGTTAAAGCCTTCCCTATTTCAGAATCTTTCAAGAAATTTTGAAACAAATGAAACGCCTCTGGAGCATTTGCATTCTCCAGTGGAGCTGCATAGTTACTAGGAAGAAAAATTAACCCTGCTGCATCAAAAGCTTTGGTTGCCATTAGTAAGATATGATACGAAGATATTCAGAGAAAAGATGTATGGTAAGTGTTTACCAAAATGTGAAGGAGAGTGAATAAGAATTTTGAAAGTGATTGAGTATGCAAGTAACTGTGAGTGAGTGAATATTAATCGATGTGAAGTGAGAGAACAAAAACGATTAGAGTAAAACCAAAACTCAATCGTTTATTTAATGAAAGCGCGCAACTGATTGTAGAGTAATGTGTAAGTGGGACACTATCATGGGACACGTGTCAAACAACCAATGGATCACTTAATAATTACCGCTGTCATTCCTATAATCACGACACTTTGACATATTTACACTAATTAACAGTTGTCAACTACCCCAATTACTCCAAAATAGTCAAATCATCTCAATGAAACTTTACCTTAGAGTACTTAACACAACTCAACAGCAGTGTTTATCAATTTTCCAACTTTATCACTGAAACCCTTTCAAAAATTGCACAGTTGTGAATATGAGTGTGTGGGAAGCAGAGTTTACCAAAATCAATTTTTAGAGCATCTAATATTTCATAAAATCCATAACAAAAAAATAAATAAACACTGAATGCACAAACTCTCATAGTAAACACTGATTGTTTGATGAATGCTAAACTCTGTAGTTACTGTTATACAGAAATCTGAAAACTTCTATTCCCATTGATGTCCATGATTATCCAAGTAAGCACACAGTCTTTGAAGACTAAAAGATCAAGAGATAGAAATCAGAGCATCATTCAGTGAATAACAATCATGAACTTGATAAACTCACAAACTCTCAAAGCACACAGGTGTTTAGGTGAAGTGTTTACACTCACATTCAATCAGGAAAAGCAGATTCTACCATATGCTTGAATGTCCACCAAATCTACACTACTTTGAGTACATGTATGCACAAATCAAAAGGACTTTATTCAGGGTCGTAATGAGGTAAGATCAGACAGATGAGAAGAGATGTTTTATTCATGAGTGAATTTCAAACTGAACATTTTAATAGACCAAAGTGTTCAGTCACACTGTTAGTACATATTTGCACAAGATCAGTATATATGCCCTTTTTTTTTTTATTTAACATATATACTGAAAAACTTTTCTTTTCTTGAGAAACACTCATCTGCTTGAATTTTTTTTTTTTTAAAAGAATATAACTGCTCTTAATACTTCAGAGTATAAGAAAAATGAGCAGTTAATTAGGCTCAAAGGGGTTTACTAAGGGTGGTATTTATGAACAGTGTTTATACAGTGTTTGAACAGTGTTCAAAAGAATTTTGAACAGTGTTTGAAGGAATGGTAAATCCTATTGCCTTTATCATTTTCATGCACACACATATCATGTAGTCTCAAAGTGGTTTAATACAAGTTCTAGAGAAACATACTTCCTGATGAACATCACACAACAATAAATACTGATTGATAGAAAATGTATCAATCACTGATTTGGCTCAAACTCTCACAGGGTGTAAACATGAATCTGAACTCACCAAACTAATCAATGACACATCTCAAGTTTTATGGTTTTCACAAGTACAAACAAGGAATCATCAGGAACCATACCTTTGGGAACAGAATGTCACTAATCAGAGTTTAGAGTTCATCAATAACCAAAATTATTTATGAGAGGCAATGCACACAATATTCATAAACTCAGAGTTTAGGACTGAATAAACTAAGAGATGCTATAAATATGAAACAGTATCATGGTGTGTTGATTTACTGCACAAAATCTGATTAGATTACAGTGACTCAGAAAGAATCATGATTTAATTACTGAGAATCATGCTTCATACATTTTTCTTCATTGGTGTTTTCATTCAGACAATAATCAATTCTGAATTCACTGAGTGTATCCAACATGATAACAGTGTTTAACAGACAGACATGCTGACAGAGTTTAACAAGGTTTAAACATAAGCATGCATAACAGAGTTTAATACTAAGGTTCACATAGCACTTAACAATTTGCATAACATGAGCAATAAGTTTTTGAGTCTAACCAACATCACTAGTCAAAACTAGAGACCATTCCTAGTTCATTGACCAGTCTTGTAAATGTAGCTTCACTCAATGGCTTGGTGAAGATATCTGCAAGTTGTTGTTCTGTAGACACAAAGTGAAGCTCAATGTTGCCTTCCTCTACATGCTCTCTGATGAAGTGATACCTTATGCTGATGTGCTTTGTCATTGAATGTTGTACTGGATTACCTGTCATTGCAATAGCACTTTGATTATCACAGTAAATAGGTATCTTGGTATACCTCAATCCATAATCCAGCAGTTGATTCTTCATCCATAAAATCTGTGCACAGCAGCTACCAGCAGCAATATACTCTGCTTCAGCTGTAGATGTGGATATTGACTTCTGTTTCTTGCTGTACCAGGAAACAATTCTGTCTCCCAGAAATTGACAACTTCCACTGGTGCTTTTTCTGTCTATCTTACAGCCTGCAAAGTCTGCATCTGAATAACCAAGTAGTTTAAACTCTGATTCTCTTGGATACCACAGCCCCAAAGTTATAGTGCCCTTGAGATACTTAAAAATCCTCTTTACTGCTGTTAAATGTGGTTCTCTTGGATCTGCCTCGAACCTTGCACACAAACAAGTGGCATACATGATATCAGGTCTACTAGCTGTTAAATAGAGTAGAGAACCAATCATTCCTCTGTAACATGTCATATCTACTGATGACCCTGCATCTTTGTCCAATTTTGTTGCAGTTGCCATGGGAGTTGTTGCAGATGAACAGTCAAGCATGCCAAATTTCTTGAGAAGATTTCTGGTATATTTTGCTTGATTTATAAAAATTCCATCATCTGTTTGCTTTACCTGTAGGCCTAGAAAATAACTAAGCTCTCCCATCATACTCATTTGATATCTTGACTGCATGAGTTTGGCAAACTTCTTACAGAGTTTATCATTAGTAGATCCAAAAATGATGTCATCTACATAGATCTGAACTAAGAGCAAGTCACTACCAGATTGAAAGTAAAACAGAGTTTTGTCAATAGTACCTCTGTGAAATCCACTTTCTAGTAGAAATTTGGCAAGAGTTTCATACCATGCCCTTGGTGCCTGCTTAAGTCCATAGAGTGCCTTGTCTAACCTGTAGACATAGTCTGGATATTTTGGATCTACAAAACCTGGTGGTTGTTCCACAAACACTTCTTCTTCAAGTTTTCCATTTAAAAATGCACTTTTTACATCCATCTGAAACACTTTGAATTTCTTATGAGAGGCATATGCTAGAAAGATTCTGATTGCCTCCAATCTAGCAACTGGAGCAAATGTTTCATCATAGTCTATTCCTTCCTGTTGTGAATAGCCTTTTGCAACCAGTCTTGCTTTGTTTCTTATGATAACACCCTCATTGTCAGTTTTATTTCTGAAAACCCATTTAGTACCAACAATGGATCTGTTCTTGGGCCTTGGTACAAGAGTCCACACTTCATTTCTTTCAAATTCATTTAGCTCTTCTTGCATTGCTGTTATCCAGTCAGCATCTTTAAGAGCTTCTTCCACTTTCTTTGGCTCAGATTGTGACAAGAATGCATGAAACAGACATTCATTTGTTGTTGCACTTCTTGTCCTTACTTTTGCATCTGGATCACCAATAATTAAATCAGGTGTGTGTGACTTAGTCTATTTTCTTGCAGAAGGCAAATTGCTTCTGTCATCATGTGATCCTCCCCCTTGATCCATGCTCTCCTGATTTTCTTGGTGCCTCTCTTCATTTTCTGATGCTCCCCCTGAATGTGACTGCTCAGAATTATCAACAGAGTTTGAATCAACAGAGTTTGATTCAGAATTATCAACTGAGTCACTATCAGTGTTTGAATTATCACTCTGATGTGATTCTTCATGCTCCCCCTCAACTGGTTCTTCCCTTGTTTCTGATTGAAGAGTTTCTTCAGTATTTACCAGTAGAGGTTCAGAGTTTAGATCAACAGAGTTTGTCAGATCAGTCTGATCAGAGTTTACTTTTTCAGAGAATAAGTCTTCATTTTCAAAGTGGAGTAGATCATGTTCATTGACATCTTCAAGTCCAGTTATTTTCTTGTCATCAAATGACACATGAATTGATTCCATGATCACTCTAGTTCTCAGATTATAAACTCTGAATGCCTTATTTGACAGTGAATAGCCAACAAAAATTCCTTCATCTGCCTTTAGGTCAAATTTGGTCAACTGTTCAGGATGAGTCTTCAACACAAAGCACTTGCATCCAAAAATATGAAAATATTTTAGATTTGGCTTTTTCTTCTTCACCATTTCATATGGTGTTTTACCATGCTTGTTGATCAGTGTTGCATTTTGAGTAAAACAAGCAGTTTGAACTACTTCTGCCCAGAAATATGTTGGCAATTTTGCTTCATCTAGCATGGTTCTTGCAGCTTCTATCAAGGTTCTGTTCTTCCTCTCCACTACACCATTTTGTTGTGGAGTGCCAGGTGCAGAAAACTCCTGTTTTATTCCTTTGCTCTTGCAAAATTCTTCCATTGATGAATTCCTGAATTCAGTTCCATTGTCACTTCTGATTATCTTCACTTGATTTTCTGACCCTTTGTCCAGTTGTAAAATATGTTCTGTCAGTGTTAATGCAGTTTCATCCTTCTTTGCAAGAAAATATACCCATGTGTATCTGGTATATTCATCAACAATGACTAGAGCATATTTCTTCTTTCCAAGAGACATGACATTCACTGGTCCAAAAAGATCAACATGTAGGAGATGATAAGGATCAACAATTGAAGACTCAGATTTGCTTTTGAAGGAGGCTTTTCTCTGTTTGGCCTTTTGACAAGAATCACACAGGCCTTCTACATTCAACAAAGACCTTGGTAGACCTCTTACAAGATCATTCTTTATTAGCTCATTGATGTTGTTCAGATTTAAATGAGAGAGTTTATTGTGCCACTTCCAACTCTCTTCACTGGACATTCTTGTTGACAGACACACTGCTTTGCCATCAGTGTTTGTTGACAATTTAATTTCATAGATGTTATTGTGTCTGTTTCCAACTAGAGCAACTTTCCCTGTAGATTTACTGATCACTTGACAATATTCAGGCTGAAAATCTACATGATATCCTCTGTCACAGATTTGACTCACAGATAGCAGATCATGCTTGAGTCCTGGAACCAGAGCTACATTTGTGATGATGACACTCCCAAGATTAATATTGCCATATCCCAGAGTATGTCCTATGTTGCCATCTCCATAGGAAACTTTTGGGCCAGCCTTCTCCTCATACTCTGATAGCAGGGCTTTATTTCCTGTCATGTGTCCTGAACATCCACTGTCCACGACTAGGGTACTAACCCTGTTGCCCTGCAATCACAAACAATCACTGATTATTAGTTTTAAGGATCCAGACTTGCTTGGATCCTTTGGCTTTCTTAATTCTGTTAGCTTTTGCAGCGGAATTCACATTATCAGAGTTTAAGCTAACTTTTTCAGAGTTTACATTTGCAGAGTTTACTTTAACCCATTTCAAATTTGGCTTGGGTTCATAGTAATTATAGTAAAGAGCATGATAATCTCTGCAAGTGTAAATAGAATGCCATGTACTTCCACAGTGTGTACATAAAGTCTGTGGTCTAGTCCTCACATAATCATTTTTAACTGCAGTTTTAGAGGGCAAAGAATTAATGTTCTTATTCTTACTGCAGAAACTAGCAAGATGATTAGTGCTACCACAATTAAAGCATGTTTTTCTAGGAGCTAATGAAGCAAACATTGGCTTAATTCCTGATGTTAAGCCTACCTTTCCATTTTTGTTTTTCTTAGGCATTCTCTGTTTGTTGACAGATTTTATCTCTTTAAGCTTATGCTTGAGTTGTTTATCTGTCATTAAACCAATGTTAGCCTCTTTAACAAAAGTCTTAGCATATGATTCTTTAACAGCCTTTTTCTCAGCTTCAGTCTTAGGTCCACCTGTTCCCATAACATTACCTTCAGATGAACGATGTGGTCTAACTTTTACCAAATTTTCAAATCTAAGTTCATCTCCTTCAGAGAAACCTAGACCTACTGTATCTGACTGAAACACTTCTTGAGTGTCTTTACCAGAGTGTGTCCAAGTTTTAATAATGTGTTTAGCATCCTCCAATTCAGATTCTAGTTGCTTATACTTACCTAGCAACTCCTGTTCAATAAACACTGCATCATCTCTCTCTTTCTGAACTTTATTCATGTTCTCTAGCTGTTCCTCAACAAGTTTATTTCTATCTTTGAGTTGAGAGCACTCATTTTTTATCCTCTCATTTTCTAAAGTCTGATCCCTATAACTGATATGTAATGCTTTAAGATAAATTCTCAATTCAGTTATATTATCAGTATTATAAGCATAGGTAGTTGGAGGTACCTTTAGATCATCATCTTCATTCTGAGTAGTAGCCATGAGTGCATAGTTCACTTCCTCATCTGAATCTGAAGTATCTACCCAATCTCTGCCTTTGGTGTAGAGTGCCTTTTCAGTTTTACCCTTCTTGCACTCAGGAGCATAGTGACCCATCTCCTTACACTTGTAGCATTGAATCTCAGACTTATCTTTCTTACCAGATTTGAAGTCCTTTCCCTCAGATTTCTTGAAATTCTTCTTATCAGACTTAGAGTAGTCCTTGGAGAATCTCTTTCCCTTCTTGAAGTTCTTGAATCCCATCTTCTTGAAGGTCTTTACCATCAATGCAGCCATTTGCATCATCTCTTCATCATCTTCAGAATCAGATGTTCCATCTGTGTTTGAGTCAACATCAGTGTTTGATGACTCACTTTCTGAGTGTATGACTAAAGCTTTTCCTTTTGCCTTTCTTCTTGATGCTTCCTTCTTTGATGGTTTCTCCTCAACCTTAAGAGCAACAGACTTTGACTTTCTACTTGATCTTTTGTTTCTCTGCTCCAATTCCAATTCATGGGTTTTGAGCAGTCCATAAATTTCATCAATCTCTGTTTCACCAAGTTCATAGTTATCTCTTATGGTGGTTGTTTTCACATCCCACTTTTCAGGTAGAGAAAGAAGAAACTTGAGATTTGAGTCTTCTAAATCATACTCTTTGTTAACCAATGACAAATCATTTAGCAATTTACAGAATCTGTCAAATGTTTCTGTCATGGTTTTTTCAGACTTTGCCTCAAAATGTTCATACTCCTGAGTGAGTATGTTTCTTCTGTTTTTCTTGATTGCAGGAGTTCCTTGACACCTAACCTCAAGTGCATCCCATATTTCCTTTGCAGTTGTGCAATTAATCACTTTATTAGACATAACATTGTCTAAAGCACTGTGAAGTAAATGTCTTACTTTTGCATCCTTTGCAATAGATGAAAGATCCTCAGCAGTTAGATCTTTCTTTTCTTTTGGAATGACCTTTGATTCCTCACCAGCAGCAGCAGCAGATAACTTTGTAGGTTTGTGAGGACCTTCATATATTCTATCAAGATATTCTGGATCTGTAGCCTCCAGAAACATGGTCATCTTTACTTTCCAAATTGCATACTCTAATGGCCTAAGTATAGGAACCCTAATTGTTTCATACCTACTAACAGTAGTAGGAGCTTTCTCAGATGGTGGAGGTATCTCTGCCATTGATTACTATTGTGTTTGGATCTTTAACTGTAATAAAGTAACAGATTGGCTCTGATACCACTTGTTAGGTCGAATACACAATAGGTAATCAAATACTGTATGAGTAACTTAACAAGAACACACTGTTTAATACTTAAAAACTGTTTGGAATTAACAATTCCTCTCTCAGTGATGTAAAATATCACAGAGAGCTGCTTAGGTTACAATCAATGAATTTCTCAATGTTCGATACCCTTCTAGGGTTAACCTAACTGTATTTATAAAACATACATCTTCGTACAATCAGTAATTGATTCTCCTATAATTAAGCTATACAATTGATATCAATCACGATTGCTTCAAGTCTTTCAAGTCAACTCAATCTCTTTGACAGCTTTCCAATCTTCAAAGATATTGCTTCCATATTTATCTTGTATCAATCTTCAAACACTGTTGACTCTTCAGACATTACCGCTACAGAGTTTAACAATCTCTGTTGCGCTTCCAGTCAGTGTTTAACTAAACTCTGACTGCTTCCAGCTAAACTCTGTTTTGTTACTTTAGCTTCCAAACATTGTTCTCATCAATCATTTCTAACACGACTTAACGGCTAAAAGTTAACGGGGATTGACGGGAGCCATCTTTATAAAAGGCGGAGAGAAAGTTGGGCCATTAAAATGAGAATTTGGAAGTTCGGCCACCATTTTAAAAATCGGTGTAAAGTTTGGCCACCATTTTGAAGTTTACTCTAAAATTTATTGTTTTGTAAAGAATGTCAATGAAAATTATAAGATTACAATTTTATTGAAAATCATATATATATTGTAAGCCGAACATAAACAATACATTTTAAAATGTTTCCACTTTGTGTGCACCTTTACTTTGTTGGGCTTGCCAAACAGGCATTAAATCCACATTAATATGATATTGTCCGCTTTGGACCGAGCCCGCACTGATTTGTTTTTTGATTACTTCCTAAAAGGTCTCATACTAATGGAGTTATCTGGCTGCTTATTAACTAGCTATCTGCCCCTCCCACAAACGATGTGGGACAACTTCCTAACAATCTCCCCCTTCACACATCGGGCTCGACACCTTGTCGAATCTGCCACCATTCTGTGTGATCTGCTCCCCTTGACCGATACAGGAAGTCCTTGGCTATCTGGCTCCCCGTAGGCCCATACTTTGAAAGTCCACCTGCCCCCCCTTAAGCCCAACCTGGGATAGCCCACCTGCATTTTCCTTGGATCCATTCGGGAGCCCATCTGAGATTGTTATGGACCGTTATAACCATAGTTCTGATACCATTTGTTGGGCTTTCCAAACAGGCCTTAACTCCACATTAGTATGATATTGTCCGCTTTTGACCGAGCCCGCACTGATTTATTTTTGGATCACTTCTCAAAAGATTTCATACTAATGGAGTTATCTGGTTGCTTATTAACTAGCTATCTGTCCTTCCCATAAACGACGTGGGACAACTTCTTAACACACTGGGCCTGACACACCTCGTCAGCATCATCTTTACTTAAGTCCTAACGTCCATGGAATGGTAAACTTTAAAGTTTGGATCTCATCCACGTAAATTATCCGGGATGGATGATTGTCAAGATTTTTAAAGAATCTGGTTTACAAAACATACATAATTTTTTAAAATTTAATTGAAAAATTGATATACATACAATATGACGTACAAAATAATATATTTGATAATATTTTACTTACAAAATATATATGATTCAAAAATGTTCATTGAAATAATGATCTCCATAAATTTAATATTATATTTAAATTTCGAATATCATCTGTCGCATATCCATATAAAATAGGTTGATTAATCTACTGTTTGTGTGCATGTTTGTCTAAATAAATCTAAAAGGATTATACTCAAAGAATTTTCACTAAGGTCCAACATGGGTTGGTTTGGACGATTTTATTAAATCAAATCGAGATTATAGTTTCCCTTAATTAAAATCCAAACCAAATAAAAATTGTTACGTTAAAAAACCAAACTAAATTCAAACGGTTCGATTTGATTTCGAATTTTTTTAACAATAAAGTGCTTAAATGCTTACAAATAATTATTTGTTCTAACAATTCTGGATCGAACCCATGGCGTGGATCGACAAATGATATAGTCTTGTTATGCCCGAATCTCGGCATTGAACCTAAATAGGTCAAATGGAGAGGTCCACCTCTCATATGAGCTCAAATATTAAAGATGGATCAATAAGGCATGGGGCTTAATTAAGGATCGCCTCACCTCTATCTCATAATATATTTTGAAGATAAACTTCTTGAAGACGCTAACCCATCCCAGGGGTCGCTTCACTGTGACCTCCTACTAATACTCAAGACGTGCTCTCATGCCAATGACAAAGGAAAAAGAATGTCACGCTTGGGGTCTCATGCTAGGCTTTCAAGAGTCTCATACTAAGCCATCAGGGATCGCATACTATCCTGGAATCGCAATTGCATATGATCCCCAGTGTGGGATCACACTTGATTTATCTCTCCATAAAAGGGGTCCAATGTAGCCTAGGATAGTCTTCTTATAAAGGCTAATGACTAAGCCCATTGAGGTCGCATGAGTAGATATGAAGGCTCATAGCTAAGCCTAGTAAGGTCGCATGACTTTACCCATAGGAGGTCGCATGCCCGAACCCACGAGGTCGCATGCTTATACCCACAGGAGGTCGAATTCCAGGACCCACGAGGTCGCATGCATGTACCTAGAAGGTTGCATGCCTGCACCCACAGGGTCACATGCCTGCACCCACGAGGTCGCATGCCTGTACCCACAGGAGGTCGCCTGCCTGTACCCATGAGGTTGCATGCCTGTACCCACAGGAGGTCGCATCCCTGCACCCACGAGGTTGGATGCCTATACATACAGGGTCGCATGCGAGGCCCTCACAAGATTCTCCATCAGCCTAGCAAGAGAGGCCTTGTGATTCTAGCATCATGTTAACCATAGGTAACCTTTATTGGGCCATGGGTCATGAGCATAATTGATGGACTATTAGCATCAACCCACAAACATCTAGTGGATTTGGGCCAAGATGGATCTCGAAACCCTAGCCCGTCTAGGTAACTTCTTCTCCAAGAACTACGTGTGGCTTGACTCCCTATAAAAAAGGTACGTAGGCCTCTTGTTAGGATTGATTAACAGTTGGTAACAAGAGAGAATAAGCAATTTTTCTCTGACATTCAACGAATCAACAAGCAAGATCAGCCACAAATAATCATAAATCTCCTCCGTGTTCTTCATGTCCTTAGCAAAATATTCGTATTTTGCTCCGTGATTCTAACAACCTCCATAATTCTTAGATATGTTATTAAAACCCTTGTGGTTTTTGTTGTCACCACAACAGCTTAACATGAATACCTATTAACTATAATATTGTTACCTATGGAATGAATTATTTACAATCAATTTACAAAATATTAGTGGGAAGCCGAGATACAATCTTGGCCCCCACTCCTCTAGCTATAGCAAAACCCATCCTGGTAAAGATATGAGCAGTAGCATGAGCCCCGATATCTTGAGTTGTAGAAAATTTCTAAACCCGCTTTAGCAGCGCAATAACATCCTTATCCAACTCCCCCAAAGAAGAAAAGGAGGAAGGAAGAAAACCATAACCAATTTCCCGACAACGTGCCTCGTACTTGACCCATTTTCGATTAGTCCCAACCCGTCCCGGAACAAATCCAGACAATCCAGTTTGTGTCAAAGGAGAAAATCCTGTCAAGTAAACACACACATCACGACCCGGATCCCAAGAATAGAGTAACACGTCTGTAGGTCAGAAAGCTCCGTCGTTCCCTCCAGACAGTCCAACATCAACCTCTTTCCTTGCCGAAATCCCAGACCGATAACAAACATCAACAAGGGTGTCACGAACAACATTATGTCGATATTTAATACCCACGATACCAGCACAAGACACCGCATGATCACCGAAGATATCCCCCGCAAAAACCCTGGAGCAAGCAGAACATGGTGTCGAAATAGAGAACAAAGGAACACCCAACCGATAACACAACACACAACGGTAAGTCTTAGCATTCATCGTCTGTCCCTAACCAGATATGGGGACCGCTCGAAGCCATGCAGAGGTATGATCTCCCTGCTGCGATTTCCACAATGCCAATTGTCGAGGAGATAAAGAAAAGGTGGATTCTGTAGATGCAGTAACCTTTGTGAAATATATATATCTGCCAATTTCTTCATAAGTTTAGTGGCAGCGAACTCATTAGGATTACTCAAAATGTCAGACTCCACAGTTCTAGCAAACTCACTAGAAGCTTTGTCTGCAAACCAACAGACTGCAATCGAGAAGCAAGAAAAGCATAATGACGAACATCACCTGCAGAATAAACACCAAGCCCTCCAAACGAAAAAGGTAAGGTGGCAAGTCGCCACTGCCAATCACCAAACCCAGGTCCCGAAGCAGTAACAATACGCTCCAAGGAAGATCGAAGAGCCCCATCGAATGTGCATTGAGCCACCTCAAAAATACAGGGAGGACAAGTACACAAAGTAAAATAGAGTTTAGAAATTCCGGTACATGCCCTAACTAACAACTCACACTGAGGATCATCGAGCTTAATAACCTTATCCATAAGCTCAATAGTCTTGGTCACCCTCTGCATCACAAGCTCACCACTGAAAACGAAATTAGAACTGGCAGGACCGCCCAGCAACTTAACACTATGCAAAGGTCGAGCAATATTAGGTGGAAAGACAATGACAAGCCTGCTTCGAGGATCTTCTATAGGCCAGAAAACTTTAGTTTTTCAACGGGTTGAGATGTAACTCGAAAAGAGGCCCTTCTTCCATAATCAACTGCAAAACCTTTCCAACCACCAAGGTGTCACCAAAAATAGTACCATCATCCAAATACCAAGCCTGAAGGCATACATACAAAACGTCTTTAATTTTACACACCAGGGGTTGTAAAACCAAAGCAAAAAGAAGAGGGCCAAGGGGATCACCCTGTTGCAGCTCTTGAGACGACCATAAGGTGTGCTCCCCATTAGGGCTGTCAAAAAAATCCGAAAAAACCGATATCTGACCGAAAAATTCGATACCGAATCCAAAAAAATGGATAATATCCGTATTTGAAAGAAAACGAATATTATTCGTATCCGAATTCGTATCCGAAAATAGCGGATACGGATATAGGTACATCCGTATTCGAAATATCCGATATCCGAGAATTTATAAATAAATGAATAAATAAATAAATATATATATTAACTTTTTGGAATATATAATTTATAATTAATAATTTAATATTTATAATATAATATATAATTTATTCTATTTTACTATGTTTGAATTGAAAAAAATTGTTATTTTTTATTTTTTTTAAATGATTCGGATGTTCGGATTTTTGGATTTTCGGAGATATTCGGATTTTTTAAAAAATCTCAAAATTCGGATATTCAGATTCGGATATTATCCGTATCCGGATAATATCCGTCGGATTCGAATTCGGATATAATTTTTTAATATCCGTCGGATTCGGATAGTGATTTCGTATTTCGGATTCGGATATTGGCAGATCCGTATCCGAAATATCCGCTTGACAGCCCTACTCCCCATAATATAATCTGGCTGGCTTAGCATAGCAGAATTCAACCCAACACGAAATAGCCGAAAAACGAAGACGAACTTCACGTAACATGACCGCTCAATCAACTAAATTGAATGCATTTTGAAAATCCACCAACAACATAGAAAGTCCCACCTCAGTACCGCGATCTTCAATCAACCGATTCACAACATGAAGAATAGCCTCACCACCTACAGAAACCCCAACACCAAATTGAAGACCATCAAAATAACTTCCCAACGACTGACCAACCATAACAGCACCAACCTTCGAAACCAGACACCGCTAAACAGTACCCATAACTATAGCTAGGACGAATATCACCACCGGGCTTGACAAGAGGTGTGAGAGGAGCACTAGAAATATACTCTCCCAAAACAATATGACATTTTCCAGCTAGGAAGAAATTAACCACCTTAGCAATAGAGTTAACTAACTCATTTGAAACAGCCACACAGCAGCACCACTTAAACAATCCATAAGGTGTTGAGCTCGCAAACCATCCCTCCCTCATGATGTGCCGCGTGGAAAACTCTTAATCCAGTCCAAAACAACAGCAGAAGTAGCGATGAGATGATGGTGATCAACAGGTAAATCAGGCAAGGAAGGAGCTGGAGAAGAAGGGTGTTTTGACTGTAAATCCGCAAGAGTGGCCTCATTATGAGGAGCAACACTAGAAGAAGAAAGAACACGGACTGCGGTGGTGTAATGGCCATCACAAATCTTCCTACGACATTGCTTGATATTACGATCTTCCAAATAAAGGTCTTCACCGACATCCATTAAAGCAGGGGATCCAGCTGCCAAAGTTTCCCGCAAAAGCAACATATTACCACCCGATTCACTCCAAGTACGAATAGCATTAGTAATGCTCTCTTCTTGTCGTTGCCATTTAACAGCAGAAGAACACTCGCGATTATTCTTCGGACTAAAGGTTTTAAGGATACAAAGAGGCAACACAAGAAGATGAACCTAACAAGAGATGCCTTCAGGCTTGCTAATCACCTTATCAAACACACCTTTTAAAATCCGGGAAAAATCCAAACGACATTTAGGAGGGATAGATTTCACAGTACGAAGTCCTTTAGAAAGTAATCTGTCAAGGAGAATGATAGAAAAACCACAATCCTGTTCTTGCAACGCAGATTCCACATGACTGGGTACATTAACATTTGGTTGCGTTTAGAAAGACCATAAAGCACAAACCGAACAACACCATTTCCAACATCAGGTGGGGCCACAAAATCAAAACCTTGACCATGATGACATTTAGAACGAAGAGAATGCGTCTTAAAACAAACCCAACAAAGCCAAATCCCCATACGACGGAAGGTCAACTCAGCCTCAGTAAAAATAGCCAAATCAGTGGTTAGAGAGTGTCGAGTGACTACTTGAGCTTCAGCCCTACAATGACGATCGCGAAGATAAGAAATCAAAGAGCTCTTAGTAAGCCCATTCCCCCCACCATCTTGACACCATTAAGACCCACAAACGGACAATGAAAACGCACCACGTCAGAAGGCATAATCTGCATCAGAATTACACTTTTTTTAAAAAAAAAATTCTCAGCTGCATTTTGTCAAACACCCTACGTGCGAACCTGGACCCATATTCACACGAGCAATTTTTACCTGTACATTAATTCACCTGTTCTCGTTATCTCTTGAATTCGTCCCTTCCACTATATCTCGTTCTTCTCAATCATGGTAAGATATTTTTGGGGCTAAGTTGGTCGAGTTGAAATGTTGATTTTTGGTAAGATATTTTATACCAATTTTTCCCTAACAATCTTAACCACTTAAATCAATCTTTTAAGATCAATATCTTTTATTGTAGTTATTTTTATAAAAATTGGAGGGAGATATGAAATTGGAAAATAAAAAAGGAAAATAGTATTAAAAAATGCAATGATTATACTTTTTTTAAATAACTGTAAAGGATGAAATCTATTACAAATTAATATTTAAATATTATGTACTAATACTTTTCTAAGAAAACTCATATTGCCTTTTCTACGTTTGAGCTAATACATACGTTGTAAATTCTTATTTAAAAAAAAAGTTGTAAATTCTTATTTCATAAAAAAGTTGTAATTAAATTCTAACTTCATGATTAATACACTACTATATTATTGACAAAGGCATATTAGCATTTCAATCTAAATATTAGTACTTCGGGTCTTCGGCTGATTTGAAAATATAAAATAAATTAGAACCAACAAATTCGATTTTTAAAATAATAAATTATAACTAAATGAAATCGTAAATACAGTAAACCGTAAATTCACCGTTTTGTTTGGTCAATTTCAATCAATCTGAAAAATTGTTGCTCCGTCCTGATTTTCGCAATGGCAATATGATTAAAGGAAAATACTAGAGGCCCCAAATTGGGTACAAAAAAAATTACAAAATGACATGTGTCTTAAGTTAATTGGTTATAATTAATTGGGGCCCCCTGTATACACATTAACTTCACCAATTAAATTTTTACAAACCGCCAAATCATTCCTGCCATGTCATTTTGTAACTTTTTTTGGTACCCAATTTGGTGTACCTGATTAAAAACACACGTCTTGTAGTGTTTGTCGTCACACATATTACATATTTCATGCAAAATATCGTTAACCACAAACTTGACAGCTTTTAAGTTTTTCTCTGTTCACCTAATACTGTACGTAACCTCTAATATAAAAGAAAAATGCTATAGGTAACAAATTGGGGTACAAAAAATTATTATTTGATTGGCTATAATTATAATGGGCCGGTCAGGGCTAACCAATTAAAACATTTCAAAATGACAAGTAGTTAGTGTCATATCATTTTGTAACAAAATTTGGTACCTAATTTGATATCTCTAGCACTACTCAATATAAAATACTTTTAAAATTTTAAATTAATTAGACCTGACATGAAAGATGTTTAGTTTATAATCGAAATATGTGTTTTAAATAGAATAAGAATTTAATAATTTAGAATGCAACAATAAAAACAATAATTCTTAAAGTGCAACAAAAAAATCACACACATGTAGTACTTTGAAATTTAATTGATAATTCAGAATTAAAGTTTTCAGTAAGCATAAAAACATTCACCATACATATAGGTTCAAAACCATTGGTCATGCATCTGAGAATTCAGAATGATGAACATAGAGCCTAAATTTTATTTGATTGAAAAGAAAATTTAAAAAGGAAACAAAATGAGTTCTTGCTGCCCTGTTCTGCTCGATTGCTTCTGGAAAAACATCTTCAGGGTCACTAAAATCTTCATGCATCTGCCCTCACCAACTTGAATCTCCTGCAAAATACTTAAAGTACTTGGTAACTTCATACATGTACAGTAATTAATACATAATCTACAATGGTGATCATCTATATGTGCGTGGGTGAAGAGAGGCCTCACCTGAAGCATTGGTGGATCAAAACCCGGGCATCAGCCCCGAACAGAAGGCCTGGCCTCAGCTGATGTAGTAGCTTCATTGTCGGGCGGGTTGGTCACCATTCCATTACCATTGTGATCATCCACCATTCCACCACCACTCAAGCTGCTCATTCCATTTTCCATCAGGCCAAGGAAATCCCTGGTAATTAGCTTGTTATCACAATTCTCATTCTGAACATTCATCTGTGGCTCCACCACAACGTTATTGTTCACCTCACCAACCAACATTCCATTTCCCAGCAGACCAAGGAAATCCCTGGTAATTAGCTTATCATAATTCTCACTCTGAGCGCTCATCTGTGGCTCAGCCACAACATTGACGTTATTCACCTCACCAAGCAACATTCCATCAACATTATTCACATTGTACATCGTTCCTCCATACGGAGTATTCATCTGATCACTTACTTCTTCCATGCGGCCACCTCCAGCACTGCCATAACTCCCACCACCCACATTCAAAGTGTTGTACATTCCATCAGCACTATTTACATTGTACGTGATTCCTCCGTTTGGAGCATTGATCGGATCACTAAATTGTTCCATGCCACCCCCATGTCCTCCAGCACTGCCATAACTCCCAACACCCACATTCAAATTGTTGTACATTCCTTCAAATGTACTACCACCCCCTCTACCACCATCACCACTCATTCCAACTTCCAAACATCTCCCAGATAAGGAGCTCCCCATGCTCTTCTTTAAGGATGCATTCTTTGAATAATTAGCTACTGTCATAAAATCACTGAATGAATCATTGACAGTTGAGCGTTGCTGATAGTTTCCGAGGATCATTGGACCCGCAGCCATGCCTAGGCTAGCTCCTGTCATTGTGTCCTTCTGAAGGAGAGCAGAAGCCTCAGCATTCATAAAATCTCTGAATGAATCCTTGACAGTTGAGGGTTGCTGATAGTTCCCCGGGATCACTGGACCCGCAGCCATGCCTTGGCTCATAGAGACCTTGCTACTACTAGCGTTTGCCAAAATGCTAGGAGCCATGCTGCTGTAGGGGGGGCAGTTTGTTGTGGGCCTTGCCAAATTTTCAACACCAAGCTCATTACAAATTGAACAGTAATAGATAAAACCATTACGGCTGAAAAAAAATCGAATATATGATTTATACATACATGCATATAAACTTACTTAAATATAGACATACATAACTTACATAATAAACAAAATCCAGGACATGATTCATTTGTTTTGTATGTACGTTTAGGTATATGTTTAGGCTTGAAAGAAAATCGAATATATGATTTATACATGCATGCATATAAACTTACATACACATAACTTACATACATACATACACATAACTTACCTAATAAACAAAATTCATGACATGATTCATTTGTTATTTTAGGTGATCAATGTTAAAAATTCATGCATGTAAGCTAACTACACCGACAATAAACAGAATTTCACTTAATGATGTTATTTAATTTATTATTCATTTAACATTAATTTTTACTAAAATAAAAAAAACATAAATCCATGATTTTGATAAAGTCAACTTGGTATAGTTATAACAAAAAAATTACAATTATAATAGAATTTTAACAATTTTATCTAAAATATAATATAGAATTTTAGAAAAAAGAGAAATATAGGGGTGAAAACATAGAACCAAATTTGGCTATTCAAAATTAATTTTTAATAAAATCAATAAAATATAAATACATGATTCTATTAAAGTAAACTCTTAATAAGAGAATAGGAATTTAGGGATGGAATCCTATTATAATTGTAATTATTTTGTTTTCTTTATTAGAATCATGTATTTATGTATTTAGGGGTGGATGTATCTTTCTATGTATTTTCTTGATTTTCTTATAATGTTCCTAGTTAAATATTAGAAATTTTTTATTAATAAGTGAAATTGTCAATGCTACTTCGCCACTAAATTAAATTGATTTCATTTCTATAATAATTTTACACCATATTCATATCTCTCATAATTATTCTTATTTCATTATAGTTACAATTGGCATATTATAAACTATTAATTTACACAAAATCTTTATTCATAAACAAAACTCCTTTTTTTAATTGTAATTCGGTTATATCCTAAATTCCTATTTATCGTACAATTCTATATTAGTAAAATATTGAAATTCTATATATATATATATATATATATATATATATATATATATATATATATATATATATATATATATATATTGTAATTTTTTATTTTAAAGTTGCACAAATAATGTATCTATTCGAATCATGTATATGTTGTGTTTTCTTCATTTTCATAAGATATTCGTAATTAAATATTTGATGATTTCAATTATTTTTCAGAAAAACGTGAAAACCAGTTACACTTGATTATTATTTTTATCACAAATCGTATTTTTAAAAATTATTTTTTTTAAAAAAATCGTAAATAAATAAATTAAAATTAAATACACACAGATTATCATGTAGTTAATATATAAGAAAACACTGAGCACAGTTTTTTGTTTTAATCTTCAAGTCACAGAGTACAGAATCATTAATTGATTAGTTATGCATATAATAATCCTTGAAATGAAGTTTAAAGCAAAAAGGAATGATAGGCTACTTTGTACATAAATAGATTTGTTTTCAAGCTGATTTTGAATGAAAATAATTTTTAGTCCAATTTCCAATCACAAACACAATAGATATAGAAAAAACATAAAAGAACTCGGATAAATTATTTAGATTAACAAAATAAAGACACAGCCGTGATAGATCCCAAAACAAGACAAAGCAAAATTGAATCTTTGTTACCATGATTTTGATTAAGACCCCAAGGAATTAAACAAAATTGAATTAATAGAGATTTGAGGTATGATCATCACCTCATGGTACTTCCACATGGACATTTGTACTGCTTCCAGTTACGCTGGGCATGTTCCCGATTATTCACACCTGCTAGTAATTACACATGCATATATCACAAAACGGTAAATAATAAACATGCGAAAACAATTAAAAACGATGTCACATCTTATTTATTCCCTTTAAATTCCCAGATTAGGGTTTGGTAAAGAAAACACAAAATTTATTTAAACATATGTATCTTTAAACACGCAGATATAAAGAAAAAAACATAATAATTGTACGTACTCACCCACCACCCACATACACATATAGCAGATCTTACCTGAATTTTCGGGCAGGTTTCTCTTCAGCGAAGCAGCAGCTTGAGAAGGTGAAGCCATTTGTAGTAAATTTTTAAGGTGGCTGTAATGGATTGTATACAGTACTTCTTGTTGAAATGATAACATTTCTCAATTACAGTGTGATATATATAATATATTTCTGGTCCCACTATTTTTTTTAACAAAATTTTATTCTTCGTATTATTATTTAACAATCTAATAAATGGGATTGTGTCCTTTTATTATCTTGAGGATTTTACAGCTGTTTGGGACTATAACGTTGAAAAAATGATAACATTTAGATAATATCTTTATCTCAAAATCTTTTTAATTTTAAATTACTAAAGATTATTATAATTTTTAGCTAGATTGTTATGAAAGTTTTATAACGTTTTGGATTTGATTATTGTTTAGAGATATAACTTTTGAGAATATGCAAAAATAATAATTAAGAATTGATGACAATTCATAACTTTTGAAATAATCATATTTTATTTGGGCAAGAATATCACAACATAAATTTTAGAAGCTTTTTAAACATAAGTGTACTAAAATTTACATAAAATTTACTGATAACAAAATATATGTATTACATTTTTTTAGCTCTGGAGCACACAAAAGAAAGGTAAGTACAATATCAATATTAACTTTATGACAAAATGAACATGTGTATATATTACACATTAAAGTATGATTATCATGATTAAGAGATAGTTGAAACTCTTTTAATCCTTATAAAATGGCAAAACTTGTTATTAGCCAAGTATTGCGAATGAATTTTTTTTGTTAAATTAAAATTTTAAGCTCGTAATTATTTAGATGATAAAATGTAAAATTATTTTTTCTAAAAAAATGAAGTGCTACACAATTTGTTTATAATTAATTTTTTTTAAAAGTGAATTGTTAAAGGGCTTTCCAATTTTAGAAAAGGAACTAGTTATTCTTACTTTTAGGGCTACTGATCGCCGCAAAATTATTAGTAATAGTTGTTATCAGTGCCGCCTTAATTTAGGGTTGAGTTTTGTCTTTTAACATATACGGTCGCTAGGGCTAGGGTTAAAGGCTTTATCGATTATATTTAATTTTTTTAAACATTTTTTTGCTACAATATTCTTAACGTTAAAATAAAATATTTATTCAAATCTATCTATATAAGAGTTAACCCCACCATCTAAAAATTTGACAATCTTATAAAGACAGTGGTGTACCATATTTTATTTTTGTATACTTTCTATCTTTCTACTAAATCTTTGATTAATATATACATTAAAAGTAACCTTTGTTATTTTGTTATTTTAATTAAAATTAATTTAATATATAAATATTAATATTTAAATCCTTTTTGTTTAGAAGATATAATTATAAGAAATGCTATCAGAAATAAATTTGAAAATCAAATATTGAAAAATATTATTTTAAATCAAACAAGTAATTAAACATTCCATTCTACTCTCTCCTTTTACATATATAAAAATGTGGTGAGTAATACATGATTATAAATTAATCTAGTCACATGTAACAACTTTTTTGATATTAGTACTTAATTATGTACACATGAATATGAATAACATAAGATTATCTGCATAGTAATTTATAGATTATATAAAAGAAATTAAAAATTATAAAAATTTTGTTACATAAACAAGAAAAGTGTTTGAATAATATATATGTTTTAAAAATACTGTTTATTTTCCTGTTAGATTTATTGGAAAATAAATTAATATATGTTAATTTTGTGAAAAGATTCATTAATTTATTAGTTTATTTTTCTAATAAAATGATTATTACAAAATTTTAAATAATCACTATTATCCATCCAACAATATTGATGTCCATAAATAACTCTAGATAACTGAGAAAGTATAGCGGGATAAACCCGTACTGTTTTTCATTTTGTTTTTCTTATTATTATGAAACAAAATATATATATATATTTTTATTTATTTTTTCTTGTTCCAAGTCTTTTTTTAAGTTAATGAAGTTTAAGCTTTACTTGTTTCTGAAGACTCTTTCATATAGGATTTTTAACATCCTGACCATTTTTTTCATCATTTTGTTATTCTTCTCTTTTGTGGTTATTTGGTATGTGATTAATGGAGGAAAATATTATTATAAAAATTTATTCCAATTTAACTTTTATTAAAATTTAGACAGGACATCTAAAATATAAAAGTGGATTAAATTCATTTTCAAACTCAGATTTCTTCATTAATAAATATTGGTAGTTTTAGAATTCCATAATTTTTTTAACACATTTGACATTTTGCTAAAATTGTTAATTTTTTATTTATTATCCTTTTATAAATGTAATGGACTACATTAATATTAATATAAATTCCAATAATAAAAATAAGCATATGTCACTTGAAAAGAATTTTGAAACCCTTAAAGCACTACACAAAAAATATAAGGCATAACCATTATTTGAATTTTTTAATTTATATATATATAAGTGATTTGTGCTCATATTTAATAACACCTTACTAGAAATTAAGCTTTGATCTTGGTTTTACTATTTCGTCAACCTAAATCAAATGTGCCTTCTCAAAATAATTATATTTTAATCTTAGTTTTATTATTTCATCAACCTAAATAATTAAAATAGTATATATCTTCATATGATTTTGTTCTCAAAGTAATTATATTTTGGATTGAATTGAATTCTTAGATAAATTTTAATATTTTATTAGAAGAAATAAAAATTATCTAAATTTGAAGAAAATAAGAAAAATATAAATAAATTGGAGTTCAAAAGAATAAATTGAACATAACCCACTAAGTTTTTTATTGAAATTCATTTCAATGTAATAAACCTATTTATGTATTACTTAAAAAATTAAATTACACTTTTTCTGTATTTGAATATAGTTTTGGAAAAGAATACACATTTTTAATACTATATCCAACGATTTTCGTTATTTATTTAATTAGTTAATTATTTTGAGAGTTATGTGTAAATTAACTATGAGGTAAACTTTTCTTATCATTATTATATAATAACTTATAACAGGTGCAAGACACTAATTACTTATATGTTATAATTATTTACTTAGGTAATTATTTTCAATTTTTTATTAATTATTTTATGTTTAATTTTAAATATATGTTAATCATTTTAATTAGCTTCCAATAATAATTTTATAACAAACAATCAAATCGAAGTTAAATTAAATAGAAAATTGACATTAATTAATAGGTTTTAGATGCACACTTTACTTTTTAGGTTTTATCTTGAGTTCGAAAAATTAGATTTTAACGATAGTCCACACGAAACTTATAAAATAATCTTTAATTTAATGATGTTTTAACAATTATTATCCAACTGAAGTTATCAACGAATGTAGGAATTTTCTCATGAAATTTTCTATTGAATTTGTGAAATCTACTTATATTTGGTTTGAATTATTATAATACACTTTTTAATATTTGTATCTAATTCTAATAACAACGATATCTTATTATATTATATAAAGGAAATTCCACTAGCGTTTGGTGAGGTTTGTAATCACTCTAAAATTATTTATTTAATTTTCTAAATTATCTCCAATATAAAATATGCAATCAAGTAAATAATTATTGTTATTAAAACCAAGTATCACCTCCAAACTATATTATATAGTCAAGAAATAAAAACAAGTTCTAACCTTTTTTTTTATAACAAAATCTTCCCAAATCTAATTAAATCACAAGGTAATCTTTCTCATTCCCTGTCGTATTACATCCGGAGCCTCAAGTATACTACGCCAAATATAGCTCGGATTATTTCCAATCTCAACATTCAAAATCAAACTCATCCAGAAATTTGGGATTGTTTGAGCTTATCCCATGACATCCACCTTATTCCTCCACTTGAACTGTTTTTCCCCCACCAAAAGGCGTTGAATTTTTTCTCAATTCCCTCACACATTTCTAACGGAATTAAATCAAACTCATCCAGAAATTTGGGACTGTTTGAGCTGACGTTTTTAATAGCAATATCTTCCCAGCTTTAGACAGTGTCTTGTTCCCCAATGTCTGCAATTTTTGATCCACTCTATCAAGTAAAAATGAGAATGTTGCAACTCAATTTCGACTAACAACCATGGGCATTCCCAAGTAATTTCCAGGTTTATCAGTTTCAGTCACACCCAACTTAGCACACACTTTTGTTCTCATCAACATTTCTTCTCAACATGGCACTTAAACCCTCTGCACACATGATGTAGATGTAAGGAGAAATTGGATCTCCTTGTCGTACACCACCGGTTGGAATCAATCTTCCAATCTCCATTCCATTAATTATTTAAATCCATATGACACAGTTGATACAACGTCATGATTCTATCAATCCATACCTCATGAAAACCAAACCTCATCATCATGTTTCTAATAAATCCCCACTCTAATCGGTCATATGCCTTTGAGATATCGATTTTTAACCCCGCCAATCCCTTACTCCCTTGCGTACGTCTCCTCATGTAATGATTCACTTCAAATGCAATCATTGCATTAACATTTAACAATCTCCCTTCCACAAACGCGCTTTGCACCTCAGATATCATTAGGGATGACAATTTGTACCGACCCGATGGATACCCGATCCGTTTCGATCCGAATGGGTCCAATCGAACCCGAAATTTTTGGGTTTGGATTCGGGTTTGGGTTTGATTTTTAAACCCGAATCATTTTCGGGTCGGGTTTGGGTTTTGCCAATACCGACCCGAACCCGACCCGAAAACCCGAAACCCGTATTAAACCCAACCGAACCCGAACCCGACCCGAAACCCGAATTAATATATATTATTATTTCTATTATTTTATACATAATATTTAACATTTAATATATATGATCTATTATTATATATATTTTTAATATTTAATATGAAATAAAAATTAAAACATTTTATATATTTATGTTTTATATTATTTTTAATATAAAAAATTTATTATTTATTTATTTTTTTGGGTTTCGGGTCGGGTTTCAGGTACCCGAAACCCGTTTAGTATCTAACGGGTTCGGGTTCGGGTTTATAATTTCGGGTATTTTAGGGTTCGGGTTCGGGTTTGGTCAAAAGAACCGGGTTCGGGTTTGGGTTTGGCAAAACCCGACCCGCCCGACCCGATTGCCATCCCTAGATATCATAGAGCCTAGGCATAGTTTTAGTCGATTAACCAATACCTTAGATAGTATTCTGACTAACACATTACAAAGAGAAATAGGACGTAATTCAGTCATATTTTGAGGTACCTTTGTCTTCGGAATCAGGCGTACCACAGCATGATTAATTTCATTAGGGAGCTCACCTGAACGCAAGAATTTTTGGCAAAATAAGACTACATCCCTACCTACCATGCTCCAGAAAACTTGAAAAAAAACCTGGATTTAAGCCATCCGGTCCTGGTGCCTTATCAGGATGCATAAAAAAAGCTGCTTCTTTAACCTCTTCAGATGTAATTTCTGCCAACAAAGCTTCGTTATCACTTGCAGATATAGTTTTAACCATCTCCCTGTCACTCAGCCTTTCATCCAACGTCTTTCCTGTAAACAACTTTGAGAAGTAATTTTCAATGGCCTCCTGTATCTCCTCGTTAGTTTCCTTTCACTCTCCCTCATCATTCTTAATACGCTGTAATGTATTCATCTTTCTCCTTCCAGAAGCATAGTTGTGAAAGAATCGTGTATTCTTATCTCCGTCTTGTAACCAGAATTGTTTAGCCCATTGCTTGTGATATGTTTTTGCTTTTCTAGGAGCTTCATATATTCCCATCGAACGTCATTATACATTCGAATGCCATGCTCATCCCTCCTTGATCTCAATCTACGCAATCTTTCACGACATTTAATTATTTCCTATTTGTACTCTTTACTTGCACCTCCCCCCACTCCTGTAAGTTACGACAAACCATGACAATTTTTGTCATTAAATCTCGATTCTCATCCCCCTTCCAGCTATGCTTTACAATATTCTTGCATTCTTTTTCTTTAATCCAGCTATTTTCAAATCTAAATCACCTTGACTTAACCTCATACACCGACTTCTTCAAGTTTAAAAATAACGGTAAGTTTAAAAATAACGATCCCATATTTTTAAAAAAATTGATTACACACTTTTAGTTGATAGCCATAATCTCTACCCAAACTATAATCGTATAAATGGCCAAAAATAACAAATATTGTTGTATTGATACTTTATTTTATGTACTCCAAACAATTACTTTTTTACTTGTATACTATTTTTTGTCAAAAATAACAAATATTGTTGTATTGATACATTTTTTTATGTACTCCAAATAGACCTGGCAATTTGGATAACCGGATCGATTTCAGATCAGATCAATCTCGGATCGGATCGACTTTCGGTTATGATATATTTGAACAAAATTCGGATCGGATCGGATCAGATCTGATTCGGTTCGGATCTAATTTGGATTAAAATCGGATGAAATTCAGATTAAGGTCGGATGAAATTCCGTTCGGAATAGGTATGGTTCGGATCTTTTTTTGATCATCTTTCATTCGTTGTTTTAATTTAAAAAGTACCTTATTACTAAATATTATATTTTTAGTATAAAATTATGTACCTATTCAAAAAATAATGATTAAATAATTATGATATATATATTTGATATAAAATTATTTTAAATGTACATCTTGCTTATGAATGGATAAATATTGAATGAAATGTGTGGTAATGTATACAACCAATTCGTTACAACCAGCTAAAATTATAACAACTACTTAGTTCATCATTTTTAATTTCGAATCTAAATTGGATCCAGTATTTCGAATCATATTTGGTTCGGATAATTTTTTATTCGATTTTGGTCTCGTAATCGGATATAGTGTTTCAGATGATTTTCGATAAAATTTTTGGTTAGGATATTTTTCAGATCGGATCAAATTAATTTTTGAATAATTATTGAATTTTCTAATTTAAATACAAAATCGGATTCAATTTCATGAATTTCGGTTCGATTTGGTCTAATTCCAAACAATAACCTTTTTACTTCTATACTATTTTTTATACTATTACTAGCTTATAGCCCGTGCAAAGCACGGGTTAGTTTTAAATATTTTTAAAATTATATGATTAAACAAAATAGAGTTTATAATTTATTATGGAATTAATTTAACTTTTTAAAATTATTTAATAAATCATATGTATTGTTTAGAACTAATAATATAAAATTTTAATGTAAATTTGTTGTTGACGGGATTCGAACCGGGATTTAAATATAGAATATTCCTTATTATTAGTTCTAACGGTTATCATCTATCTACTAAATATCTAAAGGTTACTATTGTTTTAAATTGTTGAACCAAACAACCAAATTATATCCCTGTTTGCTTATTATATATTAGTATAGATATATGTATATAGATTTTTATTATATTTTGATTAATGATTGTAAGATGCGGTGTGATATTTTTGGGTTTATATTAGTGATTGCAAGATTAGTTTTAAATTTAAAGGTAACATGTTTTAGTTAGAAAACAAATATTAACGTTTGTAAGATATGGTACAATTTTAGGTGTTTACAAAAGGAAATTTCTTCAATTAAAAGTAAATGTTAAAAATGCAATCGACTAATAACTATTTATTATATTATTATAAATAATAATAAAGTAAAATAACATGTTTTATTAGTTAAGGGTAAATAAGTAAAATAAAGAGGTACCTTTCTTTTGATATGTTATAAATTTTATTTAATAATATAATTAGGTTTTATATAATCACTATTTTCAATAATTTTTTACTTTTAATATACTCTTTTTCAAGGATTATCCTCATTTTTTCTTATTATTAGCAACGTATATAGATTTTTATTATATTTTATTAATGATTGTAAGATGCGGTGTGATATTTTTGGGTTTATATTAGTGATTGCAAGATTAGTTTTAAATTTAAAGGTAACATGTTTTAGTTATAAAACAAATATTAGCGTTTGTAAGATATGGTACAATTTTAGGTGTTTATAAAAGGTAATTTCTTCAATTAAAAGTAAATGTTAAAAAGGCAATCGGCTTGTAACTATTTATTATATTATTATAAATAATAAATGAATAAGAATAATTAAGTAAAATAACATGTTTTATTAGTTAAGGGTAAATAAGTAAAATTAAGAGGTACCTTTCATTTGATATGTTATAAATTTTATTTAATAATATAATTAGGCTTTATATAATCATTATTTTCAATAATTTTTTTACTTTAAATATAATTTAATATACTCCTTTTCAAGGATTATCCTCATGTTTTCTTATTATTAGCAATGTATATAGATTTTTATTATATTTTATTAACGATTATAAGATGCGGTGTGATATTTTTGGGTTTATATTAGTTATTGTAAGATTAGTTTTAAATTTAAAGGTAACATGTTTTTACTTAGAAAAAAAAATTTAACGTTTGTAAGATATGGTACAATTTTAGGTGTTTATAAAAGGTAATTTCTTCAATTAAAAGTAAATGTTAAAAAGGCAATCGGTTAATAACTATTTATTATATTATTATAAATAATAATTAATTAAAATAACATATTTTATTAGTTAAGGTAAATAAGTAAAATCAACAGGTACCAACCAACCAACCTTTTAATGTTTCGTCTTTTATATAATACTAGCTTAAAACCCGTGCGATGCACAGATTTTTTTTTAAATATTATATGAATTTTTTTTGTTAGTTTAAATTAATTTTTTTTAAAACATAAATTTTAGAAGCTTAAATTTTTATATGAGATGATTTGATAATAATTATATAAATGTTATCCGTGATATTTCTTAGATTAGGAGGGATTTTAGTTAGAAAATATAGAAAAGATGATAAGTTTTAGTTGAAAAAGGTAACTGGTTAATTATTAGTAATTATAAAAGTATTATTTAATTTTATTAAATAAAATGCCCGTGATATGATTAGAAAAAGAGAGGATTTAGGTGAAAAAGGTAACTGATTAGTTTATAGTAATTATAATTTAATTACGTTATTTTACTAAATATAATTGTTCGTAATATTATTAGAAAAAGAGAAATTAATACTATCTGCGATTAAAAGAGGGATTTTAGTTAGAAAATATAGAAAAGATGATACGTTTTAACTGAAAAAGGTAATCGTTTAATTATTAATATTATAAGTTTATTTTATTAAATAGACGGCACGTGATATAATCGGAAAAGAGATATTTTAGTTAAAGAAAATAGAAAGATAACGTGAAAATTAAAAAGATGATATGATTTATGTAAAAAAGGTAATTGATTAGTTCATAGTAATTAAATTTAATTATGTTATTTTACTAAATAAAATTACTCATACTTTTAGAAAAAATGAGAAATTAATATTGATCGTGATATTTCTAAAAAAAGGGGAATTTAGTTAGAAAAAATAGAAAATAAGATACGTTTTAGTTGAAAAGGTAATTGGTTAATTATTAGTATTATAATATTATAATTTTTATTTTTATTAAATAGAAACGCCCGTGATATAATTGGAAAAAAGATGTTTTAGTAAGAGTAAAGAAATTCGTCCATGATATTATATAATTGGAAAAAGAAAGATTTCAGTTTGAGAAAAGGTAACGTGTTTTGGCTAAAAAAGGTAATTGATTAGTTAATAGTCGTTATAACATAATTATGTTATTTTACTAAACAAAATTGCTCGTAATGTTTTTAATAAAGGAGAAATTTTAGTTAGATAAAATATAAAAGATATTGTATTTTCAGGTTATTGAAAAATAGAAAACTTAATATGTTTAACCTGAAAAAGGAAATTGATTAAAAAATGAGAAATTTTAGTTAGATAAAATATAGAAAATATTGTATTTTACTTGAAAAAGGAAATTAATTAGTTATTGCAAAATAGAAAAGATAATATGTTTAACTTGAAAAAGGAAATTGATTAATTAGTAACTGAAAAGGTAATTGGTTAATTATTAGTATTATAATATTATTATTTTATTTTTATTAAATAGAAACGCCCGTGATATAATTGGAAAAAAAGAGGTTTTAGTAAGAGAAAAGAAAAAAGGTAACGTGTTTTAGCTGCAAAAGGTAACCGTCTATGATATTATATAATTGTGGCAATGTTTTTAATAAAGGAGAAATTTTAGTTAGATAAAATGTAAAAGATTTTATGTTTACAGGTTATTGAAAAATAGAAAAGGTAATATGTTTAACCTGTAAAAAAAATTGATTAAAAAATGAGAAATTTTAGTTAGATAAAATATAAAGATATTGTATTTTACTTGAAAAGGGAAATTACTTAGTTATTGCAAAATAGAAAAGATAATATGTTTAACTTTAAAAAGGAAATTGATTAATTAGTAGGATGGATTTTATTCATAATTGAGTAAGGGTAAATAAGTAAAATCAACAGGTACCAACCAACCAACCAACCAAACTTTCAATGTTTCAGAATTTATATAATAGTATAGGTAGTATAGATTTTGATTAGTGATTGTAAGATGCTGTATGATATTTTTGGGTTTATATTAGTGATTTTTAAGATTAGTTTTAAATTTAAAGGTAACATGTCTTAGTTAGAAAACAAATATTAGCGTTTGTAAGATATGGTTCAATTTTAGGTGTTGACAAAAGGTAACTTATTCAATTAAAGTTAATGATAAAAAGGCAATCGGCTAATAACTATTTATTATATTATTAAAAATAATAATTAAGTAAGGATGATTAAGTAAAATAATATGTTTTATTAGTTAAGGGTAAATAAATAAAATCAACAAGTACGTTTCTTTTGATATGTTATAAATTTTATTTAATAATATAATTAAGTTTTATATAATCATTATTTTCAATAATTTTTTTACTTTTAATATAATTTAATATACTCATGTTCAAGGATTATCCTAATGTTTTCTTATTATTAATAATGTATATAGATTTTTATTATATTTTATTAATGATTGTAAGATGCGGTGTGATATTTATGGGTTTTTATTAGTTATTGCAAGATTAGTTTTAAATTTAAATGTGACAAAAAGAAAACAAATATTAGCGTTTGTAAGATATGGTACAATTTTAGGTGTTTATAAAAGGTAATTTTTTCAATTAAAAGTAAATGTTAAAAAGGCAATCGGCTAATAACTATTTATTAGATTATTATAAATTATAATTAAGTAAGGATAATGAAGTAAAATAACATATTTTATTTATTAAGGGTAAATAAGCAACCACCCAAACTTTTAATGTTTCGGATTTTATATAATAGTATAGTATAGATTTGAACGCGTTTAGTTTCGTGTGTTGGTGATTTGCTACGATTAATAGGCCGGTCAAAAATCTAGTTTAATCCATCTAATTGTTTTAAAAAGTTGTTATAATTAAAACAGATGTAGTTGTATTAACTAAAGCCAACTTTTGTAAAAAAAAAAAAAAAGAGTAGTGTTAGAGGTACAAAATTGGGTACCAAAATTTGCCACCAAATGACATGGCATTAAATATTTGACTTTTTGGGATGTTTTAATTGGTTGGCCCTGGCGGGCCCATTATAGTTATAACCAATCACAATAATGACAAGTCATTTGGTAATAATTTTTGGTACTAATTTGGTACCTCTAGCATTTTTCAAAAAAAAAACTAACTGAAGCCAACTTAAAAAAATTTATTATAACGAACCTAACTATTTTTTAACTGAATACACGTTACTATTTTAATTTAAAAAAAATTCTATAACAAAAAAAAAATTATGCATGACACTTTATTATAAAAGAAAATGAGTTATAAATAACTTATGAATTAATAAAAGTGAAAAATTGGTAGTCATTCAATTAATTTTTACTCCTTAAGTACATATAATCACTTTAAAAGTTAATCTTTAGTACTCCCTCCATCCCTCTAGGTAGTTTACATTGGGAATGGGCACGGAGACCAAGAAAATGTATAAAAAATGAGTAAAGTTAGATGAAAAGTGGGTAAAGTGGTGAGACCTATCAATATTTAATAATAGATTTGAGATAGTGGAGGAAAGTAGTGAGTGTAATAGTATTTTTTTATTATTAAATACTAGCTTATAGCCCGTGCAAAGCACGGGTTACTTTTAATTTTTTATAATTTATTTATAATATAATATAATATAATATTATAAATATTAATTTAAATATGTTATTGATTCGAACCTTACATCTTTATATATAATAATTTTTAGTATTAAATATAAATTAATATGTTATAAATTAATATTTTTACATATGTTATATCTAACGGTCATGATCTATTTGAATTGTTGATCTAACGGTGATAAATGAGGGATAACCAAAAAGGGGATAACCAAAAATGGGGTAACCAACTACAAATTATACCCCCTTTTGCTTATTATAATATAGTAAGTATAGATATGTTATTGATTCGAACCTTACATCTTTATATATAATAATTTTTAGTATTAAATATAAATTAATAAGTTATAAATTAATATTTTTAGATATGTTATATCTAACGGTCATGATCTATTTGAATTGTTATCTAACGGTGATAAATGAGGGATAACCAAAAATGGGGATAACCAAAAAAGGGGTAACCAACTACAAATTATACCCCCATTTGCTTATTATAATATAGTATAGATGAGATAGTGGAGGAAAGTAGTGAGTGTAATAGTGGAAGAAACTTACTATTTATGGTATGTAAAGAAATGAGAGGGACGCCCCAAAATAGTAACTATAAAGAAATGAGAGGGAAGGAGGGAGTAATAATTTAATATAGATCATTGTTTCATAAAAAACTCTTTTATATAAAAAATAACAAAGAACACCAATGTTACATAAAATTACATTTAGATTCTAATGTTTACATCAAAAATAATTTTTTATGAATCAAAATAGAATTAACAAAAAATTAGGATCAAATATTATATAATTACACATAATTTTATTTTTACAAGAATATATGATTTTATAGTGAATTCTATACTGAATTCAAGGTAATATTTGATTTTTTAATTTAGACATTAAATTCAATTTTGTTAAACTTAATTGTTGTTGTAATATATATTTTTATCATAACAAATCATTCTTTATAAAAAAAATTATGAAAAATAAACTATAATAATAATATTGTTTATTGTTTATTTATATATGATGTTCTTCACTGCAACTCATCTAATATATATGTGAACAACAATTTGCAGTATATTAATTTAAGTTTACCAAATCATATAGTTTGATGAAATATTTGAAGCGAGACTCATCCTTAGAACAATACTCAAGAGTCTAAGACTTGTAATCCCAATTATTAAAAAAAGTTATATTTTTTGCTGACCAATCAAATGAGGTACAACCAAAACATTGTAACTTAAAAAAAAATCAATTATCAATGGAAATGTTTCTAATATTTTGTGATGGAGGTGGCCTAGACCTGGCAAATCGGGTAAACGGATCGGTTTCGGATTGGATCCATTTTCGGTTAAGGTACTATTTAGAGCTTGTTCGGTTCGGATCGGATCTGATTCGATTCGGATCCATTTTCGGTTAAGGTACTATTCAGAGTCTGTTCGGATCGGATCTGATTCGGTTCGGATAAAATTCTGATTAAAATCGGATAAACTTAGGATTAAAATCAGATCAAATTGGGTTTGTTTCCCTTTCTGATTTTTACTGTTCGGATCGGATTTTGTTTGGATGTAGGAACATTCGGTTCGGATCAGATTGTCGAGATATATCTAATTTTTTGATGTACCCAAATTTTCCAAAAACCAAAAAATTATTTTGGCTTGAGATCTTAGCATTGAACAACTAAATTGACTAGTACTAGTAACTAGTGCTTTGTTGCGCCTTTTTGTTTCGTTTTAAAAAAAAAAAATTCTCGACGATCCAACTATCGGATGTCAAAATATATCTAATTTAGTGATATTCGCAAATTTTCAAAAATAAATAAATTAATTTGGTTGGAAATCTTAGTAGTCAACTACCGAATTGACTAGTACTCGTAACTAGTGTTTTGTCACGGATTGTTATTCTATTTTTAAAAATTATTTCTCGACGATCCAACCGTACGGATCTCAAGATATATCTAATTTAGTGATATACCATAATTTTCAAAAAGTAAAAAATTAATTTGGTTGGATATCTTAGTAGTCAACTACCGAATTGACTAGTACTCGTAACTAGTGCTTTGTCACGGATTGTTGATTCTATTTTTTAAAAATTATTTCTCGACGATCCAACCGTACGGATCTCAAGATATATCTAATCTAGTGATATTCCCAAATTTTTAAAAAATAAAAAATTAATTTTCTTAGAGATTTTAGTAGTCAACTACTAAATTGACTAGTACTCGTAACTAGTGCTTTGTCACGGATTGTTGTTTCTATTTTCTAAAAATAATTTCTCGATGATCCAACTGTACGGATCTCAAGATATATCTAATCTAGTGATATTACCAAATTTTAAAAAAAATAAAAAAAAATAATTTGGTTGGAGATCTTAGAAGTTAACTACCAAATTGACTAATACTCGTAACTAGTGCTTTGTCACGAATTGTTGATTCTATTTTTTAAAAATTATTTATCGAAGATCGAACCGTACGGATCTCAAGATATATCTAATCTAGCGATATTTCCAAATTTTCAAAAAATAAGAAATTAATTTGGTTGGAGACCTAAGTAGTCAACTACCGAATTGACTAGTACTCGTAACTAGTTCTTTGTCACGGATTGTTGATTCTATTTTTAAAAACATATATCTCGACGATCCAACCGTACAGATCTCAAGATATATCTAATTTAGTGATATTCCCAAATTTTCAAAAAATAATAAATTAATTTGTTTGGAGATCTTAATAATCAACTACCGAATTGACTAGTACTCGTAACTGGTGCTTTGTCACGGATTGTTTATTCTATTTTTTGAAAATTATTTCTCGATGATCCAACGATACGGATCTCAAGATATATCTAATCTAGTGATGTTCCCGAATTTTTAAAAAATAAAAAATTAATTTGGTTGGAGAATTTAGTAGTCAACTATCGAATTGACTAGTACTCTTAACTAGTTCTTTGTCACGGATTGTTGATTCTATTTTTAAAAAAATATATCTCGACGATCCAACCGTACGGATCTCAAGATGTATCTAATATAGTGATACTAGCCTAAAAACAGTGCGATGCACGATTTTTTTATTATATAAAAAATTTCATTAATTAAAATTAATTGTTTTTTAAACATGAATTTTGGAGGCTTACTTTTTTATATGAGATGATTTGATAATAATTATATAAATGTTATTCGTGATATTTCTAGAAAAGGAGGGATTTAATTAGAAAATATAGAAAAGATGATAGGTTTTAGTTAAAAAGAATAATCAATTAATTATTAGTAATTATAAAATTATTACTTCATTTTATTAAATAGAATGTCCGTGGTATGATTAGAAAAATAGAGAATTTAGTTAGTGACAATTAAAAAGATTATATGTTCTAGGTGAAAAAGGTAATTGATTAGTTTATAGTAATTATAATTGAAATACGTTATTTTACTAAATACAATTGCTCGTAATGTTTTTAGAATATGAGAAAATAATATTGTCCGTGGTATTTCTATTATAAAAGGGTTTTTAGTTAGAAAATATAGAAAAGATGATATGTTTTAGTTGAAAAAGTTAATCGATTTATTAAAAATATTATAATATTATTAGTTTATTTCATTAAATAGAACCGTCCGTGATATAATTAAAAAAAATTAGTTAGAGAAAATAGAAAGGTAAAGTGCATGATTTATGTGGAAAAAATAATTGATTAGTTTATAGTAATTATAATTTAATTATATTATTTTACGAAATAAAATTGTTTAAAGTTTTTAGAAAATGAGAAATTAACGCTACCCGTTATATTTCTAGAAAAAAAGGAATATAATTAGAAAAAATAGAAAAGATGATATATTTTAGCTGAAAAGGTAATCGGTAAATTATTAGTATTATAATATTATTATTTTATTGTATTAAATAGAAACGCCTGTAATATAATTAGAAAAATTGAAGTTTTAGTAAGAAGAAAGAAAAAATGTAACGTGTTTTGCTGAAAAAAGGTAACCGTCCATGATATAATTGGAAAAATGGAGATTTTAGTTAGAGAAAATAGAAAATGTAACGTGTTTTGATTGAAAAAGGCAATTGATTAGTTAATAATAATTAATATAGAATTATGTTATTTTTCAGCTGAAATGGTAATTGGTTAATTATTAGTATTAAAATATTATTATTTTTTTATTAAATAGAAACGCCTGTAATATAATTAGAAAAATGGAGGTTTTAGTAAGAAGAAAGAAAAAAGGTAATGTGTTTTGCTGAAAAAGGTAACCATCCATAATATAATTGAAAAAAGAGAGATTTTAGTTAGAGAAAAGGTAACGTGTTTTGACTGAAAAAGGTAATTGATTAGTTAATAGCAATTATATATAATTAAGTTATTTTTTTTTAAAACAAAATTGCTCGTAGTGTTTTTAAAAAGGAGAAATTTTACTTAGATAAAATGTAAAAGATATTCTATTTTAAATGAAAAAGGAAATTATTATTTATTGAAAAATAGAAAAAGTTATATGTTTAAACTGAAAAAGGAAAATGATTAATAAATGAGAAATTTTAGTTATATAAAATATAAAAGATATTTTATTTTACTTGGAAAAGGAAATTATTTAGTTCTTGAAAATAGAAAAGATAATATGCGTAACCTGAAAAAAGAAATTGATTAGTTAATAAATCTGTAATTGAGTAAGGGTAATTAGGTAAATTCAATAGGTACCGTTGAACCAAACTTTTAATGTTTCGGCTTTTATATAATAGTATAGATTCCCAAATTTTCAAAAAATAATAAATTAATTTGTTTGGAGATCTTAATAATCAACTACCGAATTGACTAGTACTCGTAACTAGTGTTTTGTCACGGATTGTTGATTCTATTTTTTGAAAATTATTTCTCGATGATCCAACCGTACGGATCTCAAGATATATCTAATCTAGTGATATTCCCAAATTTTTAAAAAATAATAAATTAATTTAATTGAAGATTTTAGTAGTCAACTATCGAATTGACTAGTACTCGTAACTAGTGCTTTGTCACGGATTGTTGATTCTATTTTTTAAATATTATTTCTCGACGATACAACCGTACGAATCTCAAGATATATCTAATCTAGTAAAAAAAAAATTAATTTGTTGGAGATCTTAGTGGTCAACTACCGAATTGACTAGTACTCGTACCTAGTGCTTTGTTACGGATTGTTGATTCTATTTTTTAAACATTATTTCTCGACGATCAAACCGTACGGATCTCAAGATATATCTAATCTAGTGATATTCCCAAATTTTTAAAAAATAATAAATTAATTTGGTTGAAGATTTTAGTAGTCAACTATCGAATTGACTAGTACTCGTAACTAGTGCTTTGTCACGGATTGTTGATTCTATTTTTTAAATATTATTTCTTGACGATCCAACCGTACGAATCTCAAGATATATCTAATCTAGTAAAAAATAAAAAAATTAATTTGGTTTGAGATCTTAGTGGTCAACTACCGAATTGACTAGTACTCGTACCTAGTGCTTTGTTACGGATTGTTGATTCTATTTTTTAAACATTATTTCTCGACGATCAAACCGTACGGATCTCAAGATATATCTAATCTAGTGATATTCCCAAATTTTTAAAAGGTAAAAAATTAATTTTGTTGGAGATCTTAGTAGTCAACTACTGAATTGACTAGTACTCGTAACTAGTGTTTTATCATGGATTTTTTATTCTATTTTTTATAAAAATATATCTCGACGATCCAACCGTACGGATTTTAAGATATATCTAATTTAGTGATATTCTCAAATTTGTAAAAAAATATAAAATTAATTTGGTTTAAAATCTTAGTAGTCAACCATCGAATTGACTAGTACTCGTAACTAGTGTTTTGTCACGGATTGTTGATTCTATTTTTTAAAAATTATTTCTCGACGATCCAACCGTACGGATCTGAATATAAATGAAATATAGTGATATTTCCAAATTTTCAAAAAATAAAAAATTAATTTGGTTGGAGATCTTAGTAGTCAACTACCGAATTAACCAGTACTCGTAACTAGTGCTTTGTCACTGATTATTGATTCTATTTTTTAAACATTATTTCTCGACGATCCAATCGTACGGATCTCAAGATATATCTAATCTAGTGACATTCCCAAATTTTTAAAAAATAAAAAATTAATTTGGTTTGAGAACATAGTAGTCAACTACCGAATTGACTAGTACTCGTAACTAGTGCTTTGTCACGGATTGTTAATTATATTTTTAAAAAATTATTTCTCGACGATCCAACCGTACGGATCTCAAGATACATCTAATTTAGTGATATACCATAATTTTCAAAAAATAAAAAATTAATTTGGTTGGATATCTTAGTAGTCAACTACCGAATTGACTAGTACTCGGAACTAGTGCTTTGTCACGGATTGTTGATTCTATTTTTTAAAAATTATTTCTCGACGATCAAACCGTACGGATCTTAAGATATATCTAATCTAGTGATATTCCTAAATTTTTAAAAAATAAAAAATTAATTTGCTTGTAGATTTTAGTAGTCAACTATTGAATTGACTAATACTCGTAACTAGTGCTTTGTCACGGATTGTTGTTTCTATTTTTTAAAAATAATTTCTCGACGATCCAACTGTACGGATCTCAAGATATATCTAATCTATTGATATTATCAAATTGTAAAAAAATAAAAAAATAATTTGGTTGGAGATCTTAGTAGTCAACTACCGAATTGACTAGTACTCGTTACTAGTGTTTTGTCACGAATTGTTGGTTATATTTTTTAAAAATTATTTATCGAAGATCCAACCGTACCGATCTCAAGATATATCTAATCTAGTGATATTACCAAATTTTCAAAAAATAAAAAATTAATTTGGTTGGAGACCTTAGTAGTCAACTACCGAATTGACTAGTACTCGTAACTAGTTCTTTGTCACAGATTGTTGATTCTATTTTTAAAAAAATATATCTCGACGATCCAACCGTACGGATCTCAAGATATATCTAATTTAGTGATATTCCCAAATTTTCAAAAAATAAAATATTAATTTGGATAGAGATCTTAATAGTCAACTACCAAATTGACTAATACTAGTAACTATTGTTTTGTCACGGATTGTTGATTTTATATTTTTTAAATTATTTCTCGTCGATCCAACCGTACGGATGTCAAGATATATCTAATTTAGTGATATTTCCAAATTTTTAAAAAATAAAAAATATTTTTAAAAAAAATACATGTGTCAAAATTTATTAAAAAAGACCGAATATGTCAAAATTAGATATATCACTTATATAACGCTTCCATAAGTGCCATGGAAGTGAATGCACTCACTTAGACAGCGCTTCAATAAGCGCTATATAAGTGAATGCACTTTAATTTCTGCCCAGAATAAGTAGAATTTATTTATTTATTTATTTATTTGCTAATTATGTGCAGAATTTATTAATTTATATTTGCAAATTGAATTAAACTATTATTATATACAAATTATCGTAAGCAATATTCAATGATAATAATAAATATATAGCAAATTAGATAATATAAAAATTGACAAAACTAAACAAATAAAGGTCAAGAAAATATTAATCCATATAAAATTATTTTATCGGATATTTTTCGATTTAGTTATTTTTAGTTTCGGTTTTACATCGGATTCAAGTCATATTCGGTTCGGGTAAATTTTTAATCGGATTTGATCGGTTCTGATTATAATCGGATACATGGTCATCATTGTATTCGGATAATTTTTGGTTAAATTTCCGATTCGGTTAATTTTCGGATCGGGTCAAATCGATTTTCAGATTGTTATTGGATTTGATTAAATTGAACCGGTTTCGGTTAGGATTCGGATTGTTTCGGTTTCGGATACAATTTCGGATAATCTATTTCGGATCCAATTTCAAATTCGATTCCACATATTTCGATTCGGTTTTTCGGATGCAGATCCATTTTACCAGATCTAGCTTACATGAAGTAGAATATCCACTTCTTATATCTAGAAATTCTTAGAAGTGCAACGTAACCACAAGTGCACACTAAGGGGGTGTTTGGGGGAACTTTTTTCTAGAATAAGTCAACTTATTTTAAGACAAAGTTAGAGATTCCTAACTTTCCAACTTATTTTCCAACTTATTTTTGCAACTTATTGAAACTCAAACATACATTAAATACTTGTATAAAAAAATTATCAAAATATAAAATTTTTACCCGAAAATAAGTCCATAAGCCCATGTAATAAGTTTAGCCAAACAGGCCATAAAATTAATACAGATACCCGCTCAGTCCCAAATAATTTTGTTGTTTGATTTGTGATCAATTTAATTAAATTTTAAATGAAAATTTGGTATATTATATAATTGGAAAAATAATAAAAATTATATTAACAGAAAATATTTTAATAATTTCTTCTAAAGATATTTCAATTTCTCAAAATTTTGAAGTAACAATTTAAATTTACTTCATCATTTTCATCATATCAAAAAACAAAATAGATAAATTATTGGGATCAATGTGCATAATCTAATTATACTTCTGAATGAAGATTCCTTATAATAAGCATGGTCTATTATAAAAAAGAAACTTTCACCATATGGCCACAAAACCAGCAGTCATACATGATACATGTAAGAATTCAGAATAATGAAAGTAGAAACGAAATTATCCCAAAAGATTCATTCGATAGAAAAGAAAATTAGAAAATAGTTCTTGCTTCTTGTTCTGCTTGCTTCAGAGAAAACGATCAAAGGGTCTCTAAGATTGCTCCATGCATCTGCTTTCACCATCTAAGATCTCCTGAAAAATACTAACTGTTAATTAACAACCTTATACATACTTAGTGCAATGTAGTAGACAAATTAAAATACTTTTAATTTTATGGTATATGGAAAATAAAAACTACAACAAAACAAATTTATATCATATATATATATATATGGGTTGGACTCCATAGCAAACACCTTATATAACAAACAATAAAGAACACCTCATATCTAATAGATCCATTGCCCCTGACGGGGCCACCCAATACAAAAAGTTCTTATTTTTTTACCCTCTATCCATCCATCATCTCAAAAAAAAAAATTAAAAAATTAAAATTTTACTGTTCATGACGATGACGTCATCAGTGACGTCATCATGAACAGTAAAATTTTTAATTTTTAATTTTTTAATTTTTTTTTTGCTGGCTTGATAGAGGGTAAAAAAATAACAACTTTTTGTATTGGGTGCCCCTGGCGGGGCCAAAGGATCTAATAGATCTAAGGTGTTCTTTGTTGTTTGTTATATAAGAACGTTCTGCATGGAGCAAAGGCCTATATATATATATAATAAGCATAAGTTGGATATTTGGTTGGCTATACTACAACGAAAAGAATAACCACCATTGGATTAATATGATATAAATTATTTCAACGGTCAAGATTATATTAAAATTATATTATTATATTATAAAAGATTATATTATATTATTTGGTTGGCTACACTTATACTATCGCGAAAAGAATAACCATCATTGGATGGATATGATATTAAATTAAATCAACGGTCAAGATTATATTAACATTATATTATTATATTATAAAAGATTATATTATATTATTTGGTTGGCTATACTTATACTATCGCGAAAAGAATAACCACCATTGGATGTATATGATATTAAATTAAATCAACGGTCAAGATTATATTAAGATTATTTTATATTATAAAAGATTATATTATATTATAATTAACATCTAATGCAAAGGTAGTAATAAGAAAGTTGACAAGATGAATTTCGTATGTAAAAGAATTCAACTGGAAAGCTAAAACGAGACAATTAGTGCCAGTCAAATAGTTAAAATAATTAAATAATGCATTTGCAAAGTTCTGTTTTTTTTACATAAAATTATAAGAAAAAAACTTTATTAAAAACATAAATTAATTTATATTTATATCCTCTATATAATAAGTATAAGGGGATATTTGGTTGTCAATACTACGTACCGCCAAACTAATATTAACCGTTGGATCTATATCTTAATTAGTTATTTAGATTATATGATCTATTTATTAATGATTATACTTATGTAATAACCTTAAACTGATTAGATTCCATGTACAACAGGTCGGCAACAAAAAGAGCTGTGCACATTGGATTAGTAACCAACCTAATCATGGTTCGATTAACAAATATTTAATTTAAATATTTCAAATATAAATTTTAAATCATGTATGTTATTAATTAAATTTATATCAAACTATAAAAAATAATTATGTAAAAACATAATTATAACATAAAATTAGAACATATCAAACCGTGCATCACACGGATTTTAGGCTAGTTTTTATTAAGGCCCTTAAGCATTCTTCTTACTTTTAGATTTTGTTTTTTGTTCATATTCTTCTGATTGTAAGAATCTCATTTACTAAATGGAAGCATTTGTTTTCAAGAACTTGTTTTCACATAAAATACAATGTAGCATAGGGAGAGAGAGAGAGGCTGGACCTGAAGCGTTGGTGGATCAAACACCCCGGCGGTGGCCGGGAACAAAAGGCCCGGCATCAGCTGATATGGTAGCTTCACTGTCCGGCGAGCTGGTCCCCATTCCATTACCATTATAATCACCCGCCATTGCACCTCCACCCAAGTTGTTACTCATCCCATTTCCCATGCCAAGAAAATCCCTGGTAAGCTTATCAGAATACTCACTCTGAATAGTCACTTGCGGCTCCACCACAACATTGTTAATATTGTCCCCACCAACCAACATTCCATCAGTAGTATTCGCACTGTACATCATTCCACCATATAGAGCATTCATCTGATCACTTAGATATTCCATGCCACCTCCGTATCCTCCAGCACTGCCAAAACTCCCTCCACCCACATTGGAATTGTTGTACATTCCTTCAAATGTACTATCGGCGCCCCCGCTTCCACCAACACTCAGCATTCCATCTGCCAAAGCTCCGGGCCCATAGTTATTAAACTTCATTCCAGCAGACATCGAGCTCCCCATGCTCTTCATTAAGCAGGCATTGTTTGAATTAGCTCCTGTCATCGCAGCCTTTTGAAGGAGAGCAGTGGCCGATAACTGAGGAGAGGGAAGAGTACTATAAGCAGTAGCCTCACCATTCATCATCAAATCAGTGAATGAATTGTTGGTGTTCAGATCCAAGTCATTCTCTGAACTGTTCCACTCAGCACCGCCATTAATACCAAAATAAAACGTGCTGCTCGATGCGGTGTAGCTTCGAAAGCTATGGATCCCAGAAAAATCAGAAGCTCTGGGAAAAGTTAGCTTTCGCTCTGCACCAGGATGGAGAGGCATATATGGTGGCTGGCCCGGCTGAAAGGCAGATTCAATTGACTGTCCATAGATAGGAGATGACACTTGCTGATGGTTCCCCGGGATTAATGAACCTGTAGCCGAGCCCTGACTCATGGATCCAGGGTTACTAGCATTTGCTAAAATGCTAGCAGCCATGCTGCTGTAGGGGAAGCGGTTTGTTTTGTGCCTTGCCGCCTCCTCGACAAGCACATCACAAAATGAACGATGATACATAAAACTATCACGCCTGCAACAACCAAAATATATATAAGTGATTTCATATAATTTTGAATATATCATACAGTACAAAATCATGGATGGGTTTCCTACATGTATTGACACAGACTATTTTCAAGCTGTTCACATATTAAAAGAACTTTTTTCGAATTCCCAGACACAAACTAGCTAGCATGCAAGAGATTCTATAATTAAACTCAGAAAATTAAATCAACGTTTAATGAATTCGGTTGCCAGGTAGAAACCCATCAGCTCAATAGATCACAACTAAAACAAAAACAATATATATATATAATCTATGCAAACAGAATTCAGATTAACACAACTGGTACAGATTCAAAATTAATATTATTTAAAGAGATATTGGTGGTATAATCATCACCTTGAGAAGGAAGTTCCACAGTCACATTTATACTCCTTTGTACCGCAAATCTTGTTGTGAGCTTTCCAGTCCGAACGCACAGCATACTTCTTGTCACATTTATCACAGTTGAATTTCTTTTCTCCGTGTTTTCGGAAGAAGTGCTTCTTGATTCCCGTCAAATCTCCAAGAGCTCTTGCTGGATCGTGATGGACACAATTCAGTTCAGGGCAAGTGTACACCTTTTTCCTCACTTCATGCCTTGTCCTTTGCTTTAGCTTCCAGGGAAGATTGTGTCCCCTTCTGTGAAGCTGCAAATTCTGTTCCCTTTGGAAACCCTTGTTGCATACTTCACACAAGAACCGATTCGTAGCCATCAAAGTTTTAGGAGAGAGTTGTACAACCTCGGCATCAGGACCTGTCATTGACATACATTTATCACAAACATCAAAGGATCTGTCATTAACATACATTATACATATATTACAAACATCAAATAAACAGATAAAAGCAATCAAAAACCATGTTACATCTTATTTACCCCCATTAAAATTGTCATATAAGGGTTTTTTGACTCGAATACATTAGATTTTTTTTTAGAAATGTCTTTAAAGGTACAAAGATAAGTACAAATTAAAAAAAAACAATTACACTCACTCAAAGACACACACACACAGCACAGATCTTATTCACCCTATCAAAATTATCAGATATAAGCGTTTTCCGACTAGAATGCACTAAATTTTTTTATAGAAATGTCTTTAATGGCACAAAGATAAGAACAAATTATAAAAAAACAATTAAACTCACTCAATTAAAGACACACACACAACACAGATCTTATTCACCCCATTAAAATTATTAGATATAAGCGTTTTCTGACTAGAATACACTAGATTTTTTTTATATATGTCTTTAAAGACACAAAGATAAGAACAAATAAGCAAGAATTGTTACACTCACTCAAACACACACACACACATAGCACAGATCGATCTTACTTGGATTTCCTGGATGGTTCCTCTTTCTTCTCATCTGAGAAGCAGCAGGTGGTGGAGAAGAAGTCATGTCAGAACTAGCCCCATTTCCAGAAGAATGCAGAAGTTGCTGAATCTGCTTGTTCTTAAGCTTCTCTTCTTTCAGATCAGACAAAGTTGCAGATAAAGATGCAGCCATTTCTCTAGAAACTAAAATTGATTTGTGTTTTTTTAGTATGCAAACATACAAAGGCTCAGAGTAAGTGTTAACATTTTTCCTTTCATCCTCTCGTATTTATATAAATCCTTAACCATACAGGCTAATGACAGAACAATTTAACCATGATCACTTTACTCTGGTTATGAACTCCCCGTTTAAAATTCCTATCCTAATTTATTTAATATAACATTTTTTATTAAAAAATTAATGTGGCATACACCTACATTTACATAGATGCATGAGTTAAACGAAAGATTTGTATATTTTTCGATATTTTGAAAAATGAAAATATTTTAATTATAAAACTGGGAGAGAGAAAAAGATGAAGGGGAAGGTGCATGGTGGTGATGCTGTGGACTTATGCACCAACTTTTGGCCATATTCGGCGAGGTATCGGGTCCCACTGACTATTTTCATATTCTCTTTTTTCTTTTTTCTGTCATTTACTATACAGATTGGATTGTGTATATTTATGTTCTTATTTATGTTCTTGACATCTCCGTCCTTTTAACACAAAAACCTTTGAGGATATAATAATATCTAGTTAACATAATAATATCTACATAATATATATATATACGTTTCCCTGCATATCTGCCCACCACTAACTTCCTTTGGTAGTATGTATTTATTTCCTCCCATCCAATTCTTATATTATTAGATATTAGATACTAGCTTATGGCCAGTACGAATTTATTTTGATATGTAATAAATTTTATTTTATATTATAATTATATATTTATATAATTAAATTATTTACAATTTTTTTAGTTTTAATTTAAATAACTTATTATAAATTTAATTAATGATATGCATGGTTTAAAATTTATATTATAAAATTTCAAAATTAATATGTCGTTAACGGAATTCGAACCTTGAAATTTTAGTAAATTAATTTAATCATATAATATATCTAATCATGTGATCTAACGGTACTGAACTTTTACTAAAAATCTAACGATCATTATTCGTTATATACGGATTTCTATTATATTTTGTTAGTGATTAGAAGATATTGTGTGATATTTTTGGGTATATATTAATTATTGTAAGATTTTATTTTAAATTAAACATTAACGTGTTTAAGTAGAAAAGAAATATTATTGATTGAAAGATACGATATTTTAGGTATTTATAAAAGTTAATATCATCAATTAAAAGTAAACATCTTTTAAATAAAAAAGACAATCGATTAACTATTATTAATTACATTATTTTATTAACAACACCTATCATTTTACATTAGATTTATCCCAACTATTTTTAAACATTTACTCCCTCCTTATCAGAAAACATTTCTAGTTTAATTTTGACTTTGGACACTGTTAGTTCGTTACAAGCGATTGACTACTAATTTACGCATAATCTGTTCGTTACAAGCGGTTGACTACTAATTTACGCATAATTTATAAGGCAAAATATAGTCATGAGTGATTTTGTTTGATTCGTATTTTTTTTTTGAACGAAATAGTACTTGCATTAATCAAAGCAAATCATTGTCTAGTACATGCTGAATAAAATTTGGTGGAATGTCATACCATTCCCCTACTTCTGACATAGAATAAGCGGCTTTTGCTAACACATGCGCCACCCTATTCGCAGAACGATACACAAACTTAACAAGCACCGGATTTATGTGCTTCAATAATTCATTACAATCACCTACGATTGTGCCAAAGAAGGCTTTTCCTGGACCACCATTGCATGCTGCTACAAGGCTCTGTGAGTCCGTTTCAAAAACACAATGATCCCTCACCCTCGTAGTTACCCAGGACAAAGCTTCCTTCAAACCCATAGCTTCCGCCTCCCTCGGGGACCAAGCTCCTATTACCTTACAGCATCGAGCACCCAGGAAAGTCCCATGTGAGTCTCTCATTACACACCCCAGACCAATGCTACCATCGTTAAACACAGCCGCATCAGTGTTAACTTTAATCCACCCCTGCATAGGTTGTCGCCAGACATGATCACCTGATGCTGTAGTCTCTCCCTGTCCAAGCTTCTTTACCTGTGCTTCTTTCCACTCTGCCAAAAGATTCATTGCTGTCACCTTGACACCATGAGCCGAACCATTACAATTGTCCCAAACCCATTTATTCCTTCGATACCAAACACACCAACTGATCGTACTAATAGTGACACATTGCTCTCTTGTACAGGTTTCAAAGATTCGCCTTATAACTATGGAATGAGTACTTAAATACAATGTTTTTATATTTAATACTAATATGAAATTAAAGATATAAATGATTAAAAGTATACGTTGGCAAACGTATCCAAAATAAACAGGAAAAGTTGTTTGAAATAGAGGGAGTATTAGACTAAATATTTAAATTTTATTAACATCTATCATTTTATGTCAGCTTTATTTCTAACGTCCAAGTATTTTTAAACGTATAGATTTATTTATTATCTATAGTTTACTCTACATAACAAGTGACATTACGTTATTGTTCTCTTTCAGCTCTTTAAATATCACAGTCAAATACCATCACGCTTCATTGATGTCCAGTGTTATAGATACTCGACAAAATTAATAAAAAAAATTCAAGGATTAATTAAAAAAATTAATTGGATTGAAAATCGGATATATTTTAATATTATAATATTATTTAGTATATTATTTTGATTTGTTAATTATTTATTAAATAATATTTATTTATCTATTATAAAATATATAATAATTCATACTTAATTAATGCATAATTTAAATTCTAACAAATTATCATAAATACTCCGATCAAAAAGTATTCAAAAAGATTAATTGAAAATTTTAAAAATGGAATTGGATAGGCACCTTATAGAGAATTAATCATAATCGACAAGGATTTTTAATTAGAACAATGTTAATGCCATATATATTTTAGTATATTCAGTTTTTCATTATCCATCAATTAGTCTAAGGTACTAATTATAAGTGGTTATATTTATAATACTCGAATGTCTTGTTGATTAGTGCTTTCATTTGTCAAATTAGTTAAAATTAGAATAAAATAATTTCAAAAATATTTTACTATTATGCAATTTATTTTAGATATTTGTCAATCAAAATAATAAACATAGCTCATCATTAATAAAATTTGAGATACCAAAAATAAAAAAATATTTTGGAAAATGATAAATATATATCATACCATATATATATTATTCTACTAAAAATCTTTTACATACATAAACTTATATGCTTATATATAATTAAAAGATAAGAAATGTTAGATATAATATGAATAAATAATTATTTAAATTCTTTGTCCAAATATATTAATTATATACTTATATAAAATAAGCTTAATTAAGAGGGATCTTATCAAAAAATTTGGTCCCTAAACCGTCAAAATAATCTAAATCGTTGAATCTAATATTTTTAAAATTAGACGATCAATATTATATCATGTTAAAAGAAATTTAAAATTTGAAAAGGATATAATGAAAAAAGGTTGTATTAGAACTGAATTTAAAAAAATATAAAAAAGGATAAAATAAAAAATTTGTATTAGAATGAATTTTATTTAATTTTTTATATTTTATAAAAATATAATATTTACTATTTGGGTTCTATCTTAAGATCTACAAATCAAATTTGTATGATTTTACGGCCCGCCGAACTCATAAAATTATCTCCATTATTTAATAGTTATTATCCAAATGGAAATAATACATTATAATCTTGTTCAATGTATGAAATCTAAATACATATTATTTAAATCATTGATATAAACTTTTCGTATTTCAGTATAAATATATTTTATAGTTTACATATTAAAATATAAAATATATTTTATGCTACATCCAACTGTTTTGATTTATTTATTTAAGATGTAACGATTGTTATTTATTTTATCATGCAGAGACGAGATTACCAATTACCAAAAATTTTGAACAAAATCCCTTCTTTGCTCATTATTAAAACTTTATTTAGTTGTTAGTTTAACTATATTCAAATAACAAAAAATATCATTTGATAATTAAAACAAAATATGAGAAGATTGTATAAATAGGATAGAATTTTCAACCTAAAAAAATCGTTAATTTCTTTACAGATTGTTCTATTACTATTTATGCACATTGATTATGGGGACATATTTACTATCTGATAAAATAGTTTCCCAAATTTTCTTACAAATCTCAAGTTTGTTAAGATATTATAATAATTTATGTAATAAATCATTAATTTTCAATAATATAAATTCATATATTAATGGAATTCTCCATTTTTAATTAACAATAATATTAAAAGTAAGTTAAGCTTATTCATTGTGAACAACTCTTTATTCTTGATCTTATCATTTTTTTCATGCATCTTTATCATCTCTATCATGTACTGTTTTGTCATTTAGATTTAGGATGTCTCTTCCCAAACCCACCATAAATTTATCGTTATCCCAACTGATTATTACCTTTTTAGCACATTGAGAATTATGATCGATAAAGAGTCGGGTACCCAACTAGGTCAACTGGTGAACTTAAAATGAAAATCATGGGAGACGTAGAAGATTTTGAAATGGAGACGTAGAAGATTTTGAAATGATCCAGGTAATTTTTTCAAAAAAAAAAAAATTTTAAGTGTCAAATTATATATAGTGTAAATAGAGGAAGTGAGAGGACAAAACATAGTAGAATTGTGATCTTTGATATTATTATTTTTATATTTATAGAAATAAGTTATTGTGTATGTAAAACATAAAAGAACTGTGATCTTTAATATTATTAATCTCAGAGAAGAACATACCTATTAAATTACTAATAAAAATAATCAAAATGATTCCCTCTTCATTATACTCTATAAAGTTTAAAATATTTGCATTTTTGTGTTATAATCTTTTATTAAATATATATTGCTATTGTGATCATACTTTTTCCATCTAGTTTTAGAGAAAGGTAGAAAAAGCTTTTTCATATTATATACTTACATAAATATAAATTAATTTAGATAAGTTATAAATTGAATTACAAAAATTCAAATTCTAATATTCATATTTTTCATGTTTAGATATAGAATGTAACTAAATAAAGTAATTTAAAGTACTCTAGGGCACTTAGCGCTGATATTAACTTTCGCCAATTTATCTCTTATAAAAATGCTAGGGCACTCGTGCTGACATTTGATTCCGTCAACCCTACCTCTTATATATACCCCTCTTATATATACACTCACAAGTAAATATATTAACCATAACATAACATAGTTTCTAATCTTGTATGTCATATTTTTAGATACCACAAAAAAATTATCTAAATAATTTCTTTGAAAAATTAAATAAACTAAAATATGGTTTGAAAAAGTTCAAAATGTTCAAATATGCATAAATATATCATAAAATGCACCATTGATACCTGAAACCACCAGCAATCATGATTTAGCAAAAAACAAAACCCAGCAGTCATACATCTGATATTAGGGTACAATTAAAATAGAAACAAAAAATATCCCAAAAGTAATTTTTGATAGAAAATTGATTGAATAAATCGTTAAAGGGTCAGCATCTGCCTTGACCAACTAGCTAGAATGTCCTGCAAAATACATAGCAGTTAAAAGCGTTAGTACTTTCCAGGAATTTGTTTTCTCCTAAAATGCAGTTCAAAAGGAGAGCTCATAATCACCCCAGTAATCTACATGATCGATACATGTGTGTGTGGATATATGTAAATGTTGCCATTTTTTGAACGTTTGGCTACGGTCTACAGAGTAGCTATACAATGGTGCAAACACGTGTGCGGGTGTTTGTATGTGTACAAATAAGGAAGAGAGGGAGGCGTGACCTGATGAAGCATTGATGGATTAAAATTTAAAAACCCCTGGCGGGGGCTGTAACAAAAGGCCTGGCCTTAGTAGATGTAGTAGCTTCACTGCAGTCTGGCTAGTTAATTGGTCCCCATTCCATTACCATTGTGATCGATCATCCACCGTTCCACCACCACCCAAGCTGTTCAACCTATTTCCCAGGCCAAGAAAATCCCTGGTAAGCTTATCACGATACTCACTCTGAACATTCACCTCCACCACAACATTGTTAATACTTTCCCCACCAACCAACATTCCATCAGCATTATTCACATTGTACATCATTCCTCCATATGGAGCAGTCATCTGATCACTTAATTGTTCCCTTCCGCCTCCAGCAGTACTGCCATAACTCCCACCACCCAAATTCAAAGTGTTGTACATTCCATCAGCATTATTTACATCGTACGTCATTCCTCCGTATGGAGCATTCATTCTCCCACCACCGCCACTCATTCCATCTCCCAAAGCTCCCCCGCCATAGCTACTAAACTTCATTCCACCAGACGAAGAGCTCCCCATATCCTTCATTAGGGCTGCATTTTTGGAATTAGTTCCTGTCAGCAGCGATGCATTCTGAAGAAGACCAGTGGCCGATATCTGAGGAGCTGGGAGAGTACCATTCAGAATTTCATGAGAAGAAGTCTCTGCATTCATCATTAATCCACTGAATGAATTGGTGATGTGGCTAGCTGCTGTGTTGCTTGGAAAACTTAGCTTTGGCTGAAGAGAAGATCCAGTCGATCGTCCTGATAGCAAACTAGTAAACGAATAAGGACTTGAGGCCCCTTGTCCAAGCAGCGGAGTGGAGAGTTGCAGATGGCTCTCTGGGATCTGCAGTGAGCCTGCATCCGGGCCCAGGCTAATGGAGCCAGGGTTACTAGCATTAGCAAGAATGCTAGCAGCCATGGTGCTGTAGGGGGAGCGATTTGTTGTGTGCCTTGCCACCTTTTCACTAAGTGCATCACAAAATGAACGGTGATTGGTCAAACTATCACGCCTGCAACAAGTAATCATTTAATCTTTAATATCACATTCGATGTATACATACATATAAACGTAATTAAAAGATAAATCACTATGGTCAAATATCAAAAGACGACCTTCAAAGAGAGATGCACTGTTTAATTTCTGGTTTAATTCTGAAGTCTTGGAGTACGAAATCATGATTAAAATGTTGTATATATAGAACATAAGAAATGGTCTCTAAGCTGAAAGGAATTATCATGCTATTGTATATACATTCAGATTACTTTCAAATTGTTATCACACTAAAACAATTTTTATGCAATTTCCAAACAAACAGTATAGCAAGATATTCCATAAAAGAAATCAGCTAAATCAATTCCACTGCCAAGCACCAAACATCATCAATTAATTATAAGCTAGATCACAACTAAAAGAAAAGCAAAAAAAAAAAAAATGTAAAGAGGATTCAAGAGAGACTTGTGTTATAACCGTCACCTGGGGAAGGTACCACATATCTTGCTGTGAGCCTTCCAGTCAGAGTGCACCGCATACTGCTTGTGACACTTGTCACAGCTAAATTTCTTTTCACCGCCATGTTTTCGTGAAAAATGCTTCTTGATACCCGTCAGATCTCCTAAAGCCCTTGACGGATCATTATACACACAACCAACCTCCGGGCATATGTATACCCTTTTCTTGACTTCAGCGTTTGTATTTTGCTTGAGCTTCCAGGGCAGATTGTGTCCTCTTCTGTGAAGCTGCAAGTTCTGCTCCCTCGGAAAACCTCTATTACATACCTCACACAAGAATCTATTTTCTGCCATAAGAGTCCTGGGAGAAAGTGCTATTACCTCAGCATCAGGACCTGTCATTTATATACAATCAAAAACCATATCACCTCTTATTCATCCCCTTTAAATTTCGAGGTAAGGGATTTCTAACTAGAAGACTATATTTATTTAGATATATATATCCTTAACTATTAAAACAAAGACAGATAAAAAAAAAAAAAAAAACTCTCACACACACACAACATATATAGCAGATCTCACTTGGATTTCCCCAATGACTTCTCCTTCCTCTCTGAGATGCACCAGCAACTGGTGGAGAAGAAGCCATGACTTCTCCTGGGGAATGCGTAAGAGGTAGATTCTGGTAGTTCTTAAGCTCCTCATCTTTCAGACCGAATAAACTTGCAGATGAAGATGCAGCCATTAATTTTCAAAGCTCTTTTGGAAATGAAATTGATCTGTATAATTTAGTAGAAAAACATACACAAGCTCAAATCAAGTATGAAAACATATTTCATATTTATAATAAGGAAAATGCTAGGTACCCCAAATTGGTACTCAAAAAATTTCTCAAATGCCAAGTGTAGCAATTCAATTGGTTGTAATAATAGTGGACCCCTGCATTCACACCAACCACCCAATTAAAAATTTCCATTATTCCATGTAAGTATTGCCACATCATTTGGGAGCAAGGGTACCAATTTGGGATACCTAGCATTACTTTTATAATAATTTTTTAAAGTAATGATAGGCTACATAATTTTTGTACAGAATGAGTTGGATTCCACTATTGTGAATTTTTATTGGTTGAGATTAATATGAATATAGTGGGCCCATTAAGTTATAACCAATCAAATTGAAACATTTATCATTTTGTGACACTTTTTGTGAAACTTTATTTAACTCGCATTTTCCAATTTTTTTTAGAGTAGTGCTAGGTGCACAGAAAAAATTACATAATGAGTTGGATTCCACTAAAATCACATGATGAGTTGGATTCCACTAATTAATATTTTAATTGATTGATATTATTGTGAATGCAGGGAGCTCATTGAATTATAACCAATCACATTGAGACACCCATTTTGTGAAAGCATTTCCTTTTTTTTTAAGCATATGAGAGGGTTAGAATGAAGGAATATCAATATCTTAACCATGGTCACCTTAAATAATTATTTTACATATTTCTTTTTACAAAATGTGGCAGTTACTGTTTGTATCCTTGGGTGTTATACTTATACCCATGCATTTACGAGCAATTCTTTTATGATAAATATTTTTTCAAAAAATCTAAGAAAAAATCTAATGCAAAATTAGGTGAAAGAAAGAGATAAAGAGGAAGGTGGTGAGGATTGCTGTGGATTACGCACATACTTTGGCCATGTGCGGCGAGGGATAGGGTCCTACAGACTTTCTTTTGTATATTCCTTTAATTAAATATTAAAGTATGATTTTTATTGGTGTTAGGAGAATTTTTTTTCAAAAAAAAAGTAGCATATTTTAAGATAAAATTAGATATTTCTAACTTTTTTTAAAAAAAAAAATTAACTTTTTTTGCAACTTATAAAATCTCAAACATACATTAAATATTTATTTAGAAAAAATTATCAAAATATGAAATTTTCACCCGAAAATAAATCGATAAAGACTTATAAAAAGGTGAGCCAAACACGATATCTTGGACCGTTTTGCACTTTTAACTTTTGAAGATATATAGGATCTGTTTGGGATATCATACAATAAATAACTTATAACTTAAAATGGTAAGTGCCATATAAATAAAAAGTAAATTTGGAATTATAAGTTACTAGGGTGTTTGAATAATTTTACTTATAAACGGACGGGTGACGTGTTTGGTAAATGTTAGGTCCGGAATAACGTAGAAGGGGGGTTGAATACGTTATTTAAAAAATATTTCGATTTTCGAGATGTGAAAAATGAGGTCAACAACTGAATCGAAATAAAACAATTGGTTCGGGAAAATATCTTTGAACTGATAAAAACCCAAGGGGTGTTACAACTTCTAATCCAACGGATTAGCTTCAAAAACTCGAACACTCCTAAGGATAGTTTAGGCACGAGGACCTTCTATCCGACACTTCCTGAAAGCGGGCTAAGCCGGCTTTCCTACTAGATGGACTGTCTAGCAGCTTACACAGAGATGATATAAGAGAGAGAAGAGAGAGTTGTGTGTTGAGGTGTGTTTAGAAATGAAATACAACAGGCCTATTTATAGATTTTAGAAAGTCACTATGCTGCACTATTCACGTGGGCCCCATCTGCATAGTAACCACTATTCCACCAACCAAAACGCGTCTGTTGAAAATTTTCATCTCATGTGGGCCCCACCAGCCACTATTTGAATAGTACTATTCACGTGGGTCCCACCTGCATAGTAACCACTATTTGCATAGTAACTACTATTTGCATAGTAAACACTATTTGCACAGTAACCTGCATAGTAACCGCGCATAGTAATCTTGCATAGTAACCTTGCATAGTAATCGTGCATAGTAACTTTGCATAGTATTACTATTTTTGGCTGCTTCTTTTGGGCTTCTCTCTTCTGTTTCAAATATTCTGCTTGAGATATTATGTCTGTCCTTGATCGTCAATAGGCTTTGGCAATTCTTTCTGTGAATTAAAGTGTTGATCCTTCTCTTATGTGCTGACACTTAGTGCACTGGTCTGGTTCACAAGTGACTAGCACTGATCTTGATCTTCACACCTTCGTTACAATCCAATTGATTAGCCTGCAGCAATATCTTCAAATAATATAAATACATGGAATCTTTTGGCCCTTCAACTAAATCATCTGTACATCTTATTCTGTCACTGAGGCTTGATCATGTTAATGAACTTCTTTCAGCGACTTGATCCTTGTCGGTGCCTGTTCTTCAAATTTCACGATCCCTGTATAAAGTTAATATTATTTATCTTTTATCCTAGTTGAGTTATATATGTCTTCTATTACATATTACATTACATTATGCTTTACAATCTCCCCCTATTTGATTGTTAGGGTTTGACAAGCAAATACCTAGAGGATGACTCAACTGATACAAATAAAATACAAAGATAAATAATATTAAAGTACATTCTGGATCATATATACATTTTCCAGATTTCCAAGTGCAAGACAATTGTTCCTCTAGACTGAACATATTTTCAAGTTTGCCTTTGCTTTCTTTCCACATAGCACGAATATTCCAATTAGCTTTTCCTTTCCCAAGATAAAGTTAATTCCGTGTCAACAATCTTTTCCTTCCCTTTATTACGCCTAGTAGCTTCTTGCCCATCCACCTTCTCCCCCTCAGTTGGGTTATCCTTCAAAATAGTAGGAGGTGGAGTCGGTAATTTAGACGAAGCTGTCTTCACCAAGGAATTAATTGCATGACTAAACTGGGCTGCCATGGAACTTAATTGAACCTGGAATGCATCATGTTGAATAAGTTGCAAATTTTTTATTTCTGCAATGGACTTACAGATATTTGACAACTCTTTCTCCATTGTTTGGACCCGGGTAAGGAGTCTGGTGTATTCCTGTCTGGTTATAGGTGCATGTGGTTGAGTAGGTTGCTCACTCGTACGTTCTGCAGGTGTTTCACTCAACACTATATATTCACTCGGTTTAATGGTTTGGGTTACACTTACATGTTCTGTTGGTGTTTCCCTCAACTTTCCTCTAGAGCTTCCACCGATATGTGTACCTGCAAATGAAATCATCCTAGCCCCTTTTTCAGAGGTCACGGATGGTGCAATGAAAGTTCGTGAGCTTTCATCCTCGCGTGAAGCGAGTTGCCGACCACTGGTAAAAAGTGGTAAATCTCGAAAGAGATCCAGAGATTTTCCCTCTGGGAGGTTAAACTTGAATCGATTAAATGGCACAAAACCCAAGTTTCCCTCGTACGTCTGTGAAGACACTTGGTTCATAAAAGAACCACCCACCAATGGATCATTCCGTAAAATGGAAGATTCACCAGCAGTTATTGAGGTAGGTAATTCCACCTCGGATGCCTGTGAAGGCATTTGATCTTTAGAAAGATCATCAACCACTCGTATGTTCCGTGAAATGGAACTTAAGATAGTTGCTCCCGTCAATTCAACCTCATTTACATTTGCACTCATTGGATAAGAAAGAATTGTTTCACTAACAGTTGCCGTTACCTCAGGTTCATTGGTTTTACTTCGTTTAGAATGAGGTAGAGCGGCTGTTGTAACTAACTCCTTATGTGGTGCTGCTGAGGCACTATCTCCCTCAATAATGTGGATGACTGGTCGTTTAAGTGACAATTGAGGTGTAGGAGTTTGTTGTGTTTGTGTTTGCATTTGTAGAATGGGCTCTTCGACCTGTGTTAGAGTCGGTGGGATTTCCTGCTCTTGGTCGGGTAAGATGGCCACTGGGGGCTGTAGAAACTGTATTTCCTGTGACACAATAGGGAATACAAAGGTTGGAATAGCAGGGATTGAAATATTACCTTGTCGTATACCTGCTCTCACTGGTCGTGGTAACAACGGAAGTGGGACAGTCTTTAGATATTCAGTTAGGACTGTAGGCACATCCGTATATTTCTTTTTGCTTATGTAATTAATTACATTCGTCTTCATGGAAGAACATTCCACCTTTTGACCATTTTCCAAGCGTACCCTGTCTTCATCAATCAAAAAATCATTTAATATTAACTGTAGAAACCTTGGATATAGACATTTGACATTTTGAGTCCGAACATCTCTTGTTCCCAAGCGTTTCATTTTTAAAATGATTTGACCAAGCACTATTTTTCCAAAATTAATCCTCAAATTATTGGCGACCGCATACCCTATTATTTGAATAAATTCAGGTATTCGATCTTGATTTGTTCTATCTGAGGAAAAAACATGGTTAAGAGTGTGAAAGAAGAAATTCCAATACTGGGTTAGAAACGTTCTAGATAGATTACCAGTATTGAAATTGCCATCTTGGTACCTTATAAAGAGAAAGAACATTTCAATCTGTTCGGGTGTAGGATCAGAAACGAGATTTTCTATAGGAAAATGAAGAATTCGATTAACATCTCGTTCAGTGACCCTAATCGACCTACCAAATAGTCGATATGTGATTGCACACCCGTCATGTCCAGAAGTGTTATCCGCACTGCAATATAGTTCACACAATGCATCATGGTTAAGCTGCACCTGTGTAACTAAAGCATAACGGATTAATGAATGTTCATTCATAAATTGTGTCCAAGCCCGAAATTGCTCATCTTGAATGGTTTCGATTTGCTGAATGGAAATAGGATTAACTTTAGCAATTAAAAAGTTTCCCTGCAATGCCATTTTCAAAACTTTGAGGAAATTCAAAAACAAGGGTTAGTGCGTATAACAAGAATATGAAATCCGCTCTAAACACCACCAGCTAGATTGTGAGATCTTTCCGATCAAAGCTTGAAATATTCAGCAACTGTGTGTGTATGCTCTGTATATCTGAAAAATGATGATGTTAAACACAAACAAAAACTCATCATTTATAAGGTTTCAAGTATTAGTGGGTTAGGTGTAATAGTGACAGGTTATGTTTGAAAAATAACACCGCTCCATAATTTCTCACCTAACTACCTAATTAGCCGAAAAAACATCTTATCACCGAAACTTGTCGGCCGAAAAAACATCTTATCGCCGAAACCTATCAGTCTATACACATACACATATAATACTTCTAATTATTATGGATTTAAAAATAATCACACAGTAAATCAAGAATTAATCCACAATAATCAGATAAACTCACAATTAAATAGACATAAAATTAACAAAATATCATTAATTGATATATGTCAATAAAATATTTATTTAATTATGCTACAATTAACTCAATTATTTACTAACTAATTACCATAAAATATAGCATTTATAAGCGTGGTAATTAATATAGAGATAACTATAAAAAGAGGACTAGATGCAGAGTAAATTCACAAGTCCTAAAAATATGGACATTTAAAATACCTGTGAATTTATAACAAATTGCACTTATTGATTATCCAAAATTAATTAGACAGATTTAACATCCCAAGTTCACCAACTAACCTGGAGAAAGTGGATTCATCCAGTGGTTTAGTAAAGATGTCTGCAATTTGTTGATCTGTGGGAACAAAATATAATACCACAGTTCCATTCATGACATGCTCTCGTAAGAAATGATACCTGATATCAATGTGCTTAGTCCTGGTGTGTTGAACTGGATTGTTAGCAATGGCAATGGCACTCGTGTTGTCACATAGAATTGGAATTTTGTCCAACATTAGTCCATAGTCCTGAAGTTGATTCCTCATCCACAGGATCTGAGCACAACAACTACCTGCCGCAATGTATTCTGCTTCGGCTGTTGAGGTAGATACTGAGTGTTGCTTCTTGCTGTACCAAGATACCAACCTTCTTCCTAGAAACTGACAGCTTCCAGAAGTACTTTTCCGATCAATCTTACAACCTGCGAAGTCAGAATCTGTATAGCCAACTAGGTCAAAACCTGTTCCTTTAGGGTACCAAATCCCAAGATTGGGGGTTCCCTTAAGGTATCTGAAAATACGTTTAACAGCTATAAGATGTGACTCTTTAGGGTTAGCCTGGAATCTAGCACATAGACAAGTTGCGAACATAATATCTGGTCTACTAGCAGTTAAGTACAAAAGAGAGCCGATCATACCTCGATACTTCGTGATGTCAACTGACTTACCAGATTTGTCTTCATCAAGCTTGACTGCAGTTGGCATCGGGGTCTTGGCAGTAGCTGCTTCTTCCATCCCATACTTCTTCAGAAGATCTTTTATGTATTTTGATTGGCAGATGAAAATACCATCAGGCTTCTGAATAACTTGAAGTCCAAGGAAGAAGGACAACTCACCCATCATGCTCATCTCGTACCTACTCTGCATTAGCTTAGCAAATCTCTTGCATAGCAAATCATTAGTAGAACCAAATATTATATCATCCACATATACTTGCACCAGAATTATATCATTTTTATGCTTTTTATGAAAGAGAGTTTTGTCGATGATACCTCTTGTAAAACCATTTTCAAGTAAGAACTTGGAGAGAGTATCATACCATGTTCGAGGGGCTTGCTTGAGACCATAGACAGCTTTGAAGAGAAAGTACACAAAACCTTCAAATTCCTTGTCTTCGAACCCAGGGGGTTGTTCAACATAGACTTCTTCCTCTAGATCTCCGTTCAAAAATGCACTCTTCACATCCATCTGAAAAACCTTAAAGTTGGAGTGTGCAGCAAATGCTAAGAACATCCTGATTGCTTCAAGCCTTGCAACTGGAGCATAGGTTTCATCATAATCAATTCCTTCTTCTTGAGAGTAACCCTTTGCTACCAATCGAGCCTTGTTCCTCGTAACAATACCATTTTCATCCAGTTTATTCCTAAACACCCATCTAGTGCCAATTACAGATTTATCTTTTGGTCTTGGCACCAACTTCCATACTTTCTGCCTTTCGAACTGATTGAGTTCTTCCTGCATTGCAGTTACCCAATCTGGATCATCAAGAGCTTCATCAACCTTTTTAGGTTCAATTTGAGATAAAAATCCTGCGAAATTGCATTCATTCTGTGTTGCTCTTCTAGTCTGTACACCCGTGTCCGGTTCACCAATGATCTGTTCAAAGGGATGCGCTCTACTCCATACCCTTTGTCTTGGCAGATTTGATCTTGATGATTCCCCAAGTTCATAATTGTGTTGAGAGTGATGACTAGTAGATCCAAAATCATTGTTTGCTCCACCTGAGCTGTTGCTTTCAAAGTTTGATGAATCAGAGTTTAATGAATCAGCAGATGCATTCTTTGATGTTTCTTCACTTGATTGGGGTTCATTTTCATCGTTCACTTGCTCCCCCTCAACATGTGCTGCTGTCTGATCTACTGGTATAGATTGAACAATAGAGTCTGAAAGAATATCAGAAGTTTGTAGATCAGCATTTATTTCTTCATTCTCAAATCTCAGCTGGTCATGTTCATCAAAATCTTCAAGTCCTGTTATCTTTTTATCATCAAAAGACACATGGATAGATTCCATGACCACTTTTGTTCTCAGATTATATACTCTGAATGCTTTTGTTGATATTGGGTATCCAACAAAGATTCCTTCACCAGCTTTTAAATCAAATTTGGAAAGCTGTTCTGGATGAGTCTTAAGAACAAAACATTTACATCCAAACACATGAAAGTACTTCAGGTTCGGCTTCTTCTTTTTCACCATCTCATATGGTATTTTACCATGCTTGTTTATGAGTGTAGCATTCTGTGTGAAACAAGCAGCTTGCACAGCTTCAGCCCAGAAGTAAGTTGGCAGCTTTGCTTCATCAAGCATGGTCCTTGCAGCTTCTAAGAGAGTCCTGTTCTTTCTCTCTACTACTCCATTTTGTTGTGGAGTTCCAGGTGCAGAGAATTCTTGCTTTATTCCATTTTCTTTACAAAACTCTTCCATGACTGCATTCTTGAACTCAGTGCCATTATCACTCCTTATGATTTTCACTGTATGCTTAGATCCTTTGTCCAGTTGTCTGACATGCTCTGTTAAGATTGATGCAATTGCTTCTTTCTTGTGCATGAAATATACCCATGTATATCTGGTGTATTCATCAACAATAACCAAAGCATATCTTTTCTTTCCAATAGACATTATATTTACTGGACCAAATAAATCAACATGCAATAAGTGATATGGCTCAAGAATTGAGGATTCAGTCTTACTTTTGAATGAAGTTTTCCTTTGTTTTGCCTTTTGACATGAGTCACATAGGCCATCTGGAGTAAAAACTGATTTGGGCAATCCTCTCACAAGATCTTTCTTCACTAGCTCATTAATGCTGTTGAAATTCAGATGAGAAAGTCTCTTGTGTCAATCCCAGCTTTCTTCAATTGATGCTCTACTCAGTAGACAGATTGCAGAGCCATCAGAGTTTGTTGAAAGCTTGGCTTCATAAATGTTACCATGCCTGTATCCCTTCAGAACAACTTTTCCTGTAGATTTGCTTACAACTTCACCGTGTTCTTCAAAGAAACCCACATGATAACCTCTGTCACAGATTTGACTCACACTTAGCAGATTATGTTTGAGTCCTGAGACTAGAGCTACAGTTTCAATGATGACATTCCCAAGTTTGATATTGCCATATCCCAGAGTCCTTCCTATGTTGCCATCTCCATAAAAAACACTTGGGCCAGCCTTCTCCACAAATTCTGATAGCAGGGCTTTATTTCCAGTCATGTGTCCTGAGCATCCACTGTCCAGAACAAGGATATTTTTCCTGTTACCCTACAATCACAAAAACCACTAATGATTAGTTTTAAGGACCCAGACTTGCTTGGATCCTTTGGTCTTATTAAGTTTGTTAGCTTTTGCAGCAGAAGTCTTATCAGAGTTTGTGCTAACATTCTTTTTATCAGAATTTATACATGTAGAATCAATCTTGAATTTATTCAAAGAGGGTTTAAGTTCATAATAATCATAATACAACTTATGATACTCTTTGCATGTATAAATAGAATGCCAAATACTATCACAGTGAAAACAAGGATTCTGTGGTTTAAACCTAACTGAACCACTCTTAACTCCTGACTTAGGAGGTGTAGAGTTTATATTTTTATTCTTCCTGCAAAAAGCAGCAAGATGGTTAGGACTTCCACAGTTATAACATTTCTTCCTAGGAGCATTGGGAATAGGCATATAGTTATTGCTTTTACTGATGCCTACCTTTCCATTTCTGTTTTTCCTAGGTTCTTTTACCTTGTTTATTCTTTTTAACTCCTTCAGCTTGTGTTTAAGCTGTTTCTGAGACATTGAACTAATATCTACTGATTTGGCTTTATCCTGTTTTGGTTTGTCAGATTTTGGTACAAACCTCACATGATTAATTTTGGGTTTTGTAGCCTTTTTAGTAAATACAGGTTTAGAGGTCTCAGCTTCTAGGTTGACAGTTTTCTTTTTATCAGTGTAACCTAGACCTTCTTTCCAACAATCATTGTCTATGATATCCTGAGTTTTCTTACCAGAGTTAGTCCAAATTTTAAGAATGTTTCTTTCTTTAGCAAGTTCAGATTCAAGATAAGCATGCTTTTTCAATAATTCATTTTTAACAAAAATAGCATCATCTCTCTCTTTCTGAATTTCTAACATCTGGACTAATTCTGATTCTAGATAATCATTTCTCTTTCTAAGGTCTAGACTTTCAGATTTTATTCTTTCATTTTCTAAAGTCTGATCTCTATAGCTAACATGCAAGTTTTTAAGAAAGAGTCTTAACTCAGATATATCAGTAGTATCAAAAGCTAGAATAGAGTGAGGTACCTTGGTCTCAGTAGCTTCAGAGATACTATCAACATTTGCCATCAAGGCGTAGTTCACCTCATCTTCAGAGTCTGAAGTGTCAGCCCAGTCCTTCTTCTTTGTGATGTAAGCTTGACTTTTATCAGCTTTGGCTCTCTTGCACTCAGGTGCAAAATGTCCTTTCTCACCACAATTATAGCATGTGATCTTGGACTTGTCGACTTTCCCAGACCTGCTTTCCTTTCCCTCAGTTTTTCTGAAATTCTTCTTGTCAAAATTTGAATCTCTTCGTGTGAACTTCTTTCCCTTCCTGAAGTTCTTGTAAGCCATCTTCTTGAAGCCTTTCACCATTAGGGCTGCAAGATGTATCATCTCAGCATCACTACCATCATCATCAGAGTCTGTGAGATTGTCAGAGTTTAAGTCATCATCAGAATTTGATGACTCAGTATCAGACTTTGTAATAAGAGCCTTTCCTTTGGATTGACTCTTTTTCACAGCAATTTCTTTAGAAGCTTTCTCCTCAGCTTTAAGAGCAATTGACTTGGTCTTGCTTCCATGCCTCTTGCTTCTTTGTTCCATCTCAAGCTCATGAGTCTTGAGCATTCCATAGATTTCATCAAGGGACATGTCTTCTAGATCATGATTGTCTCTGATAGTAGTGGCCTTTAAGTCCCATTTCTCAGGAAGAGCCAACAAGAATTTCAGATTGGAGTCTTCAAGATTATACTCTTTATCTACCAGTGATAGATCATTCAACAATTTCAGGAATCTGTCATATATGTCTGTTAATGACTCATCAGCATTTGAGTCAAAGTGCTCGTACTCCTGTGTGAGTATTGTTCTCCTGTTCTTTTTGATGGCTTTGGTTCCTTGACATCTGACTTCCAAAGCATCCCAAATCTCCTTAGCAGTTTTGCATCCAATGACCCTGTTAGACATAACATTGTCAAGGGCGTTATGTAATAAATGCCTTACTTTAGCATCTTTGCTAATAGAGGAGATATCTTCAGGAGTGTAGTCTTTCTTCTCTTTTGGAATCATTTTCTGTTCTTCTCCAGCAACTGCAACAGACAATTTTGTAGGCTTATGTGGACCATCATGGATTCTGTCTAAGTACTCTGGATCTGTAGCCTCCAGAAACATTTCCATCTTCACCTTCCATATGGGATATTCTGATGCCCTGAGTATTGGAACTCTAATTGATTCATATCTGCTTGTTGTTGGAGTTTGTGTTTTCTCTGTCATGATTGTATGGCTTTTTGTATAGTAACAGAGTGGCTCAAAATGAACAGTACGGTATTTGTGAATAGTACCGTATCTGTGAATAGTACCGTATTTGTGAATAGTGCCGTATACGTGAATAGTACCGTATCTGTGAACAGTACCGTATCTGTGAACAGTACCGTATTTGTGAATAGTGCCGTATACGTGAATAGTACCGTATCTGTGAACATTACCGTATCTGTGAACAGTAACGTACAACACCGGATCTGATCTGTATATCGATCAAACTGCTCTGATGCCAATTGTTAGGTCCGGAATAACGTAGAAGGGGGGTTGAATACGTTATTTAAAAAATATTTCGATTTTCGAGATGTGAAAAATGAGGTCAACAACTGAATCGAAATAAAACAATTGGTTCGGGAAAATATCTTTGAACTGATAAAAACCCAAGGGGTGTTACAACTTCTAATCCAACGGATTAGCTTCAAAAACTCGAACACTCCTAAGGATAGTTTAGGCACGAGGACCTTCTATCCGACACTTCCTGAAAGCGGGCTAAGCCGGCTTTCCTACTAGATGGACTGTCTAGCAGCTTACACAGAGATGATATAAGAGAGAGAAGAGAGAGTTGTGTGTTGAGGTGTGTTTAGAAATGAAATACAACAGGCCTATTTATAGATTTTAGAAAGTCACTATGCTGCACTATTCACGTGGGCCCCATCTGCATAGTAACCACTATTCCACCAACCAAAACGCGTCTGTTGAAAATTTTCATCTCATGTGGGCCCCACCAGCCACTATTTGAATAGTACTATTCACGTGGGTCCCACCTGCATAGTAACCACTATTTGCATAGTAACTACTATTTGCATAGTAAACACTATTTGCACAGTAACCTGCATAGTAACCGCGCATAGTAATCTTGCATAGTAACCTTGCATAGTAATCGTGCATAGTAACTTTGCATAGTATTACTATTTTTGGCTGCTTCTTTTGGGCTTCTCTCTTCTGTTTCAAATATTCTGCTTGAGATATTATGTCTGTCCTTGATCGTCAATAGGCTTTGGCAATTCTTTCTGTGAATTAAAGTGTTGATCCTTCTCTTATGTGCTGACACTTAGTGCACTGGTCTGGTTCACAAGTGACTAGCACTGATCTTGATCTTCACACCTTCGTTACAATCCAATTGATTAGCCTGCAGCAATATCTTCAAATAATATAAATACATGGAATCTTTTGGCCCTTCAACTAAATCATCTGTACATCTTATTCTGTCACTGAGGCTTGATCATGTTAATGAACTTCTTTCAGCGACTTGATCCTTGTCGGTGCCTGTTCTTCAAATTTCACGATCCCTGTATAAAGTTAATATTATTTATCTTTTATCCTAGTTGAGTTATATATGTCTTCTATTACATATTACATTACATTATGCTTTACAGTAAATTAAATTTATAAATTAATAAAAACATTTTTATATAAATTTAAAAAAATTATTATTTAAATTTTAAGTACTAATTTTTTGTTTAATACTATAAATTAATAATGTCGCATTTATAATTTTTTTTTTAGTTGAAAGATATATTATTTAATTGATTATTAATATTTTGAAATTGTTTTGTACATGAAACTAAATTTTAAACAAATTCAAAAGTAAAAGTATTATTTTTGAAATGAAAATTTTAAATTAAAGCAAACAATAGAACCAAAAAGTTACAAAATTTATGTTGCATAATAATAAATTTTAGAAAATGCAAAAATAAAAATTGAAGAACAAAAGACAAAGTCACCATAAAATAAAATACAAATGAGATAAGTTGAGTGATGGAAATTAGAAAAAAAAAATCTTAGTTTAACCGATAACTAGATAACTAGAAATAATAAATTTTTAATTATCAAAATGTAATAAGCTGGAAACCTCCGAAGAAAGTACATGGATGATGGATGTTAACATTTTAATCAACATATCTTAATTCTTACTAGTGAAGAATTCCAAAATTTTACCATTATACCCACCAATTTTAATAATTTATATTATATTTAAAGTTACATTGGTAAATTGACTACAACTACTTGGGTTTATGGACTATCCAACTTGACCCATTACATACAAAATTAGTTATAATTCACATAAGAACTAGGGAATTTGCCCGTGCTACGCACACGGGATAAAATTTAAATAAGATATAAGAATATGATCAGTATATTAATTATTGCAACGATGTGTTTAAAAAATGGGAATCATGTACCTGAGGTTACAAGGAGTTCCCAATACACGAGGGCGAATTTGTAAATTTAAGATTAAGTTTTTGTATTTACCAAATTGCCATTAAAACTGTATAGGAATATATTATGACCTCAGGGGAGTTACCTAAATTCATCCTCAGGCCCATTTTACTCTTAAAAAATATATTTTATCTTAAAATCTGTCTATGAATAACATAATAGAAATTTATAATATTTGGATAAAAAAAATTTGCTTCCAAATTATCTCATTGAAACTGGAGCGGGCATAATATGTTAAATTTTAATATAAGTTCTCTTTTGTACTATTTTTTTTAAAAAAATGCAAGTAGAATATACCAAGTCATTGAGTCATCATGTAAAATTGTCAAAATTAGTGAAATGGGTAGGGCAAAAATAAATTAAGATCGAACATGAGTTATTTTTGAAAGCTATAATAGCATTGAGAGTTGAGATACCAAATAATCTTTACTTCGATCAACTTTAAACAATATCAGTACACCACAATGTACCTAACTAAAAGTGACATGTAGACATTCATGTTAAAATTTTAGAATTGTATCATATTATGTGCCACTACATTACATATTTATGAATAAAACTGAATATTCAATTTCCAGCATTTTACTCACACTTGCTAATAGCCTGAAATGAAGTATGATTGAACCAAGAAATCAAAACAATGTAACCTAAATACAATCTCTATAATTTTCCATAACTTTATCATATACATGTATATTCTAAATTTTTCTCTTTTTTTTGGCTTAAAAAGAGAAGCAGCATGCCAGTTCATAGAAACATCTGATCAAATTCATCAAGGTTGGGTATTACATCAGAAACATTAGACAATCCCAATAGGGAGTTGTCGAATTCATGTAAGTGTACCTTCTCATGTCAGACACTATATTTAAAAGATATCTAAATCTAAATAGGGGTTCAAATCCCAAAGTGTACTTGAACGATCATGGAATCATCATCCATGTGGCATTCATAAATTTAACATTCATTTTAAGTTTCAAAGAACCCTCCAGTTCATTTGAAATATGAAAATCTTTCGTAGTCTATTTGTATGGCAATTGATTGGGTCCTGCATTAGCCTCTGCTATACTTAGATAACTAAACTTAATTCCAAGTCAACTTTTTGACCTTGCTTGAAGCAGCTCAAGCTATGTACTTCTTTACAATTTGAAATTGTTTTGTACATGAAACTAAATTTTAAACAAATTCAAAAGTAAAAGTATTATTTTTGAAATGAAAATTTTAAATTAAAGCAAACAATAGAACCAAAAAGTTACAAAATTTATGTTGCATAATAATAAATTTTAGAAAATGCAAAAATAAAAATTGATGAACAAAAGACAAAGTCACCATAAAATAAAATACAAATGAGATAAGTTGAGTGATGGAAATTAGAAAAAAAAATCTTAATTTAACCGATAACTAGATAACTAGAAATAATAAATTTTTAATTATCAAAATGTAATAAGCTGGAAACCTCCGAAGAAAGTACATGGATGATGGATGTTAACATTTTAATCAACATATCTTAATTCCTACTAGTGAAGAATTCCAAAATTTTACCATTATACCCACCAATTTTAATAATTTATATTATATTTAAAGTTACATTGGTAATTGACTACAACTACTTGGGTTTATGGACTATCCAACTTGACCCATTACATACAAAATTAGTTATATATAATTCACATAAGAATATGGGTTATCGGACTATCCATCCAAATTATGCTTATCAAACTAAATACCCAATGAGTTGTATCACTCGATCTACGTTATTCATCCACTTGATTTGCCTTCTTCTCCTATCTTCTCCTTTTATGCGCTCTCTTCTTCTCCTGTTCTTCTTCTCCTCCTTCACGAATTTGAATTTCTATTACGTAATATTATTCATCTATTTATATTTAGATCATTTTCTCTTGATTCAATATATATGTATTTACCATGTTCTTTGTGATTTTGTTCTATAGTTGTTGATTTAATGATTCACTATACTCACTAATGATATCTTTCTTTTTTATCAGGTAGTCAATGGATGATTTTTTTCCCCAATTATTATGATGTGTTCGGCATTTTATATCTTCTCAAAAGAATGGGTAATGATTCTTCAATGTTTATATATATCTCACTTATAAATTTTTTGCAGTCCAATTGTTTGATTAAAGTTCTAAAAGAGTTTTGATTGTTTTATTTGGGTTTACACCTGCGATGAATGTATGTTCTATATTGCTTTGATGTTGTAGTTGTAGCTTCTGTAGCTTCTGAATCACATCCGGTATTTGAGTATTTTCTTTAGGATGACTTGCTGAATTACAATTAAAGCGGGGAAAATATTTAGTTTAATTGTTTGACCAATGTAGTACATTCGGATAAAGTGGAATGATATATAAACTATAGTTACTTAAAGATAATGAATAATAATGTAGAATCATTAAGCATATTTCGGGGTGGAAACATGTAACATTGATGCGGCTGTGTTTTAGATCAATGGCAGTAGCTCATTTCGATTTATTTTAAGACATGAAATTGTTTCTTTTTTACAGGTTGTGGTGGAAATCTGGGAGGTGTTTTGGATCGAGTCAAACTTTTATTGCAAAATCAAAGAGAATTGTTGAAAATGGAACAGCTTAAGAAGCCCTATACGGGTATTGGTGATTGCTTCAGAAGAATTTTGAGAAAAGAGGGCGTGTTGTCTTTCTGGTGAGGTTACTAGGCAAATATCATACGCTATTTTCCAACTCAGGTGACTACTTTTCATTGTACCAAATTTGCTTATAAATTATTTTGCGTTGATTCAGCTTTCTTAAAGTTTTACTCATATGTTTATATTCATTGCCTGTGGAAATGTTAGTGTGAATGCTTTAATTTAAGTACATGTGCATCAATGAAAAAGCTTATCCTTATTATTCTCTAAGATTTATTCATGGAAAAGTAGAGGTTGATTTGGATGGCAAGGTCGGTCTTAAGTCACTTGCTAAGGATCACCTGGATGAAACTCTCAAAGGTACTGTTGTGCCCAAAATCTCCATGGACTAGATTTAGGCCCATTAATCTATAAGGTTCGATCCATACAAGCTAGAAGATTGATCCAGTATGAGTCATGAAGATCAAATAGAAGAAATGACTAAGGAAGTACGAGTATCAGGAGGTTCCCAATGGTCAGGAAGCTGAGCTGAGCACTAGAAGACCAGGTTCCTCCCAGCCGAGGAGTTCGAATTAGCATAACAACAGCCGTAGAGATGATAAAAGCATATAAAGAGTTATCCAGTCTAACTAGTTTGTTATTTGTGCAGGTACTAACACCAAAAGGGAGGTCCCTAAGTGATATGTCCCGAAATAAGGAGGTCCCTGAGAAACAGGCTCCTGAAATGTAGGTTCCTGAGCACCAGGTTCCTACGAGTTGCCAACAGAAAGTTCTAGAAGTCATCTAGAACAGATAAACGAATTGGTATCTGAGTATAATTCTAGGGCGCAGATGATCCTAGAATAACTCTAACCAATGAGAGAATTATAAGTGGGGTACGAACTCGAGTTCTACTCCACTTAGCCAAACTAGTTCGTGAAAGGCTCTAAAGGAACCTGAGTCCAACACGAATTAGATGACCGAATACAGCTATTCCAGTAAGAGACAGAATCATATTAGAACTACGTGAGCTTGATCCCTATAAATACAAGGGTACGTAGGCACCTCAGGGTACGATGCATTAAGTTCTCTAATTTTCTCTAAAGGCACGGGAGATTATTGGAGATACCCTCGAGCTCAGCTCAACCCCCACAAACACAACCCAAACCTAGTTCGAAGAACAGTTGATCGCTAGCCTATACAACTACCTATAGACCTCATATAAGTTGATTACGGAAATCCACTCATCAACATTGGCGCTAGAAGGAGGGGATAGTTAATATCTTAAGAGTGGAAAAGATGTCAGGCAACTCGGATAGCGAAGCAACCCGTTCTGAACGACAGATTCATGAGGGGAACACATCTCCTCCCAGAGCACCGAAGGTTACTAAAGCAGCCATGATGGAAATCTTAAAGACTGTGGGAGAACGTTTGTCGACTTTGGAGCAGGCTTCAAGCAAAAAGAAGAAAAAGAAGGCAAAGAAAGGCAAGAAGTCGAAGGTTACTCCGAAACAGTTGAATTTTGAAGAATCTGAGAATGGAGAGGAGGTTCCAGACGATGGTGGAGAACCGAAGCAAGATAATGGTGGTGAAGATATAGAGAATCCTGAGAAGAGTAAAACTGGTAGCAAGGGCCGTACAGGGTCCAAGGGAAAGAAGAAAACCAAGACTGGAGGTTCCTCAAAGAAAAAGAAGAAAGATAAAGACCCATCTGTCGAGATAATTGAAGAAGAAAGCACGGATTCAGATAAGGATACTGAAGAATCAAGCACAGCAGAGTCGCAAGAGGAAGAAGGAACGAGTAAGAAGACAAAGGCGGAAGCTACTGGGGAGGTGACAGCAGAAGATGTCAAGAAAATTTTGGCTCAACTCAAGGACGAAAAGAATCTTGCTGTGAACCCTATAACAGCTTCTCCTTTCACCAAGAAGGTTCAAAAGTCGGCTCTGCCTAGGTCTTATAGGCCTTCGAATGAATTGAAATTCGATGGGACTACTGATCCCATTGAATACCTTAGTCGTTTTGACACAGAGATGGATGTTTATCAAGTGAAGGAAGCCACCAGGTGCAGGTTACTGGCTGCAACTCTACAGGGCGGAGCCCATCAATGGTTCAAAAGGTTACCTGCAGATTCGATTGGTTCTTGGGCAAGTATGGGGAAGCTCTTTGTCACTCAATTTAGAGCATCTGTTGCATTCGCACCACCAACCAATACCTTAGCCAATATCAAACAAAGACCTAGTGAAACGTTGACAGAATATTTCAAGAGGTTTAATGCGGAGGTTCCTAAAGTTAGGAAAGCATCTGAGGAAACAATAAAGAATTTCTTAATTGCTGGAGTCAAAGGAGGCTCAGATTTTTGGAAAGCACTGCAGGGAAAAGAACCAGAGACGTTGGCAGATTTTTATGCCCAGGCAGAACCCTTTCGTCTGGTGGAGGAGTCTCTAGCTGAATTAAGGAAGGATCCAGATTTTGTAAGGCAAAGTGGAAGCAAGAGGTCGAGACAAAGAAGCCCCAATGGTCGTGACAATAAAAAGGTGGTTAGTCGCACGTCCCAGGTGAAGCCTGAAGCTGTGAATCCACCTAAACCTGTCATGAGTCAGGTACCGCCACCAGCTTCCTATAACAACAATAAACATGAGAGACCTGTCTATGAAACTTTCACCCCTTTGGTAGCTCCGATTGATCATATTTACGCAGTGAATGAGAAGTCCTCATGGTTTAAGAAGCCTTTCAGAACCGGTCCCCCAGGGAATAAGAATGAACGCCCATACTGTGACTTCCATGATAATAATGGGCATAATACTGCAGATTGTCGTCACCTCAGAGATCTAATTGAAACTCTAATCAGACAAGGGCAATTGAGTGAGTGGGTGGCTCAGGAAGGAAAAAAGTATAGAGATGAGAAGACTCAAAAGACACGGACACAGGAACCTGTCGTGATGGAAGGACCACCTAAGGCTGGGTGCATACGCACAATTATAGGAGGTCCCCACATTGGAGGAAGCAGCAGGAATGCCATGGAAAGGTATACCCGTGAGGCTAAAGAACGTCTTTTAACCAGTATTTACAATCTGTCACAGAGGTCCCCAAAGTTGTTCGAAGGAGAGGATGCAGATATTACTTTCACTGAAGAAGATGCTTCCTGGGTACATCATCCCCATACTGATGCTTTGGTTGTTGAGGCAGGAATTGGGTCTTATGAGGTTCATCGAGTGCTAGTTGATAATGGAAGCTCTGTAAACTTGCTATCTTACTCAGCTTTCAAGAAGATGCATTTTCTGGATAAAGATTTAACTCCAACAAACGATACCTTGTACGGATTCACTAATAATCAGGTTCCTATCAAAGGTAAGATTCGCTTGCCAGTAACTTTAGGTGATAAACCATGTTGCATTACGCAGTTGGCAGAATTCATCGTTATAGAAGAGAATATGAATTACAATGCTATTTTGGGAAGACCCATTTTGAAGGAGATGAGGGTAATAACCTCCATTTACCACCTCACTATGAAGTTCCCGACACCAAATGGGGTTGGTATAGTTCGAGGATGTCAGTATGAGTCTAGAGAGTGTTACACCAAAGCTTTGCAACATGCTGCTAGAGCTGCTAAATTGCCTGAACCTATGGACGAGGTTCCTGACAATTTTCCAGGAAAAAACCCAGACAAAATAACGGTCGACCTGCGCGGTTCGCCTTTGGAAGGTTTTGTGTCAGCATCCTGTAGAGCTATAAGAATTGAAGAGATCATAGAAGAGGAACCTCATGCTGAGATTCCAGTTTTTCGGGGACCAGATACCCCGTACTTACTGATAGAAAGTGCACCCCCTACGGACAAGGATGGTGACGTGTGTATGGTAGAAGGATTGGATGAAGAAAAATCCCGAAAACTGAAACATAATGGAAGCAATGAAAACAGTCAGCCAGCATCAAAGAGAAGGAATGTCATGCACGAAGTGCAGGAACCGTCTACCGTCCAGGAACCTCAAGAGGACTCAACCACAGAGATGGAGGTAGACTTAGACCCTCGAATGCCAGAAACCATGGTTAAGGCTGGACCAGCTGGTGAAACTCTGGATGTGAAAATCAATGACAAAGATGGTACAAAGGTGTTGAAGATTGGAGCTCAACTCGATCCAGCCTTAAAGGAATCTCTCATTACCTTTTTGGGCAAGAACCTGGATGTGTTTGCATGGTGTCATGCAGATATGGAAGGGATAGATCCAAGGGTCATGTGTCATAAGTTGAATATTGATCCAGAAAAGAAAGGAGTGAGGCAGAAGCGAAGACCAGTTAGTGGAGAAAGGGCTCAAGCATTGAAAGAAGAGGTGGACAGGTTATTGGATGCAGGATTAGTTAAAGAATCTTTCTACCCAGTATGGTTGGCAAACCCTGTTTTGGTAAAGAAACCTAATGGGAAATGGAGAACCTGTGTAGACTTCACAGATCTCAACAAAGCATGCCCGAAGGACAGCTTCCCACTGCCACGGATTGATCAGTTAGTGGATGCAACAGCTGGACATGCCCTCCTCAGCTTCATGGATGCATATTCAGGTTACAATCAAATCCCTATGTATGAACCTGATCAAGAGCATACTTCTTTTATTACGGATAGAGGTCTTTATTTCTATGTATGCATGCCATTTGGATTGATTAATGCTGGAGCCACATACCAACGATTAGTGAATATGATGTTTAAAGACCAAATTGGCCATACTATGGAAGTATATGTGGATGATATGCTAGTTAAATCTAAGGAAGCTGTTGACCATGTAAAGCACTTAGAAGAAATGTTTGGAATCTTGCGGAAGTACAGAATGAAGCTGAACCCTCAAAAATGCGTGTTTGGGGTAGAATCAGGAAAGTTTCTGGGTTTCATGGTAAACCACAGGGGTATCGAAGCCAACCCAGCCAAGATTAAAGCATTGATTGATATGAGGTCACCGAGAACTGTGAGAGAGGTTCAGTCTCTTACAGGAAGAGTTGCAGCTTTGAATAGATTCATTTCGAAGTCCACAGATAAGTGTCAGGAGTTCTTTAAAGCTATAAAGAAAGGAAGCAAATTTGAGTGGACTGCAGAATGTGAGATAGCGTTTGGAAAGTTAAAGGAGCATTTGGGGAGTCCCCCACTGTTAGCCAAACCTGTGGATGGAGAAACATTGATACTTTATTTGGCTGTGTCAGAGTATTCCATTAGTGCAGTTCTGGTTCGAGAAGAGAATGGACAGCAGAGCCCAGTCTACTATGTCAGTAAAAGATTACTTGATGCAGAAACAAGGTACACAGGAATGGAGAAGCTAGTTTTCGCATTGATTCTGGCTTCCAGGAAGCTGCGACCTTATTTCCAAGCTCACAAGATTGAGGTAAGAACCTCATATCCACTTAAGCAAGTGATGCATAGGCCAGAAACTTCTGGAAGAATGTTAAAGTGGGCTGTGGAGCTAGGTCAGTTCGACATAGAATACAAGCCAAAGACAGCAATCAAAGCTCAAGCTTTAGCAGATTTCTTAATCGAGTTTCCACCTCATGTAGAGGTTACTGGCCAGGAGGGGCCAAAAGAGGTGGTAGAAAAACAAACAGACAATGACAACTGTGCACCTTGGTGGATACTATATGTAGATGGGGCTGCTAACAGTAGTGGAGCAGGTGCAGGCATAGAACTAATTAGTCCAGAAGGGCACCAACTCTATAGCTCAATTCATTTTGCTTTCAAAGCCACGAACAATGATGCGGAATATGAGGCATTGATTGCAGGTCTCAAGTTAGCCTTGGAGATGAAAGTAGAGAATATCAAGGTGTTTAGTGATTCGATGTTAGTAGTTTGGCAGATTCGTGGTGGTTTTCAGGCGAGAGGGCCAAGAACAGACTTATATTTGAGGTACTCCCAGGAGTTGATCGCAAGGTTCAAAGAGGTGAAGCTAGATCAAGTACCTCGAGGAAAGAATACCAAAGCGGATGCATTAGCCAAGCTAGGGTCACAGAGAGAATCCACGTTATTGGGGGTAATTCCACTTCAAATCCAGGAGCAACCTAGTGTTTTCAAGGAAGAGATAATGGACATTGAATTCCCAGTTGAAGATTCCTGGATGACCCCAATACATCGTTACCTGGACAAAGGGGAGCTACCTCCCAATCAAAGTGATATCAGGAAGCTGAGGTATCATGCAGCCAGGTATGTAATTTATGATGGAGTTCTGTATAAACGAGGATTCAATCAGCCTTTGCTCAAGTGTGTAGCTGGAGAACAATGCAAGTATATCCTCGAGGAGATTCATGAAGGAGTATGTGGAAATCATTCGGGAGGTAATTCTTTAGCCATGAAAGTCCTTCGACAAGGATATTATTGGCCAACCATCAAAGCAGATGCTACAAAGTTCGTGCAGGCATGCAGTAATTGTCAGAGGTTTGCCAATTTTGATAGTCGTCCGGTAGCACCTATCAAACCGATTGTTAGCCCTTGGCCATTCGCTGTTTGGGGAATAGATCTCATTGGAGAGCTCCCGAAAGGAAAAGGAGGAGTGAAATACGCAGTGGTTGCAGTCGATTACTTTACAAAGTGGGCAGAAGCAGAACCACTTGCAAAGATTACAGCGTCAAAATTGACTGAGTTTGTGTTTCGAGCCATTGTATGCAGGTTTGGCATTCCACAGAAACTGATTTTTGACAATGGGAAGCAGTTCGATAGTAGAGAGCTTAGAGGATTATGTGAGCAGTTTGGAATCCAAAAAGCATTTTCAGCAGTATATTATCCGCAGAGTAATGGACAGACTGAAGCAGTGAATAAGATTATCAAGCACACTTTGAAGACAAGGCTTGAAGATAAGAAAGGAAGCTGGCCAGAGGAGCTTCCTGGAGTCTTGTGGTCGTATAACACCACGCCTAGAACTACAACTGGTGAGTCTCCTTTTTCCCTAACTTATGGTTGTGAAGCTATGGTACCTGTGGAAGTTGGAACAGGTTCCTTGAGAAGAAAGTATTTTGATCCCGAAAGCAATGAGGTCAATCATAGACTGTATTTGGACATGGTCGAAGAGTTGAGAGCAGCTTCGCAAGTGAAGTTAGCAGCATATCAACAGAGAGTTCGAAGGTATTACAACAAAAAGGTGAAGGCAAGACCTTTTAAGGTTGGAGACCTAGTTTTGAGGAAAGTCATGCCAAATACCAGGGTTCTGGCGCATGGAGCCTTTGGAGCAAATTGGGAGGGACCTTACCAGATAAAGTCAGCAATTTGGGAAGGAACCTACCACTTGATGGATATGGATGGGAACCTAATTCCGAGAGCTTGGAATGCAGAACATCTCAAGAAGTATTATCAGTAATTCTTTTATGAATTTTTTCTTAGGAAAAGTAAGGCTCTTTCAGCCCACGAATAAAGGCAGCTTATTAGTTATAGCTGACCAGTATTTTGATTCCAGTATTTAATTATGCATGTACTCGGGGGGTACGTAATGTGAACCTCTCTACTTGCAAGACGATTTTTTTTTAGTATTGAGCGATGTATAGCTCTACGTTGAATATTTTGAGTGCATTATTTGCAGCTATAGCTCCTTAATAGTTCTTTTACGTAACAATCATTACCCAAAAGAACTGGGGGGTAGTATTCCTACTTAGACAGAATTGTACATGCTATGATTTGATATTTCATATGTCAATTTGAAATTTTTGAAACAGGTTACCTAGACTAACAGGTTCCTGTAGCATGGTGTTGTATTTTGCAGGTTACCTGAACTGACCAGGTTCCTGTAGCATTGACAGTATGTGCGAAGTATGAATATGAATTGACAGAATATGTGGACTACGAATGATTGATATGCAAAGTCCCAGGTAGCTTCCTGGGCATTGAGCAAAGTCCCAGGTAGCTTCCTGGGCATTGAGCAAAGTCCCAGGTAGCTTCCTGGGCATTGAGCAAAGTCCCAGGTAGCTTCCTGGGCATTGAGCAAAGTCCCAGGTAGCTTCCTGGGCATTGAGCAAAGTCCCAGGTAGCTTCCTGGGCATTGAGCAAAGTCCCAGGTAGCTTCCTGGGCATTGAGCAAAGTCCCAGGTAGCTTCCTGGGCATTGAGCAAAGCCTCAGGTAGCTTCCTGAGCAAATGTGATTGAAAAGCCTCAAGTTCCTTGAGCACGAGAATTAAAGTCCTGACAAAAGGCATCTAAAGTCCTGACAAAAGGCATCTAAAGTCCTGACAAAAGGCATCTAAAGTCCTGACAAAAGGCACCTTAAAGAGAAGCCTAATAAGCTCTCCCTCATGTGGAACCGCCTTTGGCACATGGGAAGAAGGGATAAAATCCTTAGCATTTACCTTCATAAGATGTCTAGCCTGACACATGGAGAAGAGGAATCTGTGTGGACTCCCAGAACGGCACACAGGTTCCTAGAATCGCCTCGAGGCACAAAAAGGAACCAACATGCCTCGAGGCATGTTGGAACCTAGAGAATAGGATTGGGAACCAAGCAGGTTACCTTTCCAAGAGAAAAAAGGAACCAACATGCCTCGAGGCATGTTGGAACCTAGAGAATAGGATTGGGAGCCAAGCAGGCAACCTTTCCAAGAGATGACCCGAATTAAACAAGAGAAAGCTTTTACTAACGTTAACTGTTTTTTGTTTTATGTTTATTTTGCAGGATTAATACTCGAGGAACCTGGTCTTGATGAAGAAGAAATTATTAAAGAAGGCTACGGTTTAGATTATCGATACAAAATATAAACACAGAGGTCCCAGGTCTTACAATTCAGCTGTAGTTTGTTGCATTTATTTTGAGAATAAACAAGTGGAAATATGCATGTGTTCTGTTTCTTACAATGGGTTAGCCCACGTAAGCTTGACCATATGAATAAGGAAGCTGAATTATTCTCTAGTGCATAACAGTGAAGTATTTCATAAGGTTTTGAAGAAAAGTATGCAGCAAAAGCAAATATCATAAACCATAAAGAGAGTTATGGGTACAGAGACCCAGAAAACCAGCATAAAAGTTATTGGCACGAAGGCCATGGAAACCAAATTTAAAGTTACATCTTGCGAGGCGTTACGAGGAGCCCGCGACCTCATCAAAAGTTATCAAAAGTTTTTTTAAAAAAAGGATCTTGTTGAAACTATGAAGGAGGAACTTCATCAGAACCCTTGGTAGCAACAGGAGGAGTTGAAAGGATAGGTTGAACAACTTCAGGAGTAGGAACCTCTGCAGTCTCAAGGTTGGCACCTGGAGACCTCTCAACCGTTTTCACGGGAGGTACAGAGGTTGCAGCAGCAGCTTCATTCCCAAAATCTTTGATCATCCCCACTACGTCCTCGCCTAGGAGAGACCAGTTTAGCTCGGGCATTTTCTCCCACATGGACCTCATGTAGTCACGAACGCCTTCGTCATAACCTTCGTCATACCTAGCTTTTTCCTGGATGAGCAGAGATGATTTGACAGTAACGGCTGCAGCATTTAAAGCATCAACCTGAGCTTTCAGTTCATTGACTTTCTCTAGCATGGATAATTTCTCATCCTGCAAACTCTTCACCTGTTCCTGAAGTTCATCCCTGCTATTCTTTAGTGAGGTTTCAACAGCTTTAGCCCTCCTTACCGCAGCAGTGGCAACATTCACACTCTCCTCTCTAGCAGCCAGCTCCTCTTTTAGTTTCGAGATCTCTCCTTGTAGCCTGAGGTCATATTGGATCTTCAAGGCAAAATCATCACAGAACCTAAGAGTAAAGAAGGCGTTCTGGGCCGCAGAGAACCTCATAGCTTCCAGAGCTTCAGTAGAGTCCATTTTCGACCAGCCGGTAATAGTCTCGGCAGGAACATGAGTGTCAATCAAGTCCTTAAACTGGTTCTGGGCAGCGGAAGGATCAGCCTTCACAGCTTTGTTTTTTCTCATGGACCTGGTTTGGGAGCTCCCTGATAAGTCAAGTGTGGTCTGAGCCAATTTACGTTTTGAAGAACCCGATGGTTGAGTCTGGACAGATACAGGGGTTGGAACTTGGTCAATTGGAGTTGCAGCAAGCGGAACCTCCTTCATATTGTCATCAACCTTGAAAATTTCTTCCACATTTTTAGATCTTTTCACAAATGAAGGAACTTTTGGAGCCATGTCTGCATAAGCCAATAGATTAAGGTTAGAGGTATATATATGAAGTAAGCGAATGAAATTACACAAATATAGTTAATAAGAAAGGTATCACTATAAAGAAACTCCTACCAGAAGTCGAAGGAATAAAGCCTAAAGTCATCAGGTTACCAGGGGTCATTAAGACCAGACTATCTCTAGTGGAGGCTGACAGTTTCAAAATCTCAGTTGCTCTTTCCAAGCAGACTCCCGTGAGGACGGTTTGCTTAGGGATATTGGGACGACGATTAAACTCATATCTAACGTAGGGGCAGTCATAGCAATAAAGAAACTGTTCCGGCCATTGTTCAAAGTTTTGTTTAACATTTTTTATGCACTGACCCTGGTGACAAGGCCAGGCTGAAAGGTAAAAGCAGCCAGAATTTCTCCCAGTGTCTTTCAGTATGAAGAAATAGCCCAATTCAGGGGCTGTCAAAGGAACTGTAAATTTGCTAGAATATAGTATAAAGGTGCTGATGGCTAACCGATAAGAATTAGGGGTGAGTTGCATTGGTGCTAATTCGTAAAAGTCAAGAACCTCTCGTAAGAAAGGATGAAGAGGCATGGAAACACCTACCCTCAAGAAAGCGGCAGATATGACAGCATGGGGGATACCTTGTTTTGGGATTTTCAAATCAAACCTGTGAGCTCTTTCACCAGGTTCTGGGATTGTTATCTTACAGACAGGGCGGTGACATTCCTCAAATAGTCTTTCCAGTTTAACTGAGGTCATGATGGAATCAGATTTTTCACAAAAAGGGACAATCTCTTGTTTGAATGGTTCTCTTTCTACAGATATCTCACTTTGAAAGTCGGGTTCTAGGAAGGACTCAGGTTCAAATTCAGGTTTTGATACCTCTTCATTATCAGACCAGTCATCTCCTAAATCAATTAAGCTTAAAGGCCTTAAGGGATCAATAGCATTTGGAGGTTTCATCAGAATGTCTTGAGGATCACTAGTGTCAGGAATCAAGACCCTAGACCTAGTTCTATTACTTACAGATGCGACAAAAACAGGTTTTACGGAAGAGAGATGGTCAGAATGTGTTGAATCAGAAGACATCTGCAAGAAACAGACGAAGAAAGGTCAGACTTTGGAATTCTTAAAGGGAGACCTGTGGTCTAGAGACGATTGAACTACTGTGACTATGTCAAGTAAGTCTTTTAAAGAGTTATATGGAGGTTGTACATTCACAGAGATAAGTATGAACTATGACATGAATACGAGACAAATTGAGATAGAAGACAAACAGACAGTCAAAAGTTTTCAGTAAAATCATAGTGATGAAACCACAAATCGGTGATGGAACTACCAGTAGAGAAGGTATCATGGATGGTTGTGTGTGTGAGATATGAAGACTATATACAAACAATTTATCAGATAAAAGACAGCATGCAAGATCGAAGTAATCAGATAGTTAAAAATGCAATCGAGATTATGAAAAAACAGAAAGAAAGGATTCAGAATCATACCTTGGATTGAAGAAAACGGCGACAGAGGGTTTGGATTAAGCAGATGACCGTCGGACTCCTTCTCTTTTTCTCTCCAAGGGTTTTAAAAAAAAATATTTGGTAAAGGTAAAAATGAAGATGAAGCCATTCATGCGTTTATATAATCGAGGTAAATAGGAGGCAACAGTAAACACGTGGCAGCAATCTACTGGGGCAATAATTAAAGAGATACACGCACTAGAGGCGTGTGAACCTTGGGAACTCATACATTAACTGCGGCTTTGGTAAGTGATAAGTTTAATTTGAATTTTGAATTATCTCCTGCTTACCAACTGTTATCTCTTCTTAAATTATTAAATTTAAGAAATGTGGAATTGAGTGACAAGCGAGCATCAAGATGATTTCGAGAGCTGAAATAAGAAGAAGAAAATAGCGAGATAACAGGTTCTTTAATACAAAGGAAGCTTACTCAAGATTATATCAAGCTGAAAATATTCTATGTCCTGTTTCCTATACCGAGTTAGCTCATGTAGGCTTGGATATATAATGTTGAAGCGAGATACGATTACCAGGATAGGTTAACATTAAACCTCTGATCGTAGAATTAGAATAGGTTCCTTTCACATTACATGATTTCAAGGAACCGGGGGGTACTTGTTGTGCCCAAAATCTCCATGGACTAGATTTAGGCCCATTAATCTATAAGGTTCGATCCATACAAGCTAGAAGATTGATCCAGTATGAGTCATGAAGATCAAATAGAAGAAATGACTAAGGAAGTACGAGTATCAGGAGGTTCCCAATGGTCAGGAAGCTGAGCTGAGCACTAGAAGACCAGGTTCCTCCCAGCCGAGGAGTTCGAATTAGCATAACAACAGCCGTAGAGATGATAAAAGCATATAAAGAGTTATCCAGTCTAACTAGTTTGTTATTTGTGCAGGTACTAACACCAAAAGGGAGGTCCCTAAGTGATATGTCCCGAAATAAGGAGGTCCCTGAGAAACAGGCTCCTGAAATGTAGGTTCCTGAGCACCAGGTTCCTACGAGTTGCCAACAGAAAGTTCTAGAAGTCATCTAGAACAGATAAACGAATTGGTATCTGAGTATAATTCTAGGGCGCAGATGATCCTAGAATAACTCTAACCAATGAGAGAATTATAAGTGGGGTACGAACTCGAGTTCTACTCCACTTAGCCAAACTAGTTCGTGAAAGGCTTTAAAAGAACCTGAGTCCAACACGAATTAGATGACCGAATACAGCTATTCCAGTAAGAGACAGAATCATATTAGAACTACGTGAGCTTGATCCCTATAAATACAAGGGTACGTAGGCACCTCAGGGTACGATGCATTAAGTTCTCTAATTTTCTCTAAAGGCACGGGAGATTATTGGAGATACCCTCGAGCTCAGCTCAACCCCCACAAACACAACCCAAACCTAGTTCGAAGAACAGTTGATCGCTAGCCTATACAACTACCTATAGACCTCATATAAGTTGATTACGGAAATCCACTCATCAACAGGTACAATAGGCAATCTTTTTGATTTTTTTTCCATTCTAATGCTTTTGCAGGTATTAGGATTAGATTGGCTCAAAACAATCTTCTGTCCATTCTCTACCCGTATATTCAAGCTGATTAACTAAACATATTTGTTAAATGTTTAAAAGAGAATCAGAATCTCATGGATATGGTGTAGTCTTGCTTGCAATAGCTGTTTATTCAATTCTATGGATTGCATCTTTGTAGAAATGTTTAAAAACTAGGATTCTCGGGCTCCTAATTCTATCATTAATAAAAAGCGTGAAAGATTGATAATGAAGGATTTAGTACCAAATAAAAATCCATTTAAATGATATGTTGTAATGTTTTAGCAATTCTGTTGGAATTTTAGGCATGCAATAGTTAAAATTAAATTCAACAAATAGTGACCAGGTAGTGGTATATTGAATTTTTTATAGATCCAATATAGTGACCTTTGTAATATAGTTCCTGAGTTTTATTTTGAAGAATCGGGTAACTTTTCTAATTTCTATTGTAAAGACAATATATAGTAGTATAATGAACATTTATAAAATTGAAATTGCAGCTTCAATACTCCTATAATTACTTTGATACATGATGAGTACATAATATAACCATAGGCCATAAAAAAAACATGCCAGCTTTTTATTGTTTTTTATATGGCACGGGAATATTGGTTTTCATTTGTATGTAGGCAAAGGTACCTTGAATTTGGACTTTTTATCGTTGTCAATTGGGGTCCATTACGCATCTCTAAGCATCATCGGAAACTTTCTATATATTTTTTTACAGTCATTGTATGTTACCACAGCTCTATTGGATTTTCTTTCATTCGGTGAGTTATCTGTTAAGACATTATTGTTCATGAAGTTTCTCAAGTAATTTCAGTGAATAAGTGTGATGAATCATGTTGCTTTTAGTTTAGTTGTAATCAAATTTGTATGCTGGATAAATAATTAAGCACTATGAGATACAATTCTTAAAATTAACAATTATGCCCAACAAGCTAACAACTGAAAACTAAATAAAACATGACCTTCGAGAATCCAAAATTTTGTTATTTTTACCGGTAGTATAGGACTCTTCGGACTAAAACATGTCTAAAAAACTACCAAAAATTGATAGGTATTGATCGGACAAAATTTCATCATATTTATCTAAGTATGTATTCTCTTATATTACTCTGAATAGATTAGTAGTCTAAAGGTTGATTGCATTTGGATTTATTCTTACAGCTTATAGCTTCTGGGGTTGACTATGAGGAATGAGGTTATAAGCAAATCATACACCAGAACACATGGCAGAGACCAATTACCATGCTTAAAATAGTTAACTTCTTACTACAAGAAAGTTAACTTGTCGGTAGTATTGTTTTCTTATAATTAGCAGGACTTATATGTCAAGACTAAACATCCAGTTGATATTTTGGTGTTTTTATCACGATAGGTGCTTTTAAAATTTAAACTATGATTTCCAAAATTGAAATGATCTAATTATCAATTGGATTACCATGACAAGGATACCATGTATGTGAATATTCTAGGTTCACGTTTATGATCATTTGAATTCCATGCAACTTTTTACTATATACATTGTTTTGTGTATGAGAAATGTTCTTTTTATTTCTTTTAAAAGGAAGTATAATCCAAATTTATGTGTTCTTTAACTTTTAGTCTTCCATTTATCCTATACTCTCGAGTTAAATGAGTCATTTTATGTTAGTTGAATCCATGTATGTGTGTATGTATTTGTCGGGAACATGAAGGTCTATTTTCAATCATTATATTACACATTTATAATTGGTAGGTCATTAGGGCATCTTTTGCTTATTTATATATTATATTCAGTATATTGAGATTCTAAGTAGAGCAATATAAATGTATGAATTCTTTTTTCATGGTTCTATTCATACGTGTTTCAATTCTGTTGAACAATATATTACAGGCCCTTCGCAGGTTGGCTTTGGATTGAGTGGACTGTTGGTGGAGGAAATGGTACTCATTGGCGAAAATCCTGAAGGTAACAAATTAACATTGCTCCCATTATTAGTCAGCTATGCCTTTTTGTTATCTCGATAGGAATTCCACCAGGGATGCATACTTTAGCTCTCTGATTCTTAATGGATCTTGGAATCATGCATTCTCAAGTTTCTCTAAAGACCATCTGGAATTCAATTTGTACTATGTGTCTCCATTTCCTAGATATCAGTCTGTTTGGAACTCCCTTTGCATTATCGGATGCTCCTTCAAACTTACTTCAAATTTAATATCAGTCAATCCATGGGAACTACAAGGTATGTAATATAATCAAAGATTTATGCATGTTTTTCTACTACGTCACAAATGCATGTTTTTTTTAGCGCCGATAACTTTAATTACTATTTCGAACATGAATTAGTCAAATGCCAATGTTGTGTACAATTATGCAGATATCCACAAAAAATATCAGTGTGTCATATAGTCCTGCAACACTATTCTCATACAAGACCTATATAACACAGTATGCATAGTTTTGTAACCTTAAGTAGCCTAACTATCCTTATCCTAATTATCAGACTAAACAATATTAAATCCAGGTTCTGCTCAGATTCGGTTAATTCTGCTCAGATTCACAATACAGGACTTGAATACAATGTCTCCACATTTTGTGACGTCAAGTATCTCAGGTCATTCTTGCTTTATATTACTCTAGAAAACAATTTAGTTTTGCTATAGTGTAATGCATCCATTTTTAAAACATGTTTCAGATCAAAGTCGCATAAAAGTCATCTCTTTCAACCCAAACAAATTCAACTATGCCTCACAACATGTTAATGCATCAATACTCATCAAACTCCTCTACTTAGTATATACTGTTAAGAGGCAAGCGTGCCTCTGTTCTGTGTGACTCATCAAACTACTCCGAAAGTCCTGAAGGAAATGGTTGTGAATAATGTAAAGGTAGAAAGATTGATGGATGTCATGGAAATGCTGCTAAGATGGGCAGAATATGTTGATGATCAGTTCTTAAGGTCTCTTGCCATTAGTTATTATGTTCTAAAGTTATGTATGTTTAAGGTCCTGAATTCCATAATCAAGTGTGTAGTGAGTACTAAACTTGAACTCCAGCCTATTTACTGGTGGTGTGCTAAGGTAATGTCAATGTAGTATGTGAATTTTAGTATGTTAAAGAGTCAAATAATTATGTTGTTTTCTTAAGGTTTAAGTACTTTATATCAAGTCCATCGTTATATTAATAATTTCAATATTATTGATTGAATTGTTAGGACGGCTAGAAGCCCATACAATATATAAATTTGACACAACAACAACTAAGACATATAATCAAATACACGTAACATGTTTTTTTTAACTCTCTTTATCTAATTATTATACAATATTAATAAAATTTACATTTTCTTTTATTTTTTTTAATTATATTTAAATGTGATAAAAAAATTACTCAGTATTAAGTACTTATGTATAGTAATTTAATTTATAAAAAATGTAATACAAGTTTAGTGATATGAATTATTAAAGTTCTTTTATAATTTAAACGCGTCGAGGCGTCGCCGGCGACGCCGAGAAACCGATTGAATATGTAATTTTGGAACAATAAACACATAAGTCAAGCACACAAATGCATATAAAATGCTCTTCTCAATATTTTTTATCTAATTATTATTCAATATAAATGAAATTACATTTTTTTAAAAAAAATTATCATTCATAAAAAAAAAGTATGTATTAACCCGGTGCGTAGCACGGGCATATTACTAGTTATTCATAAATAAGTGATGATAAGCCCGCTCCACTTCTTTACCCAAATACAGTAGTTAAGTTGATATAGGTTTATAGCTCATTTAAGTGGCTTAAAAGAACAGCCAAACATGCACATAATACTACCTCAATTCTTTTGAATTGTATACTACCCAGTGTTGCAAATTTCGAAAATCGGAACTATTCGGTTGACGTACTGATTTACGATTTATAGATTTATCGGGTGATTCGGTTGAAAAATCGGCAATTTATCGGCGATTTTTACAAAATCGACCGAATCGGTTCCAAAATTTTGAACAATTTTTGGCCGATTTATCGACGATTTTTCAGAAATCGACCGATTTCTGTAACAATGACTACCTCGATTCCTTTGAACTGTATGCATAGGTGGATGGGGTGTGACATGCATTTTAAAATTTCTAGAAGAATATATAGTTTTATAATTTTTTTTCTAAATAAAAATTTTTATTAAAATTTTTATTTAAATAAACTTTAAAAATAAGTATGAAACTATACTTTATAAAAATCTTAAAATGCGTGTAACATGAGTGGAAGGGAAGGAATATGCTAGAGTATTATGTTCCTGAAATTATCTACATCAAATTTAAAGATTTTTCGATATAAATATTATCTTAATTTCAAAATGATTTACGAATTTATAAATTGCTATATTGTTTTGTACTAAAAAATGTTTCAAGATCAAATATTTTTAGGGAGATAATCTTAGATCATGTAATTTTAGCTAGGTAACCTCACATCTTTTTTCCCAATATTTTAATGGTATAAATATGCATGCAAATTTTCGGTATCGGTAATGCAATATATGTTGTGTCTTAGTGTCAATCTCGATTAGGCATGAATCTCATACATGTACCATTTAAGTGATTGTAAATTTTGCAAGGCACGGGCTTGTTAGCAAAATTATGTTAATATGTATTTGTGTTGCTCTATATTCAAATAATCAAATAGTATTTTCAATGTGTTGATGCTCAGAATGCAAATAAGTCCAAAATGGATTATGTGTTCACGGTGTATATCAACTATATAGCTAAAAAAGGTATCACTTGCAATGTGCTAATTTCATTTCAAGGATTACTAATTGCCTGAGTCAGGAGTATAAAAGTATTTACATAAATAGTGACTGTTCTGAACTTGCATATTAGCGAAAGATCGATACGACTGAAGAATTTATACGAGAGATTGGTTCCAAATTGCTTGGGGATCAACCGTGTGATCCAAACACCATGAAACCAAGTGCCTTAAATTAGTGCTTCAGTTTTTTGTTTGAGCTGATATTACCAAAATGGGTTGAACCTAAATTTAAAAAATAGAGAGAGCAAGCAGAAGAACTTCCCAAACCCATATTGTCATAAGAAAGTGTTATGCCCAAATCTGGCATGGCGGCTAAATTGATTTAATTAGCTAAATTAAAGGTTCATAATTTATGATGGGCCTAGAAGATGAAGATTGGATCGTTAAATCCCATTATTGGAATTAGCCCAATATAAGCTACAGGTCCACCTCGTTCTTGATCCTTTTTAAGGGATCGCTTCGCACTGACTCATATCTACAAACTATGTTGAGATCGCTATCTCACTCTTTACTAGAAGGCTCATGGCCAGACCCAAGGTCGCATGAGTAGCTGGACACAAGGGATCGCTTCGCATGGCCAGATCCCTCGAGGTCGCATGCTAGGTCCTGATTGATCCTCTATTGGCCAATTCTATCTGTTCGAGACTATGGGCTTCCACAGTTGGGCCATGGATCACGGATAGGGTTGATGAATCACTGTCACGTCAGCCCTAAACAAACGAGTGGGCTTGGACTTTGGCTTATCTCTTAAAACCCTAGCCTGCCTAGGTAACTTGCTCTCCAAGAACTACGTCAGGCTTGATCCCTATAAATAGGGTACGTAGGCACCTTGATACAAAAGAGAAACAGTTTACCTGAAAACACCTATCAAGCTCAGCCACACATATAAACCCTAATCCTATTCTTCTTATAGCAAAATATCCGTATTTTGCTCCGTAAATCCAGCAACCTCCACAAATATTGTTATACAATATTCTCCCGATAACATTTGGCGCTAGAAGGAGGGCAGTCATTGATTGGGAGAACGATGACTAAATCACACAAGAAGAAAAATGGGGAAGGAGAGACTCCGGGATCGCATAGGAGAAATAAGGGCGAACCCCAGAAGAGGAATCTACCAGAGAGCGAGGCGCGTAATGAGGGGATCGAGGATGAGTTTGAGAAGGAGCAGACACCCCCTCAAACACCCCCTGTTGTCCAACAAGTAGCTTTAACTGGCGAAGTCATGTCATTTTTGAAAGGCCTCGGTGATCAAATGATCGAGGTAAAGGAAAAGGTGGCTAAGATGGAAAAGCGGCATAGTTCTAGAGGCTTCAAGAGAAATACAAGGACAGGGGATCGAACTCATCAAGCAGAAAGTAGCAAGGGTCCCACCAAAAAATTAATTGGGGACTTTGATGATGTGGTGACAGACCAAACGAACCCTGACTGGAATGAGGAGGAAGCTATTATAAAATATATAATAATTCATACTTAATTAATGCATAATTTAAATTCTAACAAATTATCATAAATACTCCGATCAAGAAGTATTCGAAAAGATTAATTGAAAATTTTAAAAATGGAATTGGATAGACATCTTATAGAGAATTAATCATAATCGACAAGAATTTTTAATTAGAACAATGTTAATGCCATATATATTTTAGTATATTCAGTTTTTCATTATCCATCAATTAGTCTAAGGTACTAATTATAAGTGGTTATCTATACTATACTATAATAAGTAAACTAGGGATAATTGGTAGTTTGGTTCAATCCTATTTTTTAGTCATAATTTTAGTCCAATTAAAAATAAAATTAATTAATATTTTATCTAAGTAAAAACATTCCCCGGTCATGTTCATTTGCTACAAATGCCATCTATTTCTTGGGTTGTGTTGTGTACCGTATATCTTTGTTCCAAGCTCAATCATCTTCTTTTACTCATTTTTATTGTAAGTGATTTTTTTATAATTTAAATTATATTTTAATACCATTCAGTTAAATATTAAATACTATTAAATACTTTTGTTTTGTTTGATATAAAAATATATTATACTCTTTCCGTCCTATCTATCTATACTATAATAAGTAAACTAGGGGATAATTGGTAGTTTGGTTCAACCCTATTTTTTAGCCATAATTTTAGTTCAATTAAAAATAAATTTAATTAATATTTTATCTACCTAAAAACATTTACTATATACTATAATAAGTAAACTAGGGGATAATTGGTAGTTTGATAGTTTGGTTCAACCTTATTTTTTAGCCATAATTTTAGTTCAATTAAAAATAAATTTAATTAATATTTTATCTACCTAAAAACATTCCCGGGTAAGCAAAGATTTAGCCGAGAGTTTTGATCGAGAGGAGTGGCGTGTGTGTCAGTGTGGCTATAAATAGGGGATAATTGGTAGTTTGGTAGTTTGGTTCAACCCTATTTTTCAATATTAAAAAACATATTAAACAAATAATAAATTACATTATAACAAAATAAAATTAATATTTATAATATTAAAATTAATATTTATAATATTAAAATTAATATTTATAATGTTATATTACACTATAAATAAATTACAAAAAATTAAAAGCAACCCGTGCTTTGCACGGGGGTTATAAGCTAGTATTTATAATACTCGAATGTCATGCAGGTTGTTGATGAGTGCTTTCATTTGTCAAATTAGTTAAAATTAGAATAAAATAATTTCAAAAATATTTTACTATTATGCAATTTATTTTAGATATTTGTCAATCAAAATAATAAACGATAGCTCATCACTAATAAAATTTGAGATACCAAAAATAAAATAATATTTTGGAAAATGATAAATATATATCATACCATATATATATTATTCTACTAAAAATCTTTTACATACATAAACTTATATGCTTATATATAATTAAAAGATAAGAAATGTTAGATATAATATGAATAAATAATTATTTAAATTCTTTGTACAAATATATTAATTATATACTTATATAAAATAAGCTTAATTAAGAGGGATCTTATCAAAAAATTTGGTCCCTAAACCGTCAAAATAATCTAAATCGTCGAATCTAATATTTTTAAAATTAGACGATCAATATTATATCATCCTTTATTATCAAACCTGAGTCTACCATACCATTCAGTTAATTAATCACGTACCTAGTTAACCAATCAGAAAACTATGAATTATTTTAGAACCAATCATAGATCACTTCTAAATCATAGACCAATCAAACTAAAACAACCTGAGTCTACCACACCAATAATATTATATTAAAAATTTTCCTTATTTACCATTCTCATTCTATTATACTAACTATGGTTAGTTAACAATTCTAATTTAAATAGAGTAACTTACTTGATTTAACATATCCATATATTTTATTTTGTTAATGTCAAAAAATAATTATAATAAATTAATATTTTAAATCAAAATCAATCAGGATTATACAAATATAAAATATGCAAAACTTTGAATTATTTTAGTACCAATCAAAGGTCATTCCTAAATTTTAGACCAATTATATTATATTAAAAATTTTCTTTATTTATCATTCTCATTCTATTATACTAACTATGGTTAGTTAACAATTCAAATTTAAATAGAGTAACTTACTTGATTTAACATATCCGTATATTTTATTTTTTAATATAAAAAAATAATTATAATAAATTAATATTTTAAATCAAAACCAATCAGGATTATATAAATATATAATATGAAGCAATTTTCGCAATATTAATTTTTCACACTTTGATTTATAGTTAATCATAATAACATTATTACATCCAGTTAATTAATCACGTACCCAGTTAACCAATCAGAAAACTATGAATTATTTTAGAACCAATCATAGATCACTTCTAAATCATAGACCAATCAAATTAAAACAAATTTGTTTCCTTATATAATTTAACTTGCTATCTTTTAACCAAGGTTAAACCCATCAATCATTCTAAATATATTTAAAATTTAAATCATGGACCAATCAAATTAAAATAAATCTGTTTCCTTATATAATTTAACTTGCTATCTTCTAACCAAGGTTAAACCCATCAATCATTCTAAATATATTTAAAATTGAATTATAATCCTAAATAGAATTACAAATAGAATCATAATATTATTAAAATTATTAAAATAGAAATCAAACCTGAGTCTACCACACCAATAATATTATATTAAAAATTTTCCTTATTACCATTCTCATTCTATTATACTAACTATGGTTAGTTAACAATTCTAATTTAAATAGAGTAACTTACTTGATTTAACATATATCCATATATTTTATTTTGTTAATGTCAAAAAATAATTATAATAAATTAATATTTTAAATCAAAATCAATCAGGATTATACAAATATAAAATATGCAAAACTTTGAATTATTTTAGTACCAATCAAAGGTCATTCCTAAATTTTAGACCAATCATATTATATTAAAATTTTTCTTTATTTATCATTCTCATTCTATTATACTAACTATGGTTAGTTAACAATTCAAATTTAAATAGAGTAACTTACTTGATTTAACATATCCGTATATTTTATTTTTTTAATATAAAAAAATAATTATAATAAATTAATATTTTAAATCAAAACCAATCAGGATTATATAAATATATAATATGAAGCAATTTTCGCAATATTAATTTTTCACACTTTGATTTATAGTTAATCATAATAACATTATTATATATTACGGATTAATTTTATCGTGGTTACTTAACCTTCAAAATTTAAGTTATATAAACTTTTAAATTAATCAATTATTAAAAAAAGGCTAAATTCAACCAATTTAAATATTAAAAATGAAATTTAAACCAGTTATCATTAAAATTTTACTTATCGTTAGTTTTCAAGAATTAATGGGACAAATAAATTGACTTGACGATATTTTTGAATTTTTCAAGATACTAAATATACTCTCAAATAGTATTAGACATTATTTGGTGTATAAATTATCAATCCAAAAAAAAAAATCATTACAGAATCAATAAAAATATTGTTAGTGAATATTTATATAGCAAATTAGTTAACTGAGCGCAAAAATTCTAAAAGATCATTTTTTTTATTTCATAGCAAATTGGTCAACTCAGCGCAAAAATTATAATAAATCACTATATTTGCTATGGTTAATTATTTATCAACAAAAGGGCATATATTATCATCCACACAAATAATCATTCAAATTTTCTTTTAAATCACTAATTTTTTTAGGTAAATGATTTATCAATAAAATGTCATACATCTACAAAAAATAATCAAGATTGGACAACACATATTAAAATAAAATAGATCATATCAAGGTAACAAGATTTTCTTAATCCAAACTACAATCGTTGACCAGATCTTAAATTGTGGTACATCACTCGCTTGAATTATATATACTCTTTGGCGATATAATCCAACAATTTATTCTAATCGTGAGGGAAATACATATGTGATATCTGAGAATGTATTCGAACAACTGACCAAAACTGTGATTCTATACTATCCAAATCAATGAATCAATATAACAAAATCCTGTAAATCTAAAATTCCAGATGACAAAATAAAGTAACCTATTCTCAAAATATAAAGAACAAAACCCAATATATTGATAGACAAAATCCACTAACGGGATACTAGACTCTCAATAAAGAGATATATTTATTGAAAAACGAAGTAAAATCAAGGAAAATAAACAGGAGTTATCATTCACAAGGAGAAGGTGCAAAATCCAATATATCAGTTTATAAAACCCACCAACGTGGTAATAGACTCTCAATAAAGAGAGATATTTATTGAAAAACAAAGCAAAATCATGGAAAACAATAAAAATGGGCTTCTCATCAACCAAGATGCAGATATCAACCCATAAACTTTGGGTTTACTATTTTTTAGGAGAGGATGAGATAGAATGACGGCTACAACAATCGTTTGAAAATCAATATTATTGATAACTAGATAGGTCGATACATATAAAATTATATATTATTTCTAATAAAAGGTGCTCATTTTAATTTTGTATTCTTCAATTCAAGTAATAATATTTAATTCTCATATCCTAATCTAAGAACAGACATATCGAATTTTGCTTGGTTGGTTAATAATATTTATTTTTAATATCAACAAAATCTTAAAAATAGGTAAAAAAAATTAATAACTTGGTAGATAGATTCTAATCAAACAGAGGTATTTATTAACAATAAACAAAATTAAAGAAAAGGGCTTCATTTTTATGTACTCTACTTTTAGTTTTATTTTGTAGTAATTCAATGTTATTTTCAATTATATAGTAACATACTTAGATAACTTGGGCAGAGAGTAACATTACATGTAATTGTCATATTTTTTTTCATTTTGCGAATTATTTTCATTTCGTGTACAAAAATAAAAAATGCGTAGTTTAGTAGCATTTTGTGTTCAAATTATGGGTATACAAAATAATTTCATGTCATTTTCATGCAAAACCCAAAATACACATGGTATGAATGTATATAACACGAACGATTTTCCAGATCTACGTAAACTCTTTCTTTTAATATATGTCGGTCAAATATACTCATTGTTAAATAAAAATTAATTTCATGTTTTTGAACTCGACAATTAAATTACAAGGACAAATATATAATAATGTGATTATGTGTTTATATATTACACATTTGATTTTAGTTTCATGTACAGTTTTCTATTTTAACATGTTAATCAAATAGAAAAAAGATAGGTGATACTCAATTTCAAATATTTTATTTTACGCGTTTGGATGACAACGGGTTGGGTTTGATCCTAATTTTGTAAAATTCAAACCCACATCCAAATATTTTTGGGTTTTAAAAATAAATCCAAATCTAAAATTCAATATCTAAAACCAAATTCGTCGGATTTCGGATTAGATTTGACTTTTTTGGGTATCCAAAATTAGTAATAATGTAGTCAAAATTAAAATAATTGTTACATGCAAACAATATTAAGTATATTTATACAAAAATTAAAAAGTAAAATGATTAACTTAAGTAGTCAAAATATAACATATTATACGAATTAATATACTAAGTAAAATTTAAAATATGTAAAAAAAATAATTCTTTTTATACATAGAAATGAAAAATTAATGTAAACAAAATTACATCTTGAATATATCAATAAAATTAGATATTGAGAAATATAAGTTCTAAGAGAAAAATGGGCCTGAGGATAACCTCAGGTAACTCCCCTAAGGTTATATCCTTCTCCCATATATGTTCAATGGCATTTTTGTAAATACAAATTATTCATCCTAAATTTATTAATCTACCCTCCTGCATTTACATTAAAAATACTTATAACATCAGGGTACTACCTGAGGTCAACCTCAGGTACAGGTCAACCTCAGGTACATGTTACTCAAGTTCTAATTACTAAATTAGTATTGACTATTTCTAATGAAATATTTGAAAAAAAATAAACAAAATAATATGTCGTACATCTAAAATATTACATGAAATAATTTCAAATTAATGTATTATATTACATATGTATAGGATTTCGATAGTGTATTGGGTTTCAGATTTTGGATAGGCTATCGGTTCAGTACAACTTAAATCCAAATGCAAATCGAAACTATTTCGATTTTAAAATTTATATCCAAACTTGAATCCAAAAATTCGGGTTTGGGTTCGAATGGGGTACTATCATATCGAATTAATTTCCCTTCCTTATTAATGCGTAAAAGAAAACTAATATTTAATATATCATATTCTGATAGAAAAGAATAAAAAAATTCAACATACAAATTCTCAAACTAAATATGCACATTTAAAGTTATCATTAAAAACAAACTGACCATAAACTCTAACAGATATATCTTACTCAAATAACGGGATGTATTGGATTTGTTTGGTTAATTGATAATGTTTATTTTGCTATAGTACTAAATCAAATAACTAATAAAAGAACATAAAATTTGTAAAAATGATATGGAACAAACACATAGGAAACTTAAAATATGTATAAAAAACTTATGAACTTGGTTGAAATATTCTAAAAAATGAGAGAAATAAAATGTAAAATAAAATTAAGAAAAAACAATAAAGAGAGGTTTGGAATGTTTGAGCTCTGATGTGAATGGTATGATAATTGTTTGATAATATTGATATTAATGCAATTGGTATAAATTGACGATAATTTATACTTAAATTTTAATGAAATTATTTTTTTTATAAATAATGAATAATATTATGTTTATATTAATTAATTAATAAATTTTATCATTCGGTGCGTAGCACGGGTAGAACACTAACCATCAAAATATGATAACTAACTTTTTGAGATTTTGTTAGGGACCTCTAGAATTACTCCAGAAAATTGCTCATTTCCTATTTTATTTTCATTTATAGAATGAAAAATATGTATTTGATTTATTTTTTCTATTGGTACTAATTAAGTTTTTACTGTTTTGATTCTCAAACATGATTATATTGAACCGAACTTTCCGTAAAGTTAGCATAAAATGTCGTTAAATTACTTGGGGAAAAAACAAAAAGGAATAAGAAAATTGATATGTATTTCAGGTAAATTTTATCATATATCAAATGAATGTGTTTTGATATTAATCTTTTTTTATATAAACAAATTTTCAATTTTTTTAACACGCATCCATACAATTATACATAATTTGAGAAAAGTTACTTAGAGATGCATATTGGGTTCGCTACACTCAAAACAAAATATAACAAAATAATTTATTTTTTAATACACTATATATTTTTGTAATTATTTTAAAATTTTAAAATTGTGTTTTCGGTGCGTAGCACGGGTAAAATGCTAGTGTTAAAAGAAATTTAAAATTTGAAAAGGATATAATTAAAAAAGGTTGTATTAGAACTGAATTTAAAAAAATATAAAAAAGGATAAAATAAAAAATTTGTATTAGAATGCATTTTATTTAATTTTTTATATTTTATAAAAATATAATATTTACTATTTGGGTTATATCTTAAGATCTACAAATCTATGATTTTACGGCCCGCCGAACTCATAAAATTATCTCCATTATTTAATAGTTATTATCCAAATGGAAATAATACATTATAATCTTGTTCAATGTATGAAATCTAAATACATATTATTTAAATCATTGATATAAACTTTTCGTATTTCAGTATAAATATATTTTATAGTTTACATATTAAAATATAAAATATATTTTATGCTACATCCAACTGTTTTGATTTTTTTATTTAAGATGTAACGATTGTTATTTATTTTATCATGCAGAGACGAGATTACCAATTACCAAAAATTTTGAACAAAATCCCTTCTTCGCTCATTATTAAAATTTTATTTAGTTGTTAGTTTAACTATATTCAAATAACAAAAAAGATCATTTGATAATTAAAACAAAATATGAGAAGATTGTATAAATAGGATAGAATTTTCAACCTAAAAAAATCGTTAATTTCTTTACAGATTGTTACTATTACTATTTATGCACATTGATTATGGGGACATATTTACTATCTGATAAAATAGTTTCCCAAATTTTCTTACAAATCTCAAGTTTATTAAGATATTATAATAATTTATGTAATAAATCATTAATTTTTAATAATATAAATTCATATATTAATGGAATTCTCCATTTTTAATTAACAATAATATTAAAAGTAAGTTAAGCTTATTCCTTGTGAACAACTCTTTATTCTTGATCTTATCATTTTTTTCATGCATCTTTATCATCTCTATCATGTACTATTTTGTCATTTTGATTTAGGATGTCTCTTCTCAAACCCACCATAAATTTATCGTTATCCCAACTGATTACTACCTTTTTAGCACATTGAGAATTATGATCGATAAAGAGTCGGGTACCCAACTAGGTCAACTGGTGAACTTAAAATGAAAATCATGGGAGACGTATAAGATTTTGAAATGGAGACGTAGAAGATTTTGAAATGATCCAGGTAATTTTTTCAAAAAAAAAATAATTTAGGTGTCAAATTATATATAGTGTAAATAGAGGAAGTGAGAGGACTCACAATTGAGCAAAATAATTGATTTTTATATTATAGCCTTATAGGTATATGTGCATGTAAAACATAGTAGAATTGTGATCTTTGATATTATTATTTTTATATTTATAGAAATAAGTTATTGTGTATGTAAAACATAAAAGAACTGTGATCTTTAATATTATTAATCTCAGAGAAGAACATACCTATTAAATTACTAATAAAAATAATCAAAATGATTCACTCTTCATTATACTCTATAAAGTTTAAAATATTTGCATTTTTGTGTTATAATCTTTTATTAAATATATATTGCTACTGTGATCATACTTTTTCCATCTAGTTTTAGAGAAAGGTAGAAAAAGCTTTTTCATATTATATACTTACATAAATATAAATTAATTTAGATAAGTTATAAATTGAATTACAAAAATTCAAATTCTAATATTCATATTTTTCATGTTTAGATATAGAATGTAACTAAATAAAGTAATTTAAAGTACTCTAGGGCACTTAGCGCTGATATTAACTTTCGCCAATTTATCTCTTATAAAAATGCTAGGGCACTCGTGCTGACATTTGATTCCGTCAACCCTACCTCTTATATATACCCCTCTTATATATACACTCACAAGTAAATATATTAACCATAACATAACATAGTTTCTAATCTTGTATGTCATATTTTTAGATACCACAAAAAAATTATCTAAATAATTTCTTTGAAAAATTAAATAAACTAAAATATGGTTTGAAAAAGTTCAAAATGTTCAAATATGCATAAATATATCATAAAATGCACCATTGATACCTGAAACCACCAGCAATCATGATTTAGCAAAAAACAAAACCCAGCAGTCATACATCTGATATTAGGGTACAATTAAAATAGAAACAAAAAATATCCCAAAAGTAATTTTTGATAGAAAATTGATTGAATAAATCGTTAAAGGGTCAGCATCTGCCTTGACCAACTAGCTAGAATGTCCTGCAAAATACATAGCAGTTAAAAGCGTTAGTACTTTCCAGGAATTTGTTTTCTCCTAAAATGCAGTTCAAAAGGAGAGCTCATAATCACCCCAGTAATCTACATGATCGATACATGTGTGTGTGGATATATGTAAATGTTGCCATTTTTTGAACGTTTGGCTACGGTCTACAGAGTAGCTATACAATGGTGCAAACACGTGTGCGGGTGTTTGTATGTGTACAAATAAGGAAGAGAGGGAGGCGTGACCTGATGAAGCATTGATGGATTAAAATTTAAAAACCCCTGGCGGGGGCTGTAACAAAAGGCCTGGCCTTAGTAGATGTAGTAGCTTCACTGCAGTCTGGCTAGTTAATTGGTCCCCATTCCATTACCATTGTGATCGATCATCCACCGTTCCACCACCACCCAAGCTGTTCAACCTATTTCCCAGGCCAAGAAAATCCCTGGTAAGCTTATCACGATACTCACTCTGAACATTCACCTCCACCACAACATTGTTAATACTTTCCCCACCAACCAACATTCCATCAGCATTATTCACATTGTACATCATTCCTCCATATGGAGCAGTCATCTGATCACTTAATTGTTCCCTTCCGCCTCCAGCAGTACTGCCATAACTCCCACCACCCAAATTCAAAGTGTTGTACATTCCATCAGCATTATTTACATCGTACGTCATTCCTCCGTATGGAGCATTCATTCTCCCACCACCGCCACTCATTCCATCTCCCAAAGCTCCCCCGCCATAGCTACTAAACTTCATTCCACCAGACGAAGAGCTCCCCATATCCTTCATTAGGGCTGCATTTTTGGAATTAGTTCCTGTCAGCAGCGATGCATTCTGAAGAAGACCAGTGGCCGATATCTGAGGAGCTGGGAGAGTACCATTCAGAATTTCATGAGAAGAAGTCTCTGCATTCATCATTAATCCACTGAATGAATTGGTGATGTGGCTAGCTGCTGTGTTGCTTGGAAAACTTAGCTTTGGCTGAAGAGAAGATCCAGTCGATCGTCCTGATAGCAAACTAGTAAACGAATAAGGACTTGAGGCCCCTTGTCCAAGCAGCGGAGTGGAGAGTTGCAGATGGCTCTCTGGGATCTGCAGTGAGCCTGCATCCGGGCCCAGGCTAATGGAGCCAGGGTTACTAGCATTAGCAAGAATGCTAGCAGCCATGGTGCTGTAGGGGGAGCGATTTGTTGTGTGCCTTGCCACCTTTTCACTAAGTGCATCACAAAATGAACGGTGATTGGTCAAACTATCACGCCTGCAACAAGTAATCATTTAATCTTTAATATCACATTCGATGTATACATACATATAAACGTAATTAAAAGATAAATCACTATGGTCAAATATCAAAAGACGACCTTCAAAGAGAGATGCACTGTTTAATTTCTGGTTTAATTCTGAAGTCTTGGAGTACGAAATCATGATTAAAATGTTGTATATATAGAACATAAGAAATGGTCTCTAAGCTGAAAGGAATTATCATGCTATTGTATATACATTCAGATTACTTTCAAATTGTTATCACACTAAAACAATTTTTATGCAATTTCCAAACAGACAGTATAGCAAGATATTCCATAAAAGAAATCAGCTAAATCAATTCCACTGCCAAGCACCAAACATCATCAATTAATTATAAGCTAGATCACAACTAAAAGAAAAGCAAAAAAAAAAAAATGTAAAGAGGATTCAAGAGAGACTTGTGTTATAACCGTCACCTGGGGAAGGTACCACATATCTTGCTGTGAGCCTTCCAGTCAGAGTGCACCGCATACTGCTTGTGACACTTGTCACAGCTAAATTTCTTTTCACCGCCATGTTTTCGTGAAAAATGCTTCTTGATACCCGTCAGATCTCCTAAAGCCCTTGACGGATCATTATACACACAACCAACCTCCGGGCATATGTATACCCTTTTCTTGACTTCAGCGTTTGTATTTTGCTTGAGCTTCCAGGGCAGATTGTGTCCTCTTCTGTGAAGCTGCAAGTTCTGCTCCCTCGGAAAACCTCTATTACATACCTCACACAAGAATCTATTTTCTGCCATAAGAGTCCTGGGAGAAAGTGCTATTACCTCAGCATCAGGACCTGTCATTTATATACAATCAAAAACCATATCACCTCTTATTCATCCCCTTTAAATTTCGAGGTAAGGGATTTCTAACTAGAAGACTATATTTATTTAGATATATATATCCTTAACTATTAAAACAAAGACAGATAAAAAAAAAAAAAAAAACTCTCACACACACACAACATATATAGCAGATCTCACTTGGATTTCCCCAATGACTTCTCCTTCCTCTCTGAGATGCACCAGCAACTGGTGGAGAAGAAGCCATGACTTCTCCTGGGGAATGCGTAAGAGGTAGATTCTGGTAGTTCTTAAGCTCCTCATCTTTCAGACCGAATAAACTTGCAGATGAAGATGCAGCCATTAATTTTCAAAGCTCTTTTGGAAATGAAATTGATCTGTATAATTTAGTAGAAAAACATACACAAGCTCAAATCAAGTATGAAAACATATTTCATATTTATAATAAGGAAAATGCTAGGTACCCCAAATTGGTACTCAAAAAATTTCTCAAATGCCAAGTGTAGCAATTCAATTGGTTGTAATAATAGTGGACCCCCTGCATTCACACCAACCACCCAATTAAAAATTTCCATTATTCCATGTAAGTATTGCCACATCATTTGGGAGCAAGGGTACCAATTTGGGATACCTAGCATTACTTTTATAATAATTTTTTAAAGTAATGATAGGCTACATAATTTTTGTACAGAATGAGTTGGATTCCACTATTGTGAATTTTTATTGGTTGAGATTAATATGAATATAGTGGGCCCATTAAGTTATAACCAATCAAATTGAAACATTTATCATTTTGTGACACTTTTTGTGAAACTTTATTTAACTCGCATTTTCCAATTTTTTTTAGAGTAGTGCTAGGTGCACAGAAAAAATTACATAATGAGTTGGATTCCACTAATTAATATTTTAATTGGTTGATATTATTGTGAATGCAGGGAGTTCATTGAATTATAACCAATCACATTGAGACACCCATTTTGTGAAAGCATTTTCTTTTTTTTTAAGCATATGACAAGGTTAGAATGAAGGAATATCTTAACCATGGTCACCTTAAATAATTATTTTACATATTTCTTTTTACAAAATGTGGCAGTTACTGTTTGTATCCTTGGGTGTTATACTTATACCCATGCATTTACGAGCAATTCTTTTATGATAAATATTTTTTCAAAAAATCTAAGAAAAAATCTTATTCAATGCAAAATTAGGTGAAAGAAAGAGATAAAGAGGAAGGTGGTGAGGATTGCTGTGGATTACGCACATACTTTGGCCATGTGCGGCGAGGGATAGGGTCCTACAGACTTTCTTTTGTATATTCATTTAATTAAATATTTAAGTACGATTTTTATTGGTGTTTGGAGAATTTTTTTTTAAAAAAAGTACAGTAACTTATTTTAAGATAAAATTAGAAATTTATAACTTTTTTAAAAAAAAAATAACTTTTTTTTGCAACTTATAAAATCTTAAACATACATTAAATATTTATTTTAAAAAAATTATCAAAATATGAAATTTTCACCCAAAAATAATTCGATAAAGACCTATAAAAAGGTGAGCCAAACAGGATATCTTGGACCGTTTTGCACGTTTTGCACTTTTAACTTTTGAAGATATATAGGATCTGTTTGGGATATCATACAATAAATAACTTATAACTTAAAATGGTAAGTGCCATATAAATAAAAAGTAAATTTGGAATTATAAGTTACTAGGGTGTTTGAATAATTTTACTTATGAACGGATGGGTGACGTGTTTGGTAAATTAAACTTATAAATTAATAAAAACATTTTTATATAAATTTAAAAAATTTATTATTTAAATATTAAGTACTAATTTTTTGTTTAATACTATAAATTAATAATGTCGCATTTATAATTTTTTTTTTAGTTTAAAGATATATTATTTAATTGATTATTAATATTTTGAAATTGTTTTGTACATGAAACTAAATTTTAAACAAATTCAAAAGTAAAAGTATTATTTTTGAAATGAAAATTTTAAATTAAAGCAAACAATAGAACCAAAAAGTTACAAAATTTATGTTGCAAAAATAAAAATTGATGAACAAAAGACAAAGTCACCATAAAATAAAATACAAATGAGATAAGTTGAGTGATGGAAATTAGAAAAAAAAAATCTTAATTACCGATAACTAGATAACTAGATAACTAGATAACTAGAAATAATAAATTTTTTATTATCAAAATGTAATAAGCTGGAAACCTCCGAAGAAAGTACATGGATGATGGATGTTAACATTTTAATCAACATATCTTAATTCCTGTTAGTGAAGAATTCCAAAATTTTACCATTATACCCACCATTTTTAATAATTTATATTATATTTAAAGTTACATTGGTAATTGACTGCAACTACTTGGGTTTATGAACTATCCAACTTGACCCATTACATACAAAATTAGTTATAATTCACATAAGAATATGGGTTATCGGACTATACATCCAAATTATGCTTATCAAACTAAATATCCAATGAGTTGTATCACTCGATCTACGTTATTCATCCACTTGATTTGCCTTCTTCTCCTATCTTCTCCTTTTATGCTCTCTCTTCTTCTCCTGCTCTTCTTCTCCTCCTTCACGAATTTGAATTTCTATTATGTAATATTATTCATCTATTTATATTTAGATCATTTTCTCTTGATTTAATATATATGTATTTACCATGTTCTTTGTGATTTTGTTCTATAGTTGTTGATTTAATGATTCACTATACTCACTAATGATATCTTTCTTTTTTATCAGGTAGTCAATGGATGATTTTTTTCCAATTATTATGATGTGTTCGGCGTTTTATATCCTCTCAAAAGAATTGGTAATGATTCTTCAATGTTTATATATATATATCTCACTTATAAATTTTTTGCAGTCCAATTGTTTGATTAAAGTTCTAAAAGAGTTTTGATTGTTTTATTTGGGTTTACACCTGCGATGAATGTATGTTCTATATTGCTTTGATGTTGTAGTTGTAGCTTCTGTAGCTTCTGAATCACATCCGGTATTTGAGTATTTTCTTTAGGATGACTTGCTGAATTACAATTAAAGCGGGAAAAATATTTAGTTTAATTGTTTGACCAATGTAGTACATTCGGATAAAGTGGAATGATATATAAACTACTATAGTTACTTAAAGATAATGAATAATAATGTAGAATCATTAAGCATATTTCGGGGTGGAAACATGCATGTAACATTGATGCGGCTGTGTTTTAGATCAATGGCAGTAGCTCATTTCGATTAATTTTAAGACATGAAATTGTTTCTTTTTTAGCAGGTTGTGGTGGAAATCTGGGAGGTGTTTTGGATCGAGTCAAACTTTTATTGCAAAATCAAAGAGAATTGTTGAAAATGGAACAGCTTAAGAAGCCCTATACGGGTATTGGTGATTGCTTCAGAAGAATTTTGAGAAAAGAGGGCGTGTTGTCTTTCTGGTGAGGTTACTAGGCAAATATCATACGCTATTTTCCAACTCAGGTGACTACTTTTCATTGTACCAAATTTGCTTATAAATTATTTTGCGTTGATTCTGCTTTCTTAAAGTTTTACTCATATGTTTATATTCATTGCCTGTGGAAATGTTAGTGTGAATACTTTAATTTAAGTACATGTGCATCAATGAAAAAGCTTATCCTTCTTATTCTCTAAGATTTATTCATGGAAAAGTAGAGGTTGATTTGGATGGCAAGGTCGGTCTTAAGTCACTTGCTAAGGATCACCTGGGATGAAACTCTCAAAGGTACAATAGGCAATATTTTTGATTTTTTTTCCATTCTAATGCTTTTGCAGGTATTAGGATTAGATTGGCCCAAAACAATCTTCTGTCCATTCTCTACCCGTATATTCAAGCTGATTAACTAAACATATTTGTTAAATGTTTAAAAGAGAATCAGAATCTCATGGATATGGTGTAGTCTTGCTTGCAATAGCTGTTTATTCAATTCTATGAATTGCATCTTTGTAGAAATGTTTAAAAACTAGGATTCTCGGGCTCCTAATTCTATCATTAATAAAAAGCGTGAAAGATTGATAATGAAGGATTTAGTACCAAATAAAAATCCATTTAAATGATATGTTGTAATGTTTTAGCAATTCTGTTGGAATTTTAGGCATGCAATAGTTAAAATTAAATTCAACAAATAGTGACCAGGTAGTGGTATATTGAATTTTTTATAGATCCAATATAGTGACCTTTGTAATATAGTTCCTGAGTTTTATTTTGAAGAACCGAGTAACTTTTCTAATTTATATTGTAAAGACAATATATAGTAGTATAATGAACATTTATAAAATTGAAATTGCAACTTCAATACTCCTATAATTACTTTGATACATGATGAGTACATAATATAACCATAGGCCATAAAAAAAACATGCCAGCTTTTTTTTTTTTTTTTTTTTTGACGAACAAACATGCCAGCTTTTTATTGTTTTTTATATGGCACGGGAATATTGATTTTCATTTGTATGTAGGCAAAGGTACCTTGAATTTGGACTTTTTATCGTTGTCGATTGGGGTTCATTACGCATCTTTAAGCATCATCGGAAACTTTCTATATATTTTTTTACAATCATTGTATGTTACCACAGCTCTATTGGATTTTCTTTCATTCGGTGAGTTATCTGTTAAGACATTATTGTTCATGAAGTTTCTCAAGTAATTTCAGTGAATAAGTGTGATGAATCATGTTGCTTTTAGTTTAGCTGTAATCAAATTTGTATGCTGGATAAATATTAAGCATTATGAGATACAATTCTTAAAATTAACAATTATGCCCAACAAGCTAACAACTGAAAACTAAATAAAACATGACCTTCGAGAATCCAAAATTTTGTTATTTTTACCGGTAGTATAGGACTCTTCGGACTAAAACATGTCTAAAAAACTAGCAAAAATTGATAGGTATTGATCGGACAAAATTTCATCATATTTATCTAAGTATGTATTCTCTTAGATTACTCTGAATAGATTAGTAGTCTAAAGGTTGATTGCATTTGGATTTATTCTTACAGCTTATAGCTTCTGGGGTTGACTATGAGGAATAAGGTTATAATCAAACCATACACCAGAACACATGGCAGAGACCAATTACCATGCTTAAAATAGTTAACTTCTTACTACAAGAAAGGTTATGTGCATGTCTGGCATGTAAGTTCTTTTAAAATTAAAATTTACTTTGATGTTTTCCGTTGGTTCCAACAATATATTTACAGCTTTTAGTTTGCTTTATTAGTAGATGTGCACTGTTATTATAAGGTTAATTGACGTGTTTGTTTTTATTTATTAGTTTTCATAATTCAGTAAGTTGGAGTTACAGCTTAACAGGAAACGAGACCTGGGTATAAAATTGTTGTCGGTAGTATTGTTTTCTTATAATTAGCAGGACTTATATGTCAAGACTAAACATCAAGTTGATATTTTGGTGTTTTTATCACGATACGTACATGCTTTTAAAATTTAAACTATGATTTCCAAAATTGAAATGATCTAATTATCAACTGGATTACCATGACAAGGATACCATGTATGTGAATATTCTAAGTTCACGTTTATGATCATTTGAATTCCATGCAACTTTTTACTATATACATTGTTTTGTGTATGAGAAATGTTCTATTTATTTCTTTTAAAAGGAAGTATAATCCAAATTTATGTGTTCTTTAACTTTTAATCTTCCATTTATCCTATACTCTCGAGTTAAATGAGTCATTTTATGTTAGTTGAATCCATGTATGTGTGTATGTATTTGTCGGGAACATGAAGGTCTATTTTCAATCATTATATTACACATTTATAATTGGTAGGTCATTAGGGCATCTTTTGCTTATTTATATATTATATTCAGTATATTGAGATTCTAAGTAGAGCAATAAAAATGTATGAATTCTTTTTTCATGGTTCTATTCATACGTGTTTCAATTTTGTTGAACAATATATTACAGGCCCTTCGCAGGTTGGCTTTGGATTGAGTGGACTGTTGGTGGAGGAAATGGTACATCATTGGCGAAAATCCTGAAGGTAACAAATTAACATTGCTCCCATTATTAGTCAGCTATGCCTTTTTGTTATCTTGATAGGAATTCCACCAGGGATGCATACTTTAGCTCTCTGATTCTTAATGGATCTTGGAATCATGCATTCTCAAGTTTCTCTAAAGACCATCTGGAATTCAATTTGTACTATGTGTCTCCATTTCCTAGATATCAGTCCGTTTGGAACTCCCTTTGCATTATCGGATGCTCCTTCAAACTTACTTCAAATTTAATATCAGTCAATCCATGGGAACTACAAGGTATGTAATATAATCAAAGATTTATGCATGTTTTTCTACTATGTCACAAATGCATGTTTTTTTAGCGTTGATAACTTTAATTACTATTTCGAACATAAATTAGTCAAATACCAATGTTGTGTACAATTATGCAGATATCCACAAAAAATATCAGTGTGTCATATAGTCCTGCAACACTATTCTCATACAAGACCTATATAACACAGTATGCATAGTTTTGTAACCTTAAGTAGCCTAACTATCCTTATCCTAATTATCAGACTAAACAATATTAAATCCAGGTTCTGCTCAGATTCGGTTAATTCTGCTCAGATTCACAATACAGGACTTGAATACAATGTCTCCACATTTTGTGACATCAAGTATCTCAGGTCATTCTTGCTTTATATTACTCTAGAAAACAATTTAGTTTTGCTATAGTGTAATGCATCCATTTTTAAAACATGTTTCAGATCAAAGTCGCATAAAAGTCATCTCTTTCAACCCAAACAAATTCAACTATGCCTCACAACATGTTAATGCATCAATACTCATCAAACTCCTCTACTTAGTATATACTGTTAAGAGGCAAGCGTGCCTCTGTTCTGTGTGACTCATCAAACTACTCTGACAGTCCTGAAGGAAATGGTTGTGAATAATGTAAAGGTAGAAAGATTGATGGATGTCATGGAAATGCTGCTAAGATGGGCAGAATATGTTGATGATCAGTTCTTAAGGTCTCTTGCCATTAGTTATTATGTTCTAAAGTTATGTATATTTAAGGTCCTGAATTCCATAATCAAGTGTGTAGTGAGTACTAAACTTGAACTCCAGCCTATTTACTGGTGGTGTGCTAAGGTAATGTCAATGTAGTATGTGAATTTTAGTATGTTAAAGAGTCACATAATTATGTTGTCTTCTCATGGTTTAAGTACTTTGTATCAAGTCCATCGTTATATTAATAATTTCAATATTATTGATTGAATTGTTAGGACGGCTAGAAGCCCATACAATATATAAATTTGAGACAACAACAACTAAGTCATATAATCAAATACACGTAACATGTTTTTTTTTTAATTCTCTTTATCTAATTATTATACAATATTAATAAAATTTACATTTTCTTTTATTTTTTTAATTATGTTTAAATGTGATAAAAAAAATTACTCAGTATTAAGTACTTTTGTATAGTAATTTAATTTATAAAAAATGTAATACAAGTTTAGTGATATGAATTATTAAAGTTCTTTTATAATTTAAACGCGTCGAGGCGTCGCCGGGAGGCGACGCCGAGAAACCGATTCAATATGTAATTTTGGAACAATAAACACATAAGTCAAGCACACAAATGCATATAAAATGCTCTTCTCAATTTTTTTTATCTAATTATTATTCATTATAAATGAAATTACATTTTTTTAAAAATTTTATCATTCATAAAAAAAAAGTATGTATTAACCCGGTGCGTAGCACGGGCATATTACTAGTTATTCATAAATAAGTGATGATAAGCCCGCTCCACTTCTTTACCCAAATACAGTAGTTAAGTTGATATAGGTTTATAGCTCATTTAAGTGGCTTAAAAGAACAGCCAAACATGCACATAATACTACCTCAATTCCTTTGAATTGTATACTACCCAGTGTTGCAAATTTCGAAAATCGGAACTATTCGGTTGACGTACTGATTTACGATTTATAGATTTATCGGGTGATTCGGTTGAAAAATCGGCAATTTATCGGCGATTTTTACAAAATCGACAGAATCGGTTCCAAAATTTTGAACGATTTTTGGCCGATTTATCGACGATTTTTCAGAAATCGACTGATTTCTATAACAATGACTACCTCGATTCCTTTGAACTGTATGCATAGGTGGATGGGGTGTGACATGCATTTTAAAATTTCTAGAAGAATATATAGTTTTATAAATTTTTTTTCTAAATAAAAATTTTTATTTAAATTTTTATTTAAATAAACTTTAAAAATAAGTATGAAACTATACTTTATAAAAATCTTAAAATGCGTGTAACATGAGTGGAAGGGAAGGAATATGCTAGAGTATTATGTTCCTGAAATTATCTACATCAAATTTAAAGATTTTTCGATATAAATATTATCTTAATTTCAAAATTATTTACGAATTTATAAATTGCTGTATTGTTTTGTACTAAAAAATGTTTCAAGATCAAATAATTTTAGGGAGATAATCTTAGATCATGTAATTTTAGCTAGGTAACCTCACATCTTTTTTCCCAATATTTTAATGGTATAAATATGCATGCAAATTTTCGGTATTGGTACTGCAATATATGTTGTGTCTTAGTGTCAATCTCGATTAGGCATGAATCTCATACATGTACCATTTAAGTGATAGTAAATTTTGCAAGGCACGGGCTTGTTAGCAAAATTATGTTAATATATATTTGTGTTGCTCTATATTCAAATAATCAAATAGTATTTTCAATGTGTTGATGCTCAGAACGCAAATAAGTCCAAAAGGGATTATGTGTTCACGGTGTATATCAACTATATAGCTAAAAAAGGTATCATTTGCAATGTGCTAATTTCATTTCAAGGATTACTAATTGCCTGAGTCAGGAGTATAAAAGTATTTACATAAATAGTGACTGTTCTGAACTTGCATATTAGGAAAGATCGATACGAATGAAGAATTTATACGAGAGATTGGTTCCAAATTGCTTGGGGATCAACCGTGTGATCCAAACACCATGAAACCAAGTGCCTTAAATTAGTGCTTCAGTTTTTTGTTTGAGCTGATATTACCAAAATGGGTTGAACCTAAATTTAAAAAATGGAGAGTGCAAAAGCAGAAGAACTTCCCAAACCCATATTGTCATAAGAAAGAGATAATGGATCGATGTGTTTTCTGTTCCACTATAATTAAATATGTTAATATATAGGTGGTTAATGTGCATGCAATTTACCGCTCGAGATTTGCTAGTAAAATCATGTTATTATGTATTTATATTATTTTGTAATTAAATGGTGCATACAACATGTAAATTCTTAGTATGCAAACATATCTAAGAAATTATCTATTCATGATGATTGATGTATGTACCACTAAAAATAAGTAAATTTTAATGTGCTAGTCTCTTTGAACGAATGCTCAAATGATTGAGTTATGAGCATATAAGAATTTATATTAGTAGTGACTGCCTGATTATACACAACCGATTTGTGCATTTTGACCCGGATTAAGAGATATGCGTAAGATATCAATTAATACACAAATTATAGTATCTATTTTCTAAATCCAAGTAACTTGTTTCTACTAAAAAATTAAAAAAAAAAAATGCTTCATAACTATGTATTATTCGAAAAATTCTCAAAGTTTTATAATATAATCAAAACTAATATTAGCATAGTGATACGGAATCTCACTTCTAAGTTAAAGGTCAATGATTAAATTTCCATTAGAAACAATTTTGGTATCGTTAATATAATATATGAGGGGTAATTTAGTAATTTCATGATAATTAAATTGTCTCACGATATATTGATAATGAGTATTATAATATATCCAAAGTTGATGTCTAGTATAGTGGTAAGGAATCTTTTTTCTAAGTTAGAGGTCAAGGGTTCAATTCTCTTTAGGAACAATTTTTGTAGCATTAATATAATATGAGGGTTTTCTCATGATATATTAATAATGAGTTTTATAATAAATTCAAAACTCATGTCTAGCGTAGTGGTAAGGATTCTCACTTACAAGTTAGAGGTTATGGGTTAAATTCTCACTAAAAAAAAAATCATTAATATAATATAGGAAGGGTAAATTAGTAATTTCACGTTGAATAAATTGTCTCACAAAACCTCATGTTGTGCTATTAATAATATAATAGATAATAGATGATATCACTCTAGATTTAGTCACCGTCTGGGTCTTAGAAAATATTCTCCTTAAAACTATTTAACGAATCTTAGATTGTTTAGAAATTATTTTTAGTAGTATGTATTTATTTGATTTTTTAAAAATATACAGCCCAACTTTCTAAAATTCTAAAATTACCATCCATATTTTTCGTAATTTAAAAAATACGTTTTGCACCTCATTTACAACTTCGGGGCGGCGTCAGCCGTGTGAGTTGCAAATGAGGTTGCAACTGAAAACTGGAAGTTGCAAATGAGGTTACAAAAGTTGCAACTCAAAACTCGAAGTTGCAAATGAAAACTGGAAGTTGCAAATGAGGTTGCAAAAGTTGCAACTGAAAACTGGAAGTTCAAGTTCCAATTTTTAGTTGTCATTTTCGATCAGTTTTTTTAAATCTATTAGAGCATCTCCAATGGGACTGGCTAAAATTGGTTGGCTAAAATAATATTTGCTGAACCTGTAAGGTATTTGCTGAACCTGTAAGGTGTTGTACTCCAATGGGATTGGCTATATTAATAAAATTAATATGTACAGCTTTGTTACAGTTCTTGATAGGTTCGACAAATTTGGCCAACTTGGAAAGGTTGGCTATAATTATAGCCAAGGGTTTTGAATGGTTGGAGATTCAAATTTTATACAAATTATCTAAAATACTTGCCACTTAGGATTTTTTTGCTAAGGGGCTCTCCCATTGGAGATGCTCTTATATATATATAGGGTCTTGCTCAAATGAGAACCACCTATTATGGTTGCAACCTCATTTGCAACTTTCAATTTTCAGTTGCAACCTCATTTGCTACTCACACGGCTGGCGCCGTCCTGAAGTTGCAAATGAGGTTGCAAAACGTATTTTTAGAAAAATAAAAAGTTAAAAACAAAGTTGGTAGCATTTTTGTAAAAGTATGGAATTGAAAGAGGAAAACGTAAAAAAAATTAAAAACATATATATTTTTGTAAATATCCCAATATTTTTCACAATTTTTATATTTGTTTGGCATTAATTAAAATTAAATATACTTTCGAAAAAGAAATTTCATTTGAATTCCCGTAATATTATTTTCGACCAAACAAACATAGGCTTTCTAATTTTTAAACATTTGAGTTTTCTTTTTTTGCCGAAAAAAATATTTCCAAGTGTTTAGTTTTTAATAGATATTTTTTAATACTGAAACTCATTTTATTGTTTTTGTTTAGTAAAACCTCTATAAATTAATATAGTTGGGACCGGAGAATTCTATTAATTTAGAGAGGTATTAATTAATCGATAAATTAATAATTATTAATTTATCGAGAATTTTTGACATTAAAGAAAATTAATTTCCAATTATATATATTTAAATAGAATGAATTGTACAATTTATGTTTTATACTTAATTCAATTAATTCAATATATATTGCTTACAAATTTAATGAGTATTTGCGAGATTCAAAGTAAATATTCATAGTAAATATTCATGTATATTTAGATGATATCAAGGATTGCACCCAAAGACATCAAAAACATTGATTAATAACTTTTGATTGCTTTACGAAAATACCACATTCTAACTTTGAGATGCAACAAAGATGGTTAAAGACACTACAACACAAATAGGGCTTTTTCGATTGACCATTTACGACTTCGGTCGAATTTAGCATTTTGGGCGGGAGAATTCGAAATTTTTGAAGAAAATTGGAATCAACCAAATTCAACAAATTACGGTCGAATTTAGTTGGTCGAAGTTAGTAAATCGAAATTAGATAGTCGAATTTAGTTAGTCGAAAATAGTTATTTTCGACGTTGATATGTTCGACCAAATTTCTTTCGGTCGAAAATAACTATGTTCGATCGTATGTGGTCGAATTTAGCCGTGTTCGACTGATTACTGTTAGTCGAATTTAGCCGTGTTTTGTAGTAGTGAGATGAGTTTCATATAGATTCAAATTTCAATAACCCTAGAATTATATTTTACAAAAGAGTAATACAGATATTTTTATGATTATAAAGAAATTATTAATTTATAATATTATTGGGACCATATATTTATATAGGGTTTTCAAAAAAATTATTATCTTATTATCTTATCGAAATTGATCATTTTTTGAACTGGCCCAAGTTGAGACCGGAAGAAATTATTAACTTAGAGATATTATTAATTTATCGAGTATTAATTTAGCAAGGTTTTACTGTATATGCAAAAATATATGTTTTTATTAAGTTAATTATTTTAAACAATTTTTTAAATTTGTGGAAAATGACTTTATGGAATATAATTATTAAATTAAACATTTTAAAAAAATATATAACATTTTTTATGGAAGACAATTGATATCAAAAAAAATTTAGTAAGTGCAACAACAAAACTATCCACAAAAACAAATGTACTTCAAAACTTTTATATCTAATGATTCACAAATATTAATTAAGAAATAAATTTCACAATACAAGTTCTGAAATTTATAAGTTCAAAAACAACAATCTTGCATCGAATACTAAAAACAACGAAAATAGAAACAAAAGTATTCCAAAAGGTTTATTTGATAGAAAAAAAAGATGACTCTTGCTTGTTGTGGTTGCTTCTCGAAAAAGATCCAGAGGTCCTTAAAATCAACTTCATATATGCATCGCCTTGACCCAACTTGGATCTCCTGCAAAATGCTAACAGTTAGAAAATCTGCCAACTTTTCAAAACGTATGGCTACAGAGATCTTATTTTATATATTCTTATAGCAATTTAGGACAAATTAATGGACAATGATGGGTACACAAAAGAAAACGCATTAAGATAGAGGGTGAGAGAGAGGCCTGACCAGCTAAAGCACTGGTGTAGGATTAGAAATCCGGGCGGCGGCCGGGAACAAAAGGCCCGACCTCAGCTGATATGGTAGCTTCACTGTCTGGAGAGTTGGTCCCCATTCCATTACCGTCGTAGTCATTCGCCACCCCACCTCCACTAAAGCTAAAGCTGTTCATCCCATTCCCAATACCAAGAAAATCTCTGGTAAGCTTATCACTCTGAACATTCATCTGTGGCTCCACCAAAACATTGTTATTCACCTCACCAACCAGCATTCCATCAGCATTCATTCCTCCATAAGACGCATTCATCTGATCACCGAAGTATTCCATGCCACCCCCATATCCTCGGGTCCTGCCATAACTCCCACCTCCCGCATTGAAATTGTTGTACATATCTTGAAAGCTACTACCACCACCACTCATTCCATCTCCCAAAGCATTCATCTGATCACCAGAGTTACTGCCATAAATAACACCACCCACATTCCAATTGTTGTACATTGCTTGAAAGCTACTGCCACCCCCTCTTCCACCACCACTCATTCCACCTCCCAAAGCTCCCCCATACATACTATTCATTAAGACTGCATTGTTGTAATTTGCTCCTGTTAGCGTGGCCTTCTGAAGAAGAGCAGTGGCCGATAAGTGAGGATTATAAGGAGTGCTATTCAGAATATTGTAGGCAGAGGCCTGATCAGCATTCATCAGCAAACCACTGAATGAATTGTTGCCATTGAATCCCAAATTTGACATGTTGCTAGATAGAGATGGGAGTTGCTGATGGTTCCCTGGTGAGATTAATGAACCTGCAGCCAAGCCCAGGTTGATGGAGCCTGCAGTGTTACTAGCATTTGTAAGAACGCCAGCAGACAAGCTACCGGGGGAGCTGTTTATTGTGTGCCTCGCATTACAAAATGAGCGGTGAGAGACGAAACTATCACGCCTGCACCAAGTAAATTGTACATTATTTTTTTTCAAGAATTACATAATTTAATTGGAAAATGTTAACTACAGCCCTTGGGGCTATGGTTAAGATGTCATGTGGTAGTTTTTAATTGGCTCAGGGTTGTGCCCCACTTGCAAAAAAATATGTGCCCCCATGTATTCACATAAATCATCCAATAAAAATCCACCACATGGCAAAAATGAATCCTTAAACATAGCCCTAAGGGCTGTTGTTAACAGGACCCAATTTAATTATATTGTATAAAAATTTTGCTAAAATTATTTATTTTTGCTTAAATTAGTGTGATAAATGTTTGAAAATGGCTATTTACACTCTATGCTGCTGGGACATCAACAAAACTATATTAAAATTGAGAAAAATAAAAATAAATTTTAGCCAATTTCCAATCACAAACAAAATAGCAAGATCTACCATAAAAAAATAAAGAAAAAACTTTGATAAAACAATTTTACCATTGATGAATTTCAAACTAGGCAAAACCCAAATAAAATTGATGTAATTAACAGGATTGTGATTAATGCAAACTGATCATGAGCAGATAAAAGTTAATTAAAATTAATAAATTAAAGAGAGATTAGAGGTATAATCATCACCTAGAGAAGTTTCTTCCACATTCACATCTGTATTCCTTGGAACCACAGATCTTACTGTGAGCCTTCCAGTCAGAGAGTATAGCATACTTCTTATTGCATTTATTGCAGCTAAACTTTTTTTCCCCATGTTTTCTGGAGAAATGTTTTTTAATACCAGTAAGATCTCCAAGGGCCCTTGATGGATCGTGATGAACACAACCAATTTCAGGGCAAACGTACGCCTTTTTCCGCATTTCATTGCCTGTGTTTTGCTTAAGCTTCCAGGGAAGATTGTGTCCTCTCCTGTGGAGCTGCAAATTCTGCTCCCTTTGAAAACCCTTGTTGCACACCTCACACCAAAACCGATTGGTAGCCATCAGAGTTTCGGGAGAGAGTGCTACAATTTCAGCATCAGGACCTGTCATATATATAAAAACAGATATTACAGACATAAAATGAACACATAAAAAACCATAATAAGGGCATTCTAACTAGAAGACATAAGATTTATTTAGATATACCCTTAAAGACACAAAGATAAATAACAAAACAAACCATAAAGATTACATTCACACACACTTATATATATATATATGGTATCTTACTCGGGTTTCCTGGATGTTTTCTCTTTCTTCTCTCATCAGCAGCACCTGGCTGGGAAGAAGCCATAACAGAACTAGCTCCTTCTCCTAGCAAATGCGGAAGTTCTTTCATACCAGACAAAGTTGCAGATGAAGGTGCAGCCATTTCTCTAGGTGTTTCTTGAAAATAAAATTGGTTTGTGTAGTTTTAGTATAAGAGTACACAAAGCCTCCTCTCTGAAATTTATAATACATGTGCTTAACTATAGGACAGAGCTGTGTGAAGGAACATTTTAACCATGGTCACGTGACCCTGGTTAATGGGAGTAAGTGGTAAACAGGAGGAAGGTGGTGGTAATGCTGTGGATTATGCATCTACGTACTTTGGCCATATGCGGCTAGTTATGAGGTTCCACTGACTTTCATTGCAAATTCTCTTGTGGATATTCTTGGCAGTTTCATTGTTGTAACTTTATATTAGCTACATGGATTGTACATCTAATAATAATGTTTATATATTTTTATCAGTTTCATTCTTGTAACTTTAAATTACATAAATGATTTGTACAACTTTATTATATATCAACACTAAAATTAATGCACTATCCAATTAACTTTAAATTTAAGTTGGACAAGAAAATCACAGTGTAAATCATAAAATGGTTTTTACAAATATTAATTTATTAGTATACTGGATACTCATATTAACAAATAGATATACAATTAAAAATGACATGAATGTGATTGTCATTTTGTCCTATGTCCTACTCAACCCGCATGTGTACATTACCATTAATACGCCAAGAGGCCTACTACTCCAACAAAGTTAAAAGAAAAAAAAATGAGGTAATCAAACTAAATTAGTACTGTCAGGACTCAGTAGCCACATTTAAGTCATAAGAGCAAGTCCAAGAGTGTCCTAAAATGATGTCCTAAGTTAAAATATAAGGCATTTAAAAAAAATGATGATCCAACAATGTCCTAAAAATGCCTTAAAATACTAGGACATGTATCACTTGCCTTAAAAATAAGGCTGTCCTAGACAAGCCTCACTTTACTTTTAATAATAAAAAATAATTTTCCCTCCACTTTCTTTTCCCACTTTCCTTCTTTCCACTAAAATATAATATTATTTAAATAATAAGGAATGTGGATAAGAATTATTGTTGGAGTGCATGTTTTAAAGTAATGTCCTAAGTTACTAGGACACTATAATTTAAAATATTTATAAGGCATCTATTACACTCTTGGACTTGCTCTAAGAGAAAGTGTGACACTATTAACTTTGTATCATTTTAAAAAATACTGTAATATGTTAATCATTTGCATACATGTATAACAAGTTGCATGTGTATGTAATAACTGCACATGAAAAGTTATTAAGCTTCGAGACATGTCTTAACTAAAAATTGTGATATTTATGTAGTTATTACAAATATATGATATATAAAATTATGCAAGTATATTATATACTTAAAATAAGTGGATTAAAATTTATTATATCATAGTATTCTTGAATTAATATAAAATATATTATATTATTATGAACTAAACTATTAATATTCATTAAAAATACAAATAATTTTAATTTAAATTTGTAGATAATAACAATAGAGTAAAGTTCTATGGAATACTCATTTAATTGGAGTACTTGGAGTACATATACATTTTGCATTCAAAATTTTACAAACTTTATTATTTTGCAAACTTATTACATGAATATCAATATTTCATTGAAAATTTTGTATGTTTACTAACAAAATATTGCAAAATGAATAATTCTGCGAAACACATTTGGATTGCAAAACATATATGTTTTGATTGCAAAATATAAATGATTTTCAAGATGAACATATTGCAAAACATACATGATTTTCAAGATTATCAATGAAATTATGATATTTATATAACAAGGTTTGCAAAATAATAAATTCTAAAATATTTTGAATGCAGAACGTATATGCTCCATATAACTTTACTCAATAACAATGTATGCATGTTGATAATTAGATTTAGAGTTTACTTGTATTATGATTAGGTTTGGTTTGCATACAACGTTTAACCATCAGCGTCTATCTGTTTAGGTAACGTATGAAAAATTTATTGAACTTGAATAAAGTCTATCACTTTATCTTACGTCTATCTTTTATTGATGCTGGATGAAAGTCTATCCATCAACTTTATCTTACGTAATATATCTATCTGTTACTCTTACGTTAGGTATGAAAAATGTATTGACCTTGAGCAAAAGTCTATCCATCAAGTTTATCTTACGTATGACGAATTTATGTTAGGTGTTCGAGATTGCTAAATTGATGTGTTATATATATATTGAAAAAAGTATCGTTAAAAAAAGTGTTGTTACGAAAATCTTTGATAATATTTCAAAAACATGGGAAATGTTTTCTTAAAAACGGGTTTTCAATAGAAAGCACTTTTCAAAAAAGCATAGCAATACCAAACATAATGGAATAAAATTTTCTATTATGTTTATGTAGGAAAACTTTTGTTCAAGTTAAATTCATTTTATTAGGAATAAGATCGTCTTACAACTTATTGCATTTTGTTTACCGCAGCATTTAACAACCTAATTTGTAAAAAATAATATATGTATGTTTAACTAAGTAAAAATAATAAAATTTATCATCCAGAAAAGAGTTCACAAAACAATATTGATCGACAACTAAATTACTCGAAAACTTTTTAAATTTAATTGTCTCTTTCCAAGAATTCATTATGTAACTATCAATTTAGTTAATTATTTAACGTTTTTATTTAAGTTTAAATTACTAAGTAGTAGATTAATTTTTTGAATGTTATTAAACTTAATTTATTAAATTTATATTAACTTAAGAACATTCATTATCATTAATTATAAAAGTCAATATATAAGGACGGTATTAAATTATGATTCTCATTATTCTTTATTTAAGAAAACAATACAAACTTCGTATAAGATAAAATTAATCAATTCTAAATTCTTTTTACCGAAATAACAAATAAACCATTGTAATAATGAAGTAATAATATTCATATTGTAAAATGCATTGTTGGAAAAAATCAACAAAAATAGATCTATTCATTTTGATTATGTATAAAATTGTTTAACCTTATCAAAATTTATTTTATTTTCACAAAGAATTTTATGATTTAATACATATTAGAAAAAAAATGGCCAATAAAAATGATTGGTTATTTTAAATTTATATAATATTATTAAAATAGAATTAAACTTTAAATCATATAATACAATGTTTTGTTATAATTCTTTATTTCATGTTTATTTACCTACTACTTACTCATAAAACTTTTAAATATTAAGAATTAATGTAGTTTACAAGCTAAAGTCTAAACAAACTTGATTATGTAAAGAACTATCAATTATAATAAACATTCTAATTTGTAAAATTCTTATTATTATTATTATATATATATATATATATATATATATATATATATATATATATATATATATATATATATATATATATATATAGGCTAGCGTTCAAATAAAAACCAAAACCAACCTTAGAAACCTACACTAAATAAATTATATTTCATTTATTTTAATGGCCCCGCTAGGATACCTTCACAAAAAACTTATAAAATTCTTGGCTTTATTCAACAAAAATATTAAAAAAAATTAAAAAAAAAAGTTAGTGTTCACGTGCACGTAACACAATAACTTTTGTTGAATAGATTAGTGTTAATTTTGTTGAATAGATTAGTGTTAATTTTTAATTTTTTGTGAATAAAAAAGTTATTGTTATATATGCTAATCTTATATATATTGCTAATTTGTTGATCTTTTAGACTTATGTTATTACAAAACTCAATTGATCGATGTTGACCAATTAGCATATACTTCTTTCGTTAGTCTCATTTGTTTACAAATAAGTTGGAAACGGAAGTTATAAAAAAATATAAATTAATAAAAAAAATAAGAAAAATGAGTAAAGTATTGAGATCAATTAATAAAAAATTTATGTAATTGAGTGAAAGTTTAAAGTAATGGATGTAATAACTTTATATATTATAAAATTTTAATATTTTGAATATGATAGACATTCCAACAAAGAAAGTGTAAAGGAAATGAGACGGACAGCGGGAGTAGTAATATAATTTGTGTAATTCTTTTTCATATTTATATAATATTATATTAAAAAAAATTTAAAAATATTTACATTTATTGATAATATTTATGTCAAATATAATTTTTATCAAATAAAATTTAATATTTTATTGAAAAAACTAAAAAAAAGTTCTTAGATTTGAAAAAGAATCGAATTTAGGTATAAATAAAATAATAATTATTTATTAGACTTTACATGATCAATTTATATTTTTGCTCTATCTTAAATTCCAAAATTAAAAATTAAGACGATTTCAACCAATAAAAAATTTAAGAAATCATCTTTAATTTAGTGATGGTTAATAATTATTATCCAATTAAAATTACCCAAAACTTGAAGAAAAATAAAAGTTATGAATTTTCATTTTGAAAATTCCATTTAATTTAGTAAACTTACTTATATTTGATTTAAATTATTAAAATTTACTTTTTTGTTTTTCATATAATCCTACTATTAATCAAATAAAACTTACCATTCTCATTCATTTATTTTAAGATTCAATGATGTGTACTAATTTGGTCATCCATAAATCATTAAATCATACTACCTTACTAGCAAAAAACCTGATAAAATTTGTCCGAGTCTCGTTATAAAATCCGATAAAATCCGTTTTATCATGTATCCTACTAATTTGGTTTATTCTTTGTAATTTTATTATGTTATACTTTAAAGAAAAATGCTAGATATTCAAAAAAAATTCCAAAAAATTTCTCAAATAATTATATGTCATACCTATGACTGATAATTTTCTTAACTATAAAATGGAACCCTCTTAACTATAAAATGAAATCCCATGTCACAAATTAAAATGTATTATGTGTCATGTCACATTATCAATATCAATATATTCTTAATGTCTGCTAGTATTACATTTTAAAAATTACTATTTTTACCCTTCATTTTTTTAATCTTCTTTATTTCTTTCATGCCCTTTTTTGTCATTACACAGGAAAATTACAGCTTTTATCCTTTATGTTTTTAATCTTCTTTATTTCTTTGATGTCCCTTTTTGTCATTACACAATATTTGGAGCGACCCAATTTAGATTGGATCGACCCAAATCTCCTTTATTAATCAATTTCCTTTTTCAGGTTAAACATATTATCTTTTCTATTTTTCAATAACTAAATAATTTACTTCTTTGGTAAAATACAATATCTTTTACATTTTATCTAACTAAAATTTCTCCATTTTTTAAAACTATGATCAATTTTGTATAATAAAATAACATAATTATATTATAATTAGTATTAAATAATTAATTACCTTTTTGAGCCAAAATACGTTACCTTTTCTCTTTTCTCTAACTAAAATCTCTCTTTTTCCAATTGTATCATGGACGGTTACCTTTTTCAAACACGTTACCTTTTTTCCCTTCTATTACGAAAATATCTCTTTTTCCAATTATATCACGGGCGATTCGATTTAATAAAAAAAAAAATAAAAATATTATAGTACTAATAATTAACTGATTACCTTTTCAACTAAAACGTATCATCTTTTATATTTTTTCTAATTAAATTCCTTTTTTTCTAGAAATTTCAAGGGCAACATTAATTTCTCATTTTCTAAAAACTATGAGCAATTTTATTTAGTAAAATAATAGAATTAAATTATAATTACTATAAACTAATTAATTACCTTTTTTCACATAAATTATGTCATCTTTTTAATTTTCACGTTACCTTTCTATTTTTTAAAACTAAAATCTCTCTTTTTCTGATTTTATCACGGGCGGTTCTGTTTAATACAATAAACTAATAATATTATAATATTCATAATTAACCGATTGCATTTTTTATCTAAAACGTATCAATTTCTATTTAATGAAATAAAATAATAATTATATAAAAACTAATAATTAGCCGATTACCATTTTCAAGTAAAACCTATAATTTTTTTTATATTTTCTAACTAAAATCGCTCATTTTCTAGAAATATCACGGATAACATTTATATAATTATTATCAAATCTCATATAAAAATTTAAGCCTCCCAACTTTATATTTTAAAAAAATTAACTTAAATTAATGAAAAATTCATATAATATTAAAAAAATTCGTGCATCGCACGGGTTTTAAGCTTGTATAATAAAAATTCGTATACAACGAATAATATCCGTTAGATTTTTAGTTAAAAATTAGAACTGTTATATACTTATATAAAGGAGAAACGAGTGGAGGTAAAGTGGTGCCGGTCAAATAGCTCGGTTCTATTTTGTTAAATTTCTCAAAATTTGGAATTAATAATTCAAATGATTAAAAAAAAATCTCAATTCCATTTTAAAACTTTACTAATAGAGGAAACTAAATATATAGTTTCATTATTTTTTACCTATAAAATTTTTACTAATGAAGTAAAGTAAATATCTAAATTGCATTTTAATTTTTTACTAATCGAGGAAACTAAATATACAATTTCAATATCCTTACCTTTAAATTTTCATTTTAAAACATTGAAAGTTTGGTCGGTCGGTTAGTTGGTTGGTCGGTCGATCGGTACCTATTGTTTTTACTTAATTACCCTTATTTAATTATAAATAAAATTTCTCATAATAACTAATCAATTTATGTTTTCAAGTAAAACATATTAAAATAATCAATTTCCTTCTAAAATACGTTACATTTTCTATTTTTTTAGCTAAAATCTCTTTTTTCCAATTAAATGACGCCTTTACTTAATTATAAATAAACAATTTCCCAATAACTAATCAATTTTTTTTTCAAGTTATTAAAATAATCAATTTTTTTAAAAAATGTTACCTTTTCTATTTCCTTTAGCTAAAATCTATAGTTTTCCAGTTATATGGCGCCGGTCGGTTGGTTGGTTGGTTGGTCGGTACCTATTGTTTTTACTTAATTACCCTTACTTAAATATAAATAAAATTTCTCCTAATAACTAATCAATTTCTGTTTTCAAGTAAAACATATTAAAATAATCAATTTCTCTAAATTGCATTTTAAATTTTTACTAATCGAGAAAACTAAATATACAACTCAATTGCATTTTAAATTTTATTAATAGTGGAAATTAAATATCACTAACAAAATATAATAAAAATTTGTATGCAACGAATAATATCCGTTAGATTTTTAGTTAAAAATTTGAACTATTATATAAATATATAAAGGAGATCCGAGGGGATTTAAACCTCTACTATTATCCTTCATTTTTTTATTAATAATATAATTAATGATAATTAGCCGATTGCCTTTTTCAATTAAAAGATGTTTACTTATAATCTCTGTTCTAAAAATCGGCGATTAATCACGATTAATCACCGATTAATCCCTGTTCCATGGGTTACCGAACTGATTAATAATCCGATTATTCGGTTAATCATTCCGATTAATCCTCAAATACCTGATTAATCCCCGATTAATCCCTGGACAGGGCCTCTACCGATTAAGTCCGATTCCCGCTTTTTACAACACTGCTTATAATTGATATGATATTACCTTTTATAAATACCTAAAATATCATATCTTTTAATCAATAATTTTTTTCTCTCTAATCAGCATTTGGAGCGATCCAATTGGATCAACCCAAATCTAAACCTCTACTATTATCCTTCATTTTTTTATTAATAATATAATTAATGATAATTAGCTGATTGTCTTTTTCAATTAAAAGTGTTTACTTATAATTGATGATATTACATTTTATAAATACCTAAAATATCATATCTTCCAATCAATAATTTTTTTCTATTAATTAAAACACGTTGACTTTTAATTTAAAACATAATATTGCAATAATTAATACATACCCAAAAATATGACTTCATATCTTCTAACCACTAACAAAATATAACAAAAATTCGTATACAACGGATAATATCTGTTAGATTTTTAGTTAAAAATTAGAATTGTTAGATTCAATGATTAAATATATTACATGATTAAATTTATTTACTAATTGCATACCCAAAAATATGACATCATATCTTCTAACCACTAACAAAATATAATAAAAATTCGTATACAACGAATAATATCCGTTAGAAATTTATTTAAAATTAGAACTGTTAGATCTAATGATTAAATATGTTACATGATTAAATTTATTTACTAAAATTTCTAGGTTCGAATTCTATCAACGATACTATTATCCTTCATTTTCTTAATCTTCTTTATTTCTTTGATGCCCCTTTTTACCATTACACAACATTTGGAGCGACCCAAATTAGATTGGATCGACCCAAATCTAAACATATATTATTTTTTGTCATTACACAACATTTGGAGTAACCCAATTGGATCGACCCAAATCTAAACCTCTACTATAGTATTATCCTTTATTTATTTTTTTATCTTTCTTTATTTCTTTGATTCTCCGTTTTGTCATTACTCAAATCTATCTATGTCATTTTTCACCTTGAAGTCCATTCCGCTCAAATTTTCACACTGCTGGATTTTGATGCATGTTTGCACTTTTCAGATTTGAAAGCTGGGTTTTTCACCAAATTAACATCTCAACCCCCTGAAGTAGGGTTAAGGTATGTGTACTAGACCTCTGTACGGGTCATATATGTTTGGTTCAAGTTTTCAGTTTGGCCATAAGAGTTAAGTTTTTATTGATTTCAAAATATTAAAAATTAGACAGGATAATATTTTTTTGGTTTTGATTTTGGTTTAGAATTTAAGAATTAAAGTTTTAATGAATTACCCGATGTTATAATAATATACAGGACACCAGAAAGGTACCTTTAAAATATTTGCTTGGCCTTTCAATTTTTTATTTTACATGTCGTAATAACAAAGGTAGTTGGAAAGATTACCAGTTAATAACATTGACACAGTACGAACCATGTTATTTGTAAATAATCTTGGGACTCAGTTTGATACTTATAGACATTATTTTGTTTTCAAGCAAGTTTATGTTCTTTATGAATTTGTTCAACTTAATGTTCATGGGGTAGACATGCTACGTACCAGAAGGTCTTATGGAATAGCATACATTTTATCGGATGTCTCCGAAGGGACTATGGAATAGCATACTTAGAAGCTCAGACCCACGTCACAAGCCTCACCCTCTGGGTCAGGTAACATTGCTCTTATTTATGGTCAAAATATCTTCTTTACTCGCGTTCAATTTCACTTCATATATGATCTCATATTTAGCACTTTCACTTGAGCTCCATATTAAAATATAAAAGCACTAACTTTTCCCTTTTTCAGTTTAGTTGGCTTTTTGAGAGAGAATAAGTAATGGAAAATGTGATTGTTATAATTTGTAATCATACATTATTTGAAGATAAAAGTGAATATGTGAGCTTCTTGCGGAGACCTGTGTTTTTGGTAAACAGTATTATCCTTCATTTTTTTAATCTTCTTTATTTATTTAATGCCCCTTTTTGTCATTACACAGCATTTGGAGCAACCCAATTTAGATTGGAACAAAAAATTCTAATATGATATTGTACTTATTTTCAGTAACGTTGTAGTACTACGATTGTACCTCCAGCAAAATAAGTAGTTTAAAAATATATTCAAATTCAAATTATTATATTCATTTCAATAAGAACATACTTTTAATATAATAAAGTCAGCCATGGTGAAAGACCTTAATTTGAACATAAACAATAAATCTACTAGAATATTTATCTGATATTTTGGCTTGCTTATTTAATTGTATAATTTACTTATTTTTAATAAAAGAATCTATATTAATAATATATATACACTGTTTTTTCATACATGAATTTACTAATACAGTTTAATGGTCACGCTCTGGTGAGAATGAGAACAGTGGGAACACACATATTCAGTACATTTCAAGCTATTTTAAAGGGCCCCGCTAGGGGTATCTTCACAAAAAAAAGTCATAAAATTCTACCCTCTATCCATTCATAAAAAAATTAACAAAAAAATTAAAATGAGAACAGTGAGAACACACATATTCGCTACATTTCAAACTATTTTAAAGGGCCCCGCTAGGGGCATCTTCACATAAAAGTCTTATAATTCTACCCTCTATCCATTCATAAAAAAATTTAACAAAAAAAAATTAAAAATTCCTTGAAATGTGATCTCATTGTTCTCCAACATTTACACATTATATTAACTATGAGGTCTCATAGTTAATATAATATGTTCTTGATATTATATGAGGTTTAATGTTTTGGAGCCATTTAATGTTTTGGAGTCATTGGGGGTGAAGGAATTATCATTTCCGCATTTGAATAATGAAGACAATTTATTATTGTTTTCAATTAGAGAACAATATTTGTAAAAATATTTATTATTTTTATTGCAGATTTTGATGGATTAAATAAATTTTCAACATTGTTAAAATAGAATTTTATGCTACTTTTTTATATAAATTTTAGCATATCATTATTTTATTAAATACTTATATAATTGTATATAATATCTTGCTAAGAATTGATTATTTATATAATTGCATACAATATCTTTTTAAAAATCAATCAAATTTGTTAAATTTTTGGTATTGTCAATTTAAATTAAGTAAGATGTTTTAAGAAATCAATCAAATTTGTTAAATTTTTGGTATTATCATTTTAAATTAAATAAGAAGCCGTGTACGAAGTACGGGCAAAATGCTAGTTCGATTAAAATTTTGAAAAAAATTTGAGAAATTTAGCATTGCTCTATTATAAAATGTATCCTACGCGAGATTGTTTCCGGATCCCATCACGGGGCCTTCATTATTATTCCAATCATTTTGAATTTTAGAAAAGATGATTAAATTATATATTATTAACACAAAATTGATTAGTCATTACCATTAGACGTGACAAATGTCATGTCCTATGTTGAGGGCACCATTATGGCTAGAATCGGTAATTTTGTACACGATACGAAAATACGATACGAAAATTACGGATTTGGGTTAATCTTTGCGGCACACGAATATGAAAGTACACGAACACGAAATTATACGAATGAATTTAGTGTCGATTGGTTTTGGGTTTATCCTTAGGTACACGACACGAAACGAAAATACACGAAATAAATACATATTTAAAATTTTTATTAAAATTATATGAATACATATATTCAAATGATATTTTATATATAATTTTTACATAAGATAAATACAAAATAGTTTCAAATTTTTGTTTCACAAGACTTAAGCACACTTCATTCCTTATGACATATTGACTTAAGACTCGACTAATAAAAAATTGATATTTAAATATTTTTATTCAAAATTATACGAAACACGACACGAAACGTACACGAAATGAAGGTACAAGAACACAAAACAAAACGAATCCTTAACGGGTTGGTTTTGGATTTGGAATTATGTACACGAAACACGAAAGTACATGACACGAAAGTATACGAAACGAACGAATTGCCAGGCCTAATTATAGCACTATCATTACAAGAAAATGGCCTACTAATAGTTGTAAATTATCAGCGATCGCATTTGGTAACTGCGAGTAACGATTGATTTCGGACGTCAAAATCTATCACATATAATCTGGTTACTGAAATGTCTTTTTACGACGGCCTTTAGCAACAACCGTTTCAATGACGATTATTAGCAATCGACAAGATCATCCAGAAAATTCAGTGGTATTTCTTTGTTAATTTCAGTGGTTCAAAAATACGTACATTAAGAAAGTTAAAGAATTTATGATTATTCTCCTTTAATTAATTAAATAAATTAGTTGATTTAATTAATAAATTAAATCATCAAGAATTATTTTCTTTATTAAATTAATTAATAGATTAATTAAATTAGAATAATTATTAAAGTTAAAATAATTCAATTAAAGGTAAATGATTTTGATTAAATCATTTATTCTGAAAAATTGAATTATTAAGATAATCTCAAATGTTCTTAACGACTGTCTTAATAGTATTAAGTTGTTGGTCTTAATAAGAAGAAGAACTATTAAGACACTCTGCAGATCGGTCATAATGATTGTCTTAATAGATCAAGGAAGGTCTTAACGACAGTCTTAGCAGCTCTGAGAAGGTCTTAATCACAGTCTTAATAGCACAAAGGAGGTCATGACAATTGTCTTAACGGTTATAATCAGATTGTCGTAATAGCTAGATTATCTTAACCAAGCACATAAAGATCAAAATAGACAGAAGGTTTCTACAAAGCAACAGCCGACCAACATTGAAAACGTACACACAGAACATAATATCCAGAAAAAACAGACACTGGCTCCATTTTCTCTCATCTTAAACACAAGAACTGCTACTACATTTAATTCACCATAAATATTCAAGATCCTTGTTTGTAATATTGTATCCATTGGAACTTGTTTATTTATCATTCTTGTACTACTAACGAGTTTTTACTCTTAGTTTATATCTTGATTTTTATTAACAAATTAAGAAAAGTTAATGTCGAATTTTCTAATTTGTTTTTATTAGCTTGATATCACTCTGTAATTGTAACCTCTCAAGTTTAATATAGTTTATATTTAACTTGAATCTTGTTTCATTTAATTTCGCACAAATTTATCTAAATTGAATTTAAATCTTCTGGACAAATTTCGATAAAATAGTATAGACTGTATTCAACCCCCTTCTACAATCTCAATGGACCTAACATTTATTTATTATTTTTGATTATGTATTAGTGATTTATAGGTATAAAATTGATATTTTTAGATGTATTTATGGAAGATGTTATATTTTAATCAGAAAAAAATATATTTTATTTGAAAATGGAGTGAGCTAGTTATCATTATCTATATTAATTATATTATTTTATCATTTTTAAACAATCGAAAATAAATTTTAAAAATTTCAATTTTTGATTTTAAGATAATAGTATTGGTAGTTCTTTTCTTTTAAACAAAGATAAAATTTTCATTACTCTACGAAATTACATCGATAAGAAAGGGATGTCCACTACTTACTATCAGGCATATACTCAAACAATCGATTATAATATCTCCAAAATATGACAAATTTATATTTGATGAACGTTTAACAAAACTAGTTTTGTAGCCCATGCAAGGCACGGGCATGCTCTAGATTACAAATATTTATGAATTATTCGTGATCACGCAGTATTGGATTGTTGATATTTTTGATTGTTCATATCTTCGCAGCAATTGTTGTGAGTAAATAGAATTTATGCAATACCCGATCGTGACATGCAAATGATAATTATGGTTAAATTAAATCTATTTATATTTTACGCTATGTTTTGTTTTGTTAAAGCAAATTTGAACGATATGTAATAAATTGGTCAATGTTAAGAACAAAACCGTAATTCGAAATATAAATATATAGATTTAACATGGATGGATATAGAGATACATACAAGTATTAATTAAATAATAATAAATGCATATTAGTTCATATCAGTTACTATTATGTAATAAATATGTTAGTGTTCCAATACCCAAATAACCCCCAGAAATATAACATATATATAATTAGTAGGGGTAAATATAAATTTTTATATGAATAAATTTACTCATGGAACCCCCCCCCCCCCTCCCCCTCATTTGCTCTATTATATGTGTGTGTGTGTGTGTGTTTGTTATATTGTTTTGTGCGTTAACATATTAAAGATGTGATTGATGAGTTTTACGATAGTTAATGTTAATACAAGTTTATATTATATATACTTATATATACGCATGAAGGTTCTTTTTTTGTATTGTGATATTTTTTTATAATATTTAATTCGTAAATAATTACAGTAGATCTAAAATGATTAATAAGATATGGTATATGTTAGTGAATATTATAGTACATTATTACATATCCTCAAAAATTTATATATGTACGTATTTATATTTGTACATGTGTATGTATGTATAAATATGCATATAAATGTAACAACCCGAAATTTTATGAATTATTATTGTTATTATTATTAAATACTTTATTGGTTTTCCATAAAAAAGGAGTAAGATTGTGGATACTTTTGAGAAGGATAATTTTATACGTGATATCGTGTTTAAATGCTTAAATGATGATTTATGTGCGCCATGTAAATTTTATTTGCATTTTTATGATTAAAATTTAACTAAATCATGCATTATTGCGCTTCTGAGAATTTTATAAAATCATTGGAGTTATTAAAAATCGTGAAATCTTTTGTAATATCATCTTTATGATATTATTTAGTTTTTAAAATTACTGGGAAAATTATTTTGGGTGTGCAAGTATTTTAAAATGATTTTAAGAGTTCTGTTGTATTTTAAAAGATCAAAATTTCCAAAATCCATATTTAATTCATTTTTTATCCTAAGATTATTTTAAAAATATGGGGACGTTTGTAATTTTATAAATTTTATTTTAGAAGTTTTAAAATTATTTTTCTACTAATTCCCTATTTAAATTCAATTTTTTTAAAATGATTTAAATCAGATATTTATTAATTTTCAGATTGTATAAAATTACAAAATTTCCCCTGTTTTTAATAAATCCCTAAATTGGTTGTTCTTTCCCAATTTGTTAGTTTGGAGTACAGCTCTCTAGAACCCTCTCGAGTTCTCTACCAGTCTCTCTGAAAATCTCGAGCTCTCTCTTTCTCTCAAGGTCTCTTATCCCCTCTCTAATTTCTCTCGAACGTATCTCTCGTATCTCTCAATATATTTTTTTCTCTCTTTCGAAACTCTCTCCTCACTCATGTCCTCATTGATACATGTACGTGTGTGTGAATCGATGTGTATGCGTGTGTTTATATACTCGGTGTGTGAAGTTGCTGCGATTCCATGGAGCCATCACTGCAAAACCTCGGTTTCTCCTCTGAATGAGTACGATTTCGAGCTTATTGTTGCTGGGTGGGTTTTGTGTGTGTGTTAATTGATACGAGTGTGTGTGTTAGTCTCTGTTCGAAATCTTGTTTCAGCTGGGTGTTTGTCGATGGTGTATAAGCAGAGTGTGTGCGCGTGTGTGTGGTCAAATTATTGGTCAAGAAAAATTAGGGATTTTGAGGTGGGTTAGTTTTTGAACTGAATTAAATGATTTTGGTATAATAACGATTGTGTATTGGCGATTGGGGGGTTGTTTTACAGCAAGGATTCAACGAGTTAGACTTGTATGTGTACGACCGACCACTAGTAGTGATTTTCGGGGAGACGTTGATCGTGGTTTGGGTTTAAAGTTGCAGATTACTACTTGTGATAACTGTATTGATATGGCTAGATGGTTGTATGTGGTAATATGATGGTGTAACTGGGTAGTACCGAGAGTGAAATGGCGAGGGAGAAGGGAAGCGAGGAATTTAGAGAAGAAGAAGGAGAATTAAAAAGAGGAAAGGGGTGTGGGGCTGTATGTGCGTCTTGGCTGGGGTATTGAGAGTGCGTGTATATTATGGTTGCGGAAGTACAAAGGTAGTCGTATGTAGTTCATGGTGTTAAGTCGAAGTAGAAGGAGGTAGAAGAGGGTGCCTGGTTTATGTTGGAGTGTACTAGAGTGTGAACTTTTGTGGTTATGGGACAAAGGCATGCGTGTGATCAAGTAGGTGATTTAAGATTATGTTGTACAGGAGGCAGTGGAGGTGGCGACTGTGTAGTAGATGAGTGTGGTAGGTGCAGAACAAGAAAGCTGAAAGCTTGAGAGTCTAGAGAAATAAAAAGAGAGAGATGGATGAAAAGGTTGTGGTGTACTCTATATTTACTAATATGTGTTTGTACTGGTCTGGTGGGTGGGTGTATGTTATGAAGCCACACCTTCAACGAGCTAATAAGTGGAAAAGTAATACTTGTATGTGGTTTTATATCATTAATATAATTTTTGGTTCTATTTCTGAAATTATGGATTTTTGGGTTTTGATAATAAAAATTTGAGATATTAATGGGAATGGGTAGATTTGAAAGTGGTAGTTTGAATTATATGATTAGCTTTGCAAAATAATGGCTATAGAGTTCACTCAATTATAATGAATTAAGGATTTTATCCTGGAGTGATTATAGTACTGTTTTGGCTTGGATGACGATTACCAGGTATATATGTAGTTTTGAAATTTGGGTAAGTTGTGGCAATGTTGAGCGGGACATTGTTATGGGGTAATTACTGAATATCGAATTAGTTATTTGTTGGGTGATGGAAAAGTATTGGATTGAATGGTCGAGTCAATTGTATTCCGACGGGTAGTGTAATAATAAAAAGGAGATGTTGTCGAAATTATTTTAGAGCATATGTGATTATAAGGTACAAGTAGGTGGCCCGGTTAAGAGTATGGGGTTTTAAGAAAGGAACTGTGTATCGGAGTTGACGAGTGTACGCAATTAGAGGCTGACAAATTGTGGAGGAAGGACGAAGGTATAGCCAAGCGGAGGCAACGTATAAAGAAGCAGAGACGGATATGAAGTGAATAACGAGTTGATGTGTTATAATTTGAAACTCCGTATATTAAGGAAAGTGACTATATTCCTTCACTTATTGTTCAAGTGAAATATTTTGTGCAACTATTATCTTGATGTTTGATTATTCCCCAAAAAATTTTCTTGCAAGTGTTACTATCCTTCACTTATTGTTCAAGTGAGTTATTTCTTTAATTTGTTACTGATACTGATGAATAAGTATATACCGTACTTGCCTTATTGTTGAAAATTCGATTAAAATATTCTTTTAAATATCGATGATTTGTTGATGAATTACTGATGAAAATTGACTATTTCTACAATGATAGTGTGAATCAATGATACTTCCTTATTGAAAGTAAAACTAAACCAACTGTTTAGCTAGTCGGGATCCCACTAGTAAAACACGGAACCTATCATGTCTGAATACTCATTTCTTTTAATCCTTTCTGTGTTGAAAGAGTTTAGATTCAAAATACTTACCTTGTGATTTGAGTTTTTGATAGAAGATATATGTTTTATTAATAATGATTTATTAATATTCCTATTTTACTATGCACTTGCTGAGCATTTCTTCCGCTCATACTTGCTTGTTTCAAAATTCTAACTTTTCAGTAAGGTAGTTTGGCGAGACTTATTCGCACAGTTCGGAAAGAGAATAAACAGATGCTATTTTGAAGATGACTTGACGCGCGAGGTCTGGATCTAGTGTAAGATCTATTTTATATAGTTGAGCTTTAATAATTATTATGTATTAGATTAGTTGGCCTGGTTTACTTCTTATCGAAGTTAAACCAGTGATTTAAGATTTGATCAAAGAGAATGTTGTAAAGAAGAAACTTTTGATTTAATGGAATTTGGATTCTTATTTCTAGCACTATAACCTAAAAGATCTTGGATAGTTGGGGTCACAGATGTTATATTTCAACTTTGGATGATTACAAGTGATGTTGTGTTATTGAGCAGGTGATATTATTTTGAGAATTTCGTGTAACGACCAAATCTCCTGACCCCAGATTTGGGGGGGGCGTTACAGAATGGTATCAGAGCTGAGGTTATAGTAAACTAGAAACGAGAGTGTGTAGGGGTGCGTATAGCTAAGTAAGGAACGCCTGAGCTCATATAGAGTTCGTATTGGGCTATTGGATATAGTACCAATTAGTAAATTAAGATTTGAGTTCTCGCGTGAGATGGTTGCGCTAAACTGGATAAAACACCTTGAGATTGTTGATGTCTACTACGATGGAATTTTGGAGAGTAAGTTTAAGCGGGTTTGAGCAAGCACAAAGATTGAGGCAAGTTCATTCTATCCCTTAAAGAATTTATGAGATTTCTGTGAACATTATTGTTCTCAAAGATGTTATTATTGTGGTGAAATTGTTGATTACTCAAATAATTGCTTCAAATGTTGGATTGATTATATTATCGAAGAATTAATTATAAATCATTTTTGCGAGGAAGATGACATTTAAAAATATTAGTCGGTCTCATTGATCGGGACAACTCTTTAATATCATTCAGCTGAAACTTTTCTTACTGCTTCGAGATAGCTAAATATTTATTCCTACCAGTTGAATTTATCTCTCAAATTCAACTACTTTTCTTGACATCGGGTAATGGTTCATAGTTCGGACCATTTATTAAAATGGTAACAAGTTTATTTTATTCTATTCAATTTTAACTCTTGATAATGAAGTTATACTTCTTGAAGTGTCTACTTTGCTAACATTATTGAAGATTATCTGGTTGTTAACCATTGGCCGTTTCGCACGTTTTGAATACGTTAAATTGTATTTTCTTGATTAATATAGTTATGCTCATTAGTTCGAGATAACTACCTCCTTTGTCAAAGCGGATGATACATTATTCGTATCGTTGAATAAATTTTATTCTAATCTATTATGTTAATCCATTGTTCGGATTAGCAGTGGAGCTTGAGAAAGCACTGACTGTGTGTCGTGCTTGGCATTGAATTGTCAAATTTTGGCAGCTATATTGATTTAAGTTTTTACTCGGGAAACTCTGGTGTGAACTGGTCAACATGGGTAATAACCCATGGTTTTGGCGAGGTATTTTTATCCGAAAATGCGGATAATTATTTTGGCACTAATGTTGCCAGGGTTGAAAATGATAACCCATTTTATGCTAGCAAAGAGAAAGTGTCGGTGGTACCACATCATAGCCCTGATCAGGCTGGGTGGGGTATCACAGGAGAACGGTACTTGCGGCATGGTAGTTGATCGCACCATGGGGGTACCGAGAGGTGGAAGACCAGTAATCTTTTCTTAAATTTTGAGCTGCCAAATAAGTTGTTGATTTTCTTGAAATTCTTGAAATTGTTGAGAAGTTCGTTTATGATGTTCTTGTGGTTGAGATGATTTGAATTCCTTGAGTTGTCAGATATTTTGATAGAATTTTTATATTTTCACAAATTTTGAGAAGTTGCCTATATGGCTTTCATGATTGAATATCATATGAGTTTCCTATTTGTTCAATCATTATCTTTTATCACCATCGTGTTATAAAATATTATTGTATAATATTTGGGATAGTGAACTTGCCGAACATTTTATGTACTCACCCTTGGTTATTATTATAATGTTCTAACAGTCAAAGGCGAGAATAATGAGTCTTTAGAATAGAAACAAAAGGACAAGGGAATCCTTTGAGCGGTGGGGCAAAGCAAGAAGAATGTTGTATTGGTTTTGGTTATGATTGTATAATACAACTTTACGTGAACAGAGACGTGATAACCAAGAAAGTTTCCAGGAATTAAAGAAGAGTTTAGATCAGATGACGAGCCAGCGAAGGAGACGGTGCTGAAGGCTATCAAAGACTTTTACCCAGGCAGAGGGGAAACAAAAAGTGGAATGAGTATATAGACGTTACGTAGAACGATTTAGGATGAGGTTCTCCTTAGGTTATTACGACGAGTGTTGCGACGTTATTTGGAATCCCAAAGTATCGCATGAGCAGGAGTTCGAAGCATCCAAAGATTCGGTTTCGGACTAGACATTTAATCCATGGCCGCATGAGCTAATTGGTCAACCAGAGCTACCAGTTTGGAAGATGCTACTTGTAGACCTTCATGTACCTTTTGGAATTTATTTATTCTTTTTGCGACTTTAGTTACCTAGCGAACGTTATAGAGAGTACGAAAGGACTATAGAAAAGATGTGAAATACGATTACTGGCATGTGTTGGGAGTAAGAGCGTGGTTATCCACTACCAGCCGTCGATCTTATTTAATTCATCGTCTAAGGAGATTTAACCACCAGTGTATTTTATCGATCCATTTTGTTATAAACCGTTATGATTCCTAAAGTTATCAGAGATGGAAATAAGTAAAAGACAAACATGATGACATTCTAAGTGATCCAAGATATATTCACGTCGACAGAGAATTGGTTGATCAAGTTTAAGGAATTGATGTTAAAATAGAGATTGCTTATCAAATCGGAATACGCATTAGATCGACAACACATGTACAAGATTCGATATTTCGGAGAACTAGGTATGGATAAGGAGCGGGTAACAAGGGCACGAGATTACTAATTTAGTTAAAGTCGAAAATAGAGTGATAATGGGTATAATTGGAATGTGATAGCTATCGTTGAGGAAAGATTGTCTATGGTCACCTGTTTCTATTATATTTCATTGTGGATACAATAGATTGAATAGTATAAGAATTTGGATGTTGAGGTCAATTGTCAAATATAAAAGTTTTAGAAATGGAATGGGATAACTTGAGCAAAGCAAAGTAGATCTTGATCACATATTGGTATAACTAGATTGGCCCTCTGTAGGAAAATGATAGAAATTTTAGACAAGAAAGAAGAAGTATCGAAGAGTAAAGAATGAGCATTGTTGTGGATGTTATCAGAACTGGAAAGTTGGAAAAAGGAAACCTAGGGATTTCTCTCAGTAGATTCCGAGGACGAAATCCTTTTAAGGGGGGTAGACTGTAACAACCCGAAATTTTATGAATTATTATTGTTATTATTATTAAATACTTTATTGGTTTTCCATAAAGAAGGAGTAAGATTGTGGATACTTTTGAGAAGGATAATTTTATATGTGATATCGTGTTTAAATGCTTAAATGATGATTTATGTGCGCCATGTAAATTTTATTTGCATTTTTATGATTAAAATTTAACTAAATCATGCATTATTGCGCTTCTGAGAATTTTATAAAATCATTGGAGTTATTAAAAATCGTGAAATCTTTTGTAATATCATCTTTATGATATTATTTAGTTTTTAAAATTACTGGGAAAATTATTTTGGGTGTGCAAGTATTTTAAAATGATTTTAAGAGTTCTGTTGTATTTTAAAGGATCAAAATTTCCAAAATCCATATTTAATTCATTTTTTATCCTAAGATTATTTTAAAAATATGGGGACGTTTGTAATTTTATAAATTTTATTTTAGAAGTTTTAAAATTATTTTTCTACTAATTCCCTATTTAAATTCGATTTTTTTAAAATGATTTAACTCAAATATTTATTAATTTTCAGATTGTATAAAATTACAAAATTTCCCCTATTTTTAATAAATCCCTAAATTGGTTGTTCTTTCCCAATTTGTTAGTTTGGAGTACAGCTCTCTAGAACCCTCTCGAGTTCTCTACCAGTCTCTCTGAAAATCTCGAGCTCTCTCTTTCTCTCAAGGTCTCTTATACCCTCTCTAATTTCTCTCGAACGTATCTCTCGTATCTCTCAATATTTTTTTTTCTCTCTTTCGAAACTCTCTCCTCACTCATGTCCTCATTGATACATGTACGTGTGTGTGAATCGGTGTGTATGCGTGTGTTTATATACTCGGTGTGTGAAGTTGATGCGATTCCAAGTAGCCATCACTGCAAAACCTCGGTTTCTCCTCTGAATGAGTATGATTTCGAGCTTATTATTGCTGGGTGAGTTTTGTGTGTGTGTTAATTGATACGAGTGTGCGTGTTAGCCTCTGTTCGAAATCTTGTTTCAGCTGGGTGTTTGTCGATGGTGTGTAAGCAGAGTGTGTGCGCGTGTGTGTGGTCAAATTATTGGTCAAGAAAAATTAGGGATTTTGAGGTGGGTTAGTTTTTGAACTGAATTAAATGATTTTGGTATAATAACGATTGTGTATTGGCGATTGGGGGGTTGTTTTACAGCAAGGATTCAACGAGTTAGACTTGTATGTGTACGACCGACCACTAGTAGTGATTTTCGGGGAGACGCTGATCATGGGTTGGGTTTAAAGTTGCAGATTACTACTTGTGATAACTGTATTGATGTGGCTAGATGGTTGTATGTGGTGATATGATGGTGTAACTGGGTAGTACCGAGAGTGAAATGGTGAGGGAGGAGGGAAGCGAGGAATTTAGAGAAGAAGGAGAATTAAAAAGAGGAAAGGGGTGTGGGGCTGTATGTGCGTCTTGGCTGGGGTATTGAGAGTGCGTGTATATTATGGTTGCGGAAGTACAAAGGTAGCCGTATGTAGGTCATGGTGTTAAGTCGAAGTAGAAGGAGGTAGAAGAGGGTGCCTGGTTTATGTTGGAGTGTACTAGAGTGTGAACTTTTGTGGTTATGGGACAAAGGCAGGCGTGTGATCAAGTAGGTAATTTAATATTATGTTGTACAGGAGGCAGTGGAGGTGGCGACTGTGTAGTAGATGAGTGTGGTAGGTGCAGAACAAGAAAGCTGAAAGCTTGAGAGTCTAGAGAAATAAAAAGAGAGAGATGGATGAAAAGGTTGTGGTGTACTCTATATTTACTAATATGTGTTTGTACTGGTCTGGTGGGTGGGTGTATGTTATGAAGCCACACCTTCAACGAGCTAATAAGTGGAAAAGTAATACTTGTATGTGGTTTTATATCATTAGTATAATTTTTGGTTCTATTTGATAAGTGGATTTTATATCCACTTGGAACATTCTATATCGGCTTAAATTGATTGTTTTGGACTCAAGTTTGTGTAGTTTTGATGTGTTTTGTGTAGTTGTGCAGGTTTCCAAGAATATCTAAGCTTTTGTCGTTTTTGGAGATTTAATTGATTAAAATTCGGATTTTCCGGGAAGGCTGCGCAGCGTATACTGTTTTGGCCATATCTGGAGTTCTAGAAGTCCGTTTTCAGCGATCTTACTGCCCACGCGAAGCTTGAGAGATTTTCTACAACCTGGAAAAGGAAACAAGTGCAAGAAACGTACTGATTAAAGGCACGCACGTAATCTTGATTAAAGAAGGCTGGGAATTTACTGTTTTGCCCTTTTTCTAATTCTAATTGTATTCTGGGCAGTTTTGGGTACCTTCTTTAAATCCTAATTGTAATAGAAGGCAATATCTTGCTGGGCAAGATTTGTAGAGCCTATATAAACAATTAATAGATAACAATTGATAGCTAACAATTGTATTAAGGTACTTTCGATCTTTAATTCTTTCTTCAATATTATGTTTTCATTCATTATTATTATTATTTTGTTTTCTTCTTTAATTATGTGTAACTAATTCTCTAATCTGAGGATTGGGTAGTATTCCTTGGTATTCATGTGTGTTTAATTATCTGTGATTTTCTTGCTTTGCTGATCTGTTATTGAGGGCTTAACACAATTAGGGGAGTCATGAACCTTTGATTGGATTTTAGGGATTGTAATAACTTGGAAGAGGAGTTGCAATTTTAGTACACGATTTAACAGACATAACTCGAATATTTGATTGGGAGATTAATAGGAGAGTTGTGAGACTTATAATTCTTGGTGCGTGATAGTTTATGATTGTACTCTGATTGTATCACGGAAGTGACAATTAAGGTGTAGTTGTAGACACTATATTGTATCTTGGGAGAGAACATTATAACCTTAGAAGAATTGTTTTCAGCAGAGTAAGAACGTAGACATCACATAGATATTGAATGTGCATTGAGACCAAGTGAAGAACCCCAGTTCTTGGATTGTTTTCCTCATATATTTTATTCTCGTTTGATAATTAGTTTAATTTTGTTTAGTTTAATTTAGTTTATAAACACACCAAACATTCTTCTACACTTCTAAATTGTGAGAGATAAAAACTTGAACTTGATATTACAATTCAGTCCTTCCCTGAGAACGAACACATAAAAATACTACTAACAAATTGGCGCCGCTGCCGGGGAAGGCAGTATAGTTGAGTTTAGGTTAATTGTTTCTTGTAGTTTAGATTTTATCTTTGTATATATTTTTCTTTTCTTTCTTTTTGTATTTCTTTCTTTGGTTTTGAGAAGAGAGACTAGATGGAGTACAACTTTGGTTGGAACAACACTCAGAATTTCTACAACAGTCAGGAACAATATCAAGATTTCAATCCTTACCCACAATTCAATTCTTATGAGGATTGTAATGCATATCAGGTGAATTCGTTCTATTCTGAGAACTCGTTTTATGCTCCATGTGCCCCTAGCAATGATTATTCATATTCGTTTGAAAATCAATGTCATGATGATGTTTATCCATATATGTGTAATGATGTTGATACGAGTTTAACTCAGTCTAATCCTTCTTTACTTGCTGATTGGGAGATTGCACTCAATAAAATAATTCAAGGAACTCAGTCTAATCCTCCTTTACTTTCATTGGGAGTTGTTGATGAACCAACTTTAGAAATTGCTAGTGACAATGATATTCCATGTGATTCAATAGCTTGGTACGAGGAGAATGCTAAACTAAATAATTTTATTTGGGAAGTTCGAGCAGTGTGGTATGAAGGTTGTTATAGAACTCCCCCGTGTGTCAATTTTCCTCTATGCCATGATTCTTGTTTAGCAATTGATGATAATGTTGTGACTGATGAGTCTACTTGTGTAGTTGATAATTGTCCCATGCGCATTAATGATAATTTGGATGCAATTGAAATTCTACCAAATCTAGAAAATTTTGAGCTTAATGCATTGGTAGACGAGATTAAAATTGATGAGTGTCCAATTATAGAAGAGAAGGAAGTTAAGATTGATGAAGTTGAAAATCTTGCTATAGAGTATAAGGATCCGATTTGGGAGGAGTATATGAGTCGTACTTATAATGATTATTCTGACGACTTTTCTAGCTATTTTGATGTTTCCAAGTCTCTTGAGCATGATAGGTTCTTGGAAGTTTTCGTACCTTTCAATGAATCTAAGGTTTATTTGCACAATATGCTTATATTAGAAATTCGTAGATATGTGCATCTGTTTGCTTTTTCTGTTCATTGAAGTTTGCAGGTAGAAATACGTCAAGCTATTGACGTTAAAGGAGCGCTTCGTGGGAGGCAACCCACGCATTAGTGTAGGAAAAAAAAAAAAATATTTTGAGTGTTTTCAGAAAAGAAAAATCTGTGCTGTGAAAAAAAAAAAAAAAAAAAATCGATTTTTCAGTGTGTAACGCAGGCTGCGCCTGCGTTTCTGTCTCTGGCGCAGTGTGTAACGCAGGTTGCGCCTGCGTTACTGGACCTGGGGCAGCCTGCACGCCTGTCACGCAGGCTGCGCCTGCGTGTCTGCATGTGGGGCAGTCTGCATCTCCATGCGCGCAGGGCGCGTGAGAGAGGAAAAAAAAAAATGTCAGAATTGTCAGCGTGCCTGTGTTGTTGTCTGTGTATAATACAAAATTCTTTTCCCCTCTCATTCTTTTTATACCCCATTCTAATTCTTTTCCTATTCCTATTTCAAAACCCCCATCTTTTCTCCAAAAATTCTAAACCTATTTCTATTCTAATTCTTATTTATTATTATTATTATTATTCATGTATATTATTATTATTTTTATTATTATTATTGTTATTCTTATTATTATTATTATTATTATTATTATTTTTATTTTTATTATTTATTATTATTATTATTATTATTATTATTATTATTATTATATTTAGTATTATTATTTAGTATTATTATTATTATTATTATTATTATTTTATATACACACCTATACATACAAATCCAATTCCTCTTCTATTTATTTAAATCTCTAAAAATTCAATTCTAAAGAGGAATTAATTGCAAGTTCACCTCTTTGATTCGTATTGGGTAAATCTTTTTCTCTAATCTTATTACGAATTTGTGTTCTTGTCAATTGGATTTTGTAGTGTTCATGAAAGGTGGCCAGTCTATGGAGCTCGTACGCAATATCATCCACCAAATTCATCCGAGGAGGGTGACTGCTTCGATATTCAGGTATGTTTTCTGCTATCCCTTGTATTTACTTCCATTCAATGCGGACATTGAATATTTTAAGTTTGGGGGTGGTTTGAGGGATATGTAGTTGTTGTTGTATTATGTGTTCATGTAGGATTTCATGCTTTGCATATTAGTAGTAGTAAATTATGCATTTATGTTTGTGTTATCTACGTTTGTTTCATATAGGACATTCTGTTTTTTATGTTTGTATATCATGTGAGTTCATAATAGTTTGCATTTGCACCCATGCTTGATAGGAATTTTGTGTTGTTGACGCTTTTGATTGAGAAGTGATATGCTTTGTTCTTGTGCACACACATACACTAGTAAGTTGAAGCTAGTAGACTTATTGAATGTTGTAAGTAATTAGAAGAACATGAATATGTGCAAGATGATTTAGTTTGCATGCTTTGAATACAAGTCGGTGCGTTAGAGAGATTTTTGCTTGGGATTGAGTATGTTTTTCCACCAAGTGAGTTTTTGAGCCATATTGCATATTTTTTGCAATTTATTCGTTTGCTTGAGTGTCCACGGATTGTTTGCATTGCTAGCAGTTGTTTGAGGTCTTTCTTGAAACGCATGACATTATTTGACGATTAAAATGATAAAGGCAATTAGGAATAACCACATATTTTCCCATATTACCACACCATGTTTACATGATCAATTAGTTAACCCGTTGAGCTTAATCCTATTTTTCGGTGACATACCACATTACTTGCCTAGACCTTTTTCTTGTATTGGCCTTACATTAATTTGAACCCACATTGTCAATGGCTAGTATAGTGCTTAAGGGAGTAATAAGGTGTGCAAGGAAGGGTTTATTGTTGGTCATACTTTTGGGGAAAATATTGAGATTGGGTTTGGTTGTTTACTTGATAGTCGGCATATGTAATAAATTGGGGGATCATTGTTATTATTTATATTATTGTTTTATTTAGCTCTCGAAAAGAAAAAAAAGAAAAAAAAAAAGAAAAAAAGAAAAAAAAAAGAAAAAAAAAAGAAAAAAAAAAGAGAAAAAAAAAAGAAAAAAAAAAGAAAAAAAAAAGAAAAAAAGAAAGAAAAAAAAAGAAAAAAAAATATTATGAGAGCATGTTTGTGTTTGTTATGATCCTACTTTAGTCGACTAGTCGAGTGTTCTTAGTAAAATTTATGTGGGGGGGAAAATAGAGTGTTGTGTATGATTTATTATGGTGCTTACTAGCTTTTGACACTTCACCTGTTTTTGGCTTATTTGACATACCTTGTCCCTAGCCCACGTTACAACCCAATTAAAGACCTTTTGATTATCGTCATTGATGTATGTTGTGTTAAGAGTTAGATTGATACCAAATGTCAAGCATGTTTATGATTTTGTTGGAATTGAGTGATACACTTACCCTTGTTCTTGAGTGAATATTCTTTTGTGAGTGGATTGTGAGTGTTTGCTTGTTTTTGCGTATGAGATCCCGAGTTTTGTCTCAAAGATGTGCTCTTGTAGGCTTAGCATGTTTACTAACTTATTCTTACACTTGACATGGACTTGTGAGAACTTATGCATGTTCATTGAGTAGACTATGTGAATACTTGCACTTTCGACACCAAGACATTGCGTATTTACTTTGATTCTTAAGTTGATATGGCATGAGAGGATTTGAAGGTATGGTAGGCTAGATTAATTGCATTTTTCATATTAGTTGCATTCATGCATTGCATTGCACTAGGTAAATGGATTTTGTGGGTACATTCGCTATAGGCCCTCACGAGACCTTACTCGTCCACTAGGGCTGCCTAGGGGTTTAAAGGGCTTGTTGCATATGCCAAATGCAACCGTGATCACCTACGGAAGTGGTACTAATTAGGTAGTTGTAATTGTTTATGCTTGAGGACAAGCATCGGTTTAAGTTTGGGGGTGTTTGATAAGTGGATTTTATATCCACTTGGAACATTCTATATCGGCTTAAATTGATTGTTTTGGACTCAAGTTTGTGTAGTTTTGATGTGTTTTGTGTAGTTGTGCAGGTTTCCAAGAATATCTAAGCTTTTGTCGTTTTTGGAGATTTAATTGATTAAAATTCGGATTTTCCGGGAAGGCTGCGCAGCTTATACTGTTTTGGCCATATCTGGAGTTCTAGAAGTCCGTTTTCAGCGATCTTACTGCCCACGCGAAGCTTGAGAGATTTTCTACAACCTGGAAAAGGAAACAAGTGCAAGAAACGTACTGATTAAAGGCACGCACGTAATCTTGATTAAAGAAGGCTGGGAATTTACTGTTTTGCCCTTTTTCTAATTCTAATTGTATTCTGGGCAGTTTTGGGTACCTTCTTTAAATCCTAATTGTAATAGAAGGCAATATCTTGCTGGGCAAGATTTGTAGAGCCTATATAAACAATTAATAGATAACAATTGATAGCTAACAATTGTATTAAGGTACTTTCGATCTTTAATTCTTTCTTCAATATTATGTTTTCATTCATTATTATTATTATTTTGTTTTCTTCTTTAATTATGTGTAACTAATTCTCTAATCTGAGGATTGGGTAGTATTCCTTGGTATTCATGTGTGTTTAATTATCTGTGATTTTCTTGCTTTGCTGATCTGTTATTGAGGGCTTAACACAATTAGGGGAGTCATGAACCTTTGATTGGATTTTAGGGATTGTAATAACTTGGAAGAGGAGTTTCAATTTTAGTACACGATTTAACAGACATAACTCGAATATTTGATTGGGAGATTAATAGGAGAGTTGTGAGACTTATAATTCTTGGTGCGTGATAGTTTATGATTGTACTCTGATTGTATCACGGAAGTGACAATTAAGGTGTAGTTGTAGACACTATATTGTATCTTGGGAGAGAACATTATAACCTTAGAAGAATTGTTTTCAGCAGAGTAAGAACGTAGACATCACATAGATATTGAATGTGCATTGAGACCAAGTGAAGAACCCCAGTTCTTGGATTGTTTTCCTCATATATTTTATTCTCGTTTGATAATTAGTTTAATTTTGTTTAGTTTAATTTAGTTTATAAACACACCAAACATTCTTCTACACTTCTAAATTGTGAGAGATAAAAACTTGAACTTGATATTACAATTCAGTCCTTCCCTGAGAACGAACACATAAAAATACTACTAACACTATTTCTGAAATTATGGATTTTTGGGTTTTGATAATAAAAATTTGAGATATTAATGGGAATGGGTAGATTTGAAAGTGGTAGTTTGAATTATATGATTAGCTTTGCAAAATAATGGCTATAGAGTTCACTCAATTATAATGAATTAAGGATTTTATCCTGGAGTGATTATAGTACTATTTTTGCTTGGATGACGATTACCAGGTATATATGTAGTTTTGAAATTTGGGTAAGTTGTGGCAATGTTGAGCGGGACATTGTTATGGGGTAATTACTGAATATCGAATTAGTTATTTGATGGGTGATGGAAAAGTATTGGATTGAATGGTCGAGTCAATTGTATTCCGACGGGTAGTGTAATAATAAAAAGGAGATGTTGTCGAAATTATTTTAGAGCATATGTGATTATAAGGTACAAGTAGGTGGCCCGGTTAAGAGTATGGGGTTTTAAGAAAGGAACTGTGTATCGGAGTTGACGAGTGTACGCAATTAGAGGCTGACGAATTGTGGTGGAAGGACGAAGGTATAGCCAAGCGGAGGCAACGTATAAAGAAGCAGAGACGGATATGGAGTGAATAACGAGTTGATGTGTTAGAATTGGAAACTCCGTATATTAAGGCAAGTGACTATATTCCTTCACTTATTGTTCAAGTGAAATATTTTGTGCAACTATTATCTTGATGTTTGATTATTCCCCAAAACTTTTTCTTGCAAGTGTTACTATCCCTCACTTATTGTTCAAGTGAGTTATTTCTTTAATTTGTTACTGATACTGATGAGTAAGTATATACCGTACTTGCCTTATTGTTGAAAATTTGATTAAAATATTCTTTTAAATATCGATGATTTGTTGATGAATTACTGATGAAAATTGACTATTTCTACAATGATAGTGTGAATCAATGATACTTCCTTATTGAAAGTAAAACTAAACCAACTGTTTAGCTAGTCGGGATCCCACTAGTAAAATACGGAACCTATCATGTCTGAATACTCATTTCTTTTAATCCTTTCTGTGTTGAAAGAGTTTAGATTCAAAATACTTACCTTGTGATTTGAGTTTTTGATAGAAGAAATATGTTTTATTAATAATGATTTATTAATATTTCTGTTTTACTATGCACTTGCTGAGCATTTCTTCCGCTCATACTTGCTTGTTTCAAAATTCTAACTTTTCAGTAAGGTAGTTTGGCGAGACTTATTCGCACAGTTCGGAAAGAGAATAAACGGATGCTATTTTGAAGATGACTTGACGCGCGAGGTCTAGATCTAGTGTAAGATCTATTTTATATAGTTGAGCTTTAATAATTATTATGTATTAGATTAGTTGGCCTGGTTTACTTCTTATCGAAGTTAAACCAGTGATTTAAGATTTGATCAAAGAGAATGTTGTAAAGAAGAAACTTTTGATTTAATGGAATTTGGATTCTTGTTTCTAGCACTATAACTTAAAAGATCTTGGATAGTTGGGGTCACAAATGTTATATTTCAACTTTGGATGATTACAAATGATGTTGTGTTATTGAGCAGGTGATATTATTTTGAGAATTTCGTGTAACGACAAAATCTCCTGACCCCGGATTTGGGGGGCGTTACAATAAATTATACAATAATTAATAGATTACAAATAATGAAATATTAATAGATTATACAACATAAATGTATGTATGTATATATGTATGTCTGCTATATAGTATGTATATATGTATATAATATTATAGTATATTATTATATATCTACAAAAATTTATATATGTATGTATTTATGTTTGTACATGTGTACGTATGTATAATTATGCATAATAATTATACAACAATTAATAGATTACAAATAATGAAATATTAATAGATTGTACAACATAAATGTATGTATATATTGTATGTATGTATGTATGTATGCATATAATTAATAATTATGTATGTACGTATGTACGTATGCATGTTTAATTAATAATTATACATTAATATATAATTATCTACAAATATACATTATAATTAATAATTATACATTATCTGAAGTAAGCCAACTGAGATTTATCTACAAATTAATATATATAAACAAAAATATATAGTATGTATGTATGTATGTATATAATATTATAGTATATGATTATATATCCATAGAAATTTAGATATTTATGTATTTATGTTTGTACATGTGTATGTATGTATAAATATGCATATTAATTATACAACAATTAATAGATTACAAATAATGAAATATTAATAGATTATACAACATAAATATATGTATGTATGTAGTATATATGTATGTATGTTTGTATGTATGTATGTATGTATGTATGTTATATAGTATGTATGTATGTATGTATGTATGTATATAATATTATAGTATATTATTATATATCCATAGAAATTTATATATGTACGTATTTATGTTTGTACATGTGTATGTATGTATAAATATGCGTATTAATTATACAACAATTAATATATTACAAATAATGAAATATTAATAGATTTTTTAACATAAATGTATATATGTACGTATGCATGTATAGTTAATAATTATGTAAGTATTTATGTATGTATGTATGTATGTATGTATGTGTGTGTGTGTGTGTATGTGTGTATGTACGTATTCATGTATAATTATTTATGTATGTATGTATGTATGTATGTATGTAAATGTGTATGTATGTATGTATGTATATGTGTATGTATGTATGTAAATGTGTATGTATGTATGTATATGTGTATGTATAATTATTGGGGTTATACATTATACAAATATTTATGTATGTTTTTAATGATTTTTAGTATTAATTCTACAACAATTAATAGATTACAAATAATGAAATATTAATACATTTTTTAACATAAATGTTTGTATGTACGTATGCATGTATAATTAATAATTATGTAAGTATGTATGGATGTATGTATGTAAGTATGTATGCATGTGTGTATGTACGTATTCATGTATAATTATGTATGTATGTGTGTGTATGTATGTATGTATATGTGTATGTATGTATGTATATGTGTATGTATAATTATTGGGATTATACATTATGCAAATATTTATGTATGTTACTAATGATTTTTAGTATTAATTCAAATGCTCACACAGCTTAACTGGTTATGGTGTTGCATTTAGTTATGTAAGATCATGGGTTCAAACCCTTTGAATAACATTATTTTTACAAATATTTAGAGTTAAGTTTGGATTGAGGTTCGGAGGGACCGAGCCTATGAATTAATTTGCTTGCTCAGGGAAACCCCTTGTTGGTGTATTAGATATATCCATTTCTATATATAATAGGAGTGGCCATTTCTATATATAATAGGAGTGGTGTATTAGATATATCCATTTCTATATATAATAGGAGAACATAGGGATATTGTAAGGGCATTTTGAGCCAAAATGCCCCTTGTGAAATTACAATTTTGCCCTTAGATATTAGAAAATTACATGAAGATGCCACTGTTTTCTTATTCATAGAAAAAATTTAAGTAAATTATGTTCTTATAGGGAATTGAACCCATATCCTCTCCAAATAAACTCATCCTTATAACCATTGAGCTACATATATAAGTTTTTGAGTTTGAACTAAAAAACATATTACATAAACCTGGTCTCTCCCTTTTTCTTTTTTTTTCCTATTAATTTACTTTTGAGTAAATATGTTAATGATAACTTATATTGTTTATAAAATTTTGTATTTTCATTATCAAAAAAATCATATATGATTATGTATACAACCAATTTTATAGATTTTTTATATCAAATTTTGATAACAGTATCATGTGTGATGTACATTTATCTTTCTTTTACTTAAATAAATGTTTCTTACGTATAATGTTAACTGAAATATATATTTTATATCTTTATATAATAGTGTTTTCTTTCTTATACTTGATTTGAATTAGTTAGATATTTAGTACATAAAACATGGTGTATAAATTTATATGACATAAATAACGTATTACAAATAATTTACCTATTTATTTATTATTTTTCTTAAAAAATTAATAAAATCAGAGTTAAAATTAGACAATAATCAATGTCATATAACATGAATTGATAACATGTTTACTTGACATCTATGGTAATTATCGGATTATACATTTATAAATAAAAGATAAGATTTTGAAAAATAATAGATAGTACAAAAAAATAAATTAAATAAATCAAATAGTCAAGTTAAAAAGAACTTTCTTCAAAAGTAGGATCGTAAATTATATATCAAATATTAGGATTACTTCATATTTAGATCGATTAAAATGTGAGATAATACACTCACAAAATAACTTATTCATATTTTGAGTAATTTATATTTGCCTATATCTGCTGTGTACATTATGTGTTGGTGATAATATGATTTCGGTTTGCTACGCCTTTCGCAGGGCCGTACTAGCTCAGCAATATGCGGTCATCAGAAACACTTTATTTGAACAAAGTTTTAGTCGACTAAGGTCATTACTAATCACTGTGAACAGTTCCCAACTATTAATGTAGTGCTTCTACACTTTTGTCAAACAAGATTCCTTAGTTGTTACTTCTGAGAGTACAGGTGTTCTGACTACTTGTATAGTCTTACTCGCTTCAACTTACCATAAACACAAATAAAACATTTCTATTTCTTTAGTAATTTATACATGATAGTTTATTAGTTGGTTCTGCTTCCTTTTTGAACAAATGACACAACTAGAAAAAAGCTCATAGACATCGGTTTCTGGCCGATGTCTATGAAAAAACCATACCAATGTCTTTGTCGGTGATGTTAAAAGTACCATGTCATAGACATCGGTTTTTGATTGATGTCTAGTAAGCTATTACACATCGATTATAAACCAAAAAATGATGTTTATATCTAATTGTTTTGTATAAATTGCATGAACTTGACATTTCTACCGTACTATTACAGGTGCTAGATGCAAATAAACATGTTGTACACAACTCACAATTCGACATATACATCATTATTTGGAAATAAAATGATGTCTAAGGCCTTTTTGGACATCAATTTCTTCTATCGTAACTGATGTATCAAGTCATATTAGACATCGGTTTTGGACGATGTTAAATATATCCTTAGACAGCGGTTTTCTTTGTGATAACCGATGTGGAAGAGTATATTAGACATCGATTTCTAGCAACATTTTTTACGTGTGTTTTTGTTAGACATTGGTTTAATATATGTTCTACATTTAAAACTGATGTTTTTGCTATTGTTACAAACAGAAGAATTTTAAAAATTGATGCCCAGAAAAACAAAAATAGCCATTCATATATATACCAGACATTCATACAATGGCTCAAACAACCATACTCCAAACTATTGCAAAACATTCATACCAAAAGCTAGCTAACGAAACCAAACTATATTGTCTATGGATACCTTAATCCAAAACAGCCAAAGCTGATTACTACATCAAGCTATATTATCCACAAAAACAACCAACATATTCCTAGAAATTTTTAAACCAACATGAACCATACGAGCAGTTTATCTCTTTTCTTATTTAGAGTTGGAGTCACCAGATCACGTTCCACATCAAAAGGCTCAGGCACCAAATGTACACCTTTGATATATTCGAAACCTCTCTCAACTGGTTTTTGGAAAAGGCGTGTAAATTATAGTTAAACACTGTCACTCTGAAATATAGTACTGCAATAATGTAACTTCAATGGAAAACCAGAAGAAAATTTCTAAAGACTTGTGAAAGTCTTTAGAGTAGATTGGCCTATGTGTATTACCTTGTTTCTTTCTCCTGTATATTTAAGCTCATAAAGAACATACTCCTCTAACATCTTTAGGGAGCATAGTTGAGAAAAAGACCTTTGTGCCCACTTCTCGCTGTTCTCTTTGTGTGGTACGACTACATCCATTACTGCTGACTTGAAGCTGTCTCCATATACCCATATCTAATAAAAGTATCAAACATTTGGAGAAAGTTCTATCAATACTGGTGCAAAGTAAATCAAACTTACTGTAATGAACTTTTAAAACTCGAGAGAAGGTAAATTATCAATGTATATCGATGCTTACATCTTCAACAATGGGAGTGATGCAGTAAACTTTTTCAAGAAGTTCAATTGCAACACTCTCCTTGAGATAGCTTAATCAAATTCTTTTTCCTATCAATAATTTTTTGACTCTCACTAAGTCCAGAGAGTAAACTTATGGGGCATGTAAACTGAAATCTATAACACCAGAGAAACCAGAGCAATTGATTCATTTATTGTTTAATTTTTTTGCTAATCATAAACCAGAGGGATTTTTTGACAGAAATGAATTATCAAGTTTTACTTCTCCGCATTGAAATTTAGAATTAAAAGGCATTGTTGAACTAAATCAAGAGTAAGAAGAAAAGGCTTCTTATTTAGGGAAACGTAAATCAGAGTTAGCCCTTGCATATGAACATTTTACTTTTAAGTAAAATATATTCAATTAAGAAAAAACAACAATACACTTTTAATAATATTTGGAGTTATCGGGACGATAGAAATGAGTATATTACCTACTAACGAGAATAAAATCATAAATCCGGCTGAAATATGAGCAACTCTTCGACTTGCAACTCTTGTTAGTGCCAGCAGGCCATCATTTTCTCTAAGGAAAAAAAAGCAAGTGGAGAAATGTGCACCAAATCAATGCCTAGTTGGCACAGTTTAGTAGTTCTTACAGAGTTACAGTTTAGGTCAATAAGAACTACCAATATTAATGTTAAATAGCATTAAATATGCAGATTTCTTGGTAACAGTCCATGGAAAGGGTGTTATAATATTTAACGTGATATAGCGGAAATGTGATCAAAGATTAATCTCAAGTCCTAACAAGTAGCAGAAATGTGATGAAAGTATGATACTTAATGGGTTAGGTTAGTTACACTGATGTGGTAGATCCTGTCACACTATCGAAAAATCCATTCAGTAGAGTTCCAATTCCCTGGAGATTCAAAGATGTCAATATGAAAAGTCAATGAACAAACAGAGTTTTGGACAAGGATTGCATTGTACATACCAGCCAACCTATACCACGACTCAAGATCCAATACTGCAACTATCTCCCGCACCTGCAATATTATTGAGTGAAAGGTAAGGCACAAGAAAATGTTAAATACCACCAACACATTGTTGTGAATAGGAATTTAACTCTTGGACATGTTAAAAACTGTATAATGCTCACAAATTAGACAGTCATGGTAGCATTCATTTTGAAGAACAAAAACTTGGTTTAGACAAATTTGCTGATCAATTTAAAGTAAGATGTTTACCTTTCGACAAAACGGACAGCTGAAGATTCCACGCGATTAATGATAATTCACAGAGTGGGAAAGGAACAGAGGTTTAGTCTTAATTCATAATGACCATACAGAAAGTTATACGCAAAAAATAAAGGGCTACATTGAGGGTATAAGTGAAATCTAAAGTATGTCTATAATATTGCTACCTACACCTTCATAAAAAGATATAATGACCATAGAGAAGTTTAGTTACCCTTCGAATTCATAAATCTCGATAGGCAACTCAGGTCAAGGACCTGGCTTTGAGGTCTCCTTAATTTTGTAACCTGTTTAAGCACAAATTGCTCAATTAATCAATTACATAATAATGATATTAAAATCTGTGTGCATACAATAGTAAGCCCCAAAAATGTGTACAAGTTTTATGTGTACGAATAAAGAAAAACTTGTTTTTAAGACATTGTCTTAAAAATCAGCAAGCTAACAGATATACATGATACATCTACACATAATTCTAGTTGAGCAAAATTTTATAAAAACATAACCATATATGTTGCAGAGAAGGATCGCCTTTATTTTACACACCAACTCTTGCTTAACAACTCAAATTGCGTAATGTGATACACATTATACATGTAGTATCAACACAATTACCAGCAAATCCGAGTGCATACTGATCAGATGGAAACTCATCCTTGGAAACAATAGATGCTGAATACCAGTCATGTTACAGGGAAACTTAAAAAACTAATTAGCAAATTAAAAGATGTTCCAATTCATCTCCAAAGTAATTGATTATAATTATTTGATAAAACAGATTGAGTATCTACAGAAACTGATGGATTGGCGTAATAACAATTAAATCACAGCAAGTACAAAGTATACATACCCAGAAACCAAAACACCGGTGCCCAAGCGAAAACACTTATCCAATCACCAATTAAAAAAAGTAGGGTTTCGAGTTTAAAACCCCCCAAATTAGTACTAAATCGAACAAATGGTTCAATTCAAGATAATTCGAGTTCAATTCAAGCTAATTCCAGTTCAGTGCAAGCTTACCCAAATCGAGCTTTGTAGAAATCGAGTTAATTTAATGCAAGAGAGCTCTTAGTACTCGAACAAGTCTCCAGTCAAATCAGTTGAGAGAAGGAGAGGGAGAGAGGGAGAGGGAGAGAGAGAGAGAGAGAGAGGGGGGAGAAAGAAAGGCCGGCGAGTGTAAGATTTAGGGTTCTTGAGATGAGAGGGGTGAATATCGTGAGTGACGAGAGAGAGAGAGAGAGAGAGAGAGAGAGTGTTTTTTTGTTTTATGATTTTATGTTTTTTAGTCTGAATAAGCTTCGAGTAGTGTGTTTGATAATTTGGGGGGAACAAAAAAATTGATTAAGTGGGGAAACATTTTAACAAATTGGGGAAAATATTTTAAGGGGAAAGTATTTGGGGTATGGGCGGGATTTTTTTTTTTTTTTTTAGCTTATTTAAGACACCGGTTCTTCTTAAAAGCGATGTCTTAAAATATAAAGACATCGGTTTTATTTCAAGCGATGTCTTAAAACACAAAGACATCGGTGACATTACTGACCGATGTTAAAGGCATGATGTCTATTAACAGATTTCTAGTAGTGTGAGGGATATTTATTTCCTCAACTGTATAGTCAATTAGAGGACGGAATGCTGGTGGTCATAAGAGCGAGTGTAATTGAGAGTTACAATTGGTGTAATAGAAAAATAAAAAATTACACAAATTTAGAATAACAGTGCGTAACTAAAATAAAATGATCCAAGATATAGAACCAACTCTAAAAAACAACAACTAATTGTTTTTATCTTTTAATTATTAAAAAAGAAAGGTTTACACGGTTATCATTTCAATATACGTTACTTAAATAAAATGTCACATTTTTGACTTGTATAGATACATTCATTGTGATAATTTACACTGCTACCAAAAATGTATACCCAAACCAACTAATTGCATCAAAATCAAGCCCCAAACCTTTTGGAATGTAAACTTTTCATTAACAAGTTAAACCCTTTGTTATCCTACAAACAAAGCTAACTCTGGAATACAGTTATAAATTGTAAGGTGCAGGCAATGTTACCCTCATGATTCAAACCTAGCCACAGTCTGATAAGTTACAAGGTTCGTTACTACTCAATATGAACAACTCTAAATTCTACATGCACCCATATTTCTGATGCAAAGTACATACCCATTCGCCAGCTAAGCTCCTTTGTACCTAATACAAATATTTCGTAAGGGTCGGGGACTCCACTAATCTAACACTCTAATAATTACGATTACTCCCGACCTCACAATCAGCACGTTACTAACCCATTTTCTGTAAACTTTATTACAACAGTACTACTGGTGTCTAACTGGTGTCTATATATAGGCTCGTGCCTTGCACGGGCTGTTACGCTAGTAATAGATAATAGATGAATATAATAGGACCTCATTATTGATACTCAAACAATCGATTATAATATCTCCAAAATATGAGAGATGCTTATCGATATGTCTCTTGAACTAGTTCGAAAAACACTTTAAGATGATACGAGTTTACAAAAAATATATAAAATATTATTTTAAAGAAATCATAGTTTTAAATATAAGTACAAATTTTTTAATCATATAAAGTACAATATATATTAATCATTTAAATTATGATGTTGATTTATATTATTTTATCAATAATTATTTATAAATTTAGATTATCAATGTACGATACATGTTTGTTTTTAATTTCTATTTGATATTAAATAGTTTAAGAAATAAATAACGTAAAAATAATCATATCCATAATTTTGTACTGATCCATGAATTTATAAGATTTGGACTAAATAAGATTGAAGATCCAATTTTTTTCTTATTTTAGGAATTGGAAACTATATCGACCATGTTTCATTTATTCCAGTCTTAAATGGATAAACCTATTGATCGAAAGACCCAATAATAAATCCTTTTAATAAATTTATAAAATTCTTATAAATCTTAAACCCGTAATTTATATTTAGAAGTTCTTGCCTTCGGTAATGAACTATGAATGCATCCACCAAATTAGTTGTGAAAAAACTATAATTTCTTAAATTAAATGTGTTATTTGTTAAATAAAGAGAAAATGTATTACAAAATATGTAAAATTATTAAAATTTAGTAGTATATATTTAGCTTCAAATTTGTAAACAAACATTTGTACATTATTCTCATAAAAAGGGTGATTGCCCTTTTTACCCACTTTTTAAGTTTCTCTCACCAAAATACCCACCGTGCTGAGGAGGTGCCCAAAATACCCAGCAAATACGCCTCTACAAAAGACGTAACCTCTGTTACGCCCATCAAAGTAACGTATCTGTTGTATATACGCATGTATAGCTAACGTATCACCACACACGCCTTCTAAAATGATGTATCCGACGTCATCAGTGACGTTAGATATGCATCTTCAAAATGCGCATCAGGCGATACGCATTTTCCAGATGCGTATCTGACATCGTCTTCGTCGTCTCCAGAGGTTGCTAAAATGGCGATTCCGACTGAAATTTCCAATCTCTCCGTTCTCTCTCTGGCATAAGTTTCCGGTTACATTCTACGCACCATTCAATTCGTCTTTCAATCCTCTACAATCCTATACCAATATTTTATCGTTTCTTTTGCTGAATTGAAAATACCCAAATCAAGACATTTTCCAATTTTAAGTTTCCGGCGCAAGCTTTTAACGCCCCTGCGGGGCCATCTGAGATAAACAGATCACCGGACGACGAAGGTGATGACTACCTGGTCTTGTGGTGAAGATTTGGAGGGTGGGAGACGAGGTATTGTTGGGGAATCGATGAGAAGATCGAATTCGCCCAAAGTCGACGGCAACCATTCTCTCCCAATTTCTGGCGATGTTTTGCTTTTTCTGGCGTCTACAGTAACCTCGGATACGCCCATGGGAGTGGCGTATCCCGTGGGTAGGAAAGTCGCTGTTTTCAGAATTGGGTATTTTGGTTAGTGGGTAGTGACATTTTAGGCATTTTGGGCATTCTTTCTAAGATTTCCTAGCTCAGCTAATAATAACGGATAAATTTACAAATTTAATTATTGGATAATACAATATAATCATACATATTGTATTGTTGGATCGTACAACACCCATTAACTCCTCATTAATATGATAATATTGTTCGCTTTGGATCGTGGTCAAGCTCGCACGGATTTGTTTTTGAGCTCCTCCCAAAGGACTCATGCTAATGGAGTTGTTTGGTTGCTTATATTCAAGATAATTCTTATTTATCTTAACGATGTGGGACTTGGGTTAACACTTACTCTACGATCTTCCCTCATTCTAAGAACCACCAATCTTGTGACTCTTATATCGTCGCTATTCATATGTGGCTCCTCATCTTGTGGGACACGCCACCCGATCACCTCAATGTCCAGAAGACTTTTGACATAAGCCGTCCAAGATCTCCAATCATAATTCTGGAGAGCCTCCCACACGTACTACACAACTTGCAGCTCGCAACCCATGATAAACTTCTTAATCATCGTCTCATATACCACTTGTTGGGTCGCGCAACACCCATTAACACCACATTAGTATGATATTATCCACTCGGAATCGTGACCATGCACGCACAAATTTATTAGAAATTGGGTTGACACCACTCTACTTAATATTATTTTAAAAATAATTCATTAAAATATAAATTTTATTTTAACAATAAAAATCATTTTCTAATCTCTTTACATTAAAAAAAATTATTTAAAATCCGCTATTTACCCAACTAATGATCGGATCCCAGCCGATTGATCATTCTCTGCCAGTCTAGTTATATAAAATACACACACCTTCCTAAAAATCTAGGGCAAAAATGATATAATTTCACTCCATTTCGATGGAGCTTCCTATTTCAACTAACTCAATACACTCTATATCTCGTGCTTCACTATGCCCAATTGCCTCAGAATATACATACAGAACCTATATCCATACTTACAGGCGTAGTAGACATAGATTGAAGTGTAATTCAAAGCCTTTGAGAGTTGAATTGAGTTTCGAACAAGGTGTTTCGAAGCGTAGTGGTGAGAATGTGTGGGAGGATTGTAAGTATGTGGAGGTGATTGCGATTGGGAGTCGGAGGGAGGCTGTGATTGATTTCTGCTTGGATTCGAGTCTTCGGGGCTCCGCGCTGCGGTTTTGGTATAGTTTGTTGGTTTTTAGCTGTTAAGTTTGTTGGATTAGTTGTTGTGATGCGTAATGAGAATGAGTTAGAATGAGAAATACGAGAAATGCGTGGTTGATGCAAATTATTAGTGATTTATAGTTGTCTGTTTTGTGTATGAGCTTAATTTTGTTAATTTACTTGTAGTGATGCGTAATGAGAAATGCGAGTTGGTGATTTGTGTAGTTGAAACTGATGATATTGATGCAAATAACTAGTGATTTTTAGTAGTACGTTTCGTGTATAAGCTTAATTTTGTTGATTTATTTGAGGTGATGCGTAACTACTTTTATGAGAACCAGCTTAAAATGAGAAATGAGAAGTGAACGGTGATTTGTATAGCTGAAACTGATTATTTAGATGCAAATTACTAGTGATTTGTGTGATTTGTGTAATGAGAAAAACGAGAAATGCGTGGTGATAATGTTGATGCAAATTATTAGTGATTTATAGTTGTGTGTTTTGTATATGAGCTTAATTTTGTTAATTTACTTGTAGTGATGCGTAATGAGAATGAGTTAAAATGACAATTACGAGAAATGTGATTTGGTGATTTGTGTAATTTGTGTGGTTGAAGTTGATGATATTGTTGCAAATTATTAGTGATTTGTAGTTGTATGTTTCATATGTGAGCCCTAATTTTGTTGATTTACTTGTGGTGATGTGGAACTACTTTTACGAGAACTAGCTTGAAATGAGGAATGAGAAGTGAGAATCGGTGTTTTGTATAGCTGAAATTGATGATATAGATGCATATTACTAGTGATCCGTGTTTTGTAATTGTGTTTTGCATTCGAGTAGTAGTTACTGATTTGCATTGAAATCATTAGGTTCAGCTATGCAATTGAATATTCTCAGTATTCTTGTGTTAAGTGGTTGCATTGTTGCACACACTAGTGGCGGAACCAAAATTTAAATGGACCCCGGGCTCAAATAAATATAAGCTTGTGCAAGTTGCGCAGGCCTATATATATAGTACCGAGAATTTGGAGAACACTTGTCCTGCAAAATTGGTATTGGTATATCTTCTCCAGCGAAAATGAAAGTTTTCTAGTTAAGAATAGCAATATACCGAGAACATATTGGTTCTCTGATTACCCAAGGAGTAGAACTTCTTATCAGAACTTCTGATAGATATTTTAAGCTTACGAGCTCTAAAAATCAACTATAATACAAATTGCATGTATCAGCTGTCTCAGTAGGCTAAATTAGTTTGCATTAGAATGAACACTTATGTATATAATACCATGTACTGTAAGTTTGTCTGATTAAGATAGTTATGGTGGTTGGTCTGGTTCTGTTAACCTTAGCTGTTTTTTATAGTGTGCAATTAATCTGTTTATATCCTATTATTCTGATTAGTTGTTTTTTCTCCCCAGGGATGTAAATGTGAAAGATTCAGTGAATGTTGAGTTACAACAAAGGGTCCTTGAAAAAGGCATGTTATCCTTTTTTTTCCCTAGCAGCCATGATATACTGTTGTACTATTTCGGCATCTATTAAATTATTTATACAGTTATTAATTGTTAAACTATGTGTTCAAACTTCAAGTGATAAGTGTTCTGACAGGTGGGACCACAATAATATTCTTCTCTGTGTGATAATTGCATTTTTTTTTAATTCATGGCTTATGACTTTATTCGGATAACATCGGAACATTGTATCGTAGTAACCAAGGATATGAATTGTAGCTTAGCTGTCAAATTTTTAAAAGGTTTTGTTCATTAGTAGATTTCCTATGTACGAACAATTTTTATATAATCCCAAAATTTATACCAAATATGCACCTAATGGTAAATGCATACACGTGGAAGCATATAACCACTGCTGTTACTTGCTGAAGTGAATGTTCTACATGATGTTCTTCAAACTTTGGTAGTAATCTTTATTGTTAATATCAAACTTGTTAGTTTCGATGCGTCAGACGTTCCAAGGGACAAGGCTTCCTTAATAATTTATCTTCCTCCCGTTTGCAACTATTTCCAGTATGAAAATTCCTTTTACGACAAAGATTGATTTGTGGAATGCATATGTTTAATTATTGTGTAAGTTGTGATTCGTAGCATAGAGAGTTTTGATTGATTTTATCAAGCCTCTTACAGAATCCTGTCAGCTGTGAGAGTTGCTTGACTAGTTTACTTGCGTGCTTTGTCATTTTTTATTCTTAACTTAAATGTTAGTGAAGATTGTAGAACTTTAACATAATAATAGTTCCACATCTAAGAACTACATTGTTCTCTACATTTGGTTATTTTTATAGCATTGAATGCTTACTTAAAGGCAGTTACAGGATAAGTGACATCCTTACTAAAAGGCAGTGAATACTTGTTATTTTTTTGCAGATACCCCCCCTTGTATACTGGACGCGCCATCAGCCTTGCAACCACGTTCTAAAGCACTTATACTTGTTTGTACATTCCTCACCTTTTTACCTTGTTAATATGTATCATCTTGAGTAAAAAATTCTGTAGAGGGGCTACACTTTGTTTTTGAATCTTGTAAGATTGTTTTTAAGTAGATTGAGCTACAAACATGTTTATGTGGTAGGAATCAGATTTAGTTTGCCCTTTTAATTTATGAGACCCACTGGATTTTAATAGCTTAATCCGTTTTCCCTTTTAATTTATGAGACTCACTGGTCACCCATGTTTCTGTTCATGTGAATGTGTCTTACATAGTTACATGTTTATCTATTTTCTATTTTTTCTAGGTAGCTGGTGCTGCTTATGGCTCCGAGTGTAGAATGGTACTCGATATCCTTAAGACAGTAAAGTCTGCTGATGGGTTAGTTTTCGGTATTATTCTGAAGCCTTTCAGCTTTGAAGGGCGAAGGCGCAGAAATGAGGTATGTTACAATGATCGTTTTTCTTGAATTTATAATTTACTTGCTTCAGTTTCTTTCCTGTTCTACAGATCTTAACTATGACTTAAAAACCGACTTATAGGTCGAATTTAGAAGTAGGAAATTCATGCTTATATTGACGACTTATTTTAAGTTTGAAATTTTACTGTACAATAAATAATGTAATCCTCGCCACATAAATTTACCAGTTTTTTTTCATGTTTTTTTTATAAAACTAATAAATTGTACATTATCAACTTAACTATTTGTAATAATGAAGTCGAGTGAAATTGTTACCATGATTAAAAGTTACAAAAATGATAATTAACTTTTTTTAAGATAAGCAAAATGGGCAAAGCAGCTTTTGCTTAATAATTCTGCTAAATATTTTGCATTTTGCGAGAAGAACTAATATTTGATGACCCTTACGAAGACCTACCAATTCATCCTAAAATGCATGATTTTGGACTCAAGATCCCTTTTTCTAGAGTATGTTTCACTTCTAGAAGATCGTTCTAGGTGATATCACGTCACCTCTTATGGCTATTAATACTGACTCGTGAACTTTAAACTTAATAACAACTTCGCAGTGGATCAATCTTATTTTACCATTTTTTTTTGTTGCTTTTTCTTCGGCAATGCTTGTAACATCTCTGAATTTACTGGACATTCTAGGTAGTGCTTTTGAGCACTCTCTACTAGTCTGCAAGGTGATAGACCTTGTGGCGGGGGTAAGATATCTTCTACTTGTTATCTTGAAGATTTAATAAACATTTTAATGTAGTCCTACCCATGAGCTCTTCATGCTTGATGTAGCGAGTAGTTTTCTTTTTTATGTATCCTGTCATAATAAAAATACTTAAAAGTTTATATACATGCCTATGTTATCTTTGATTACTATATCAAAAGGCTTCATATTTAAATTGCATGTCTTTTTTATTAAATAAATTGCTCTAGCGTTATCTGGTCTGACATTTTATTGTTCCTTGTTACTATTTGAAGGTGAAAGATTTGGCCGATAAACTTCAAGAGCACACAAATTTCTGTATCAGTGAGTAGCCTAACATTAGTTTCCAACTATCCATGTTGCTCATACTAAATAAATTTAACTGTATTATGTGTTCATACTTGGCTAGCTTGCTAATGATTTATAAGGTAGAAGGAAAAATTATAAAATTCCACAGTTACGCAGTATTATGTTTGAAGCCTGGAAGTGAATGGCAATCTTGTTTGCTCCCTTGTACACATAGTTTACTGTCAACGACTCAACTGATTACACTAAGTAGATTATATTTCTCAGAGGTAGTGATTAGTATATAATGTCCAAGGGCTCCTCGACTATTTGAAGGGGCTACTTTAGAGTTCTATGTATTGTACGTTTACAGTATAATTTACTTGATGGGTTGCTTAGCACTAACTTGTTTCCTATTACTATGCAGTGGTTGATACGGACACGCTTCTTGAGAAAGATGCGTTAACCTTGGACGAGGCTTTGAAGACTGCTAATAATGCTATTTTGACAGCCATTAATGCTATATCCATTCTTGTATCTGTAAGTTGGCCTTCAATTTCTGTTTTAGTTTATGTTTCATTTCCCTAATGGAATCATCCCTACTGTGCTATTGACAGGATATGCATATAAAATTTCTTGATGTACCTAATGTTAGTATGAAAGAGCTTGAAGTTTCAGAACTGAAGAAAGTAAGTTAGCAAGCATTTTAGTTTGTTGTGTAGTTATCAATATATGGAAAGCTAATGTATTGCACTACAGTTTCTGGGAGCCTATCAAAATGCAAAAATTGGATTTGGGACCGCTTACAACATTAAAACTTCAATCATGCGATCTTTATACGAATGCCCTTTCCTTGCCGTGGGTGTCAAGGTTTGAACAGATTGGAATTTGTTGCACTTCTTATTTTCTCAATTTTTTTTTCTATTCTTGTAAGTATGGGCTAGTGTGCTTATTTTGTTGGTTTACATCAATAAGAGTATAAGACTAAATTTGAAAGGACTACTATTATCATGTGGTTGTTTTGAAATGTGAGGTTACTATAATATTTCGTTCATGCTAACAGCTATGGTGTTTAGATTCTTTATCTTGCTTCTGACCTTGTTATGAAGGATATCATACTTGAATATTTTTGTTTTTTTCCTTTTTATACTCAGGATCTAGGAACCGTTGCTCTTTGCCTCACAAGTTCAGGTGCTGTTAAAAGCGATGATGTACAATCTGTTTTGCATTTGTTTCGTCAAACTGCAGAATTCAAGGGTGCAATCATAGTTTCTATTGTCCATGAACCAACTATGGAGCCAAACCTAATAGCAACAACTGTTGTTACTCTAGGGTAAGTTTCTATCTACCATAGTTCATCTTTTTGGTCAAATTAGCTATCCTACTTTATTGTTCTCCTTTTTTCACCTCCATTATTTCCTGACATCTTGATAGTATACTGGATTGGCCAAATCATTGTTGTTATTATGTTTAATACAGTTTTATAAAAAAAATTGAACTGTGATTTTTAGAGTACTTGTACACTGTATAATATATTTAAAGATAAACAGCGAAGACTGCTAAAATTCATGCTAGCCTTTGCTACCTAGGTCCACCTAGTGCTGTAGACTGTTTTAAATGATCTACTCTGCTTAATCTAATCTGGATGCTCACATTTTATGTTAAATCATCAGTTATGCTAAAAATGTGGATTCAGTCAAAGGGGGCATATTCGCTAGATTGGTCCAACACTTCCCTTCCATCTTCAATTTGTGGGCGAAACACGAATCACAATCTATCAACACAGAACAATTGGGTTTGCCCGAAGATGGAAATATGTCTGAGGTGATAACTTCACCAGATCTCTATGACATACCAAGTATGACCCCTGCAGATGACGCAACTGAGGATTTTGACTCTGTTGAAGTCGATACGCTGTTGAGGAGTAATGGTGATGATAAAATGTATATGTCAAGGTTGTATCATATTCTCCGACTCCCTTTGAGTTCAAATCGTGAGATCTTACTTTTTGTCTCACTAAAGATATATCTCTTTTGGTAATTTTAGGGGTTATAGCAGTAGTCTCAGCCAGAGCGAAAATAGAATTTCAGAAGTTGATTCTATTCCTGATTCTTCCATGTCTTCTGATCCAAGTACCAAAGGTAGATTATGTTGCTTTTTCTTATCTCGAATTTAACAGTGCAATTTGATGAGCCGTGTTTAGTTACTCAAAAAAACTAGTTTATTGAAAATTCATATTTGCATTAACTAATTATTGATCCAAATATAATATTCTTTCATGGGCATTATACTGCATCAGGAACACCAATTTTCCAGAGAGAACTGCTGCTCAGCAGACATAATATAGGGGCTGGATATGCACAGGACTGGGCCACTGAAGAAGCTGATGGTAACCCTGTTTCTGCTCCAGGGCTCGACAGCCTGGCGGTCTTCAAACTCCCGATAGGTGTAAAACCTTCGGAAGAGTTGAAAGAAGATAGGTCTATAACTTCTAATCGTGCAGAAAAAGAAGAAGTATTTGATACTGAAATTAAGGCTCAGCCTCAAATGAGCCCTATTGTGCCTTGGGATGCATTGACAGATGCTAGTTATGAAGCCGTGACAGATTTATACAGTAATGCTTCTGCAATATTAAAAGGAAACAATGCTGATGTTTCTAAGAAGCAAGGAAATCTTTCTGTTCGTGCAGCATCTATGCTGGTAAATGGTGCTTAATTTATATTTTGTTCATTAGTATCTAGGCAAAACTTTTTCACTTTTCTTTTATTTGCTATAAGGTTTAGCACATAGACACATATTTTATGATGAATCATGAGTATTGGCGTGGCAGTCAATGATGACAGAAACAAGGTGCTCTCTCTAATTCTGACTAGCTAATATTCAGGAATCTGAACGAGAGTCTTCCAAAAAATGGAGTCCTGTAGTGGAAATTAAATACCGAGGGGGTTCATACATGGGGCGTTGCCAAGGTGGTCTTCCTGAAGGCAAGGTACAGTTCTGTAGACCAGAAGCATATCTTATGGATTTTTTAGACCATTCAAATTTTTAAGGGATTGATCAATATTTTAGGGGCGCCTCTCTCATGGAGATGGGAGCACATATGATGGAATGTGGCGCTACGGTAAGAGGTCAGGCTTGGGTACATTTTGCTTTAGTAATGGTGATGTCTTTCGTGGATCTTGGAGGGACGATCTTATGCATGGAAAGGCAAGTAGTATGACTGAAGCTTTTAGCTACTTCTGGTTTTTCTGATGGACTTGAATTTTGGTCCTGCATTGTCATAATGACATATACAATTACTAGTTCTGCTGCTAATTTCTCCTTAGATCCAGCCAGAAGTGCATTTCCAACTTTTAATGGTTTTGTAATTTATCAAACTGCTACATCTATGTATACAAATTTAAATACATTCATCTTAATTCACCCCTCTATAATATGTAGGGATGGTTATATTTTCACACTGGGGATAGATGGTTTGTGAACTTCTGGAAGGGAAAGGCCAATGGGGAAGGGCGCTTCTACTCAAGGAACGGTGAAATCTTTTTTGGTCATTTTAAGGATGGATGGAGACATGGTCAATTTCTTTGTATTGATGTTGACGGGGAAAGGTATGTGTTATGTGTTTCCCTGTTTAGTCCTGTATTTTGTACCTTTTAATTGTTCATGTTCCTGCTAATTCCGTGTATATGGTGTTAGCATCTAATTTCCAGGTAAAGGTTGTCATATTTAGATCATCAAGATAGCAAGTAATTTGTTTATTTTTATTTTTAGATCTTTAACAAAACTGAAAAAAATAGATACTCCATGTTGTCAGCACATCAACTCTTTCTAATGCTTCACAGTTTTAGAGCTGTAAGTCTGTCCATAATACACCACTTCGTCCAGAACTATTTTCTTTCAAGCCAATTCAGTAAAGCTTTATCCTTTTTCATGAACTACAAATTAACAATCACAGCTTCAGTCACCACTCGCCACCAAGGTGTCGTGGTGGAACTTGGAAGAATAGGTCCGGGCCTTTTGGTGTCTTCTCATGCTTGTTTGGTTGACAATAGGAAGTCATTTTTTATAGAATTTAAACTTCCTATGGAATTTATAATACCCAAGAGGTAGGCATTAGGCATTAGGCAATGTACATCCACCACTGTTTAATTTTTTCTTAGAGCCTGTTTGGCTAACATTACTTAAAGCCAAAAGCTCCTTTAAGGAGTTTTTGGTGCGTTTGTGTAACGTGGCTTTAAGCCGGTTTTAAGTTAAAAAACTGCTTTAAGTCAGAAGTTACATTTAGGTACTTTTGACTTGTGACTTATGACTTATGAAGTTTTTTTTTTTTTCAAAATTCTTGTAAAGCTTAAATATCATGAATTTAAAATTTTTTAAGTCAAATATCACTTTAAGTCAAAATTATTAAATTCCCATTTAACTTTAAGTAAAATTACCCAAACACATTCATTCAACTTAAAGTAAACAACTTTACTTTCTCCTTTAAGTTAAAAACACCTCCATTAAGTCAAAAGTAACTTATTTTAAGCAATCTCAAACACCCTCTTAATTGTTATAGGTCCATGACAGTTACCTTTTGTAACAGTTACATAATTGAATAGAATAAAAGTGATGGTTGGTATACCAGCCTTTCAATAAGAATAACTGAAGACTGTTAGTTAACTGTCCGTTACATTTGACAATGACATAGTAGCGACCGTGGACTATCTAGACTGTTGACAGTTATGCTTGAAGCTGATTTATTTCATTATTTGTTGATTTTGATCATTATCAGTTATTTTGCTGCAAGTTATTATTATTTGAATTTCTATATGAATTAGAGCAATACCAAATTACTTCTCAGGTGTCTTGAAACTTGGGACGAAGGCATCCTTGTGAGCCGGAAACAACTAGACTCTGATTCTGATTAAACCATTTCTGAAATAGCAGTGTATTTGTAATTATTGCAATTTTAGGCTAGCGATGGGCTTGAAAAGAATTTGAGTGAACTTTTTGCGCTGTACAGTTGTGTATATGATGGACATCACCTCTTATCTGTTAAAAAAAGTCACAATATTCTTTCATCCATTTTTGGTTTATGTAACAAAGACACTGCATGTTGCATTTGCTCCTAGAATGCGACCAAGTCTCTGGAATATAAACTAATCTCAATTTTGATTAATTTTCATATATTACATGGGTAAGTGGACGGTGGTCCTATTTGACATCTATTTTCTGAAAGTGTTTTTGCTTTTTTCATTTTACATCCAAAGTAAGAAAATTCAGGAGAGCATAATAATTGAACCTGAACCAAATAGTTAAGGAGAGCATACTTGCATTTTCAGTGAAGGATTGTCTATGAACTCATCAGCTGTTGGTCAGTTCCCAAGGATCTCTTTGTAATAATTTGGAAAAGTTAAGGATGAGAACTTCAGTTGGTAGAACTAGAAAGAGATCAAAAGCCTTTAAAAATCCTTTTGATATGAGGTTGAGTAAGCAGAAAATGTTAACAAGAGTTTCAAACTTGTAAATCTATACGTATATGAATATTGAATATTTCCTGGTCTGTGTTTTTTTTCCATTTGTTAAATTCAAAGCTACACTAATTTCATCATAATAAGATTCTAAAATAATTTATTTATTAAAATTATTAATTCAACGAGGTTAAAAGTAGCCCAAGTCGTTCATTGAAAAAAACAAAAATTAGCCCAAGTTTCATTGTGCAACAACCCAATGGGCTTGTTCATTTTCTTGTTGGGTTTAACCCTTAAAGCCGTGTTTGGCACTGCACTCAATCAAAACCCCATGTTCTAAACCAAAAATCACAAACTCACCGGAAATCACCGCCGTCAGTGACAAACACACATTCCACAGCCCAACATATACATACATACATATAATGGCAGAAAAACAAGAACAAAAAGCGGATGGGTCAGAGATGAAGCCATGGGAACAACACTCAGCAATAATAAGCATCCCTCGTTTTGATTACAATGCTCCCACTTCATTACTTCACCATTCTTTTACTGGGTTTCTTGTTACTTGCCCCATCAGTTAGTCTCTTTACTCACTTTTATACTTACATGTTTATGTATATATATTAGCATGTTCTTGAATTTTTGGGAAAGATTGGATTTTTGATGCTTTGGTGGGTTGGTGAGTTGTTTTGTTTGAATGGTCAGTGTAAATCTACAATCTTTTATCTAAACATGTATCATATTTGTACATACATGTTTATGTATACATATAATATCATGTTGTTTTTTTGATAAATATTGGATTTTTAATGGTTTGGTGGGTTGTTGAGTTGTTTTGTTTGAATGTTTAGTGTAAATTTACAATCTTTGATCTAATGGGTTGCTATTTTATGTGTTTTTTTGAAGTTGTGAATGTTAAGTGTGATGAATTGTTGGCTTTTTGAAAAGACATGATTTTTAGTACTTTGGTAGGTTGGTATGAATTAAAATCTGTAATTTGTTGTTTTGTTATTTTCTATGTTTGAATTGGAATTGCAATGTCAGGTAAAAAAAATTGTTTTCACTTTTATTTGTGAGATTTTGTGTGTTGTAGGTTGAAGGTTTATGAGGTTTTATTTTGGTATTGCAGAGAGGGAGAAAAGTGCTACAAAAGAAGCCATGTCGATTTTCCAAAAGGTTTTTATGTTATCACCTGTTCTTTTTAATTGTTAGCTTATGAATTTTATGCATTGTGCAGTTGTTATATTTGTTTGAGTAATGTACTGCTTAATATTGAACGTTACTCATTTGATTTGCTACCTAAGTTCACCATGGCGGTATTGCTTGCATAATCATATAGATTAATGGATTGCTCAAAGTTGAATTTGTTTTGTTCTAAATTACCCTCTTGAGTGTTCGTATTTGGTACAATTTTTTTTGCTGCTGATTCTAAGGGTGTACCAATGTGTTACCGCAGTTAAGTGTTTGTTCTTTATGTTCTTGTTTTCATTTTACTCAATGTCCCCCCCCCCCCCAAAGACAAAAAAGGTCTTGATTTGGACCTGGGAATCTCAAACGAGGGGGCACCACTACTTTTAAACAGAATAGTCAATTTTCTTTGTGTATTCACTAAACCAAGCTTAAATTAGAATGCATCAATAATCTATGTGTAGTCGTGTGCTTGGCTTTTTAAGTTATCAGAATTATTTCACTAGAGAAACAAGGTATTATATGTCATGGTCAAATATCATTTATTAAGATTATTAACCAGGAGACGAGTATCCATGCCCGCGTACCCTGAAATTCTAAAATATTAGTTTTTTTTTTCTTTCAAGTAAGAGTCCAACAGCCTAGCTTCTATAAATCTGTGTGATACTTGATTTATTATTTATGTTTAGCTCCATATTTCTATATTGGGATATGTGAATGCACTGAGTTTATATCCTTAATCACTTTTCTTAAGAGGTCATTTAATCTCTTTGGCTTGACTATAATGTTGTACACATTAAATATCAAATAGGGTTAATTATCAAATTGGCCACTATATAATTAAATATCAAATATGGTTAATATAGATGTTAGACTTTCTTATGTACTAATTTGCTATGAACTCAGCTCCGGTCACAAACTAAACAGAAATAACTAGATAGACGAGGACTTTCGAGTAGCCTCTCACTCCCAGACCCTAACTGACTTTAGCAAACAATATTCTCCATATCCGCATTCTTTCATTTTCCCCTCTTTTATTCTGCACGTTCTAATTCCTCTTGGGCCTCTCATTGGGCTAACTTTTGACTTGGGCCAGTCCATAACAATACCCCGCTCCCAAAGAACGACCTTGTCCTCAAGGTCGAAGCAGACACCACGATCAAATACAGCATCTCCAGCTTGTAAGTTCTTTACTAACATTCTGCTCATTACACTCCTCCTGGACTGACTCTTCACAGTATCAGTAGATATGTCATAATCTCCAATCAACTTGCCGAGGATATCAATAATTTCTTCTACACCAGCATCCTCAACAATATCCACAAGAGCAGATACTTTATCTCCGCAACTTGATATCATATTATCCATGTCCCCGACATTCTTTACTATTTGCTCGCTGAGAAGAGTCTGTCTTAAAACATGAATGCTGACTGCGACAACAATACAATTCTGGACTTGGGTTTGTACAGCTCTTAACCATATAAAGTTTAGCTTTAAAGTTTCAGGCATCACTTCCTCTGTCAGACTAGAAACCTGGTTTACCAACTGTAGCAAACCCAGCCTCACTAACAAATCAATCTTTTCTCCTTTGCACTCAAGTTGACTATTATCTGGTACTGAAGCATCTAAAGAGAATGAGGCAACTTGGCTCCCAGTAGTCCTTGCAGATAAATTTCCGCCAGTTCTAAGAGTTGTGGAAGGTACAAGAATCTGGCCAGAAGCTCCATTTCTATTTCTCAAATCTGAAAGAGCAGTTGTGTGATCACCCCATTCATGATATCTATTTTCCCACACTGGTAAAAGCCATCGAGTTGTCAAAGGTAGAACAGTCAATGCATCGGATGGAGACCCATAACGAGCATCTCCACCAAAACTTCGAATTGTCAAGCTTAGGTCTCGCAAATTTTGAACATCAGGACACGTTAGATATGTGAAGCTTAGGTGGTGTAACTGTATGTCTCCGTTTACATTTTGCAATGTAACACCAGATTCTTCATTCGGGCCTATTTCCGGCTTTCTGTCTAGGATTGCAAAAATAGATGCCGCAACAATTCTAGCTTTGTAAGAATCTGATGCGATACAACTTGATTGAGAAATGTTGATAGCTGCCATAGTCAGCGCAAAGAAAACACGATAAACATTTTCAAATGTTGTTATCCCTTGTGCAACAAAACGTGCTCCAGCGTAAAAACTAACTGTATAAACAAAATATAGTTCGCCGGAAGATATTATGAACCCTGTTCCACTAACCAGTCCTTGCCTTATCCCAGTTTTCTTTGGACCTTCACATTTCTTCCTATACAATTCGAGTACTTTCTCTTTGGCACAAAAAGAAGCAACTTTTATTATACTCCCAACTGCATCAGTTGAAACTTGGCTTGCAACTCCCACTACGTCAGAGGGTTGAGTGTTGGTTGTGTCTGTTAATGCTCTCCTGTTTAGGTTCTCAGCCTTGTTACCTACTGACGAAACTTTTACTCCATTTTTCAAAGATTTAGAATAAGCCCCGGGTGGAATAATCAGAGAATTACCATCATTTTCTTTCAAATCCCTGTCTTTTTTTGCTGAAATAAATTCACTTTCTGCAGAATCATTTTTGCCATTTTTCGTGTCATCACTCACATATGTTCTTGATGAGCTTTTCTTACTCGCTGTGAAATATAAGTTACTTCCAGGTGATACAAACACATCATTGTCTGATCGAGCCTTGCCTTCAGAGTCTTTCCGCACAGAATCCCCCCTGTTCAGTGACTTTCTTGGAGAGTTCATCTCATTTCCTGAACTTTCAAGGGCAGCATATGGTTTAATCAAGTCATTTTGAGGGTACTTATCCCGCTGGCCATCTGGTTACCCCGATGATCATGGCTGTTATCTTCAATGAAACTGCTACTTCTAAGAATTCCAGATGAAGCCATCTTTCTGCCATCCGAATCATCACTATACCGAGTTGTAGTTTTCATGCCATTCTCTTCTTCTAACCGTATGCTCATTTCACTATGAACCCCTGGTTGTGGCGTTTTAATTTCTTCAGGGCTAGGAAGTCTAAGTTCATCAATTGTATCAAGTGCCGGAGATTCGTATACATAACCTGAGAACCAATTCTTGATGTCAGGAGGTTCAGAAGAAAAACTAAGTGTGTCTGACATATCTGCAACCTGATTCGTGTCATCGTTCTTGATATAGTTCTCGCATCCAACAAATCCCTCTGAACCTGCTTTGTCATGAACAGAAGTTATAACATTTCCGAGCTCTCCAAATTCCCCAATATTCTCATCATTTTGTTTGATACTATCTTCAACATAGGTCTCCTCTTCACTGCAACCATTTCCTTTATAACCACCACCTACCAAGCCAATACTATCCAATCCCCCAATATCACTCAAATTGTCACCTTCCAATTTAATGCTATCGTCAACACAAGTTTCCCCTACAACGCATTCATCCATTTTCAAACCTCCACATCCTCTATAACTAAATTTTTGTCCTGCAAATACCCCTAAATGAACCTGATCCTCCACTATATGAACCTGATGGTTGCGGTTTGACCTGCTGTCTGAGTTTCCATTGCTAAATGAATGAACATTTCCTGGCATGTACTGAGGAAGCTCCTCATCCAACCCTGCAGCAATGGTTGCATTTCTGCTGATTAAAATTTCATTTCTTGATGGAGCCTTTTTCATAGAATCACCTATTTCTCCTTGTAGTGGTAAAATAGCAGATTTTGGGGTAGTACACTGTGAAAACTTCTGAACCTGAGTATGCTTTCCAAGACCTCCAAAAGTCTTTTTATTAGGTTGAGATTCAGAAACAGGTGTAGCTCCTGAGGACTGAACAGATTTATTGTTCAGAGGGTAAGGGGCATGCATAAAGGGGCACGTATCACCTGTTAAACAGTAGCCTTTCTGGAAAAAGATGTAAGGCACTGCTTGTTTCCCAGGTACGTTGAGCCCCCGAGATGCAACCGGTACCATGGTCTGAGATGGAGGTAAAGAATTCACAGCAGTTGGTACTTGAGTTCCGAGTAATCCATCTAGAGACGGATGCCGAAAAGCGCACTTTGGATTCAAGTAGTTACCGTTCAACCAGAACCAGCAATCCTGGGGGTTAAGCCTTGCAATGTCACTATGACGATACTCACATTCAATACCACCATGACCCCCATAACTACCTCCCGGACCTCCCCCGGAACCACTAGCCATATAACCAACCCCAAATTCTAAACCCATTTTACCATGTCCATCCAACCCAATCCTCTTCCCCAATTCATCATAACCTACCAAATTAGGGTTTAAACCAGGTGAAAATTTAGGGTCCATACCTGGTGAAAACGTCAGCCCCGGTGAAGCCATTCTCGGTCGATTGTCCCTTGCTCCTATCATATCCCCCTTCCGAGTCTCAACATTTTTGACAACATCATAAGTATCCTCCTCCAAAACTCTCTCAGGACTTCCATCAAACACCTTACCTGCATACCCTAGTTGACACACAATTTCCACATCGATCATTTCTTCCTTGTCAAACTCCGAATTTCTAGTACAATCGATGCGTATCTTCTGAGCCTCAACCTCTACATCCCGTTTCTTTGTGGATGTGGTTTGGTGTTCCCACGAAAATTCGTCCAAAGCGCGGAGCATCGACTCTGTGGCCTTCTCAAAGGCTTTATCAATCGCCTCCTTCAATCTTTCGACAAAATCTGTCATCTGCTCGCCCATTAGATTGTACAGCTCTGATACCAATTGCTATGAACTCAGCTCCGGTCACAAACTAAACAGAAATAACTAGATAGACGAGGACTTTCGAGTAGCCTCTCACTCCCAGACCCTAACTGACTTTAGCAAACAATATTCTCCATATCCGCATTCTTTCATTTTCCCCTCTTTTATTCTGCACGTTCTAATTCCTCTTGGGCCTCTCATTGGGCTAACTTTTGACTTGGGCCAGTCCATAACATAATTATTATAATGTATGTAATTTTAAAACTAAAAGATTATAGAGAATTATGATTTACAAATATCGAAATATTATAGATTTAGTTCCTTTTTTAGGTTTTTATACTCAGTAAAATGGAAATCTGATGTTTTCTCAATTTTTTAATATGCCTGAACTTGGCTCCCCCTGGATTGTAATTTTTGCTCCGCCACAGTTAAGAACTACTATGTGTTAGCAAGTCCCAAGTTGATGAGATATAGGTTAGATGTCAAACATCTTTATGAAGAGTCTGTTTGACATCACATATATCTAATGACAACAGTGTTGTTAAAGGCGCGCCTAGGCGCATGAGGCGCAGCGAGGCGCTCATTTAGTGCCTCGACTTGACCGAGGCGCATCGACTTCAATGAGGCGCGCGCCTCTACACCCGAGGCGCAGTGAGGCGCAAGAGGCGCACTTTTAGCCTATTTTTCACTGATTTGGACTGTTTGTGAGTGATTTTGACTGATTTTCCACTGCTTTTGACTGATTTTAACTGTTCTTGACAGATATTCCACTGATTTTGACCAATTGTCTACTGATTTTGACCAATTGTCTACTGATTTTGACCAATTTTGACCGAGTTTGACCAATTTTGACCGAGTTTGACCGATTTTCCACCGAGTTTGACCAAGTGCCTCACTTCGATGAGGCGCGCGCCTCGCCTCACGCCTCGTCGCCTAGGCTCCAGGAGGGTCTGGCGCCTTGGTGCGCCTCTCGCCTTTTAACAACATTGAATGACAAGCAATATCACACACTGCACCTTAGGGTTGAGAAAGATATTGTAGGTTTTTAATTTGCGCGTGTTGGAAGGAGTTTGTGCTGTTGAGATTAATATATATAAATCAGATTTGGTATTTGGAGTCGGGTTGGTCATTGATGATTCCACATAAATATTGGTGTGTGTTTCTCATCATATTTTGTTGTACGAGTTTTCCTTGAGTTGTGCAGTGAGGGTTAACTCCAATTGAGTACCCTCATTTGTTCTGATGTTTTTATGCAGTGACTTAAGCAGCACTTTGGCTATTATCGTACTTCCCCTTGAAAATTCTAGTGTTCTAGAAGAGAAAGTAAGAACAAAAAAAACCTGAAAACCTGCGTAAATTAATTATCTCAGCTGGGATTCAATAGGTTAGATTTTAGAACAAGATTTTCTTGTCTAGGAATGTTGTTGCGTTTAGGTTATTACAAAGATTGTTCATCTCAGTTCTGATATTAATGTGTTTGTGTGCATCTATTTGTAATTTTATAATATGAATTTCGCGTTGGATTTGTTCTTTGATGTGTACTGATATGACAGGCATTTGTATTTACAGTTTATTGTATCCTCTCAAAGTTGCAACTCCGAAGATCTAGAAAGCTCTGACAAAAGTAATGCGGCTAAAAGAAGGAAGGTGTTTAATGCAGAAAATGATGAGGTCGTCAAATGTGTAGAAAGCAAGAGTGCTGCAGTTACCAGTGCTGATGTTGGTGGTATTTCTTTTTAGCAACATAACTTGGCTTTTTCTTTTAGTGTCTATAGTAGTGCGTGTTATTAAATTTTCTGAAATATCTTATTTGTATCAGAAAAACTCTCTGAAGGTTCATGTGCGCCCTCTGTGGAAGAAGAGACAGATGTAGGTGTCACTGATGTTCTTTCTCTAGTTAAGCTGATAAGAAGTGGCTTGCTTCTCTTCATCTTTCAGAAAGACCATTCCCATGACGTTGCCAACACTGTAGCAACAATCATGCAGTCATTGGAGTCCGGAAGTTTAAAGTCTCCACTGTTAGTATAATTTGTTTTATCTTTTTCCTAGTCTTTAGAATCGTAGCTATAACTAAAACAAAGTACCACCAAACGATTGACACATATCGAGATCTCATCCAAAAATTTCCTGTCTCTCTCTTCATTAATTATTACTTTCCGTATTTTCTCCTTCTTCCTTTTCAATACATCTCTCTTCATTGTTTTTTTACAGATATTATTTAAATATTTTAACTTATGTTTTTGAAAATATTCATCTTAAGTATAAAATATTTTTAACTTTTTCGAATTAAGTTATATTTAGAAAATAAAATTATATTTATCATATATTACCTACACTTAATTAACTACATAAGACTAAGAAAAATATAATTTGAAGTTTATATTATATATATATATTTCTATATTAGGTAGGGATGAATAAGAGTATATAAAATTTATCATTAGTGTGTATATATATACATAATACATCTATGTATTTTAGATTTAAAAATATTTATATAACCCAGGACAATAGGTATCTGTCAAATATTGTGTGCTAAAATAAGTCTACTTGCTACAGTAAATCATAGTCAGAAGATCCACAGTAATTGTGATGTAATCAGTTACGTAGATGAAGGCTAATTAAGCTTATAAATAGGGCTTAGGAGCTCTTGTAATCAACAACACAGAATATTAATACAGAACAATTTCTGGTGTTCATTCCTTAGCATAGCTAGGGTCTTATTTCTAACATGGTATCAGAGCGGGTATAGTTCCAGGCCAGAAACAGAAATCAAAGTTGCAGAAGAGAAAGAAAAAAATTCTAGAAAAACCAACTGTCAAAATTCGAAAAAATTCGAAAGTTATCAAAACAGAAAAGCAAATATACCACTGAGAAGAGCACTGAAAGAGGAGCTCCCAGAATTTTTCCGATCTGAAAAATACATCCCCACGCGCCCTCACGCGCCGCCCCACACGCGGCAGGCCGCCTCCACGCGCGCCACGCGCCGGCGCGTGGGGCCCCTTCCAGTCAGTTTCCGGCCATCTCGCAGAAGAACTTCTTGTTTGTCTTGTTATTCCGATTCCAACCATGGTAACACATTTCAGTTTTGTGAAGGTTTTATTTTTCTGATAAAAAATTGTATGTATATATACGTATATACATATGTTTTTTCTGGAAAAAAAAAAAAACAAGCACGGGGAACTTAATTGCAACTGATGTTTACTGGGAAAACAAGGAGGCAGTAGAAACAAAAGGTGGAGCAGATGAAGAGAAAGAGAAGAAAGAAAAAAAGATGAAGAAAAACTAAAGAAGAGTGTAGGGGCTTTAAAGATGCTATGAATGGGTTTGTTGATGATGGTGGTTTGATTTTGAGTAATGAAGTGGGTTGTGCAAAAGCCAAAGAAAAAGCAAAAGCATCCTAAAAAAAAAGGTTGCTAAAGAAAAGAAAAAGAGCAGACAAAAAAAAACAAAGCAAAAGCAAGATGCTAAAAATAAAAAAGCAACAAAGCAAAGCATCCTAAAAAAAAAAAAGAGAAAGATGCTAAAGAAAAAAAACGAGGCTGGTAGTTTAAAAAAAAAACAAAGAAAGCAAAGAAAAACAAAAGAAAAGAAAAAAAGGGATAAAAAAAATCAGTGATTTTATGATTTTAGATCCGATAAAAAAAATTATTTTACATTTATTTTCTTAAGGGAAAGTAGTGTTAATATTTTTAAAAAAATCGGGATCTTTTAAAAATGTATCACTTTGATTTTAAGAATTTGCCCGGTTATAGATTTAATTGTGTAGTATTCAAGTGGTAGTTGATATTACGGTATCTCTCCAATTTTTACGATGCTGCAAATTATATAGTTCAGGGGGCGTTATTCCGATGAAGCAGCAGAAGTAGTGTATATAAAGATGTACACACAGTTCACTGCCACAAATGGAAAAGCAAGCAGCAGAAGTAGTGTATATACAGATGTACACACAGTTCACTGCCACGACGACAAAGCAGCAGAAGTAGTAGTATGTATACAGACATACACACAGTTCACTGCTATATCTTATTAATACTGAGTGATCACAAAGTCGAGTCTCAGTTCCTTCAAAATAATCAGTTCAAGGACTGATTGGTGGTCATCCACCGTTGTGCTGAAAAGCAGCACCTTTTTATGCTTTTGACATGACCTAAAATATACCGTGTGGTCGCAAGTTCGAGTCCCAGTATCCCAAAAGACTCAATAAACTCAAGATCGGTCGATCCTAAAAATGGGTATAGTTGGACGCTCAGATTAAGCTCAAGGCCTACTAGTGTCCACTCTTCAATCCCAAGAAAGGTCTTTCATCCGAAGATGGGATTTCGAGTGAGGGGGCGTGTCAAATATTGTGTGCTAAAATAAGTCTACTTGCTACAGTAAGTCATAGTCAGAAGATCCACAGTAATTGTGATGTAATCAGTTACGTAGATGAAGGCTAATTAAGCTTATAAATAGGGCTTAGGAGCTCTTGTAATCAACAACACAGAATATTAATACAGAACAATTTCTGGTGTTCATTCCTTAGCATAGCTAGGGTCTTATTTCTAACAGTATCAAACCCGGGAACTAATCTACTCATATAATATAATTATGTGCACTCTAAATCCATGTGAAAACACTATCTGGATCAAGACCCTAGTTATCTATTGGCTTGTATACAGCCACCTTAATTATAACTGATGAAGATAGAAGTACGTATTGAATCAGTAGAGTAAGCCTTATACTTGGCTAGTATACTAAGTTTGTCTTGGTTGGATTTATCATCAATATCGTGGCTGGGATTGTCTGATAATACCAAGCCTATTATTTTGTGGTGCAGTTGGTGTCATCGCATATTTCCTATCCAAGCTACTTGTACTTTGAATGAGAAAGAGCTGACTGCAGTAGTGTCAAAGCTTGTTTTGCAGTTTGTGAATGACGAAAAGAACAAACTTGTGCGACCTGTAAAGGTATGGGACAACTTTATAAAAGATACATGTATTTATGTGGACGACTAATTCAAAAGAATAAGTATACGCGCACCAACTAGTGAGAATAGCCAAGGTTACTGTTGTAGTTTCTGGCTCCCCAACTGTAGCCAGTGCTTAATTGTTTATGGTGATGAAATACTGTTTTAAACATAAAAAAGGAACTTCAGACAGTAAATTGAACTTTAAACAAAAAAGTTCTTAGCGTAGTTTATGCTGTAAATTCTTCTCGCCCTTTTAGGTGCTTCTATGAAAATGTAGTATCTGTCGCAGCTTTTCCACACTTATTGATTAAAAAGTTCTAAAGTAGTAGTGAGTTATGTCTTAGGTTGTTCATACGCTAACAGAGTATGAGCTTCTTACAAGTGACCGTGGTTTATTTTTATGACAAGTATACATTCATTCTTAAAAAAACACTTGTACACCATTACAGTTTGCAGTTGGGTACAACAGAAGAGGATTTGAGGAGGCTGAGATAAAGGTTGCAAAAAAAGAATTAAATCATTCAGATGCAATAGATTTATTAGACCGAAATAAATGTTTTACTGTCGTAGCTGCAGCAGTTAAAGAAGCTATAACTGATTCAGTGGTGGACCTGGGTTCTCCACAGGTAGAATTCTAGATGCTTTATTCAGTACGACGTAGTAGTGACTAGTGCATAGTTCCCTTGTTATATTAATGCTCATAATGACCATAATTTAATTTTCAGGTTTCAGTTCTTGTTGAGCTGCTACCCATTTCTAGAGTGACGAGTGGGTCGTTAGTGGCTGGGGTCTCAGTTCTACCATACAACCTTGTGAGCACCAAGCCTAAGCTTGGTATCAAAGCTCTAGTTTCTGATATGAAAACGGGTAATGGAAAGAAAAATAGCAAGAATTCCATGGTGCCAAAATGAGTTTATATGAACTTGCAACTGTAAGTCCAAATCAAACATAGAGTCAAATTAACTTATTCTGGCGAGGCCCTTGGTTGCGGACTCGTGATCGTATCTACCTTTAGCACAACCCCAGAAAAATTATGGGAGCCAGTCTTGGCTTGATTTTTGCAGAGTTCACTTGTTGCAAACTTATCATTTGTACAAGTTTTACTTTCCAGTTTCTCTAGGCTAATTTATTCAAAGTTTCAGTTCCCATATAGGTTGGAAATTTCAAGTTTATAGTCCTTTATGTTGTGTTTGGTTGGGGTGAATGGAATGGAATGGGATTTGAAGTATGAAATGAATGAATATTGAACTCTCATTCCATTCCATTCACCCCAACCAAACACAACATTAAGGGTTTGTTTCTTTTGTTTTGATACTTTGTGTCAGATGCTGTTAGTTGCAAAACAATAGAGAAATATTCTTGTACTCGGTAACTAAACTGTGTCAAATAACCGTAAAATCATGTTCTTGGGGAGTAAGTGAGCCTAGAAACTGAAACAAACCTTGGGATTCAGTTTTTCTTGATGTCTTTTCAATTAGGGATGAAGGTACTATCGTAGTCCCGGTTGAAGAGAAACAAACCATAGAACTTGAGACAACTCCCGTATCGGGCAGTATGGGTGACCATTGGCACTGTGCATGGGCAGTACCTTCGGTCTGGTTTGAAGTTTGTGGCCATAGTCCATTATGGATATGGCAAATTGACAAATCTAATAAAATAGCAATCTTGCTAATCAACTGATGCAGTTAATGTACAGCATGGACCACAACAAAAGTCCTGGTTAGGAGTATATAGTCAATACATTGAATTGAAACTAGGGATGGGAAGAAGGCATCAACTGGTAATTACCCTAGAGATTTGGTGAACTTGAGAGTGACCTGCCTAATACGATAGACCTACTGGTAGCATAATATGAACAGACATGTACTTTCGGTTATCTTTTCGCTGTTATGGGATAGTATATTTACAAAATCATATTCCCATAGTTCGATTTTTATCGACAAAGGTGATTAAAGTAGCAATGAGAGAGAAAAAGTTTCTCAGCCTTGCATTTTAGAAAGCCTCAGTGCACAAAAATTAGAGAATGGAATTATTGAATTATTGTGTATTTTGTCAATGGGTTGAAAGGAAGGATCAATGACTTAGGTATCAATTAGTATGCTTAGGTATCTATTAGTATGGTGGCCATTATTCTAGAGAGAATCTTGAGTTCCGGAAAGAATCATTGATTGTACCATAAAATTTCATCAATAAATTATAAATAAAATTTTTAAAAATATAAAATTTGATTCTAATGTAGAATAGTAATGACATACAAACTTTATAAAGTATTTAATACGTAAAATTTGGGAAAAAAACTTGATTTAAATTTGATTCTACAGTAGAATCATTTAGGATAAATTTCATAGAATTGCTTTAAATTATTTCATTAGTTTTTACTGATTTTTCAAAAAAAAAATTGTGTAATTTCATTTTTAATTTTTTAATTAAGATTTTGAATTATATTCATACAAAAGAAAAATTAATATTTGTACTTTATGGTAATTCTCTCTTAAACTCTATAAAATGGTTATATATATATATATAGGAAACTGGTCAAGAACCACAGTTGGATATAAATTATATCCAATCAACCCATCTTATACCATTAAAATCATTTATGGGGCTTATGTTATATAATATAGCGGAATACGCTATATTATTTTGCGTAAGCTTTTTTTTTTTTTAATTCCTATCTTACCCTTAAAAGTTTACGTTCTATTATAGTTTGTAGTCGAGGACTAGGCTCGTTTTAACTCAAATAACCTTCGTTGTTTTGAAATATCATTTTGTGAGGTTATAGAAGTTTATATCCATCCATTTTGAAATCAATTGGAGACTACTTTTCTTAATAAATGTTATACTTAATATATAATTGATGTTTTTGGTATTGAGCTTGGTGTTGATCTTAATATACCAACAACCCTTGTGGATATATGTTTTTGCTAGTGTTTTTGGTTGATTTGGAGATGGTGGTAGTAATTTTAGTGGATTTGATCTTATTTTTTGGTGTTCTTGGTAGTCCTGGCAATTTGACACGTGACACGTGAACACGACAAGAAACGACACGAAAAATACGGTTTTGGGTTTTGATTTTTGGTACACGAAAATAAACGAACACGAAACTACACGAAATATTTAGTGTCGGATATGGGTTTTCATTTCGAGTACACGAAGGTACATGAAAGTACGAAATAAAGATGAGTATAATTTACTAGTTAAAGATTTTATGTATATATTAATATTATTTTTATAAAGTTATATATTTTACACAATAATATACATATTTACAATTTTTTATAGAGTTGTATTTAAATTTATAAATGAAAATGTAAAATATTTTATGTATATTTCATATAAATATAATATTTACTAATAAATTTTAACTAAATTTTATTTTTAATTTTATATAATATATACACGAAACACGACACGAAAGTCCACGAATCCATTTCGGGCGGATACGGGTTTCACATTCAAGTACACGAATTCATTTCGGGTAGATACATGTTTCACCTCTTAAGTACACGGAACACGAAAGTACAAAACACGACACGACACAATTGCCAAGTCTACTTGGTAGCGATTTTCACCCTTTCATCTTTTTCTCTCTCCCAAAATATCCTTCTTCTCTCTCATGTTCTTCATTTTCTTCACACAAACTCGAAAATCAAACTCATATTGCTATGTGATGTCGATCTCAAAACCCTATTATATATATACTTAAATTATTCCTCTCAACACCCTCTATACAACCATATCATCATATATCAATTTCGAGCCAAACATAAAAATTGTTCTTTTTCGGTTCTTGAGCTTAAACTTGAGTTTGGTGATTTTGATTCTATACTATATAGCGTTTGATCTCGTTTTAAAATGTTTTTGGTATTGATCTTGTTGATTTTTAAGAATATATTAATCTTAGTCTTTATCTTGTTGATAGCATTTTTTATGTTATGGGAAAAAACAGACCCCTGTACTTACGCTATATTATACTCCCTCCGTCCCTCCCAATTCTTTACATTTTCTATTTTGGGATGTCTCTCTCAATTCTTTACATTTCCAAACTTTCCAAAAATAGTAAAGTTTTAACCTTTAAACAAATAAAAAGGGCCCATCACTTCCCACTACTTTCCTCCATCTTTCTAATCTATTACTTAAATATTGATATGACCCACAATTTTACCCACTTTCCACTCACTTTATTTCTCTCCCCACTTACTTTTTTCTCCTTTCTTAATCTCCGTGCCCAACCCAAATGTTAAGAATTGTGAGGAACGGAGGGAGTATACCGTAAGCAGTGTTGTAAAAAGCGGGAATCGGACTTAATCGGTGGAGGCACCGTCCAAGGATTAATCGGAAATAATTTAATACTATTTTTAACATAATTATTATTACTATATTTTATTATTTTATTATTTTATTATTTTGATTATATATGTATAATTATCATATATTTATACAAATATATTTAAAATATATAGCATTATTAAAGTAAATATAAATTTTAAGATCTAATTTTTGAATTGGGTCAATGTGAGAGAAAAAATTGATAAAATTCATGATTTAACCGTTTAAAATAGTTATTTCGTATATGAGAATAACATTTTTCTTAAATTTTATTCAATTTTATACGTTTGAAATTTTTTAAATTTTTTAAATTTTTTTATTTTTCTACATGTTTTTCAATTTTTTACCAATAAGGTTGATTTTGTCCAATTAATCCGATTTTAATCGACTTTTGAGCGATTTTTTTAAAAAACGATTATTTAACCGATTTTTATAAAATCGGCACGGTGAGCCACCGAACAGCGATTAATCCCGATTAATCGCCAACTTTTAGAACAGAGATCGTAAGCATCGAGTTTAAAAAAAAACTAAGCCAATACATAGCTAAGTACATACACTATATTATAGAGCGGAACACGTGGCAGATTCACTACACCATAAAAGGCCTACGACCACATTTAGGGCTTATGTTGTCTTTGGATATGTTTCCTTTGACATGCATGTTTTTTGCTATTACAACATTATCATTTTCATGTTGCCTTACGTAGCAAAAATATGTTGGCATAGACTAAAAATGTTTGCATGTTGCCGTAGGTATGAAATTGTGTTGCCATAATTTTGCAATGAACAAAATTTTATATTTTCTACAAAAAATAAAAAAAATTAACCTTTTTCACATGAAAATTACTTTTTTTGGATACAAATAATAAAATTATTTTTATAAAAATCTAGAATATTTCACTAAAAATGTTAAAACATTTTAAGATGTGTAATTTTATTTTTATATTTATTAAATATTATTAAACAAAATTTTAAAATAATTTTTTTCTAAATATATTTTAATATATCAAGAAATAAAAAAAATATTTCGTATATAAAATGCTCAGAATTTATTGGTCCAAATTTTTACTTAAATTTTTGTGTTCTTACTTAAATTGATCAAATTTTTTATTGGACCAAGACTTAGAAAACATAATTGGTTAAATTTTTGTCAGAATTTATTTTTATATTTTATTATTTGTAATTGATAAATATATTAATGTAAAATTATAGTATGTTTATTACCATTTGCAAATTAAAATATTTTCGGATCAGTATTTCAGGAAAAAAATATTCCCGAACCAATATTTCGGAAAAAAATATTTCCAAACCAATATTTTGGGAAAAAATATTTCTGGATCAGTATTTCAGAAAAAAATATTTCCGAACCAATATTTCGGAAAAAAATATTTCCGAACCAATATTTCGGAAAAAAATATTTCCGAACCAATATTTCGGAAAAAAATATTTCCGAACCAAAATTTCGGGAAAAAATATTTACGGATCAGTATTTCAGGAAAAAATATTTCCGAACCAATATTTCGGGAAAAAAATATTTCCGGATCAGTATTTCAGAAAAAAATATTTCCGAACCAATATTTCGGAAAAAAATATTTCCGAACCAATATTTCGGAAAGAATATTTCCGGATCAGTATTTCAAAAAAACAAAGTTTTCGGAAATATTTTTTCCCGAAATATTGGATCTGTATTTCGGAAAAAAAATTCCGAAAATATTTTTTCCTAAAATATTTATTCGAAAATATTTTTTCCGAAAAATTTCCGAAAAAAATATTTCTGAATAAATATTTCGGGAAAAAATATTTCCAAATAAATATTTCGAGAAAAAAATTTCTAGAAAAAAATTTCCGAACAAATATTTCGAGAAAAAATATTTCTGAAAAAATATTTCGGAAAAAAATATTTCCGAATAAATATTTCTAAACAAAATAATAATTAATTATTTTTTAACTTCTTCCCAACCTAACCCTCCATCCAAATAAGGTAAGGGTTGAACCCTTCATTACTCAACCCTTACATCCAAACAAGGTAAGGGTTCAACCCAACCCATCCCTTCCCAACCTAACCCTTCGCATTCTAACCCAACACAACCCAACCTCTTGTAACCCCCTATCCAAATAGGCCCTTAGTGTTTGTTTTGTGATAAATTAATTTTTTTGTTCGCTTAGTGTTTGTTTTGCTTAGCACTGTATTATAATAACGCTCTGTACAATGCTCTGTTATTGTTTGTATACTAATAAGAGAAATTACAGGTTAAGTGGAGGACAAGAACCTATAATGGTTTACTGGAAAACATTGCTATGAGGGTGGGTCTTAACACTTTTAATAATTTTATTGTACATAATATCCTATATAGATCTTAACAGTGATACTCGGTCAAATCATTTTATGTTATAATTAAGCTAGAAAAAGTTAGCAAGACTTTGTTGATACTATAGGCATCTACATTTATTTATCAGAAGTTGTTTGTCTCTTATAAGCATTATTTTGTGTTAGTCCTATAATTTTAGTAGTAATCTATGTGATGTTTTAGTTTAATTTAGAATGGAGAGGATAATCTTATACTTTAAATTGTATAGATTAGAGAGCTCTATCTCAGATTCTTGAGGCTTCAGCAAACTGGTTTTATAAAGAGTAAGACTTAATTATAAACCGAGCACAGCCGTGAGTTAAAGCCTTGTTAAGTTATATTAATCTTTTATGTTTTGAATGCAATGAATATTCTTTTCGTTTTAAACACGAATAATTGTAATTACTTAACCATTTGAAAGTTGTATTATATATATTTCTGTATTGATTAGAATCGTGATGGATTTGTACTCGGAGAAGGAGCTGGGGTTTTGCTTCTGGAAGAACTTGAGCATGCTAAGGTACACTCGAATCTGAATAATTATATCTGCAACACAAGAATGAGACTTTGTTTAATGTATCTTTCCAGGCAGATTTTTTGTTGACCCATATGCTAATTATATCTTTAATGATATTATAACACTACTAGAAAAAGTCACATAGACATCGGGGCTTAGACATCGTTTGGAAAAACACGTGATGTTAAATTTACATTTTATATCGCTTTTTCGGAAACTGATGTCTAATCCCTCTTTGGACATCAGCACCATAAAATACCCGATGTTAAAGTTCTAATTATTTTTACCAAAAATTTTTACACTATTTTCCCCCCTTTCACAAATATTGATTCCCCCCTTACCAAATATTCATTCTCCCCCCTTAGAATATTTTTCATTTCCCCCCTTTTCTTTTCAGATAAAAACACACACCACCCACGCAGACACACACACTCATCCACTCAATTACACTAAACACTCTCCCATTTTTTTTCATGTCGATTTACATATATGAACCCTAGTTTTCCACTCTCACTAATTAAAGTCTAAGTACTAACCCTAGTTTTTCAAGTTGTTCATCGAGGCTCGATTGACTCCGATGAGGTTTTCATTTGCTCTGAAATATCTTTCCGGGCTCGCCAAGAAGAGGTCTTCAAACCCTAGTTTTCTAGTTCGTTCTCAAGCTCTCCAAACCCGATTCTTGTTTTTTCTTGGTCGATTTACCAAACCCACCCTTCGATTTATTCGATTCGCTCATAAATTTGTAAGTACATACTATTAATGCATATATGTTCATGGATTTGTTCAATTTCTTCATGTATTTGCTTGATTTTCACTTTTATTTAGCTTATTTGAAGTGGGTATGCTTGTATCTACATCAATTGGATTTGTATATATTTTGAAGGATTGATTTAGGTTTGTAGATATTTATTTCAACTATTTGTTTTACATAATTTATTTGTTTGTTTTAAATTTTTAATTGATTTATTTGTTTGGTTTTTATTAGTTTGTTAAACACCAGTACACTAACTTGGTTTGTAAACATGTTTAAATAATTTTTTTTTGGTTTGTAAACATGTATGTTTAAATTTACATGTTTAACATGAAATTATAACTGATTTATTTGTTTGGTTTGTATACTTGCTCTGTTCTGGGTGTTATGTATTGCCATGTTCTATTGTCCGTTATGAATTTATAACTAACTAGCATAAAAACCCGTGCGAGGCACGGGTCACTATTTTAAATTGTATTTTTAAATTAAATTGTGCATGATCAATGTCTTTCAAAGTACTTCATGTGATTAATTAATGGAATTTTGCTTGTTAATGGCACATATGCGATTATTGTGTACTTATTTAAGTATGTTCAAGTTTGTAATCTGAAAATTAATATGAGTAATATTGATAGTAGTCATGTTAATTTTTCTTTTTATGAGTCATATATTAGAATTCGAGTGTTTTATAGGCATCGTCTAATTAAGAGGATTTTTCAGAACACTTACAATACTAAACTATTCTTCCACTTCTTTGAAAATGATACATCCATTTAGTTCGATCTTCAATAATATTCAAGATACAAACTAAATAGGCTTCAAGATATTGCATTATGCGAATGTAGGTTTTACTCTTGATATTAATCAAAAACTTCGTAAATCTTCACTTAAAACTATCTTTCCAACTCTTTCATATATTTTCTTCTAATTTCTTCATTTTAAGCATCGTTTGTCCGTTACTATTCCTCTGTCCGCTAGACTTGTAAAACACCAGATAATTCTAATTGACTGAATAAATATATCTTGTGTAACTACAAGCGTATCACACTCTAGAATATTTTTTCGTACTTTTATCATCATAAGTTAAAGTTGCTCATATGCCTTATGTTCGTGCTTTAACAATGAATTAATCATTTCTTTTTTCAAATACAGTTTCATCCAAAGATCCTAATTGGAGTGAACAGATAGACCAAAGACTTGAATGAGTTTGTTGTTTCTCTTAGCGAATTACGAGCCTCTAGCTAGCTTTACTTATTTTCTAAAATTTATTATAATTTTTTAATTGATATTTTAATTATTTAAAAAAATTCAAAATTTTTACCTTTAATCAATTGTGTCTTGGTAAATAAATATTTGATAAATCAATAAATTCGTCAAATAAATAATTTGTATAGTTCTATATATTGACATCGATAGAGAATAATATTAATAAATGATATAACATAATATACTATAATCCGAATCAATAAATGTAAAAATAAAATATAGCCAAGAATTGTTATTATGTTGATGATGATTATTATTATTATTTTAAAGTTTAATTTAGCTCCAAATTTATTTACAAATGTATTACTATTAATACATTCACATATTACGTGTATTATTTATAAACACATGTGACATTGTGGCGTAGTGGCAAGAGCATGCATAAGTTACTTGATAGATTCCCATGAACAACACTTTTTTTAATAAAAATGTGTTGGTGTTTTAACTAAGTTTAATTTAGCTCCATAGTTATTTACAAATGTATTACTCTTAAACGACATTGACTTATTATGTGTATGGTTTGAAAACACATGTGACATTGTAGCATAGTGGTAAGAGCATGCCTAAGTTATTTGATAGACTCAAGTTCGATTCCCATGAACAACACATTTTTTTAATAAATATTAAACATGAGGGCAAATTGGTATTTTCATGTGCATTAAAAAATCTCACATTTTCTTCTTGTGTTGGCCTATTATATATATAATAGATTTATTTGTTTGGAACCTCCATTGATGTTAAAGTATTAGAGATGGAGTCTGTTTATTACTATTAAAGTCCGAGTCTGTTTATTGTAGAAATCATCCAAGTATCCGTTATTGTCATTTGTAGATTAGCACTTGATAATGTGTAGTTTTGATATGCTGCAGTGGGCTTGCTGGCCATGGCTATGGGCTCCGTTATCTTCTCTGAAAGTCGTCCGGAGTGGCTCATATCACTGCAGGTAGCCATTTGTTTAATGTTGTGGTTTATGATATTAGTCGGGGAGTGACACTGACTTCCTTGGTTTGAACTGCAGGGCTGCTTCCGGAAAAATATAACAGTGGTCACCATCTATGCTTCTTTGGGTGAAGAAGCTCTAATTCACTCGCTTAATGAGGTTGGCATGCAATCTTATGAAGAGTATCTCTTTTTGTATATTCTGAAAAAAAAAAAATCTGGATCTTGCGTATCATTTAATTGCTTTTAACTTGGCAACAGACTGAAGTATCAACATTAATATGTGATATGTTCAAAAAAAAACATTAATATGTGATTACAAGCAATTGAAAAAGTTGTCCTCACGAGATAGTAATGATATTAAAATTTGATTTAGATATTAAACTATATTTTACTTCAATGGTATTTGGTTCAACCAATTATCTTTTTCTTAATACCAATAATTGGGTGGTTCAATCTAAATTAGGTAGTACTTAGTATTCTATTTCTGGATAATAATTTCAGATTTGTTCTTGTAAGAATCATCTAAATATTCTACACTGAACAAATTGTACATAAAAATGTCAACTACTTGAGTTATCTTTTTGTCTACTCTTGTATAATTAACAACTTATATCTGATTGACTTTCTTAAGTTTTACTTTCTAATGATGACAATAATTGCCAGATTATTTGAAATTTCAATCTCTACTTCTCCATTCTACCTCTGCAAGTCTTTGTATACCTTACAACGTAATTGCAAAGAGAATCAGTTGCGAGTGTAAGGGTAAGTTTGCTGGCAAGTGTATCTTTATATATGCAGTTTGTAATGTTTACAGTGCAATCAATTTTTCAGGGATAAAATTTGTTATTTCGAATGCTGTTTGTGTGTTCACTGAGAAACCATAGGGCGTTCGATTTTTCCATGACATGGAAGCATGCACTTGCCGTCAATCACAACTTTTAACTTCAACTTCGTATGAATGTAAAAAATAATCTGTTGGAGAGATCTGATCTTGGCATTTGGCTGAGATTTACATCGACTGGTAACTTAATTTAACATTTATGGTTCATTTGTTTAAATTTCTGAAACTTTTTCCTAAGTGTAGTATCAGTTCAATCTCCTCACAATATAGGAGGTGAAGAGGTTTATTTATGAGTGACACCAAATAGTAGTGATAAGGATTTCCTCACGAGATAATATAGTTATAGGTCAAGTACAATTAACTGTCTTTAAATGTTGCATCAGGAGAGATGATTTTTCTGTTTTTGTTTTCCTGCTGCTATAGTCTCACAATCATTTCTCCAATAGTTCACGATTTCGTTTTTGCTGATACTCTTTATTACAGGGAGTTATGATGGCCCATAAAAACCTCGTCCCTAGTGCTGCTGTAGTTTTTCCAGTCACCCCGAACATTGGAAGCAGTGACGTCTATTTGGCATAATTGAAATAATGCAACTCTGAATCGAATTTACTTGAAGGTACCTAATATGTCTCTCTTTCTCTAGATATATTTACACCTAGGGTTGAATTAGCACTATGTTATGGAATGTTTAAACCACTGAGAGATGCATATGATTTGTTCAGTTTTATTTTAGTGTCATGTATATGTAAAATCAAAATTATTGTTGGTTCCAGCCTCCTGGGATAATCAAGTGTGAGCCTCCTCCTCTGTATATTGGGAATTAGTGCATCATTTTATTTGAAATATTATCAACTGGTTTCATATTACACACATTTGGATGCAGGTCAAAGCAGGTGCAAGAATTAAGCATTGAGAGGGAGGAACGTGAGAAGTTTTGTAGTTAAGCAAAGCAGATTCACATGACAGACCAACAATGCACACTTAGCTGACCTAACAACTTCACAGAGAAGGTTGAATTACGTAGATGAAGACTTTTGATTATATCCAGGCCTGGATATAATCGATGGGTTACAGAATGTCAAGAAGCTGCAAAAGTTCTGTATGGTTATTACGAAACCTTCTTTTGGTTACCAAAATGTAGTAGCTTTGTACTTGTGAAGTAGCTCTTAGATTCTTAGAGATGCAACAATTGTTATGGATTTGTGCAACTTATACATATTGCTTTGTCTAGTTTTTATATTTTGCTTCCGTTGTTGTATACTGGATTGGTTTTGCAATCATAATTGAAGTTTGGTATTTGTTTCGGTTTGTTTTTTATTATGGATTTGATATTTTTAGGTATATTTATATTATATATATCTATGATTAGAGCAGGTAAATACACAGCAGTTCCTTCTTCCAGAAACGATGTGCAAATATAAACTAGACATCAGTTCAGTTATACAAACTATGGTCTAAGTACAATATAGACATCAGCTCGGTAATGCAAACCGTTGTCTAGGTACAATATAGACATCAGGTCCGTATATATTGTCGATCGATGTCTAGCATGGTTTAAAACATCACACCTTTAAGTACACCGATGTCTAATTCGAACACAAACATCAACCCCATATAACAAAATGATGTATATGTTATCTTTTTAGTTGTGTGTCATATGTTCAGTTAGATCAGAGACTCTTAAGTAGCTGATATTAAAATTATAAGCTTACAATTGTTTAAGAAACTGATGTCCAACCTCTTATCCGACATCAGTTTAGAAAAGAAATCGATGTCTAACCTTTTATCAGACATCGGCTAAAACCGATGTCAAAGACCCCTACCTTTCTCTACACCGACAAAGACATCGGTCGATTTTCACTATAACATCGGTTTTTAACCGATGTCTATTGCAGTATTTCTAGTAGTGTAAATAGGCAAGAGGTGCTAAAATATATGAAGAATTTCTTGGTGGAAGCTTTACTTCTGATGCATATCACCATGTTAGAGCCTCATCCTGATGGTAAATGTCTAGTTTATGTCCCCAATATTTGTGTAATGTGCCCTGTGATATTTGGAGAGCTTATGATATGGGCTTAAATAGCAAATTGACTTTATTAATATTATTATCTGTATAGTTAACAAATTCACTTGTTTATAAAGAATAAATAATAATGACTTTGTTGTCCAAAACAAGCCACAGTATGTTGAGACTAATGTACTGATTATTAATTCTTTTTCAGTTTTTGTGGCCTTCGTTAGTATGTGATTGGTTGGGGAAATGATGGAGTCGAAACTTTTGAAGTCCGTATGTTTGACAAATGTACCAATGAATGGTAAGTTTGTACAACAGTTATATTGTTGCTGTTAAATAGCAGATGCTTCAGTTTGTAACAGGGTTTTACTAAACCTTTCATGTATATTCAGGGTTAGAAACCCAAACCTGTTAAATAGCAGATGCTTCAGTTTGTAACATGGTTTTACTAAACCTTTCATGTACTGGGAACGAAACCCAAACCTTTTACGGGGCATTTAGCCGTACATTATTGCGTAATATTTTAATATATGAATTAATACTAGTAAGTCCTTCCCTTTACTCTATATGAAAATTTTAGTGGAACAGAAGGTCTACCTTATTCGTATCAGTCTTTGGTCCTGGTTTCGTCCTTGTATTGATTGCAATTATAATATAATGTATCTTGTCATTGGTTTGTATTAAATTACAAGTCATTTAGTGTCATCCATGACATTGACAATTAATACCATAGACAATGGTGAAGTCCTTTTTGTATTATGACCAAGATTTTGCATAATGTTCCACTGGCAAGTCCTACCGGACTGGTTTGGTTTTTATCTCCTTTCTAAAAGTCTAAACTATACTCAATGCTCTTGTTTAATTCAATTAGTACTAGGTGTTTACCATTGACATGTCTTATTGTAGGAGTAGAGTACAACAAATAGTTGGTGCCACACATAATATGCACAGGTGTTCTGGAAATGCGCTACCTCCACCTAGAGATGAAAGCTTCAACTGCAACAACCCTTCTATAGAGAAACCTATTTGCAGAAGTCTTTCAAAGGTATTTTTTTGCTGCTGAATTCACTTCGTGGCATACAAGAATTAGAATAATTTATTTTGAAAATATGTTGATGCTTGTGAACTAAATTTGCATTATCAGTCAGGTTTAAAGTACACATACTAGATTTCAGGTCTTTTTGCTTGACAGACGAAACCTTATTTATTTATTTTCTTCTTCAAGGGTATAACCCCGGATATAGCAACTTCTGGTGTACATGCAACTTATCTGCCATTGTGTAAGGATGAAGATGGAGATGCCAGAGCAGCTAGTAAAATAACTACCTTTGTGGATATTGTTGGGCGTTCTTGCAGTAATGGTATGGAAAAAGATGGAAATGTGACTGAAGATAGAGGGGTTGAGAACTTAATGCTAACAGGCTGTTGCCAAAGAGTGGTATGTGGAGGCAGTGCCAACGTTTATCTTTCTGAAAGAAGGGAAGCTGGTGGACAAGGTTGTGGGTGCAAAGAAAGAAGATATCCACCAGACAATCAAGTATGCTACTATGACATCTGCTAGCTCAAGTGCATAGAAGCGTATATGTTGTGACAGATATTTTCATATGTCATTAGTTTGAAGTTGGATATATTTTGCATACTATTTCTCTAGTTACTTGACTAGCATAGAGACTTGGTTTGAAGTTGGTTGATGTTTGTAGTGAATTTTGGTTGGTGTGATTGTAGTGAATTTGGATTATGTAGTATGATTATTATGATTGTATTTTCCAAGTTGGTTGTGTTGATTTCTTTATTTAGGGAATGCATATTTTCATATTTATTATTTTTTGTCTGAAATAGAAAAGTGGCCCCACAAGTTGGTCCCAAACAATGGACTCACTGGTGGGGTTCACTTTTTTACAAAATGTTTAACCCAAAGGCAACATAAAATCATGTTGCTAAAAATTGATTATATTGTTGTCATAGCTAGTCTACGCCAACTGGAAAAACTGATGTTGCCATTGAGAAGTAAAATGTTACCTTTGACCCCAAAGGCAACGGCAAAAATAGCAACACCAACAAAATGTTGCCTTTGGGGTTTTTTGGGCCTAAGGCAACATATTTCGGGCCTACGGCAACACTTTTTCGGTGTTGCCGTAGGCCTTTTATGGTGTAGTGATTTCAGGGCAAAAAAGGAATTAAAAAAAAAATATAAACTTACCCTACATTATATAGCTTACGCTATATAATATAGCGTAATCAGCTATAGTATAGAGCGTAAGCTTTTTTATCACTTTTCGTCCATTTATTTGGTGGATGGTTATATAGATTGGTTGGTTGGATATTAAAAAATATCCAACTGTGATCGTAGAAGGAGCCCAATATTTTAATATCCAACTGTGATCGTAGAAGGAGCCCAATATATATATATAAGGTGTATATAAAGCATAGTTCAGTAACTTATTTTTAAAATTTTCTTTTTTTGAATAAAAAATAAAATATTAAATTTTTATTCAAATGAAAAAAAATTAAAAAAATTATGAAACTATACTTTATAATAGCCTTAAAATGCGTGTCGAACTCTTTGTCCCAAATGTAAATAATTTGTTGGGACAGACGAAGTAATAATTTTAAGGCGATCCTGATATCATATCTCAAATGCATAATAAAATGCGTGCCGAACTCTCTGACCCAAAGAACAGAGGGAGTAATAGTTTTAAGACAATCCTGATATCATATCTCAAATGCATAATCCCGCTACAATTCAATGTTAATATTAATCTAGAAGTAGAATTTTAAAACCTACATAGAAAATATGTTCCACGTTCTAGCTAATCTAGGGATAAACATTGGCACTAATCAAGCTTATTAGGAACCACATAATGAAATAGATAGTTCTAGATTTAGGTTGTGCTCCTGGGATGAGCTAGTGCTTTGCTTCAAGTTCGGCCTGTAACACGAAGACGAAATCGCCTCACTGATGTCGCTAGGCGAAGAGCCATTGCTCTTTTGTGCGGAAGGTTGCTGCAATGACAGTGACAATGATATTCCACAACCACGATCTTCGCCGTCAACTTCGTTTATACTTCCCGACTTCTCAATTCTGCGTCTCTTGTTAGCTGATGTGCATGCTTTATCTTCTTCAGCAACCTGCAAAAAATTAGTGGTTATTAATAAAATTTTACTAGAAGCATTTTTTTTAAGAAATTCAAAATATATTAAGCTGTTGCATATTGGCTAGCCTAGTGGCCCCAAGTATATATTGGCCCCAAGATACAGTTCTGCAATCTTGCATTTAAAGGGGTTGGGCCATCTTTTAGATCCCAAAGTTATGGCTTTGTTAAGAATACAGTAATGGACCACAATTTGCAAAAGTTTTTACTCAATATCAAACTCACAAGATCCAACAATTCACTTCATAAAATCACCATAACTTGCACACTTCTTTTACTTTTTCAGATGAACTATAATAATAAGCTTAGCTAGCTATACACTACCCCTAAGTCCTAAAATCACTATTCACTACTTCTAAGAGTTCGGGGAAATTTAAAACAAAACTTGCTTTAGCTGCACTTTATAGTTTATGGCATTAATTGAAATTTACAAAAAAGTGATATATTTTCAGATTTTATCTTTAATGTTCAGTAGAAACAAAAAGAGTAAAGAGAATGCACAGAGTATAATCAAAAGGGGAGACTACAGTGTCATAGTCTTATTCTCTGCAAGAGGATGCTACTAGACACAAGGAAACCATAAAGGTTGAGTACTGCTTGTCCCAAAAAGCATGTATTTATTATATATTTACTCATGCTACAACTGTCCATTTAGGCAACCCTCTGATACTATACACACAAATAGATATAAAAATATCAATTTAATATTATTATAATCCATTCCATTTTTTAGAATATGCTAAATTAATTAAAGAACTAATATAAAACATAAAGATGTTAAAGATAAGTGTACCTTGAGAGAATTAGAATCTTCTACCACTGCATGAGCCAAGGGATTGAGGTTGTGGAAGAGATAATGTGGCAAGGAGAAGGCTGTGTACATTGGAGTTTCTTGGCTTCTGATCAAACTACTCTCCACCTTTCTTACAAGTTCATCTCCATTCTTCTCACCTTGGCTGCATTGCAGATTCTGATCTGTGTTTCGAGCTCTGAAGAAAATCGAAAACATAGCATCATATAAAAAGATTGATGAAGTTGAAAATGTGAAAAGTTTATTGCTAAAAAGGCATGAGCCTTTGAGGATACCTTTTTGCAAGTGGAAACGGAGGACTAGTCTTGAAGCTGGTAAAATGGTTATGATGAGAATTAGATAGTTGCATGAGGGGTTTTTGTAATGATGAATGGTAACCCACACTTGTTTCTTCTTCTTCTAAACACCCATCATTATCATCTTCTTCGTTACTTTGCTTTCTTCTTTCTTGGGTAAAACTACTCCCATCTGCTTTCACAAAATATACATGAAACACAAAATTTGTCAAAAGAACAAAATTTGTCAAAAGCAGAGATATGTTTGAGAGAGAGAGAGAGAGAGAGAGAGAGACGGTTTAAAGAAATATATTGTGAGCAAACTAGGTAGAATAAGAGGGATCTGGGTTTCATAAAAAATGCTAATACTAAGGATGGTTGTAGTTTGGTACTTGTGGTCAAAATCCTTTTTAGTTAGAGAACAGCATTGGTAAAAGAAATGATAAATGAAGTGGAGTAATCTTACAAACTCCTTTGGTAAAAGATGTGCAAAAGAAGGAGGAGATGACACTTTTTCTTGATTAGTGTGGAAGCATGAGTACAAATTCTGTGCTTGCATCCACACTCATTGAAAGGTCAAAATCTGGATTCAACTGCATGTATTTTACACCCACATGTGGTAGATACTAGATTTCTGGTAGATATGATGCAAGCTCTTGGGCGGAGTCAAATATTCGAAAGTTGAATCCTATAATTTATAATGGTTGTTGGGAAAACAAGGGTTCTTAAAATTTAATACGTATGATATGAATGTACACAAGCAAGATAGAGGAAAAAGGCTAGACTACCTTCACCATTGCAATCAGCCTTCATGCTTCTGTACATCTGCATGAACAAGAGGAAAGTACCAAATCTGTATGAGATCATAAACAAAAATAAAATAGAACATGGAAATATATAAGAAAGGACCAGAAATTGAAAGAAGATACATAAGGACTAGGGAACCTGAAGATGGCTTTTGACATGTGAAATAGTAAGTCCTCTCACATCCATCAATTGAAGAACAAGCTTAGGCGTAGCCTCTGAAATTTCATAATAAGAATCAAAACATCACAAAAAAGTAGCAACCCATGAAAAGTAAAAGATAGGTGCTTACTGTCTTGACCACCGAGCCTTTGAATGGCATGAACAAAGCACTGATGAAGATCAGGACTCCATCTTAAACGAGGAACTTTTGATCTTATATATTGTCTCACAGCCCCATTTCTTCCACAAGAACCCATTCTTTACGATCTATAGCCTTACTTTACTTTACTTCTCAAGAAGATGGATAAATATTTATATATCCAAAAAGAGAACACGTTTGGAAAGGGAGAAGTATATAATTAAAGGCACCTGGATCTTGGGGTATATCAGTTGAAGCAAAATGAGGGTATGACTTTACAATCTCGTTGCAACTGTCTAGGTTTAAAGAAACAATAGATTAATACAAGAAGAGATTTTACAGAAAAGGGAGAGAGAGAGAGAGAGGGATCAGGAGAAAAGGAAGAGACGGAGAGAGGAGTCTGTAAATTCTGTTTGTGCTGCAACTCGAATTATTATTATTATAAGAGGATGAAAGTTGCAAAGTTAAAATGTGATCACGAGAGCTGGGGCTAGCCTCTGATTTAAATTTTCTTTGGGGGCAGAATGAAATCAATTAACCAAAGACAATTCTGCTGTTCCTCTTCCTGCCACTTTGACTCCTACCTCCCTTTCTCTCTCTCTACTCTCCAAATACGCCAACCTTCGTCATCATTACACAACAGCTTCGTTCTTAAATTTGTGTGTACGTACTACTACTATATACCCTAATATTTATATACGAGTTCAACAAGTAACGTACGCATGCATTTCGTTACATTTGCTAATTGGTTAATTTTGGATTATTACATTTCTCCTAAAATTTTCGTTCGAAAATATACTGCCTGAAAAATATTCTCCTCTTTTCGAAAGTCAAATAATTTATTAATAAAAAAATTTACGATATTTATAAAAATAATTAAATTTCAACTAACATATACTAAAAAACATCAAATCCACATTTTCTTCTTTAAAATTACCATCCTTGAATAAATTTTTCATTGTGTTCATCGCTAGAAAATGCAGCTTTTTAGGAGGGAAAATTATAAATCTGATTTATCAAAACATATCTGAAAGATCAACTGTAATTGCAAGTTCATATAACTCATGGACAAACCAAAGTTACGAAAACATTGTAAATTTATAATATCAGACACAGAAAGAAAACAAACTCTCACATGAAGAGAGAATAAATTTAAAATATGAATAAATAAAACCCAAAAATTGGGTTGAAAAATTCTCAATAAATAAAGAAATTTATTATATAGTAATAAATTTTAAAAATAAATGAAATGAGAGGTCACAAAATATTATCCTCCAACTAATTAAAAGGATTATTGTGAAAAAAATTGGCCAATTTTATGAATATTTTATTCTTCTAAAAAGACGAATTCACGTTAAGAAATTCAGCAAATTTTCAAAAAACAATTAAGCAAATTTTCAAAAAAAAATCTCCTTTGGAAGATTTTTTCGTAGGAGTTAGGGCCAATAAAAACAGTTTATGTTGCAAATTTTACTTTTTTGTAGCTTTATGAACAAGACATGCACATAAGTTTGTTTGATTAAAACAATTAAAATATTGTGACATACTATTATTAATTTTTTTAAGTGTCAGCCCCAAAATATTATTTCTATATGAATATTAGTAAGCGGATAAAAAACGTTCCTTTCATATACTAATACTGAAACAGTAGCAGAAAAGTCAGCCATTTTACATCAAACAATTGAAATGAAGTACTACATGGTAAAATTAGCAAATGACACATGCTCTGTAAAAAAGACGTGACCAATTTATGTAACACATTTGACATTTCAATATTGCTAGCTTATAATATAAATTGAACATGAATTTAGATTAAATATTAACAAATTTTTGAGAATAAATATATTAATAAATATTATTTAAGTATGTACTTTATACAGACTTGAATGATAAAAATATTTAATAAATAAATATTTTTTAACTATATAGTTATAGAAAATCAAATTCAAGATAAAACTGAAGAAATAAATCTTATATTATTATACAGTTATAAACAATGAAATCCTAATACAATGATAATCAAATATAATATTTTAGTATTATTATGTATCATTAAAATATCATTTTTCAGGTGGCAAAAAAAAAAAAAAAAAAAATATCATTTTTCATATTAAAAAAATACATATTCCGCAATATATGAGTATCACTTGATCACCGCTATTGAATTCTTATAGACTCAAATTCCATATAAATTCCATTTCGACTTTTCTAGCCGCACCCTACCGAGTACCAAACAATTACATTGCTTTCCCTAGAAACATAGGACAATTTGGTTTAGACTTTTTGTACTGACTCCGTTTTGGCTGACTTTATATCGACTCAGGGTTACGTACCGGGACTTAATCGATATCTCATTTATCCTTATCCTTATCGTGTTACAAATAGAATTCTAAATTTACATAATATCATATTTATTATTCGTGTCTAGGCCATTTCATAATGCATATCACGCACAAAAAATATTTGAAAAAATGCATGATTTTTGTTGAATAATAATTGTTGTAACATAAGATATTTCTATGACACCTTAAGTTTTAGATAAGCCGGTTACTTAATATGCTATCAAAACTAGGGGTTTCACGTTGAGTCCCTCAATCCCTTGTTGTCCATCTCCTTCATATAGGTTTTAGATAAACTGATTAAGTTTTTACATATAGAGGTGTAGTATAGACATTATAACCGTACATAGTTAACCTAATAGAGGTGGCTAATTAAACTCGTTTTGGCATGATGAGGAGCTACATTAGCTGTGGTAGCTTGAGCTGACAATCGCCGCCGGCCGCCGTAAGTAATTTTTACTGCCGAGTAAATTCAATACTAGCTCATAGTATAGTACTCCCTCCGTCTCATAATAATCTTCCCCTTTACAATGTCGGGACTGTTCATGACATGAGATAAATTACTAATTTACGCATAATCTATAAGACCAAATATAGTCATGAGTGATCTTGTTGGATTCGTATTTATGAGTACTTTAATACAGTGAAGTTTTTATATTTAATACTAATACGAAATTGAACATATTAACGATCAAAAGTGTGCATTGGCAAACGTGTTTTTTGAAATGGGAAGAGTTTTTTTGAGACGGAGGGAGTATATATATAGCTCATTCTAGCTGTAGTGATAATTTATGGCCTGTTTGGCAAATCTGTCGCCGAGCTTATAAGTAACTTATTTCGGAAAAAATTTCGTATTTACATACTGTTTTTTAGAAAAAAAATGTGTATGAGGAGTTTAATATTCGTTATCTTGCAAAAATAAGTTACTTATTTCAAAAAAAAGTACAAATTTCCTAACTTTTTTCCAAAATAAGTAACTTATTTCTGAAAAATAAGATTTCCCAAACGGGCCCTTACATTTGTCCACTATGCTGATTAAGGTAACTTAATGCGGTTGTTGAGAGCAGGTGGAGTATATTTTTTGCCTACAATTTCATCGGATCCAAGTCTTAAATTATTGGTTACATTCCACTCATTAAATTTCTAAGTACTTTTATATTACTTATATTTAGAAGTAATCTAGAAACAAATAATTAAGAAAATGTACATCTACCATTGCATTTGTTTTCTTCATGTTTTCCTGATAAACAAAAGCGACTTCAACCGAATTTTTGTTGCATTCCTCCTGCTTGGCAAGAATGTTCTTTACTAATTTACAGAAAAGTTTAAAAAAAACTGCGTTTATTATTTTATTTTTTAGGTCGAAGAATAGACATGAAGGTTGGCCGTTGGCGGATATGAAAAATGATCAATTTTTTGTTATTTTATTGCACTTTAGCAATTTTATTTTCTTTTTAAAATAATTAAATTTATATATCTTAAAAAATGAGTATCTCTTTCAGAAATCTTGAGATAAGCGAAAATTGAAATCAGGATTCTGCGACAATAAGAGACTCTACCACTTGAGTTATCTTATCATGTTCTTAACAATTTTGTTCGATCACAATTCTAAATAAAATCATATTAACCGCTTAATATTGCCAACTAGGAATTATTTACAGAAAATATTGCGAAAACCAATAATTTTACTAAATGAAAGTCAACTGACAGAAACCTGAATAAAAGTAAAAGAGAATGAGCCAAACAAGAAAGGTTAAAAAGTCATCCGTAGCATACATCCTCAGCCGTTGATTTTAAGACTATTCAAGCAATTACATGATGGTGATGACGACGAGAAGAAGAATAAAACGAAGGAATGTAAATATTCTTGAGCTAGATTTTCCAGAATGTGTACGTATGGTGGGGACATGTGTAACATCAAATATAAAAAAATAATATTTTGATTTTTCCAATGTAAAATAAATAAATGAAAATATAAATTGGTGCAATCGATCAGTTATCAAAATCAATCACTCAATCAATCAGGTCACGTACGTTTATTCAAATTTCTTTGGTACAGTTAAAATATAAAACGTCTGTCTAACACTGTTGGCTCATCTGGGGCTACGTTGCTCTACTTCTGAAATTGCTACGGACGGTGCCGACTTTTAATTACTCCTTTTGAATTTTTGATACATATGCAAGTTGATTTCTTAATTTTGTCTGTCAAACACAAAATGTATGCGTTAAACTGGCGAACTCGAGCCAAGCTATTAGTATTTGTGGTTTGAGATGGATTTGAAATCATTTGGTTTGAATTTGGTTCGTTAAAACTAGGAAAAATTACGTAAATTTTGATTTCTCATAATATTTCTAACATTTTAAATTTCTAATTATAATCCAAATATTTAATCTACGAATCTGATATGGGCTGAAAGTAAGCCCTAAAGACACATTTAATGTGGCATTTATTAGACCTAGAATGGTCCAAACGTGGGGCCCACCAGATGGGCCCAAACCCTAACTATAATATTAATTTCGTAATTAATATTAGGGGTAATAAACAGCTCAGCAAATAAGAGTCAAACAAGGATATTACTCTTGCCTGACTTAGCCTCCAAGATACATATTCCAACATGGAAACTGACTCCTACAAGGAAGGGGTCTAGAACCTTCCTCAAGGCGGTGGCTTGCCCACCAAGTCACCTACTCCTACCTTAATTCCTAGGCTTCTCAGCCTATATAAAGGGTCTGACCCCTCATTCTCAGAACTACGTTTTATTGGCTTGATTCTCTTAATACAGAGATACGTAGGCATTCTGTGAGGACCGATTAAGTCTCGAACGCAGAAGCAGCCATTAAAGCTTGAAGCTCACAAACCCTAGCCGTCATAATCATAACCTAGTTTTTATTCCACAACATTTGGCGCCGTCTGTGGGAAAAAGACATCAACCATGGTTCAAACACGAAGAACAGCACCAAGCACTACCGAGCCAATCGCTACCGAGGCTCTACCTCTAAGCTCTGCTCCGCCTGTCACTGAACAAGTACCCCCAACCACAGGGGCGATCACTCAAACTCAGGTTTTTCAACCTCCAGGGACGAATCCCCATGTCGAGAGAACGTTACCTATGGTCGTTCACCCAGGTCAAGGAACCAGCTCCCTCCAGACGCTGGTCTCTCCTCTAGTTGATCCCAGTTACCCACCACCAGGGGTACAGATCCATACTACGGATCTCCCCGTGAGTACTAACCCGATGTATGGCCTGCCTAACTACCCTCCTGGACCCAGTGGTCATGCCTTGCAGATCCGAGATCGAGTGTATCTTGATTACTCTGGCCCCTATACTGACGATTCATCAACTGATGTTGATCGTGATGAAGCCCCAAGAAGGCGACGTGCTAGCAGAGAACCCCGGAGGAGTCATCAAACTGTCTATGATGGACCCCCGTCTACAACTGCGGAAAGAATCAAGGCTTATGAAGCCGAGATTTTAAGATTAAAGGAAGATATGGCAAGAGAACAAGCTAGGTCAAATCAGACTCAACCTCCTCCAACATCAGGACCGATTCCCTTTATAGATTTGGAAAGGCCTTCAAGAAGGCAAAGAAGGGCTGATGCCCCAACTGGAAAAACAACAAGGGTGGAAACCCCCAAGAGCAACCCCAAGGATCTGATGCCACTTGGGGATCCTGATGATCCCACACCCCCGTTTACTGAGGAGGTGATGAATGCTCGTATCTCAAAGAAGTTCAAGATGCCGACAATTAAGGCTTATGATGGAACGGGTTATCCCGCAAACCATGTTAGGACGTTCTCAAATGCACTGCTGTTGTAGCCTGCAAGCGACGCCTTGAAGTGTAGGGCGTTCCCTCAAACCCTGTCGGGCATGGCTCAAAGATGGTATAGCCGCCTACCTACGAATTCGATTGGCTCTTTTAAGAAGTTGAGCGCCGCTTTTGTCAGCCAATTCATTAGCGGGAGAGTTCATGAGAAAAGTTCTGCATCCCTTATGTATGTGGTACAAGGGAAGAACGAAAATCTGAGAGACTACCTTAAGAGGTTCACCAAGGAGACTTTGAACATCACTGATCTGGAGAATAAGGTGGCCATGGTAGCCCTGGAACACGGAACCACTGATCTATTCTTTAAAAGGTCATTGGCGAAGCATCCTCCTGAAAACATGGCTGAGCTCCAACGAAGGGCTGACAAGTACATTAAAGCTGAAGATAGCATGAAGAAAGAAGCCACCATAAGTGAGGGAGGAGGTAACAACGACTTCAAGAAGCGAAAGCAAGACCAGGAGTATGATGACCTGGAGTATGATGCTAGGGACAAGTATCCCCGAACTAGCGAGGACTCCGACTATGCCCCTAAGAAGAACCGAAGAAGAGTTTGGGACCAAGATTCAACGACTATGCAAGATTGAATGCTCCTAGGAGTCAGATCTTGTTAGATATTGAGAAAGACAAAGATTTTCGATGGCCGAAGCCACTTAGGGGTGATCCCGCAAAGAGAAACAAGGGTCAGTACTGTAGATTCCACCGCGATGTGGGGCATGATACAGATGATTGCAAGCAACTCGAAGATGAGATCGAGTTCTTGATCCGTAGAGGGAAATTGAGCAACTTCACTAAGGGTGAAGATCGTGTTAATTGAATTAGAGATTATAACAGAAGGGATGACGATCGTGCTCGTAACACACAGCCCCGAGGGCCAGTTATCAATATGATCTGGGGAGGCCCGACAGCGGCCGGTACAACTCGAAACTCTCGAAAGGCGTACGCCAGAGAAGTGATACACATCGTGGGAGAGGCCCCGAAGCGGGCTAGGACTGAAATCACACTTGGTTTTGATGATTCTGATCTTGAAGGGGTGAAGTTCCCCCATGACGACCCGTTGGTCATAACTCCTGTAATTGGAAACTCAGAAGTGAAGCGAGTCTTGATAAATAATGGAGCTTCCGTTGACGTTCTATTTCATGATGCATTTGTGAAGATGGGTTACAATGATTCTCAGTTGACCCCAAATAACATGCCTATATATGGATTTAATGGCGTAGGATCTAAAGTTGAAGGGACTATTCAATTGCCTATGACTATTGGACAGGAGCCCAAGAAGGCCACTCAGATGTTGAACTTCCTGGTAATCAAGGCGGTTTCAACGTACAACGTTATCCTCGGAAGGGCTGGACTTCATGCATTCAAGGCTGTTGCCTCAACTTATCATATGAAGATCAAGTTCCCAACCCAGAATGGTGTTGGAGAACATAAAGGCAATCAAAAGATGGCACGAAGCTGTTATGTAGCCGCGTTAAGGCCTGACGGAGTCGGGGGGCAGGTCCTTCCGATTGAAGACATGGACATCCGCAGTGATAAGGAACACAAAGAAAGTCCAGAAGAGGACATCACACATAAGCCTCGAACAGCCATCAAGGCTAAGGCATCAACTGACTTCGTGGTTGAATGTAACATTGGCAACCAAGAAGTCGGGGGCAAGAGATAGTACCCCAAGAAGAAAGTGAACTTCAGAAGAAGAATGAGGAGACTAGAAGGAGTAGTAGGTGCTCTATTTTGATGGAGCATCAAAAACAAAATCAAGCCATGCAGGCCTAGTCTTGCAAAGTTGGACTTAGCTTCATATTTATCTAGTAGAAGTAGAAATAAGGTTCGATGAAACCATGCAGAGCATGTCGCTCTGAGTAGGACAGTAGTACTCTATATAAAGGTTGAACCCATTTATGTTATTAATGCAAGTTTGCTTTTCGTTCTATGATTCTATTTATGTACCAAGCACCTGATGTGTGTAAGTCAAAGATGACCAAGTACCGAAAATAAAAGAATATACAAATGGAAGCAAACAAACGCATAAATAAAACTCTGAAGGGTCGAGAGTTAGGTTACAACACAACCAAATAAGTGTTTCAATTCCTTGAAGGATCCGGGATAAAAGACATCTGGCAATCAAAGCCATGCAAGGCTGTGGAGGCTAAAGACTAGCCACTTTTTAATGTTTTCAAAAATGACTTGGATGGAGAATCTAAGGTAGAAGACCAATAGAGAACCTTAAACAATGATCAAGAAGTTCAAGCAAACTCTCGTTTTAAAGAGTTTAAAAGGCGAGAAGCCCACATGATTGTTTAATTGGAAATCTAAATCGAGGAATCAACCTTGAATCCTTGACCTAGAATCAAGAAAAACAAAAAAAAAATGATGGAACCAAGACAAACGTTGAAGTCCTGATGGACCACCCGTTGAAGAAACATATTGCATAGCCCGAAAGCCAATTGAAGGAACCCCTTGAAGGGCAAGTTGACAGCATTCTTACAAGAGGATAGTGATGTGTTTGCTTGGACAGCAATTGATATGCCAGGGATTGATCCACAGCTCATAACTCACAAATTGAATGTCGATCCTAAATGAACGACATTAAAGCAGAAGAAGAGGAATTTCGCTCCAGAAAGGCAAGAGGCCATTAAACAAGAAGTTGGCATGCTCTTATAAGCTGGGTTTATTGAAGAGATTCAGTTCCTCAAGTGGTTGGCTAACCCTGTGATGGTCAAGAAGGCAAATGGGAAGTGGAGGATGTGTATAGACTTCACTGACTTGAATGATGCATGTCCTAAGGATTGTTTCCCTCTACCAAGGATAGATACGTTGATAGATGCCACAGTTGGGCACGAGATGCTGAGTTTCATGGATGGTTTCAGTGGATACAACCAGATCAAGATGCATAAGGACGACATCCCTAAGGTATCTTTCATAACCGACTTTGGTGTTTTCTGTTATCTTGCTATGGCATTTGTGCTAAAGAATACAGGAGCTACTTACCAACGATTGGTGAATAAAATATTTGCCCATCTAATTGGAAAAACCATGGAGGTCTATATTGATGATATGTTAGTCAAGAGCCTATTCACGGCAGATCATATTAAACACCTCGGAGATGCATTTGAAGTGCTGAGGCACCACAAGATGATGTTGAATCCAGCCAAGTGTGCCTTTGGCATTGGATCTGGGAAGTTTTTAGGACTGATGGTTTCAAAAAGAGGCATTGAGGCCAACCATGACAAGATCAAGGAGATCTTATACATGAAGCCACCACGCTCTATAAGAGATGTGTAGAAGTTGACAGGCCGATTTGCGGCCTTGGGGAGATTCATCTCCAAATCTGGTGATAAATGTTTGTCGTTCTTTCAAGCATTGAAGAAAGTGAAAAATTTTGAGTGGACACCTTAGAGCCAGGAGGTCTTTGAACAATTGAAGAAGTACATGGCCGAAGCCCCGTTGTTGGCTAAACTAGTCCCGGAGAGACTCTCTACCTATACTTGGCAGTATCTGAGCAAGCACTGAGTACCGTTCTCGTTCGAGAAGAAAGCAAGGTTCAGAAACCCATCTACTACGTAAGCAAGGTGTTGCATGGGGCTGAGTTAAATTACTCTACCATCGAGAAGTTTGCCTTGGCATTGATAACGGCCTCGAGGAAGCTACGATCGTACTTCCAGGCTCACAAAATTGAAGTCCGGACGGACCAGCAACTGAGGAACATATTGCATAGCCCTAAGGCCAGTGGAAAGCTAATCAAGTGGGCCATATAACTTGGAGAGTTTGATATCAAGTATAAGCCTCGGACAGCCGTCAAGGCTCAGGCATTGGCTGACTTCGTGGTTGAATGCACCATTAACAACCAAGAAGTCGGGGGGCAGGAGATAGTAACTACCACTGAGAGTGGAGATAAAGATGAGGAACTTGTAACTGGTCAGAAGGAATATTGGGTGCTCTATTTTGATGGAGCATCAAAAACAAAATCAAGCCATGCAGGTTTAGTTCTGCAAAGCCCCGATGGGTTCACAGTTGAGTATGCTTTGAAGTTGGATTTTCCTACTACCAACAATGAAGCTGAGTATGAGGCATTGATAGCTGGATTGGGCTTAGCTAGAGTCATGAGGGTCAAGAACCTCAAAGTGTGTGGAGATTCAAGACTGGTGGTCTCGCAAGTGAATGGCGAGTTTGAAGCCAATGATGAGACTATGGCAAAATACCTGAGAGTCGTGAAAGCTGTTATGACTCAGTTTGAGGAATGCTATGTGGAACACATTCCGAGAGAGGAGAACGCTAAGGCCGATGCCTTGTCTAAATTTGCTTCTTCTGAAATTGAGAACTATGCAGGGAGTGTTTACTTCCAAGTCTTGAAGGCCCCGACCATCAATTCTAAGTTGATAACACCGATTGATATGGGAGGTTGCTGGATTGACCCTATCAAAGCTCACCTCGAGACAGGCTGGCTCCCTGACAATGCCTTGGAGGCACGAAAGCTGTCAGTGAGGGCATTGAGATACGCCTTGATTGAAGGCATCCTCTACAAAAGATCGTTTGTCGTCCCGTACCTGAAGTGCTTGAGGCCCCAAGGGGCAAGAGAAGCCTTGGAGGAAGTTCATGAAGGGATATGTGGGCAACACTTGGGGGGCAGAGCCCTAGCTCACAAGGTCACACGACTGGGATTCTATTGGCCAGAGATGTTGGCCGATGCGCAGAATTATGTCAAGAAGTGTGACAGATGTCAAAAGCACGCTCCAATTGTAAGGCAGCCGCCTGAGATGTTAACTTCGATCAATTCTCCCATCTCGTTTGCAATGTGGGGAATGGACATACTAGGTCCTTTCCCTATGGCTTCGGCACAAAGGAAGTTTATGATAGTGGCCATCGACTACTTCACTAAGTGGATTGAGGCTAAGCCCTTAGCCAAGATAACCACCAAACAAATTTCCCAGTTCTTTTGGGAGAGCATCATCTGCAGATAGGGAATCCCCCGAATCCTTGTGACGGATAATGGGACAAAATTCAACAATGAAGAGTTTAAGAAGTACTGCAAGGAGAATGTTATTGAACTTCGCTTTTCTTCAGTAGCTCACCCTGAGGCTAATGGACAAGCTGAGGTAGCAAATTGAATTATCCTTGATGGACTGAAGAAGAGGGTCGGACGATCAAGAAACACTTAGGTGGATGAGTTGCTGCCTATACTTTGGGTATACCACACCACCTACGAAGTGATAACTGAAGCAACCCCGTTTTTGCTGGCTTATGGAGCCAAGGCAGTTGTGCCCCCTAGAGATTACACATGCATCGCCAAGAGTGGAAGCATATGATCACGAGACCAATGAAAAAGGCGCGAGGCTCGCCCTCGATCTGATTGACGAGGTTAGGGATGAAGCGAATGCTAGAAACGCAGAGCGTCAGAAGAAAGCATCTTTCCACTGCGACCAAAGGGTTAAGGAGAAGTTCTTTCGACAAGACAACTTGACTCTGAGGAAGATAGAGGCCTCCAGAGTTGGCCAGAAGGGAAGACTATCCCCCAATTGGGAAGGGTCGTATCGAGTCAGGAAGACACCAGGACGAGGATTCTACAGGTTGGAAATCTGGGATGATGAACACATTCCAAAGATTAAGGATTGAATCCTTGAACTTCAAATCTCAACACAACATTAATTAAGCCTCGATGGTCAACAAGGCTGTCTGCCTCCAATCGAGCTTGTCGTTTGAGTTTAAGGACTCGAACCAAGAGTTGTCAATCAAGTTGAGACCTAAGAAAGGTTATATGAGCATAAGAAAATAAGGTTGGAAACCTAGAATCAAGCTAAAGGGTTGAAAACCAACAAAGGCATACCAGGCCTAAAGTCAAGTGCTAAGGAGCAAGTGAACTACCTGAATGATCAACCGAGAAGGAAGACCTCCTCCATGAGAAACAAAGATGAGGTAAGAACTAAAGAACTTCATCACAAGGATGAGAGTCAAGGGTTGATGATAACCAACAACCATGAATGAACTCAAGGTTCAAGACCAAGCTCCGAGGAGGGCGTCAGCCGACCAAGACTGATTTTCAGTCCTACACGGACTGTTGACACTGTTTGGGCCATATCTTGAGCTCCGGGTATCAGATTTGGACGATCTTACTGTCCACGCGAAGATCTCTGAGTTTTCTATAGTCTTGGAGACCCCGGCCGACCAGGTCTTGGCCGACCAGCTCCTTTTAAGGGGGTCCAGCCGACCAAGACTGATTTTCAGTCCTACACGGACTGTTGACGTTGTTTGGGCCATATCTTTAGCTCCGGGTATCAGATTTGGACGATCTTACTGTCCACGCGAAGATCTCTGAGTTTTCTATAGTCTTGGAGACCCCGGCCGACCAGGTCTTGGCCGACCAGCTCCTTTTAAGGGGGTCCAGCCGACCAAGACTGATTTTCAGTCCTACACGGACTGTTGACGTTGTTTGGGCCATATCTTTAGCTCCGGGTATCAGATTTGGACGATCTTACTATCCACGCGAAGATCTCTGAGTTTTCTATAGTCTTGGAGACCCCGGCCGACCAGGTCTTGGCCGACCAGCTCCTTTTAAGGAGGTCCAGCCGACCAGGTCCCAGCCGACCAGCTTCCGGCCGACCAGGTCATTTTCAGGGGGTCCAGCCGACCAGCTTCTGAACCTGGATCCCCCCGGTCCAGGTTCAGTTCTTGGTCCTGGATCCCTACTTTTTCAGTGAACTTTTTAAACCTAAATCTCGACTTTTTCAGCGAATCTCGGATGATTGTTAATGATAAAAAGAGGTCGAGATTAGCACCGTTTAGTGCTGTTTAAGCACTGTTTAGTGCCTATTAGCACAGATTAGTGCCGATTAGCACCGTTTAGTGCTGTTTAAGCACTGTTTAGTGCATGTTAGCACAGATTAGTGCCGGTTAGCACTGTTTAGCACCGATTAGTGCCGTTAGTGCCATTTTATGCCACTTAACATTGTTTAACACTGTTTAAACATTGTTTAAGGCTGATTAGCGCTGTGTAGTGCCGTTTAACACTGATTAGTGTCGTTCAACATCGTCGTAAAAGCGTCGGTCGCTCCACGCTTTACATTAAGATGATATTGTTGAAAATACTCACGTAAGAGCAATAAACCCCGACCAAAGTCTCGAATAAGGCCGTTATAACTTCAAGGAAAACCTGATCAGTTTTCCTAGAAGTTGGGGGGCAAATGATATGGGCTGAAAGTAAGCCCTAAAGACACATTTAATGTGGCATTTATTAGACCTAGAATGGTCCAAACGTGGGGCCCACCAGATGGGCCCAAACCCTAACTATAATATTAATTTCGTAATTAATATTAGGGGTAATAAACAGCTCAGCAAATAAGAGTCAAACAAGGATATTACTCTTGCCTGACTTAGCCTCCAAGATACATATTCCAACATGGAAACTGACTCCTACAAGGAAGGGGTCTAGAACCTTCCTCAAGGCGGTGGCTTGCCCACCAAGTCACCTACTCCTACCATAATTCCTAGGCTTCTCAGCCTATATAAAGGGTCTGACCCCTCATTCTCAGAACTACGTTTTATTGGCTTGATTCTCTTAATACAGAGATACGTAGGCATTCTGTGAGGACCGATTAAGTCTCGAACGCAGAAGCAGCCATTAAAGCTTGAAGCTCACAAACCCTAGCCGTCATAATCATAACCTAGTTTTTATTCCACAACAGAATCCTTTGAAGATGATTAAAACTTGAGTTTGGGTTGAGTCGATTATGATAATTCGTTGCGATTAGTGTATTTGGAACTTGTATTTTTCATGTTAAATTTTATTTTTAACGAGTTATTCGTTTAGAACTCGAATGTTGCTCGACTCGTTATTAACTTGAGTGCGGATCGGTTCATTAACGAGTTACATTTTTTTAGGATAAAAAACTCGACTCGATTTGATTTATTTAAAAAACAAAAAAGAATTAAGCTCAACTCATTTGGATTTAAGCTCCGGTCGTTTCGATTCATTTTACGACCCTAAGCGACTGTAGGGTGCACGGTGCGTAAGATAAGAGGACTAGAGTAGAGGAGAGGAGAGGAGAGAGGGCTGGGCTGGGGTGGGGTTGGATAGAGAGGATAGAGAGAGTAGGGATGCATTGGAGGAGACAAAAGGGAAGACTTAAATGAAGGATAGAGATATAACATATCAGTGCAGAAGGAGTATATACAGAGAAATGCAGGAATAGCAGGGGAATGATGGGATTTTGCTGCATGCAGAAAGAATATGAATGATGGGTTTATTTGTACATTTCTACTACTCCCCACCTCCCCTGCTCACCCCCACCCCCTCTCTCGAAGCATACGAATTTACTATTTATTTACCCCCACCCCCTCTCTTCCATTGACCTACCACTATCAGCTGTGACCCTCTCCTTTTTGCCCTTTTCATTTTCAGTAATTCCATCGTCCTCACATATTTCGAAATTTTGGTTGAACCATATAAATATATTTGTAACATATACATATATAAATATAATTATTCAGAAAAGGTATAAATTATTTAATATTCTTTTACCGTGTTGAATTTATATAAGTAGGTATGTGCTGTGCCTATAGTTTGAAATCGACTACTGTATTTGGAAAGAAACGAAAACAAATACAGTTGAACTTGGACGTGTGCATCGAGGACGCCGGTGAAAATGTACGTAGGGTATAAGAAAAGAAAAAGAAAAATAGGGGTAGTATCCATATATCGTCCAATCAAGCTGCTGGTGCAATTTCTTGAGAATCGTGTTGGGAAAAAATTGAGTGAGAAGACAATAGAGAGTGAGAATAGATTTCTCTATCTTTTCTGATGTGCCCTCAAATATCCGCATTGTGATCTGAACGGATTGAATAAATCAACGTCATCATATATGGAGTAATACAGGAGGAGTATATGCCTTCTCTTTGTCTTTCCCTTCTATCCCTTCCTCTCTGTCCGCTGCCCCCGGTCCCTTCTTCATTTACAGTCCCCCACCCTCTCGCTGGCATGCATAAAAAATACAGTAAGTATCCTTCTTCTGTCCCTTAATGCCCTCTCGTTTCACATGTCAAAATTGTTCATAACATGAGACAAATTATTAATTTACGTTTAATTTATAAGACCAAATATAGTCATGAGTAATTTTTTGGATTCGTATTTATGAGTACTTAAATACAATAAAGTTTTTATATTTAATATTAATACAAAATTTAAGATATTATTAATTAAAAATGTGCGTTGATAAATGTATACAGTCAAAACAGGAAAAATATTAAGGGACGGAGGGAGTATCCTTCTTCCGTCCCATGTTTTATGAGTTTCAAGATTAATATTTGTAAATAAATTTTTTTTCAATTTTTTGATTGTATAAAAATATAATCTATACCTAAGCATAAAAATACGTTAGTGTAATTATTTTAAAGAAAATGTTAACCACAATACTAAGGAGTAAGGACTGTTGTTAAGCCTTAAACTAGCGTAAAAACCCGTGCAAGGCACGGACACTAAACTGATTTTTCTTCCAAAATTGTATATATATTCAAATAATTTTATAATTAAAAATATGATAAACGATAAATTTTCAACTATCTAATATTTTTATAGTTATTTTGTAATTTTGCATACCAATTTTTTATATTACATTTTGAATTATTTTTTAACTCATTTTTAAAATTTTCTAAGTATTTCAGTCGATGTTAACTATGATAAAACGACTTTAATGACCCATGCGTGCATATGAAATTCACAATCAAATTTTTTGATTTTATCGTATAATGATCTAAGTACTCAACCATTATATATTATATTAATCAATTTCATATTATATAAAAATTCATAGGTACCAGACTTTATAGTCGAGTTATAGTCTAATTGATCATTATAAATAGTGATTGTAATTTTGTAATTTTTAGGATTTAAAAATTTATATCTATTTTTGATTTTATTGAATGTTAATTATGTTACTTTTTATATATAACATAGATCATATTTTTAGAGTTCTCATTTTTAACATAATTTCAATTATTTTTCATGTATGTTTAAATATTTATGTTTTTCGACCAATCATATATTTAATTCGTTGAAAGTCTAAATAGTTGGTCGACAAAGACCCCCTAATAGAAGTAACATATTTAAATTTTTATATACATAAAACTGATGTGACGCAATTATTAATTATGTATAATTTGATAACTAAAATTTACACATTTCTTAAAACCAAATTTTATTTTTTATTTCATGAATTTAATATCTACATGGAGACGCATATAAATTGATATTTTTTTGTACTCAGTTACTGTAGGTATAATCTAAAATTTTATTTTTATATAAATTATCTAAAATGACAAAACAGAATTGTAGAGTATACTCAATCTATTAGAATATTTATTGTAATCTTATCCATCAAATAATCTAGAAATAATATAAATCAATATTTTATTTGCTCAAAAGTAAAAATAAAAGCGGAATAGACAAGAAGAGAATATATGATTTTTAAACAAAACTCAAAATTAAGTGTAGTAAAGTTGGTTATGTCATTAGTTTGATAGAAGAAGGTTAGTGGTTTGAATCTTAACACAAACATAATTTCGTTATTTTCTTTACATAATTATTAAAAGATGGCATTTTTGTAATTTTTAAAAATATAGGGGTAAAATTCTAACTTCATATAACCATTAAATTGGCAATCTAATTTTTTTTTTTGACTCGGTTACATTATATATAATCTAATGTTTTTCTATTTCAAGTATTTAAAAATGACCAACAAAGGGTTGATGCAGTGGTCGAAATCTTGGTTTCTGTAAGAGAGGTCGAGATCGATTCATGGCGTGTGTGTGTTCAACTATAAAAAAAGTATTTAAAAATGACAAAAGAGAATTGTAAAGTAAGATCAATCAATTACAATATTTTTTTTTAATTTTGTATATCCAATATTCTAGAATTAATATGAAACAACATTTCATTTACTAAAAAAAAGATGAGATAAAAAGAAAAGAGAGGTGGTTTATCTTATTGAATTTGTAAACAAAACTCGAAAGCAATTGTAGTACAATTGGTTAAGTCTTGAATTTGAGAGTAAAAGATTAGAGGTTCGAGTCCTAACAAAAACATAATTTCACTATTTTTAACATAATTATTAAAGGATGACATTTTTGTAATTTTCTTAAAAAGAGGGGTAAAATCGTAACTTCACACCCATTAAAATGGCACGTTTTGCCTTTATGTTGAAGTTTAATATATAGTAATAGATATTTTCATATTTTCATTATCTATTCTAAGTATTTAATTATTTTTAATTTCTTAGTATATCTTTGCAACACTAATTTAATTTTTCAAGTAATAATAGTGGAACCCCTACATTTACATTTGATATGGGTTAAATATAAGCCCTAAAGACACATTTAATGTCGCATTAATTAGACCCAATATGGTCCCAACGTGGGGCCCATTAATGAGGTCAAAAGCCCTAATTTAATATTAATTTCGTAATTAATATTAGGGGAAATAAACAGCTCAGCATTAAGAGTCAGATAAGGATATTACTCCTACAAAACTTAGCCTCCAAGGCACAGAATTCGATATGGGAATTGACTCCTATATGGAAGGAATGGGAATTGACTCCTATATGGAAGGAGTCTAGAACCTTTCTCAAGACGCAAGTCACCTACTCCTACCATAATTCTAAGGCTTCTCAGCCTATATAAAGGGCCTGACCCCTCATTCTCAGAACTACGTCTTGGCTTAATCCTCGAATAAGGACATACAAGCCACTACGTCTTTGGTGTGCCCTCGCCGCGATAGCCCCGAGGGCGAACACCAAGAACTACGTTTTGGCTTGATTCTCGATACGAGATACGTAGGCACTCTGTGAGGACCGATTAGTCTCGATACACGGAAACAACCATTAAAGCTCGAAGCTCAACCTCCCTTAGCATTAAATACATACAAACCCTAACTGCAATTCGATAACCTAGTTTTTATTCCACAACATTTGGCGCGGTCTGTGGGAAGAAGACATCAACCATGGTTCAAATACAAAGGACACCAGCAAGTACCGAGCCTCTACCTCTCAGCTCTACTCCGCCCACTACGGATTCGGTGCCCCCAACGACTGGAATAGTCACTCAGCCTCCGGCTTCTCAACCCTCAGGGATGAATCCCCATGCTGAGAGAACGTTACCTATGATCGTTTACCCAAGTCAAGAAACCGGCTCTCTCCAGATGCTGGTTTCCCCTCTAGTTGATCCCAATCTCCCGTTACCGCCAGGGGTACAGATCCATACTACGGAATACCCCATGAATACCAACCCGATGTATGGTATGCCTAATTACCCTCCAACTACTCAAGATCCTGGACCCAGTGGCCATGCCTTGCAGATCCGAGATCGAGAGTATTACGACAACTCTGGTCCCTATATCGATGACTCGTCATCTGATGACGATGATCGAGATGAAGCCCCGAGGAGGCGACGTGTTAGTAGAGAACCAAGAAGGAGAACACAAACTATCCATGATGGACCCCCTTTGACAACTGCTGAGAGTATCAAGGCTCATGAGGCCGAGATTTTAAGGATAAAGGAAGATATTGCGAGAGGACAAGCCAGGTTGAATCAAACTTAACCTCCTCCAACATCAGGACCGATTCCCATTATAGACTTAGAGAGGTCTTCAAGAAGACAGAGAAGGGCTGACGCCCCAACAGGAAGAACAACAAAGGTGAAAACCTCCAGAAGCAACCCAAGGATCTGATGCCACTTGGGGATCCTGATGATCCCACACCTCCGTTTACTGAGGAGGTGATGAATGCTCGTATCTCAAAGAAGTTTAAGATGCCGACAATCAAGGATTATGATGGAACGGGTGATCCCGCAAACCACGTCAGGACGTTTTCGAACGCATTGCTGCTGCAGCCTTCAAGTGACGCCTTAAAGTGTAGGGCATTCCCTCAAACCCTGTCGGGCATGGCTCAAAGATGGTATAGCCGATTGCCTGCGAACTCAATTGGCTCTTTTAAGGAGTTGAGCGTTGCTTTTATCAATTAGTTTATCAGCAGAAGAGTTCATGAGAAAAGCTCCGCATCCCTCATGTACGTGGTGCAAGGGAAGAATGAAAATCTGAGAGATTACCTCAAGAGGTTCACTAAAGAGACGTTGAATATCACTAATTTGGAGAATAAGGTGGCCATGGTAGCCCTGGAACACGAAACCACTGATCTATTCTTTAAAAGGTCATTGGCAAAATATCCTCCTGAAAACATGGCCAAGCTTCAACGAAGGGCTGACAAGTATATTAAAGCTGAAGATAGCATGAAGAAAGAAGCCATAGTAAGTGGAGGAGGATGTAACAACGACTCCAAGAAGCGAAAGCAAGACCATGAGTATGATGACCAGGAGTATGATGCTAGGGACAAGTATCCCCGAACTAGCGAGGACTTCGACTATGCCCCTAAGAAGAACCAAGGATTGAGGTTCACTGAGTATGCAAGGTTGAATACTCCTAGGAGTCGAATCTTGTTGGACATTGAGAAGGATAAGGATTTCCGATGGCCGAAGCCACTCAAGGGTGATCCGCAAAGAGAAACAAGAATCAGTATTGCAGATTCCACAGAGATGTGGGGCATGACACTGATGATTGCAAGCAACTCAAAGATGAGATCGAGTTTTTGATTCGTAGAGGGAAACTGAGCCACTTCACTAAGGGTGACGACCGTGGTAATCAGAGAAGAGAGTATGATAGGAGGGATGACGATCAAGATCGCAACCCACAGCCCCGAGGGCCAGTAATCAACATGATCTCAGGAGGCCCGACTGCGGCCGGTACAACAAGGAATTCTCGGAAGACTTATGCTAGAGAAGTGATGCACATCGTGGGAGAGACCCCGAAACGTGCAAAAACTGAAGTAGTGGTTGGTTTTGATGACTCAGACTTGGAAGGGGTGAAGTTCCCCCATGACGACCCGTTGGTCATAACTTCTGTGATTGGAAACTCAAAGGTGAAGCGAGTCTTGATAGACAATGGAGCTTCCGTTGACATTCTATTTCATGATGCATTTATGAAGATGGGGTACAGTGATTCTCAATTGACCCCCAATAACATGCCTATATATGGATTTAATGGAGTAGAATCCAAAGTTGAAGGGACTATTCAGTTGCATGTAACTATTGGACATGAGCCCAAGGAGGCCACTCAGATGTTGAACTTCCTGGTAATCAAGGCGGTTTCAACGTACAACGCTATCCTCGGAAGGACTGGACTTCATGCATTCAAGGCCGTCGCCTCAAATTATCATATGAAGATCAAGTTCCCGACCAGGAATGGTGTTGGAGAACATAAAGGTGATCAAAAGATGGCACGAAGCTGTTATGTAGCCTCGTTAAGGCCTGATGGAGTCGGGGGGCAGGTCCTTCCAATTGAGGACATGGATGTCCGCAGTAGTAAGAAACGTCAAGAAAGGCCATCAGAGGACATCACACAGAAGCCTCGGACACCATTGAGGCTAAGGCGTTAACTGACTTCGTGGTTGAATGTACCATTGGCAACCAAGAAGTCGGGGGGCAGGAGGTAATACCCCAAGCAGGAAGTGAACCTCAGAATAATAAGGAGGAGACCAGAAGGAGTGGTGGGTGCTCTATTTTAATGAAGCATCAAGCCCAAAATCTGGTGCAAGCCTAGTCTTGCAAAGCCCCGATGGGCTCAAGTTATCCTAGTAGAACTTAGCTTCATATTTATCTAGTAGAAGTAGAAATAAGGTTCATTGAAACCATTGAAGATCATGTTGCTCCGGGTAGGACGGTAGTACTTTATGTAAGGGTTGAACCCATTTCAAGTTATTAATGCAAGTTTGTTTTTCATTCATTTATTGTGTGATTTTATTTATGTGCCAAGCACCTGATGAGTGCAAGTTAAGGATGACCAAGTACCGAAAATAAAAGAATACACGAATGGAGAACAAGCAAATGCATAAATAAAGACCCCGAAGGGTCAAGTGTTAGGTTACATCATGACCAAATAAGAGTTTAAGTCTGTGAAGGACCCAGGTTAAAAGACGAGCAGATAAAAGCCACACGCAACAATCAAAGCCATGCCAGGCCGATGATGTTAAGGACTAGCTACTCTTCAATATGTCTTAAGGATGAAGACCAACGACTGGTGAATAAGATATTCGCCCATCTGATTGCGAAAACCATGGAGGTCTATGTTGATGACATGTTAGTCAAGAGCCTGTGCAAGGTAGATCACATTAAGCACCTCAGGGAGGCATTCGAAGTGCTGAGGCACCACAAGATGATGTTGAATCCAGCCAAGTGTGCTTTTGGAGTTGGATTAGGAAAATTTTTGGGATTGATGGTTTCGAAGAGAGGCATAGAGGCCAACCCTAATAAGATAAAAGCAATTTTAGACATGGAACCACCCCGCTCTATACAAGATGTACAGAAGCTAACAGGCCGAGTTACAGCCCTAGGGAGATTCATCTCCAAGTCTGGTGACAAGTGTTTGCCTTTCTTTCAAGCATTGAAAAAGGTGAGAAATTTTGAGTGGACTCCTGAGAGCCAAGAGGCCTTCGAACAGCTGAAGAAGTACATGGCTGAAGCCCCGTTGTTGGCCAAGCCTAGTCCTGGAGAGACTCTCTATCTATACTTGACGGTATCTGAGCAAGCATTGAGTGTTGTCCTCATTCGAGAAGAGAAAAAGGTTCAGAAACCCATCTACTATGTAAGCAAGGTGTTGCATGGGGTGGAGTTGAACTACTCTCCAATCGAGAAGTTTGCTTTGGCATTGATCACAGCCTCGAGAAAGTTACGACAGTACTTTCAGGTACACAAGATCGAAGTCCTGATGGACCAAGAAGCATATTGCATAGCCCAAAAGCTAGTGGTAGGTTGATTAAATGGGTAATTGAACTTGGAGAGTTTGACATCACATATAAGCCTCGAACAGCTATTAAGGCTCAGGCATTGGCTGACTTCGTGGTTGAATGTACTATCAGCAACCAAGAAGTCGGGGGGCAGGATATGGTAACCACCCCTGGAAGTAAAGAACTTGTACCTGATCTGAAGGAATATTGGGTGCTCTATTTTGATGGAGCATCAAAAAAAAAATCTAGTGGTGCAGGTCTAGTCTTGCAAAGCCCCGATGGGTTCACAGTTGAGTATGCTTTGAAGTTGGATTTTCTGACAACCAATAACGAAGCCGAGTATGAAGCCTTGGTAGCTAGGTTGGGCTTGGCCAGAATTATGAAGGTCAAGAATCTCAAAATTTGTGGAGATTCACAATTGGTAATATCGCAAGTGAATTGTGAATTTGAGGCCAAGGATGAAACTATGACAAAGTATTTGAGAGTTGTGAAAGCTGTCATGACTCAGTTTGATGAGTGCTATGTAGAGCACATTTCGAGAGAAGAGAACGTTAAGGCTGATACCCTGTCTAAGTTCGCTTCTTCCGAGATAGAGAATTACACAGGGAGTGTCTACTTCCAGGTCTTGAAGGCCCCGACCATCAACTCTAAGTTGGTAGCACCGATCGATGTTGGATGCTGTGGATAGATCCTATTAAAGCTCATCTCGAAACCTGATGGCTCCCTGACAATGCCTCGGAGGCACGAAAGCTGTCATTGAGAGCATTGAAATATGCCTTAATCGAAGGCATCCTTTACAAGAGGTTGTTTGTCATCCCATACTTGAAGTGTTTGAGGCCCCAAGAGGCAAAAGAAGCATTGGAGAAGAAGTTCATGAAGGAGTTTGTGGGCAGCACTCGGGGGGCAGGGCTCTAGCTCACAAAATAACTCGTCTGGGATTCTATTGGCCAGAGATGTTGGTCGATGCACAGAATTATGTCAAGAAGTTAACATAAAGTACATGGTTAGCAGCGCTAATCAAGAAATTAGGGGAAGCCTTAGGCAAAAGTTATGAACAACCATATTGCTGACTTTCCATACTCATGTTCATCAACAACATGAATACTCATGTTCATCAACAACATGAATACTCATGTTCATCAACAACATGAAAACTCATGTTCATCAACAACACGAATACTCATGTTCATCAACAACACGAATACTCATGTTCATCAAGAACACGAGTACACATGTTTATGAAAACATCGTGTTCAAGAGAGAAGTTGAAGTATTGAAGCAAAAAAATAAAAAAATAAAAAATGGCCGACCAGGAGCCAGCCGATCGGGGCAAACCGGAAGGCTTCAGCCGACCGGAAGCCAGCCAATCGGGGCAAACCGGAAGGCTCCAGCCGACCGGGAGCCAGCCGACTGGGGCAAACCGGAAGGCTTCAGCCGACCGGTGGCTGGCCGACCGGCTCACCCGGGAGGCTTCGACCGACCGGGGTTGATCAAGGATAGGGGTATTTTTTGGCCAATCGGGAGCGATCAGGGGTATGAATATTTCTGTCCAATCCGGGTCCGTCAAGAACATGAAGATTTCTGATTAACCAGATTCTAAGAGTTATATGAAAATGGGTTTGAACCGAAATCTAATTAGCACCGATTAGTGCCGTTTTATGCCGTTCAACATCATTTAACAATGTTTAAACGTCGTTTAAGGCTGATTAGCGCCGTTTGGCATCGATTAGCACCGTTTAGTGCCGTTTTATGCCGTTCAACGTCGTTTAACACTGTTTAAACGTCATTTAAGGTTGATTAGCACTGTTTAGTGTCGATTAGCACCGTTTAGTGTCGTTATATGCCGTTCAACGTCGTTTAACACTGTTTAAACGTCGTTTAAGGCTGATTAGGGCCGTTTAGTGTCGATTAGCGCCGTTTAGTGCGTTATATGCCGTTCAACGTCGTTTAACACTGTTTAAACATCGTTTAAGGCTGATTAGCACCGTTTAGCGTCGATTAGCGCCGTTTAGTGCCGTTATATGCCGTTTAACGTCGTTTAACACTGTTTAAACATCGTTTAAGGCTTATAAAGCACCGTTTAGTGTCGTTTATAGTCGTTGTAAACGCGTCGGTCGCTCCATGCTTTACATTAAGACGATATTGTTGAAAATACTTGCGTATGAGCAATAAACCCTGACCCGAGTCTCGAATAAGGCCGTTAAAACTTCAAGGAAAGCCTGATCAGTTTTCCTAGAAGTTGGGGGACAAATGATATGGGTTAAATATAAGCCCTAAAGACACACTTAATGTCGCATTAATTAGACCCAATATGGTCCCAACGTGGGGCCCATTAATGAGGTCAAAAGCCTTAATTTAATATTAATTTCGTAATTAATATTAGGAGAAATAAACAGCTCAGCATTAAAAGTCAGATAAGGATATTACTCCTACAAAACTTAGCCTCCAAGGCACAGAATTCGATATGGGAATTGACTCCTATATGGAAGGAGTCTAGAACCTTCCTCAAGACGGTGACTTGTCCATCAAGTCACCTACTAGGCTATTCCTACCATAATTTTAAGGCTTCTCAGCCTATATAAAGGGCCTGACCCCTCATTCTCAGAACTACGTCTTGGCTTAATCCTCGAATAAGGACATACAAGCCACTACGTCTTTGGTGTGCCCTCGCCGCCATAGCCCCGAGGGCGAACACCAAGAACTACGTTTTGGCTTGATTCTCGATACGAGATACGTAGGCACTCTCTAAGGATCGATTAGTCTCGATACAATGAAACAACCATTAAAACTCGAAACTCAACCTCCCTTAGCATTAAATACATACAAACCCTAACTGCAATTCGATAACCTAGTTTTTATTCCACAACAACATTAATTTCCATCCTCAAAAACATCCTAAATTGTTAAATAATTTTATTGAATTTCATGCAATATTAAATGCAACTGATATAATAAATCATTTATCCATTTATACTCCATAGCCAAGATCCTTATTTTAATTATTTCGATAAAGTACTTACAAAAATTGCAGTATTCTTCTAGAAATTTTTAACAATTTATCACGTGCAAATATATACAAGGCAAGAATCGACCACAAATGTTATGTTGGGAATTAAGACTAAAACAGCAACATAGAGGCAGTTATATATCGTATTTAACAAGTCCAGGCCAAGCATACAATTAGCGAAACAAAACACGAAGGTAAAACACATGCATGTCAGTAACTGATAGAACAAAGAGAAGGCAGAAAACATACCAGTAGCCATAGCTATATCAGTATGTAAACAAGTAAAACAAACAGCTGAGTCGTCAGGATTTGCTAGAAAGCCTGACTGCTCTTGAAGAGATAATTGCCCCCACTTACAACTGTGTTGGGATGCTTGCAACACCTCTCCCAGGATAAAACAGCTCCGAGTATAGTGATCACAGCAATCAGAATACTCAACTTCGACTAGCACCTCAGTCGCCAGAAAAACCCTAAGTAAAATATACTATAACAGGAGGAGAACAGAGAGTGTAGAGAAGACAAGAGAATGTAGGGTGTGGTCTATATATTCATTGTATCCAGTGTATCACAATCAGTAGCTTAGGTCTCTATTTATAGGAGAGACCAAACGTAACTGATGCCACCCAATTAATATGGTAACTGCCGATTTACATTTAATAAAATGAAACGGCTGATTTAATAAAATCAAAACGGTTGATTTAATAAATCGTAACTGTTACATTATATTTATCCACACATATCAGTTTTTATTTTAATCATACGAATATATATATCATCAAATTCTGACCCAACATCAGGATCTGATCCATCAGGATTTTTCGTCCGTTAGGATCTGATGTCCATCAGTATTTGATCATTCATCAGGATCTGATACCGTCAGGACTTGAGGTCCATCAGTATTTGATCAAGCATCAGGATCTGGTAGTACCTTCAGGATTTCATCAGGACTTGGCCCATCAGTATTAGATGTCTGACCAGTTACTGATTTATTCCAAGTACTGATCCCAATACATATATATATTGTTAGGTCGAATACACAATAAGCAATCAAATACTGTATGAGTAACTTAACAAGAACACACTGTTTAACAATTAAAAATTGTTTGGAATTAATAATTCCTCTCTCAGTGATGTAAATATCACAGAGAGCTGCTTAGGTTACAATGGATGAATATCTCAATGTTCGACTACCCTTCTAGGGTTAACCTAACTGTATTTATAGAACATACAGCTTCGTACAATCAGTAACTGATACTCCTAAAATCAAGCTATACAATTGATATCAATCACGATTGCTCCAGTCTTCCAAGTCAACTCAATCTCTTTGACAGCTTTCCAATCTTCAAAGATATTGCTTCCATATTTATCAATCTTCAAACACTGTTGACTCTTCAGACAATACCGCTACAGAGTTTAACAAACTCTGTTTGCGCTTCCAGTCAGTGTTTAATCAAACTCTGACTGCTTCCAGCTAAACTCTGTTTTCTGACTTTAGCTTCCAAACACTGTTTTCATCAATCATTTCTAACAATCTCCCCCAACTTGTCCATTAGCAAGAATGTACAAGTTTTACAGTAAATGATGATGTCAAAACAAATACAAAGTTTACAGTGTTTAACATACAAACAGAGTTTAAGCTATTACTTAACAAATTCTACATGAAATAAGAAAATTCTTACAGACTTTAATCTCTAATCTCTTGAAGATCAGGCACTGTTCTGAGATAGTCTATAAGCAACCTTCTTTCAGCATTTTCAAGCTCTATCTGCATAGCTTCTTTGATTTCTCTCAACTGAGGATCATTCTCATCAGTTTGATAGATAGCAGCTCTAAGATCATAGATTTTGTTTCTTCTCATTTCATTTCCCAGCCTGATGTATTTCACCTCTTCAGATTTTACATTGAAATCCAGAACAGTAATTCCAAGATCTGTTTTCAGCTTTGTAGTCCCCTTCTCCATTTCAATCAGATTGCCATTCCAATCTCTGTATTTAGGAACATACTTGCTGTTGAATTTCATTTGCCTTCTTGCAAGGTTTTGAATCATTCTTTGTTGAAGTACATTTGCAACTGACTGAGCTCTTTGATTTCTCACTCTGAAAATATATAGGACATATTCAAGTTCTTCAGCATACTTTAATTCAATATCTTTTTTAGAGACTTTAAATACTGTTCCATCAGCCATGAAATATAGCAAGAAATCCTTTTCTAGACTCTTCTGATATACAAGCTGTACTGACTCCAGTTTGTCCAAACTCTCTTGAGTGACACCACGACCTGGAACAGACAGTGAAGAAGGATCTCTAGGACCAACATATTGCCTTTTATCTCTGTGTGAGCCTATACCTTCTTTGTTGTATCCAACTTTACCAGATAAAGCTCTACCATCAGAAAAATCCATTGGAATTGTAGCTTCTAGTCTTGGATCATGAGGAGCACCTCTTTTAAATGTTGATTTCAACTGAGAAGACAATAATGGTGTGGTCACAACTTGTGCAGCAACAGAGGTTGTGACTATACTTTTCAGTTTTTGCTTAGCTTCTGCATCTGTTGGTTTTCTGAATACTTGCATTCTTTGATCTGTACCAACTGGTTCTTTGATTTGAATACCTTTAAGAACAGGCTTTGCAGCTTTAGCAACTTTCACATTCTTCTTTCCTTTTTCAGACTTTAAAGCTTTCAGATGTTTTTCTTGTAAACTCTTCTCTTCAACTTTAGCATCTTCTATGGTCACTCCTTCTGCATTCTCTTCCATGAAAAGCTTAACAGCTAACTCCTCATCAGTCTTTGGGTTTGATGTTAATTCCAAACTCTTGGTCTTTGAAGTACCTTGAGTTTCAGTGTTTGTTCCAACAGACTGTGATTTAAAAGATTTGCCAGATCTCAGAGTTTGCCTTTCAGAGTTTAAAACCTTGCTTTTATCACTTGCCCCTCCATCTCCAGCATCATCCTTTTGAGTCAGAGTTTGAGAAACTTTGCATTTTGACTTAGTAACTCTCTCCCCCTTTTTGACATCATCAGGAATTAGTATTGATGTAATGAGCTCTAAAGAGTTTGCAATTGAATCCACCTTAGCAGATAAAGCAGTCTGATTTTCTTCAACCTTTCCTAGCCTGGCAAAGAGAGTGTCTTGAACTTTGGACAGCTGAACAGCTTTTATTTTGGACTCTCTTTCCATCTTCAACTCTCTTTACTGAATCTCAGTCTTCAAGGAAGCAATTTCGTGTTTAGTGTCAGCAAAATTTCCTTCCAGAGTCTTGACTTGTACCACAGTTGCCTTTAAACAGGATAAGATTTCTGGATTTGAAATTTGCTTTGCAGTTTGCTTAACAAACTCAGATGCTCTCCCTTTTGGAAAAATGCAATCTTGTTTATACCAATTTTCAGCAGATTTAGCAAGATGCTCTACTTCAACAGCATGTGATGGACAAGGCTGAGCAAAAGGTGTATGTTTACTATCTGTCTGTGCAGGTGCACTCACAAAAGAATCAGAGTTTGCATCACTGTCAGATTTATCTTCATCACTTGCACCTTGAGCTTGACCATCTTTGAAAGAACCACTGTGCTGAGCAGTGTCAGCCACAGTTTCTGCAATAACTTCTGCAACCTTTTCAATAATCACCTCATGTTGCACAGGCTCTGCAACAGAGTTTGCCTTAGTAGCTTCATCACCTTTGTCTTGAATTTGAGAAGATACCAGCTCTGTGTGTGATGCCACAGCTTCAGGAACATGTACTGCAGGCTCATCAGCTACACCAGGAGCTTCAACATGAACAACAGGTGAGACAGGATCAAGAATTGATTCAGGAACATCATGTACTGGTGACAAACCATCTCTTTGATCCTCTTCTACAGGCATTTTATCCTCTGTAGGTATTTCAACAGTAACATTATCCTCTGCAGGCATTTCAACCTCTGCAGGTATTTCAACTTTGTCATCCATAATATTCTCTGCAGGCATGTCAACTTTTGCAGGTACTTCAACATTCACTGTATCCTCAACAGTAGGTGTTTGCTGTGAAACCACCTCTGGAGCTTCAACAACATTCTCTGCATCTGAATCAGAAAGAATTAGTCTCCTTTTCTTGATTGGCACAACAATCTCCTCTTCATCTTCACTTGAGCTTTCTTTTGGTGGTGAAAGTGAAGGTCTGTTTGCATGTTGCTTCATTCTTCTAGTATAAACAGCTCCAGGTAATGTCTGTTTAGCCTTTGAATGTTTAGTGTTTTGGGCAGTGTGTTTCTTTCTCTTTGGCTTGGTTTTAGGTTGTTCAGTAGGTGCTGGCTCAGGGTTTAAGGTTTCAGTGTTTAAGGTGTCAGTGTTTAATGGTTCAGTGTTTAAGTTTTCAGTGTTTGAAGGTTCAGTGTTTAAGGGTGTTGAGTTTATTGGTGGAGAGTTTAAGGTTTCTGGTTGTGGTTGATGAGATGTAATAGGTACAGTAGTTGTGGGTGTTGGAGGTGTTGGTTCAGAGTTTATGGTTTCTGGTGGTTCAGGCATTTGTTGTGGTGATTGAGGGTCTTGTGGTTGGTTCACATAGTTTTGTAAGGCTAAAGGCATAAACAACTCAGGTATTTGCTGTTTAGTGACATCTTTGTTTGTCAAATCAGTGAACATTCTCTTAGCAACTTGAAAAGGCTGAATTACATCAGCTTCATCAATTGGAATGTTAGGCACACATGCAGTAAATAGCAATTGACAAAAACGAGCAAAATAAACAGTAGTAGACTCAGACAATCGCTCTCCCAAGTTCATTAGTACTAGTCTACCAAAATCGAAGTTACCTCCATATAGTAGAGCATGACCAATTTGGAGAGTATCCAGAGGCAGTGCATCCCAGTTTGTTGTCTTCTTTCCAAAAGCCCTTGTTATACAATCAAAGAAGAAACTCCATTCCTTTCTCAAACTTGGCCGTCTCAAAGACCCTATCTTGTTCAAGTTTCCTGCACATCCAATTTGCTCCAACATTGTCCTCAATCTATCATGACCAACAACACTGTAAGAAGTGTGTGTCTCAAAGTCCAAAGCATCCCTGACCGTGGTTGGAGTAATGATATACTCTGATTCTTCATGAGTGAAAATGATTGTTGGAGTGCTAGCCTCTCCTCCATCATCATATTCAGAGTTTGTCCAGAAAGTAGCAATCTGTAAAGCAGATAATGTTCGTGGTGCAGTTAGAGCCGTCCCTATCTCAGAATCGTTCAAGAAGTTTTGGAACAAGTGAAACGCCTGTGGAGCATTTTCATTATCCAATGGTGCTGCATAGTTACTAGGGAGAAAAACTAACCCTGCTGCATCAAACGCTTTAGTTGCCATTAGTAACAAGATACGAAGATATGCAGAGAAAAGATTTGAATGCACTGTAAGTGTTTATCAAAAAGTGAAGGAGAGAATAAGAGAAGTGTGAAAATGAATAAGTATGTAAGTCAATGTGAGTGGGTGAATGTGAATCGTTAAGGAGTGAGAAACTAAAGACGATTAGAGTAAAATTAAAACTCAATCGTTTATTTAGTAAAAGCGCGCAACTGTTGTAGAGTAGTGTGTGAGTGGGACACAATCATGGGACACGTGTCAAACAGCCAATGGATCACTTAATAATTACCGCTGTTATTCCTATAATCACGACACTTAGACACATTAACACTAATTAACAGTTGTCAACTACCCCAATTACTCCAAAATAGTCAAATCATCTCAATAAGACTTTACCTCAGAGTACTTAACACAACCCAACAGTGTTTATCAATTTTCCAACTTTATCACTAAAATCCTTTCAAAAATTGCACAGTTGTGAATATGAGTGTGTGTGAAGCAGAGTTTACTGAAATCAATTTTTAGAGCATCTAATATTTCATAAAATCCATAACAAACAGTTAATAAACACTGAATGCACAAACTCTCATATTAAACACTGATTGTTTGATGAATGCTAAACTCTGTAGTTACTGTAATACAGAGATCTGAAAACTTCTATTCCCTTTGATGTCCATGATTATCCAAGTAAGCACACAGTCTTTAAAGACAAAAATATCAAGAGATAGAAATCAGAGCATCATTCAGTGAATAACAGTTATGAACTGTATAACCTCACAAACTCTCAAAGCACACAAGTGTTTAGGTGATGTGTTTACACTCACATTCAATCAGAAATAGCAGAGTCTACCATATGCTTGAATGTCCACCAATTCTACACTACTTTGAGTACATGTATCCACAAATCAAAAGGACTTTATTCAGGGTTTAAATGGAGTACGATCAAACAGATGAAAAGAGATGTTTTATTCAAGAGTGACTTCAAGCTGAGCATCTTAAGAGAACAAAGTGTTCAGTCACAGTATATATTTGTACAAGATCAGTATATATGCCTTTTTTTTTTTTTATCTTTTTTTTTTATTATTATTTTTTATTTAGCATATATACTGAATAAACTTTTCTTTTCTTGAGAAATACTCATCTGTTTGAAAAAAAAAATATAACTGCTCTTAACACTTCAGAGTATAAGAAAAATGAGCAGTTAATAAGGCTCAAAGGGGTTTACTAAGGATGGAATTTATGAACAGTGTTTATACAGTGTTTGTACAATGTTCAAAAGAATTTCGAACAGTGTTTGAAAGAATGGTAAATCCTATTGCCTTTATCATTTTCATGCACACACATATCCTGTAGTCTCAAAATGGTTTAATACAAGTTCTAGAGAAACATACTACCTGATGAATATCACACAACAATAAATACTGATTGATAGAAAGTGTATCAATCACTGATTTGGCTCAAACTCTCACAGGGTGTAAACATGAGTCTGAACTCACCAAACTAATCACTGACACATCTCAAGTTTTATGATTTTCACAAGTACAAACAAGGAATCATCATGAACCATACCTTTGGAAACAGAATGTCACTTATCAGAGTTTAGAGTTCATCAATAACCAAAATTATTTATGAGTGGCCATGCACACAATATTCATAGACTCAGAGTTTAGGACTAAATAAACTAAGAGATGCTATAAATATGAAACAGTATCATGCTGTGTTAATTTTCTGCACAAAGTCTGATTAGATAGCAGTGACTCAGAAAGAATCATGATTTAATTACTGTGAATCATGCTTCATACATATTTCTTCATTGGTGTTTTCATTCAGACAATAATCAATTCTGAATTCACTGAGTGTATCTAACATGTTAACAGTATTTAACAGACAGACATGCTGACAGAGTTTAAAAAGATTTAAACATTAGCATGCAGAACAGAGTTTAATACTAAGGTTCACATAGCACTTAACAATTTACAGAAAACATGAGCAATAAGTTTTTGAGTCTAACCAACATCTCTAGTCAAAACTAGAGACCATTCCTAGTTCATTGACCAGTCTTGTAAATGTAACTTCACTCAATGGCTTGGTGAAGATATCTGCAAGTTGTTGTTCTGTAGACACAAAGTGAAGCTCAATGTTGCCTTCCTCTACATGCTCTCTGATGAAGTGATACCTTATGCTGATGTGCTTTGTCATTGAATGTTGCACTGGATTACCTGTCATTGCAATAGCACTTTGATTATCACAGTAAATAGGTATCTTGGAATACCTTAATCCATAATCCAGCAGTTGATTTTTCATCCATAAAATCTGTGCACAACAGCTACCAGCAGCAATATACTCTGCTTCAGCTGTAGATGTAGATATTGACTTCTGTTTCTTGCTATACCAGGAAACAAGTCTGTCACCCAGAAATTGACAACTTCCACTGGTGCTTTTTCTGTCTATCTTACATCCAGCAAAGTCTGCATCAGAGTAACCAAGAAGTTTAAACTCTGATTCCCTTGGATACCACAGCCCCAAAGTTATAGTGCCCTTCAGGTACTTGAATATTCTCTTTACTGCTGTTAAATGTGGTTCTCTTGGATCAGCCTGGAACCTTGCACACAAGCAAGTTGCATACATGATATCAGGTCTGCTAGCTGTCAAATAGAGCAAAGAACCAATCATTCCTCTATAGCTTGTCATATCTACTGATGACCCTGCATCTTTGTCCAATTTTGTTGCAGTTGCCATGGGAGTTGTTGCAGATGAACAGTCAAGCATACCAAATTTCTTGAGAAGGTTTCTGGTATATTTTGCTTGATTTATAAAAATTCCATCATCTGTTTGCTTCACCTGTAGGCCTAGAAAATAACTAAGCTCTCCCATCATACTCATTTGATATCTTGACTGCATGAGTTTGGCAAACTTCTTACAGAGTTTATCATTAGTAGACCCAAAAATGATGTCATCCACATATATCTGAACTAAAATCAAGTCACTACCATTTTGGAAGTAAAACAGAGTTTTGTCAATAGTACCTCTGTGAAATCCACTTTCTAGTAGAAATTTGGCAAGGGTTTCATACCATGCCCTTGGTGCCTGCTTAAGTCCATAGAGTGCCTTGTCTAACCTGTAGACATAATCTGGATATTTTGGATCAACAAACCCTGGTGGTTGTTCCACAAACACTTCTTCTTCAAGTTTTCCATTCAAAAATGCACTTTTTACATCCATCTGAAACACTTTGAATTTCATGTGGGAGGCATATGCTAGAAAAATCCTGATTGCTTCCAATCTAGCCACTGGTGCAAATGTTTCATCATAGTCAATTCCTTCCTGTTGTGAGTAGCCTTTTGCAACCAGTCTTGCCTTGATCCTTGTGATAACACCCTCACTGTCAGTTTTATTCCTGAAAACCCATTTAGTACCAACAATGGATCTATTCTTGGGCCTTGGTACAAGTGTCCACACTTCATTTCTTTCAAATTCATTTAGCTCTTCTTGCATTGCTGTTATCCAGTCAGCATCTTTAAGAGCTTCTTCCACTTTCTTTGGCTCAGATTGTGACAAGAATGCATGAAATAAACATTCATTTGTTGTTGCACTTCTTGTCCTTACTTTTGCATCAGGATCACCAATAATCAAATCAGGTGTGTGAGATTTAGTCCATTTTCTTGCAGAAGGCAGATTGCTTCTGTCATCATGTGATCCTCCCCCTTGATCCATGCTCTCCTGATTTTCCTGGTGTCTTTCCTCATTTTCAGATGCTCCCCCTGAATGTGACTGCTCAGAATTTGAATGATCAGAGTTTGAATCAACAGTGTTTGATTCAGAGTTATCATTTGAGTCACTATCAGTGTTTGAATTTTTACTTTGATGTGATTCTTCATGCTCCCCCTCAACTGGTTCTTCCCTTGTTTCTGATTGAAGAGTTTCTTCAGTATTTACCAGTAGAGGTTCAGAGTTTAGATCAACAGAGTTTGACACATCAGTCTGATCAGAGTTTACTTTTTCAGAGAATAAATCTTCATTTTCAAAATGCAGTTGATCATGTTCATCTACATCTTCAAGTCCAGTTATCTTCTTGTCATCAAATGACACATGAATTGATTCCATGATCACTCTGGTTCTCAGATTATAAACTCTGAATGCCTTAGTTGACAGTGGATAGCCAACAAAAATACCTTCATCTGCCTTTAGGTCAAACTTGGTCAACTGTTCAGGATGAGTCTTCAACACAAAGCACTTGCATCCAAAAATATGAAAATATTTTAGATTTGGCTTTTTCTTCTTCACCATTTCATATGGTGTTTTACCATGCTTGTTGATCAGTGTTGCATTTTGAGTAAAACAAGCAGTTTGAACTGCTTCTGCCCAGAAATATGTTGGCAACTTTGCTTCATCTAGCATGGTTCTGGCAGCTTCTATCAAGGTTCTGTTCTTCCTCTCCACTACACCATTTTGTTGTGGAGTACCAGGTGCAGAAAACTCTTGTTTTATCCCTTTACTCTTGCAAAATTCTTCCATTGATGAATTCCTGAACTCAGTTCCATTGTCACTTCTGATTATCTTCACTTGATGCTCTGACCCTTTTTCCAGTTGAACTACATGTTCTGTCAGTGTTAATGCAGTTTCATCCTTCTTTGCAAGAAAATATACCCATGTGAATCTGGTATATTCATCAACAATGACTAATGCATATTTCTTCTTTCCAAGAGACATCACATTCACTGGACCAAAAAGATCAACATGTAGTAGATGATAAGGATCAGCAATTGAAGACTCAGATTTACTTTTGAAAGATGTTTTTCTCTGTTTGGCCTTTTGACAAGAATCACACAGTCCTTCTACATTCAACAAGGACTTTGGTAGACCTCTTACAAGATCATTCTTGATTAGCTCATTGATGTTGTTCAGATTCAAATGAGAGAGTTTCTTGTGCCATTTCCAACTCTCTTCACTGGACATCCTTGTAGACAGACACACTGCTTTGCCATCAGTGTTTGTTGACAATTTGATTTCATAGATGTTATTGTGTCTGTTTCCAACTAGAGCAACTTTCCCTGTAGATTTACTGATCACTTGACAATATTCAGGCTGAAAATCTACATGATATCCTCTGTCACAGATTTGACTCACAGATAGCAAATCATGCTTGAGTCCTGGAACAAGAGCTACATTTGTAATGATGACATTTCCAAGATTAATATTGCCATATCCCAGTGTATGTCCTATGTTGCCATCTCCATAGGAAACTTCTGGGCCAGCCTTCTCCTCAAACTCTGATAGCAGGGCTTTATTTCCTGTCATGTGTCCTGAACATCCACTGTCCACGACTAGGGTACTGACCCTTGTGCCCTGCAATCACAAACAATCACTGATTATTAGTTTTAAGGATCCAGACTTGCTTGGATCCTTTGGCTTTCTTAAATCTGTTAGCTTTTGCAGCGGAATTCAAATTAACAGAGTTTAAGCTAACTTTTTCAGAGTTTACATTTGCAGAGTTTACTTTAACCCATTTCAAATTTGGTTTGGGTTCATAGTAATTATAATAAATAGCATGATAATCTCTGCAAGTGTAAATAGAATGCCAAGTACTTCCACAGTGTTTGCATAAAGTCTGTGGTCTAGTTCTCACATAATCACTCTTTACTGCAGTTTTAGAGGGCAAAGAATTAATGTTCTTATTCTTATTGCAGAAACTAGCAAGATGATTAGTGCTACCACAATTAAAGCATGTTTTTCTAGGAGCTAATGAAGCAAGCATTGGCTTAATTCCTGATGTGATGCCTACTTTTCCATTTTTGTTTTTCTTAGGCAATCTCTGTTTGTTGACAGATTTTATCTCCTTAAGCTTATGCTTGAGTTGTTTATCTGTCATTAAACCAATGTTAGCCTCTTTAACAAAAGTTTTAGCATATGACTCTTTAACAGCCTTTTTCTGTGCTTCAGTCTTAGGTCCACCTGTTCCCATGACATTACCCTCAGATGAACAATGTGGTCTAACCTTTACCTGATTTTCAAATCTAAGTTCATCTCCTACAGAGTAACCTAGACCTACTGTATCTGACTGAAACACTTCTTGAGTGTCTTTACCAGAGTGTGTCCAAGTTTTAATGATGTGTTTAGTATCCTCCAATTCAGATTCTAGTTGCTTATACTTACCTAGCAACTCCTGTTCAATAAACACTGCATCATCTCTCTCTTTTTGAATTTTATTCATGTTCTCTAGCTGTTCCTCAACAAGTTTATTTCTTTCTTTGAGTTGAGAACACTCAGACTTTATCCTCTCATTTTCTAAGGTCTGATCTCTATAACTGATATGCAATGCTTTAAGATAAATTCTTAATTCAGTTATATTATCAGTGTTATAAGCATAAGTGGTTGGAGGTACCTTGAGATCATCATTTTCAGTCTGAGTAGTAGCCATGAGAGCATAGTTGACTTCCTCATCTGAATCTGAAGTGTCTGCCCAATCTCTGCCTTTGGTGTAGAGTGCCTTTTCAGTTTTACCCTTCTTGCACTCTGGAGCATAGTGTCCCATCTCCTTACACTTGTAGCATTGAATCTCAGACTTATCTTTCTTTCCAGATTTGAAGTCCTTTGCTTCAGCTTTCTTGAAATTCTTCTTGTCAGACTTTGAGTAGTCCCTTGAGAATCTCTTTCCCTTCTTGAAGTTCTTGTAACCCATCTTCTTGAAGGTCTTTACCATCAATGCAGCCATTTGCATCATCTCTTCATCATTTTCAGAATCAGATGAACCATCTGTGTTTGAGTCAACATCAGTGTTTGATGACTCATTCTCTGAATGGATGACTAAGGCTTTCCCTTTTGCCTTTCTCCTTGATGCCTCCTTCTTTGATGGTTTCTCCTCAACCTTGAGTGCAACAGATTTTGACTTTCTACTTGTTCTTTTGTTTCTCTGCTCCAATTCCAATTCATGGGTTTTGAGCAGCCCATAAATTTCATCAATCTCTGTTTCACCAAGTTCATAATTATCTCTAATAGTGGTTGTTTTCACATCCCACTTTTCAGGTAGAGAAAGAAGAAACTTGAGATTTGAGTCTTCTAAATCATATTCTTTGTTAACCAATGACAAATCATTGAGCAGTTTACAGAATCTGTCAAATGTTTCTGTCATGGTTTCATCAGACTTTGCCTCAAAGTGCTCATACTCCTGAGTGAGTATGTTTCTTCTGTTTTTCTTGATTGCAGGAGTTCCTTGACATCTAACCTCAAGTGCATCCCATATTTCCTTTGCAGTTGTGCAATTAATCACTTTATTAGACATAACATTGTCTAATGCACTGTGAAGTAAATGTCTCACTTTTGCATCCTTTGCAATAGATGAAAGATCCTCAGCAGTTAGATCTTTCTTTTCCTTTGGAATGACCTTTGCCTCCTCACCAGCAGCAGCAGCAGATAATTTTGTTGGTTTGTGAGGACCTTCATATATTCTATCAAGGTATTCTGGATCTGTAGCCTCCAGAAACATGGTCATTTTCACCTTCCAAATTGCATACTCTGATGGCCTAAGTATAGGAACCCTGATTGTCTCATACCTACTAACAGTAGTAGGGGCTTTCTCAGATGGTGGAGGAATCTCTGCCATTGATTACTTTTGTGTTTGGATCTTTAACTGTAATAAAGTAACAGATTAGGCTCTGATACCACTTGTTAGGTCGAATACACAATAAGCAATCAAATACTGTATGAGTAACTTAACAAGAACACACTGTTTAACAATTAAAAATTGTTTGGAATTAATAATTCCTCTCTCAGTGATGTAAATATCACAGAGAGCTGCTTAGGTTACAATGGATGAATATCTCAATGTTCGACTACCCTTCTAGGGTTAACCTAACTGTATTTATAGAACATACAGCTTCGTACAATCAGTAACTGATACTCCTAAAATCAAGCTATACAATTGATATCAATCACGATTGCTCCAGTCTTCCAAGTCAACTCAATCTCTTTGACAGCTTTCCAATCTTCAAAGATATTGCTTCCATATTTATTAATCTTCAAACACTGTTGACTCTTCAGACAATACCGCTACAGAGTTTAACAAACTCTGTTTGCGCTTCCAGTCAGTGTTTAATCAAACTCTGACTGCTTCCAGCTAAACTCTGTTTTCTGACTTTAGCTTCCAAACACTGTTTTCATCAATCATTTCTAACATATATTTATTCTAATTAAAATATTATTTAAACACAGAAATAAAATCCCTCGCCCAGGTCGCCTCGCGTACGCGAGACGCCGAGACATTCGCCCAAATCGCCCTTCGACCGAGCCGACCCGACCCGAGTCGAGACGTGACGTGGCGAGGCGGGCGGCGGCGGCGCGCGCGCGTGTGTGTGTGTGTGTGCACGTGGAGCACACAGTAACACCATGCACCATCATACACCTTAGTAGTTGTACACTACCCATGTGTGTGATTCTATATAAAGCCAACAACCCCCTTTATTCATTTCAATGTGGGACAAATACACATTCTCATTTCAAGCTTATTCAAGCTACTAACTTCAACTCCATTTCTCTATGGGTTTCACTAAGAAAATTACTTAGACCCACATATGAAAATTTAAGTCCTCATAGCAAGGAACAATTTCCAATCGTTAAAATCCGGAATTAACATCAAGAACATAAAAATACTTATGCCCCAAAACTCCATTTTCTAACAATCCCCCACAAATCCATATAGAAATGTTTCAGGTTTCTCATCATGACTTGTTTTTCAGAGTCGGTACCCTTCCGGGTTTGAACCCTCCTAAGTCCCCTACTTCAATGATTACCGGATTCAGATGGAATGTTTCACCTTGAATCTTAATCCGTTTGGTGTAACCATGTTCCATAGACGACGACAAGTCAAAGGCTATGGTGCCAATCTACGGCTTTGAGACATTAATGGTCTTGTCTCGATCCTGTTCATCGAATGCTTCAAGGAATAACCCTTTCCTCTAATTGCGACCACACAATTACATTCGCTTAGCTGGGCATCTCCAGAGATGTACTGCTACCATCTCGTCAAATGACTTGACCCCATTCAGAGTTATAATAACTCTTGCTATCTAGCAGTATCAGTACCTTCTAGGTTTTCAGGGGATAGACTCAGATACAACAGTATCATCTATGTAGCAAAGGTACTACCAATTCATCCTTACAGCTTGTTATTACCACATTGAATACACTTCAAGGGATCTCCTCTCATGTGTATTGGGTTCCCACTGATGATGAACTATGATGGGTTGACAGCCCCATCCCCAACCTTGACTTAAGGACCACTGCAGGTTCCAGTCCTTTAGTTAAAGGATCAGCTATATTATTCTGAGTTCCAATGAACTCTACAGCAATAATCCTATCAGACACTAAACCCCTAATAGACTTTAGTCTAACTTGGATGTGTCTCTTGGTTTTAGCATTATACTTTTTACTGCTAATCTTGTCGATAGTTGTTTTACTATCACAATGAATAGCAAGCGCAGGAAGTGGTCTGCTTACTACAGGTATCGCGGACATAAGTCCATGTAACCATTCAGCCTCCGTCCCCGTGGCATCAAGCGCACACAACTCAGCCTCAAAAGTAGACCGAGTTACTATAGTCTGTTTGGTCGACTTCCAGGATATTGCTCCACCGGCTAAGGTGAACACATATCCAGTCACTCCATTGGAACCAGACTTCTTAGCTATCCAACTTGCATCACTGTACCCCTCAAGTACACCAGGAAATCTCCTATAGTGTAAACTTAGGTACATTGTGCCTTTTAGATATCTAAGTACTCTATCAAGAGCATCCCAATGAGTTCTGTTTGGACAGCTTGTATACCTAGCCAACTTAGACACAGAGTATGAAATATCTGGTCTAGTACAGTTAGCAAGATACTGCAAACTCCCTATAATCTGAGAATACCTTAACTGAGACACAAGTACTCCTGAAGCATTCTTAACAAGGGCAACTTTAGGATCATAGGGTGTACTAGCGATTCTACACTGTGAATAACCATATTTCTCAAGTATAGATTTCTCTATATAATGAGACTGTGATAAAGTTATTCCCTCAGCTGACTGTGTCAGTTTGAGACCAAGAATCACACTAGCCTCATCCATATCCTTCATTTCAAAGTGCCTTTTCAAGAAAGCTTTTGTCTCGTTAATAATCTCAATATTGGTTCCAAACAGTAATATGTCATCTACATATAGGCACATGATGACACACTCACTACCTTTAACTTTAGTGTAGACACACTTATCACTTTCATTAATATCATAACTGAAAGGCAATATAGTTTCATCAAACTTTTTATGCCAATCCCTAGGAGCTTGTTTTAAGCCAAAGATGGATTTGATTAACTTACATACTTTCCTTTCGTTACCAGATGCAACAAATCCCTCAGGCTGATCCATATAAATCTCTTCTTCAAGTTCACCATGAAGAAAAGCTGTCTTTACATCCATTTGATGGATGATAAGACCATGTACGGAAGCCAATGCTACAAGCATTCGGATTGTTGTCATCCTAGCTACAGGAGAGTATGTATCAAAGTAATCAATACCCTCCATTTGCTTAAAACCCTTAGCTACCAGTCTAGCTTTGTACTTATCTATTGAGCCGTCAGGGTTCAACTTTCTTTTAAAGATCCATCTGCACCCGATAGTAGAACACCCAGGAGGGAGATCAACTAACTCCCATGTCCCGTTAGAAATAATAGAGTCAATTTCACTCTTTACAGCGCCCTTCCAGTGCCTAGACTCTGAAGAATCCATAGCTTGTCGGAAAGTTAAAGGTTCGTCCTCGACATTGTAAGTGATAAAATCACTTCCAAAATCCTTGACTACCTTAGCACGCTTACTCCTTCGTGGTTCCTCTACCTCCTTAGGAGTAGATCTACTACTAGGTTCCACCCCCATATTTGTCATCTTTTCCACATGATCAGGAATAGAACTTGATGTGTGAGTAGGATCTTCATTAGAAGCAACTAGAGGCATACCAGTCTTCATAGGGTAAACATCCTCAAAGAATGTAGCATCACGAAACTCAACTATCGTATTTGCCACTATACCATCTATGTCAGATTTTAATACTAAAAATCTCATAGCTGTAGTGGTCTCAAGATAGCCTAGAAAGATACAATCAACAGTCTTCGGTCCTAGTTTCTTTCTCTTGTGTTCAGGGACAAGTACCTTGGCAAGGCACCCCCACACATGAAGATACTTAAGACTAGTCTTCTTGCTCTTCCATAACTCATAGGGTGTCTTATCCATGTGTTTCAGAGGAACTCTATTCAGAATATGGCAAGCCGTATTCAGAGCTTCTCCCCACATGTATTTAGGTAACCCAGAGTTAATAAGCATACTATTAATCATATCTTTAAATGTTCTGTTCTTTCGCTCAGCAACCCCATTAGACTCAGGTGTGTATGGTGGGGTAACTTCATGAACTATACCATTGCTTGCACAAAATTCATTAAAAGCGTTACTCGTATACTCACCACCTCTATCAGATCTCAACCGTTTAAGTACCTTACTAGTTTGTTTTTCTACTTCAGTTTTATATATAATGAATTTATCAAGTGCTTCATCCTTATGTCTAAGTAAATAAACATAACAGTATCTACTACTATCATCTATAAAGGTAATGAAGTATCTAAACTGGTCCTTAGTCAACACACCACCAAATTCACAAATATCAGTGTGTACTAAATCTAACAAGTCTGAATCCCTAACAATATTATGAAAAGGTTTCCTTATTTGTTTAGCAGACACACATACTTGACATTTAGAATTCTTTTCTATGGTATGTCTTGGAATCAACTCTAAGTTCATCATATTTTTAAGAGCACCAAAATTTAAGTGACCAAGTCTAGCATGCCATAAATCTTAAGATTCAACATAGTTAACAGAAGGAGTAATCTTATTAAAAGCACCCAAAACGGGCTCAGCATTTATTACAAATAAACCATTTGACAAGTAACCCTTGCCAAAAAATGTACCAGTATGAATAAGAACTACTTTATTACATTTGAGAGAGACTTCAAAGCCATTAGCTACTAAACAGCTTCCACTTATTATATTTCCACGCATGTTGGGAACATGATGCACTCTCGTCAGGGATAGAATACGACCCGAAGGAAACTTCAAGTCCACGTTTCCTATTCCATGTACTTGAGCGGCACTTGCGTTCCCCATCGTCACTGTCAAGCTATGACTTTGTTGATAAGATACAAATAAACTAATGTCAGCACAAATATGCACATTAGCTCCAGTATCAATCAACCATTCATTTGACAGATAAGTGGAAAAAAGTACAGGGTTGTAGGTAACATACCGGTCTTCGTTGGTTTCAGAAGCCAAAGCCTCACCAACAACCATGTTCGCTACAGGCCCACTTGAGGTTCCAAGCACAGCATTCGCTTGAGCTACCCCCTCGGCTTTCTTTGCTTTCTTTGTAGGGCAGTCCTTACTCCAGTGCCCAACCTGCCCACAAGACCAACATGGTTTGTTTGCCTTTGGTTTCTTGGCCTTATCCTTGTTATTCTTAGGTTTATTACTATTACCCTTCTTAGAGACAGCCTTCCTTTTCTGTCCTACAATTGCTACATTTACCTTCGAACTTCCATGCTCAGTTGGCACCACATGTCCCTGTTTGGACTTGTGTTGTTCTTGTACCGAGATGTCCAGCATAAGGTTGGTCCAGGTGATCTCTCCTTTCTGTCTTTTCAGGGAGAGAGAGAACTCTTCCCAAGACTTTGGAAGCTTTTCAATCACACTCATCACCTTAAACTTTTCGGGGAGGTCCATTCCAGACTCCTTCAAAGCATGCACTATCATCTCGAACTCATGCACTTGCTCAGTCATGGACTTATTGTCCACCAGCTTGTAATCAAGGAACCTCGCCACAGAATACTTTTCCAGACCTTGTGAGTCAGTATTATGTGTCTGGTCCAGCTTCTCCCATAAGAGTTTTGCGGTGTAGGCATCAGAGGAGTACACATCAAACAATGTGTTGGTTAGAGCAGCCAGAATTGCTGCCCTGGCAACCCCATCCTTCTCAGCCCACTTCGCATAACTCTTAACTGATTCAGCCTTCTCTTGATCCACAACTGGCTTCTCATATTCCACAACAGGCCATAGACCCTTTACAGTCAACCACAACTTCATCCTTTTCTGCCAACGAGAAAAGCCAACGCCCCCATTGAATTTCTCAGGCAAGCCAGTCAATTCAACGGGTTGTGGAAAACTGTAAGTGGTCCAATCAATGACCCCAGCAGATGCAACCGAACTACCACTAGTAGGAATTTCACTCTCGTTAACCATTATGCTAAATACTATATAACAAATTATCTCTTCAAGAATGTTGGGAATTAAGACTAAAACAGCAACATAGAGGCAGTTATATATCGTATTTAACAAGTCCAGGCCAAGCATACAATTAGCGAAACAGAACACGAAGGTAAAACACATGCATGTCAGTAACTGATAGAACAAAGAGAAGGCAGAAAACATACCAGTAGCCATAGCTATATCAGTATGTAAACAAGTAAAACAAACAGCTGAGTCGTCAGGATTTGCTAGAAAGCCTGACTGCTCTTGAAGAGATAATTGCTAGAGCTGGCAATTCGTGTCGTGTCGTGTACTTTCGTGTCGTGTACTTTCGTGTTTCGTGTACCAAGTGGCCAAAACGAAAACGAAACGAAATAAATTCGTGTACTCAAATTCTGAAACGAACACGAAACGAAACATTTCGTGTATACACGAAACGAAACGAAAAGTACACGAAATATTTCCATTTACACGAAAATGAAACGAAAACCGTGTACTTTTCGTGTACTTTCGTGTACTTTTCGTGTACTTTTCGTGTACTTTTCGTGTACTTTCCGTGTATTTTCTATTTATTTTGTAAAAAAGTTAAATATGTAATATTTATTTATAATATATATTTATATAATTTAAAATATTTATTTAAATATTTATTTATTTCGTGTATTTTCGTTTCGTGTCGTGTACCTAATGGTAAATCCGAAACCGACACTAAATTCGCTCGTGTACTTTCGTGTTCGTGTATTTTCTTGTTCGTGTACCGAAAAGGTCAACCCAAACCCGTAATTTTCGTGTCGTTTTCGTGTCGTATTTTCGTGTCGTGTCCAAAATTGCCGGCTCTAATAATTGCCCCCACTTACAACTGTGTTGGGATGCTTGCAACACCTCTCCCAGGATAAAACAGCTCCGAGTATAGTGATCACAGCAATCAGAATACTCAACTTCGACTAGCACCTCAGTCGCCAGAAAAACCCTAAGTAAAATATACTATAACAGGAGGAGAACAGAGAGTGTAGAGAAGACAAGAGAATGTAGGGTGTGGTCTATATATTCAGTGTATCCAGTGTATCACAATCAGTAGCTTAGGTCTCTATTTATAGGAGAGACCAAACGTAACTGATGCCACCCAATTAATATGGTAACTGCCGATTTACATTTAATAAAATGAAACGGCTGATTTAATAAAATCAAAACGGTTGATTTAATAAATCGTAACTGTTACATTATATTTATCCACACATATCAGTTTTTATTTTAATTATACGAATATATATATCATCAAATTCTGACCCAACATCAGGATCTGATCCATCAGGATTTTTCGTCCGTCAGGATCTGATGTCCATCAGTATTTGATCATTCATCAGGATCTGATACCGTCAGGACTTGAGGTCCATCAGTATTTGATCAAGCATCAGGATCTGGTAGTACCTTCAGGATTTCATCAGGACTTGGCCCATCAGTATTAGATGTCTGACCAGTTACTGATTTATTCCAAGTACTGATCCCAATACATATATATATTTATTCTAATTAAAATATTATTTAAACACAGAAATAAAATCCCTCGCCCAGGTCGCCTCGCGTACGCGAGACGCCGAGACATTCGCCCAAATCGCCCTTCGACCGAGCCGACCCGAGTCGAGACGTGGCGAGGCGGGCGGCGGCAGCGCGCGCGCGTGTGTGTGCGCGCGTGGAACACACAGTAACACCATGCACCATCATACACCTTAGTAGTTGTACACTACCCATGTGTGTGATTCTATATAAAGCCAACAACCCCCTTTATTCATTTCAATGTGGGACAAATACACATTCTCATTTCAAGCTTATTCAAGCTACTAACTTCAACTCCATTTCTCTATGGGTTTCACTAAGAAAATTACTTAGACCCACATATGAAAATTTAAGTCCTCATAGCAAGGAACAATTTCCAATCGTTAAAATCCGGAATTAACATCAAGAACATAAAAATACTTATGCCCCAAAACTCCATTTTCTAACATGTTATTTCGATTGGGGTTAAAACCGTGCAATTATCATATTCATTATTCTGGTTGACAAGATTATGAAGACTGAAGCAAGAGAAACTCAATGGGCAGTAGGAGCATTTTTAATCTACTAGTAGTAGTAACCAGATACTGAGATTACAGAACACCTGGGTTTTCTAGCTAGGATGAGGAGTCTTGTCAGTCCTGTCGACAATTCGAGTGGAATCAAGATGTTGTGCAACTGTTTGTATACTGCTAGTATATTTTTTCCCAGTTTCCTTGCAAAACTCTCTTCCTTCCCTTCTTTTCATGATATAAATTTCAGATTTTTTATCACTTACACATTTTTATCTAAAACTCTCTATCTATAAAAACCATGGTTGTAAAAATCGGTAATCGATATAAATCGGTTGAGGTACCGATTTAAGATTAATCGGGTAATCGGGGATTAATCGGAAGGATAAATCGGAGTATAAATCGGATATTATAATAATATTTAATATATTAGTCTAATTTACAATTAAACATATCATTTTAAATAAATTCATAGGATTAATCGGATTTCAAAAATCGAATCGCTGGGTTACTTTACAGAGGATTAATCGGGGATTAATCGGCTAAATCGGGGATTTTTAGAACCATGATAAAAACCACCCAACTTTTATCTATTGCAAACGCAACTTTTTCAAAGATAATTCCGGGTGTTGACCACCTACAAGATTTAACATCATGTAAATCGAATATTTGTTCGGTGACCTCTAATTAAAAGTAATTGTCACACCTTATAATTCAACTTATTGAACTCAGATTTTCATGTATATATTTTAAACTTTTTATTTTCTGAACTACAATTTTAAACTTCACAACGAAAAATCCACTTATCAGGATTCTTGTTCCAACCTCCTAAGTGCAATTGTGAATAAGCAATTCACTTTCCCTAATTAAAAAGTAAGAGCATTTTAGTATCTTAGCTTACTAATACGTGGTAAACTAGAATGTTTCAAAAACAGAATCTTAATGTAATTCATTGAACAACATTTATTCTTTTTCTTTTAAGTGACTATAATTAAAAAGAAGACAAAACTGACTTTTGAAAATTTGTAAAAGTAATGTTTATATCCAATTTGACCTATAGATATTTCAAGAAGAATATTTCAAATCTCTTCGCTAGCTATATAATCACAATTTCTTCATACTTTCCTTGGGTTTCCATTTATTATAAAAGTTAGCGTGAAGATTTAATATATTCACACAATTTAAATTCGACCTTTAGAAAAATTGATTTCGCCGTTATATTTTGTGGTGCAATATTTGCATGAAGGACAAATTAAGTTAAACGTATAGTAGGAGTATAAACTAGTGCATGATACATACATTTAGTGCATTATAGAATGCCAATAATTTGGCTATTATTTTGGCTTTGACTAAGTTGTACGCATAAACAATTGAATCTTAGGAGTACGAATGATTGATTAACAATTTAACATATAAAATTAAAATTGGAATGTGGCTCTAGGTATCGCATATCCGCACACCAAAAGATTAGATATATGGAAGAAATGGCGGAAGGTAGAAAAAATAAAACCTAACTTTGGTTGACTTTACGTGCTTTGAATATTAAAATTAGAGTTAGGTACTCCCTCCGTCCCTTAAAACATTTCCTGTTTACTATTTCGGGTCATTCAAAATACTTTTCTCCTTTCTATTTTAAGCCATAAAATAACATATTCAATATCCACTACTCCACCCACTACTCCTTAAAAATAATATTCAATACCCACTACTTCACCCACTACTCTTTAAAAACAATATTCAATACCCACTATTCCACCCACTACTTATTAAAAACAATATTCAATACCCACTACTTCTTAAAAACAATATTCAATACTCACTACTCCATAAAAAAATAATATTTAATATCCACTACTCCTTCAAAATAATATTCAATACCTTTTTTTTCTTAAAACCCGTGTTTTTAGTCAAACGGGAAAAGTATAAAGGCACAGAGGGAGTAATACTTTTGTGTTTGAATATAAAAGGCATAAAGTGAAGGAGAAAGGCTTGCACTTTATAGTAAAGGGTCCGGGTCCTTCACAATCGTTTGTCAGGGACCAGTTATTTAACAATCGGTTTCACGATCCAACGGTTGAGATTAAAAAAAATAATAATTACTGTCCGCTATAATTTTCCGCGGATAGGCAACTGCGGACAGGCAATCTGCCTATCCACGGACAGACAATCTGCCTATCCGCGGAAAATTATAACGGACAGTAATTTTTTTTTTGTAATTCAGGGAACCGTTGGATCAACGATCCAACGATTTAGAAACCGATTGTTATATAATCCACGAAAACCCTATAGTAAATATTATTGTTCTTTTTGTGGGTGGATTCTTTGAAGTCGTCTTCCACGTAAAAGCATTCTTACTTTTCCTGATCTCTCGCTGGGGCAAGAGGAAGGTGAATGATATCGTTGTAAAATAAGCTTTGATTTATGTTGCATTTACAATTTTTACGCGTTACGGATGATTCCCCGGCTAATGGATTGGTTCCTCCTTCGAATTAAAAATCTGATTTTTGCCATAAAACCGAGAAAAATAACTATTCAATATTCATAGTCAAATCCCATAAATTCATAAAAAATACGCACAAATAGATTGATGATCATTAATGTTAAGTAACCAACTTATTTTAAGATGTTAGAGGGAGGCCTAACATGTATTAGGATCTTATATCATATTCTAACATCTAAAATTTAATCTTGGAATCCTTACCGTCATACCTTACGAATTTGACAAAAATTATATATAAGTGATATGCAGTAGATTTGATTCTATTATGCATATTGTATTTACGTGTCAAAAAACATAAATACGAAACAAAAATTTTGTGTGAATATGAAAATCTGAAACAAGACGAACACGAATTGTAAAAAATTACAGCTGACAAGACTATACGGAACCGTGCATGAATTAGTAATTACATACTCAAATAGAAAAAGGATGCAGGTGAAAATAAATAATTTTCCATGAGTTTTTTCTGCATCAACCAAGACAACACTTGGTAAATTGTTGTGAAACCTCAAAATGGACGAACTGAGTGCATCTCAGAAAATATTACACGGGGTACATTATTACCTGGGGAGGCATTTCTACATTTGGCATATAGAGAATCCCAATCTTCATAACATATAGAGGTGGAGGTAGCAATATTAGATCTGCAGGCGTGGCTCATTCTTATTAATTTTAGCAGTTATATCGATTTTAATTTCTCCATTTCAAGTGTGAAGACTAACAGGATTGTTGTCTAGAGTTGGTGTCCAGAAAACGAATGTACTGATATACAACCCACGTCTGCCAAGCTAAGCCCAGCCAACGCCCAGAAGAAGTTCTGGTATCCACCCTGCATTTTCCGGTTTTTCGGTTGAGTAGTTAAAGAATTAACCACAGTCAAAATAAAAGAATGAAGAACATGTACTCAAAAAAGATAACGCACTACATAGACTGCGGTCTTTGCATTGCATCAGGTGGTGTAGAAAAATTCAAGCTGTTTAATAAAGTGAATATAGCCCTTAACAAAATAAAAATGCAGTATTTGCCAGAAGATGCTAAGAGGCACTGCAACAGCTATGTCAATCAATTCAAGTTCCTTGCAAGTTCGAGTCGCTTGATCTCTACCAGAGCATCGAGAAATGTAAAAGGCCGATGCAATTTAGAGAACCCCTTTCTGTTGCCAGTGAATTTACTTGCAATAGGGACAACAAACATATCATGCACGCTGGCTCTTGGAAAATGACTCTGACGACAGAGGACTTAAAAGAAAAGAAGCAGGAATATATGTTCTCATCTGGCTCTTGGAAAATGACTCTGATGACAGAGGACTTAAAAGAAAAGAAGCAGGAATATATGTTCTCATCTGCATTACATATTAGAATATCCACACTAGATTTGTAGGACAATAACAACATAGACTTCAATCCTTGTTGGCCTTGATCTTTCTTGAAGATAGAAATGACCTAGTCCGGACTGTGGTTATGAGTTATGACTCCAGGTTTGGTGGGTGAACCATAATAAGAGTATCGATCTCCTTCACTTCAATTTTAAGAAAATCGTCTAGCCTAATCATAGAGGATAACATTGTGATGAGCTTAGTCAATATCTGTAGAAATCGAGAATTTAAAACACTGTAGCTAGTTTCTTGATTGAATTAAAGTCAGTAAATCATACAAAACTTAACTGTGCTCCATTCTCCTGTTACCTGTAGCAAAAAGTTCATGGTTCCAGAGTGATTCCATGACCTTGTGAGTAAGTTATAATGCAAGTGAACACTTCAGATGAATCAAAGCAATATAGCTAATTATTCAACTTCTTATTCAATGGCCTATAGTCCTGATGGAAAACGGTTGTGAATGCAGCAGGCTGCAAATGCAGGAGATTACATCCTTGCCAAGAGAACCTCTACGAACATCTAATCGTTCTATATCAAGTGATTAACGTGTACATAACGAGTTTCTGATTAACAACAGATACTTCATGCCCTGAATGGAGGAGAAACAGTAAAAGTATGTACCATTTATCCCACTACTGGCCTCAAGTGCACAAAACAACATATACACATTTATCTAATACACGCAACCAAATAAGTATTACCAGGTAGCAAGTTCCTTATGAAGTACGGAGTAGTAGCATTTCTAGCAACAGAATCACCCGTGCAACATTTCGTGAGCTAGATAAATAACGTGTACTCTGTAACGATACGTAAGCTAAACAACATTTCGTAACTCGTTCAAGACTGCTCTATCACTCAGCAGTAAAGAACCAAAGTTCATGCAATTTCATTGCCGGTAATTTGTCTCTAACAACATAACGCAGATTGAAATCTTTGAAGTGTTGGCATTCCGAAACTCGGGAATAAAAGAGATCACATTGAAAAACTCGATAAATCCCCGTTATGTAAGGGTTAATTATGCTTTCACAATTTTTGACTTTTTAATGTTGTTTCCGATAACCACCAAATTATTCCATTTTGCTCTATGATCCGGATAAATTTTGGCTCATTGTTGATAATTAAACTTATGAAAGAGGTATTTTAATTAACTGGATTATGATTGAGTTGTTTAGTTAACATGGTATCAAAGTTCAAGCAGGACTTAGATTCGACTCCCTACCACCTTTCGTGATTCACTCTTTAACGTAAAAATAGAATTTCCAGAGAGTAAAAGTATTAAAACATAATATAAGATCTTATCGGACTTCTTCCTTAACAGCTCGGTTTGATATTGATCAAATGAATGAAAGATACTCTAACAATAGAAGAGATGATGAAGCTTGTACCAAGTTTCCACATAAAATTTAATGATTACTACATGACCTGATAACATTCAAATATGATCGACACTTTGGCCCACTTATTCAACTAAATCTTTGCAGTTGGGTTATTGTCCTTATGTCGAAAAGCCCGCATGCTCCTGGTGGCCCTACAAATATATACGTACACTAGATCTCGATCCGGTCATTTATCGAGATTTCCTAATATTATGTTAATATATTTAAAAATTAAATCATAAAAAAGATATTATAATTATTGACAGGAATTAATTGAATTAGGATAATTATTGAAAGGAAATAATTTGATTTAAGTACAATTATTGACAAGAAATAATTAGTGTATTTCAAAGCAACATATTGATACTAGAAAATTTTAGAGTTGAAAAAATACTTTAGTTACATCTCTACAATAATTTGTTGCAATTTTATTGAGAATTATTATTCTTTTATTATTCAAGTGCATTAGATCCTCTTTGTAAATTATCCAAAAGGATACTGTGTAAAAATGAAAGTTTGGTGGAGGCATACTCTGGTACAACAACGTATCATATCATAATGTTTTTGTGATTTCCTTTATGATAACTCGAAGTACGGATCAAAATAATTATTTTAAATTAATTATTAAATCATTTATTTTAACTAATGTTATAATTTATTTTATTTTGTATTATAACATTAAAAGTATTATAGAAAAGATTGACTTATTTTTAATTGTTGCAATTACATTACATTTTTTGTATGTACTTAATAATTGAATTTGAAACAATATCTTTGAATCGAGTAAAATATGAAAATGTTATAGTAATACATATAATTAAAATATAATAAAAGAATTATATTGACATCATTATTTAATAAAAAGAAAAAAGACTTAAGGTTACCTAAAAAAAAATTACCCGTTGAAATTACAATAATACTCTCATATATTTATATGGAAAAATCTATAAAGTCTCTTGTAATTTCCTGATGTGATCTTAGTCACATGACACTCTTATTTAATATAGAAATCATAATTCAGAAGTTAAATAAATATTTAATAAAATTATAATTTCAAAATTATAAAAAAATTACATTACTTGTGTTATTCGGTAGATAATAATAATAATTTTTGTATTTATAAAAAAATTTCAACAATTCTAGTAGATACTAATCCGAGATGAAATCGGAATAGGGATGAAATCGAATTAGGTACCGAAATGCCAATAAATGCGGATTTTCACTTGTTAATAAAGATTATCTTATTTATTAGTTATTATAGGTTATTAGCAATTTTATTATTTTGTCAAACAAATAATATAGAATCGTTAAAGAAATAAGAACATAGGAATATAATAATAAAATAATTGCAATAATTATAGAATTTCAACAATTTTATTATATTTTTAAAAGAATAATATCAAATCCTAGAAGAAATAGTAATATGGGGGTGGAACCAAAATAAGGTGAAACCAAATTTGGTGCCCAAGTAACATTAAAAAAGAATTTCGCTTATTAATAAAGGTTATATAAAATTTCAGTAATTTTATTATATTTTTGAAAGAATAATATTAAATCCTAGAAGAAATATGAATATCGGGGATGAAATCAGAATAAGGTAAAACAAAATTTGATACCGAACTACCATTAAGAAAGGATTTCATTTATTAACAAAGGTCATAGATGACCGTGTTATGGGTCCATCAACGCAATCTGCGATGTCATTTACTAAAATCAGTCTCGATCTATATTGAATCTAATCTAGGTTAAATCATGTTTAAGTATGCAAATCAATTAGGCCAAACCTGTAGGCGTCATCCTCGATTGTTATCGATTGTTAGCAGTAACATCATCCGGAACAAAGGATTTGGACTATTAGTTTTGATAAACCTTCCATTTTCAGAAAGATCTCACACTCCTAAGGGACCTCGCCCACTTGGGCAATGGAATGGAGGAATTATCCAAAGTAGCTATTTGGAGGATACGGGAAATTATAGATATGTCCCAAATCATCTACGCAATCATGAATGAGGATTAGACCCCATTCAAGCTAGTAAGCAACGTCCTGTTAGGGGAGTCGTAGAGCGTCGTCTCCTAGTAATCTCAAGATCGACTCTTTGACTAGCTATCTTTACTATGTGATTCAAAATGATCGTTTATTGCGATAATTTTGGATCAATGATTTGTTTGCCACGATCTAGAAAAGTATTGGGAGTTAAAGGCCCAAAACGTTGATCCTTGTCCTACGAACTCTCTAAGGAAGAAAACCTTGTTTATTTTGGGTTATTTGCTTCTCAAAAATTATATTTGACTTGATCTCTATTAATAAGGATACGTAGGTACATTGTATGGGATGATGCAATCATTGCGAAAAAAGAAAGAATACCCATTCAATTTTAATTTCAACTAAATTAAATCTCACATACAATTTTAACCATTCTCAACTAACCAAATCCTAATTCTAACGTACTACGTCATCTATTATAATCAATCATTACAATTTCAACAATTCTTTTCGGATTTGTTATAGTCAAATTTCTCTATTATTAATAGAATGAATTTAATATACCACAAAACAGAAGACAAAGTTATAACATGTGCGATGAAAATTAATGAAACGAAGTTTATATACCACATAACAGAAGACTCAAGTTATAATATGTGTAGTGAAAATTCACATTTAAGAGTATTAAATGCTAAAAATCATTTTAATCTCTTTTAGATGTTATGATTAATGATCTATGCAGTTAATTCCATCTAACATGCCTATTTACCGCTATTTGTACATTATATAATTTGACGGTCACAAATTTACAACAACTTATTTATAAAGTTTATTCATGAACAAACTTAGAACATCTTCAAGTAATGCATATACTAGTAAAAAAACAATTGGTAGTTTATAATAGCTAACGGTCCTCCAAGAATATCTTTCGAGATAATATTTGTAAAGTTCATTCATGAAATATCTTAGAACATCTTTAAGGAATGCATATGTTAGTTAAAATATAGTTGGTACTTTACAATAGCTAACGGTCCTCCAAGAGTATCTTTCAAGATAAGTTTTCGTAAGATAAAATTTTACATATAATCTATTCAAATTGTTATATTTGGAAGACCTCAAATACGTATTAGCAAAAATATTTTGGATTTTTTTATTGAAAAATGCGCATATATTAACTTTCTTTAGCAATAAGGTTACAAATAAAATCTGGAGTAGCATAATCCCACTCCATTAGACCTGACATTGAATAGGCGGCTTGTGCTAACATATGGGCTACCTTATTCTTTGATCTATGATCAAAGATCAATCTATAAACTCACTGTTAGCAAAGTATCTAGCCTTCATCAAATCAGTCACCAGCGGGTTTGAGTTGTTCATCAATCTCCATGCTTGTTTAGCCAACATTGCTATATTGAACTCCCTCAATTTCTTAAAAACCAACCCCCCACCTTCCTTCACTTCACACAACCGGTCCCAAGCCATCCATTTAATTCCTTTCTGATTTTGTCCACCGCCCCACCAATATGCATTCATTTTTTTCTCTATGGAATCACACACCTCCAGAGGGATCAGCAGTAGACTCATCCAAAAATATGGAATGGATTGAGCTACTGTCTTAAGAAAGGTCACTTTACCAGCTTTGGATATGTTTTGCAAATTTCATGTTTGTAATTTTTTCTCCACTCGATCCACCAGAAAAGCAAACACTGACTTTTTCTTGCTTCCTATGCGCATTGGCATGCCAAGATATTTACCTGGGTCCTCCTTGTCTTGCACCCCCAGTTGTGTACACACCTCACCACGTTCCGCCACTCTTGTATTTGGTGAAAAAGTGACTGCAGATTTATGAAAATTGATTATTTGACCTGATATCTCTGCATATCTGTCCAGGATGCGCTTCATAACATTTTTTTCTGCCTTCGTTGCTTTGAAAAATAAGTAACAATCATCCGTAAATAATAGGGGTGAGATCACTGGAGCTCCTTTAGCAATACAACACCCATGTAATAATCCAACTTCTTCATTTCTGCGGATAATAGAACCTAATCCCTCAACGCACATGATGTATATATAAGGAGATATTGGTTCTCATTTCCTAACTCCGCGACCGGGTACTACACACCCAAACTGCTCTAAATTGTGTAGAAAGCTGTATGAAACAGAGCAGATGAAAGTCATAACTCGATGAATCCAAACTTGGTGGAAACCAAACTACTCCATCATATTTCGAATAAAAGCCCACTCCAAACGATCATACGCCTTTGAGACATCCAATTTCAATCCTGCAATTCCAGTATTACCTTGGGTACGCCTTTTCATGTAATTGTTAATTTCAAACGCTATTAACGCGTTATCTATAAGCAAGCGACCCTCAATAAACACACTTTGTCTATCAGAAATAATAATGCCCAGACAAGTCTTTAATCTATTTGTCATGACCTTGGATAAACTTCTTACAAGCACATTACATAATGAAATTGGCCGAAGATCACCCATTTTTTGAGGCACTTTAATTTTAGGAATCAAACATACCAGTGATTCGTTAATCCCCTCAGGTAGCACTCTTGTGCTCATAAATCTTCGACAAAAATTAACCACATCCACTGCCACGATACTCCAGAAAGCTTGAAAAAATATTGGGTTTAGCTCATCAGGCCCTGATGCCTTATCCGGATGCATATAGAATACCGCTTGCTTGACCTCCTCGTGAGTCACTTTTGCCAGCAAATGCTCATTATCTAATCCTGAGACTTGTTTAACTCCCTCTCTGTCTGATAACCTCCCATCTAGATTGGAAGCTGTGAACAACTGGGAGAAATAGTCCTCAATAACTACTTTTATCTCAGATGGTGTTTCCTTCTAATTTCCAATAGCGTCCATGATCCTATCCACTCTATTATTTTTCCTCCGTGCTGATGCATAGCTATGAAAAAACCGAGTATTTTTGTCCCCCTCCTGTAGCCAAAATTGCTTAGATATGATCTCTGTTTCCAGTAAATTTCCTGTTAAACCAGTAGCTTTAGATACTCCCATCTAGTTGCATTATAGCTCTGAATCCCCTGAACATCCCTTCTTGATCTCAGCCTCCGTAGTACCATTCTACAATTATGAAGTTTAACCTTGTACTCATTACTCACTCCATCGCCCCACTCCTTAGTTTGACACCACACAACCTGATATTCCCCAAAATATCTAAGTTTGCTGCCATCTCCCATCCATTACGAACCACATTTCTGCACTCCTGTTCTCTCAGCCAGACGTTTTCAAATCGAAACCGTTTTTGCTTAGGTACATATGTCTGTCTATTCAAGTGAAGGTATAAAGGTAAGTGGTCTGACGTCGCCATATCAATCACTTGAACCTCTGATATTGGAAACATTTGTTTCCAACCTTGGTTATCCAAACCTCTATCAAGCCGCTCTTGAATCCAATTATGTTGCCCTCTAGATCTTTCCCACATAAACTTCTCCCCTACAAAACCCAGATCACATAAACCACAATCATGTACTGTTGCAGTAAACCCATCCAGTAGATTACGAGGATGTTCTCTCCCCCTCCCCTTTTTTCATCCGTAAACATCATATCGTTGAAGTCTCCTATCACACACCAGGGTAGATTCGATTTACTGACCAAATTCTTAACAAACCCCATGATGCTCGTCTCCTATATCGTTCAGGGCACCCGTAGAATCCCGTATAACGCCATCTTCCCACTTGATTATTCTCAATCTCGAAATCTATGAAGTGACGAGTAGCTTCCGTCACCCTACAGTTGCCTTCGTTCTTCCATAATAATGCCAACCCTCCATTATGCCCCTGTACATCAATACTCCAGTATTCTAAAAAATTTAATTCTCTACATAACTCCTTTATTTTATTCTCCTTAACTAACGTTTCTGATAAGAAAATGATATTGGGTTTTTTTTGTTGGGTTATTTCTTTAAGAAAATGAATTGTCCGTGGTTTACCCAGCCCACGACAATTCCACGCTAAAAGACTCATTGCTCTAGGTGGGCCTGGAGTTCAGAACCCGCCTCTAATAAGTTTTTTGGTCTGTTAGTATTATCCGTGCCAGCAATTCCATATTCTTATTCTCCGTGTCCATGGCTTTTAGATCATCTCATGTCCATCTATTATACAATTACTACTTGTTTTTGAAATTTAACAAATTATTACTACTAACATCATTGAAATACAAAAAGCTAAAACTACCCATGCCATTTTTTTATCTCCATCTAATGTGAGAGTTTTGTTCTTCTCTCCGGCTGGTTTTTCAGAATCGTGGGAGTGTTTGTCTAATTCAGTCTTTCAAATGGCGAGGTATCAGAATATTGATAATCAGATGGCGGGCTTGAGTATAGAGGAAGAAGAGAATGAAGAGCTTATTTTCGAGGGGGATGTCGAGGAAGCTGTTAATAGATATGAGCTCTGTTTGGTGGGACATTTTCTTAAAGAAAGGAACATTAATACAAGGGCCATGAAAACAAAGATGACGGATGTATAGAAACCAACGATGGGGATAAATATAAAAGAGATTGAGACATGATCTTTTTATTTCAGTTCTATCACAAGAAGGACATGGCGTAGGTGTTAAATGGTGGTCCTTGGAATTTTGATAATGCCATGCTGCTGGTAGATATTATTCCAATGTGGATCGATCCTTTGAAAGTACAATTATGGTCTCTTAAAATCTGGATTCAAATTCATGACCTACCTAATGGTTTCATGACGGAGGCTGTTGGAAAGCAATTAGGTAATTTTTTCGGTGAGTTCCTTCAATATGATGCAAATAATGATACAAGTATTTGGCGTGAATGTATGCGTATTAAGATTAGTCTTGATGTTCGGAAACCACTGAAAAGAAAAAAAGAAGATAACTCGTAGGAATGGTTCAGATTTTATTGTCACATGCAAGTATGAACTTTTGGACGACTTTTGTTTCTCCTGTGGGCTTGTCTCTCATACTGATAGGTTCTGCAGACGGTTCATAGATAGAAGGGGGGAGGAAGGAATGAAAGAACGGGGATCATGGCTCAGGGCAATTCCTCGGCGTACAGTGGGGCAGGAGAGAAGCAAGTGGTTAAGGGAGGAGAATGACACAGAGTGGGAGGCGAGAATTGGTCGCGAAAATAACGGAGCAAGATTTTCGGGAGATTTTTCAGGGGCTAACAGACGGGAGTTAGCTGAAAAGAGAGATTATAGGGATATTGTATCAGTTTCAAATTTCAAAAATAATATGGAAAGTAAAAAGGGCGCGGTAGGGATACGTAATGGGCCTTTTAATACAACAGAGATAATGTATGGGCCTGGAAGTGAGGAGGAGATTGGGCTTAATTTAGAGGATAGAAAAAGAAGGAGAGGTGGGCTTTCATCTAAAGAAACGATGGATACAGAGGGGGTCTATTGATGTTAGAGGGGTCAGGTAATAAAAATTCACTCAAGGGAGCTGTATTTTCTGAACTGGATTATGCAGAAACCACTCAAAACGATTTGGCTACGCTTGCAAAGCAAGCTTGCCACTCATCATGAAACACTTAAGTTGGAACTGTCGGGGTCTGGGAAACCCCCGGGTAGTTCGTATGCTGGGAGACTTAGTAAAGTCTCACAATCCCATGTTGATGTTTTTATCTGAGACGCTTGTCAAAGGAGAAGTTATTGCTGACTTGTGTAGGAGATTTGGTTTTTCTGAGTTTTTTGCTGTAGATGTAGTGGGTAGAGGTGGTGGCTTGGCAGTTATGTGGAAAAGCACTGTAAACTGTAAAATTATTGGCTCTTCTCATAATTATGTTGATATTCATATTCTTAAGGGTAACACTCTAGCTTGGAGACTAACCTGTTACTATGGTTTCCCGAAAAGAAAATACAGACATGAGGCCTGGGATGTGCTAAGGCAACTAGCTCAGGTAGATTCTATTCCCTGGTGTGTTATTGGTGATTTTAACGATTTACTATTGGCTTCGGATAAAAATGGTAAGCACCCACATCCTCAAAATCTTCTTGATGGTTTTCGAGCAACCATTTAGGACTGTAATCTCACGGAACTGGAGTTGAAAGGGGGTGATTTCACTTGGGAAAAGAGCAAAGGTACTACTAACTGGGTAAGAGAGAAGTTAGATCGAGCTTTTGCAACAAATGACTGGTGGCAAATGTTCCCACTTTGTAATCTTGTTGTTACGCATACTATATATTTGGATCATGATCCTATTATGTTGGATCTATTTGATACCTCCTGTTCTCGTAAACAGTTTAGGTTCAGATTCGAAAATGTGTGGTTAAAAGAATCTTCCTTCCATGACGAGGTTACGATTTTCTGGTGTAACATTTCAATGACTCAGCTGTTGCCTAAGTTGATATCTGTCTCCACTTTCATGGCCAAATGGGGTAGAAATTTCTTTCATAAATTCTGTGAGAAGGTTAAAAAACAAAAAGAAGTTTTGAATGCATTAATAAACAGAACTGATGATGAAAGGATCCGTATGTATTTCTTTGAAAAAGAAAGTCTTGATGAGTTGTTGAAGCAAGAAAAGGCTTATTGGCAACAAAGAGCAAAATCGTTTTGGCTAGCTGAGGGGGATACGATTTCTAAGTTTTTTCATGCTCAAGCATCAACAAGAAAGAAAGCAAATCGTATTGCTTACTTAAAGAATGATCAGGATGTTATTATTGAAAATCATGAAGAAATGTGTACAATGGCGGTCGAGTATTTCAAATCTGTATTTTCTGGTGGAGATGATGCTATGTCTCAGTATAATACTTCTGAAAGCAGAGTGATTACAGATGAACAAAATGGTATGTTGACTAAGGAGCTGGAATTTGATGAATTTACTTGGGCGATCAAGCAGATGCATCCGGATAAATCATCTGGACCGGATGGTTTTAGTCCATCGTTTTTTTAGCATTTCTGGGGACTTATTGGTAAGGAGATTTTCATAAGTTGTAAGAGTTGGCTTCGAGATGTATCTTTCCCTCATGAGCTAAACAATACGACAGTGGTGTTAGTTCCTAAGAAGGAAAATGTAGAGAGAATGACAGCAGTTAGACCTATTGCTCTTTGCAATGTCCTCTATAAAATCCTTTCAAAGGTGCTAGCGAATAGGTTGAAATCTATTCTTCCTGTTACAATTTCGAAAAATCAGTCAGCATTTGTTCCCGGGAGAAGTATAACAGATAATGTGTTAATAGCCTTTGAGATCATTCACTATATGAAAAGAAAGAATAAAGGCCAAGAAGGAGAAGTTGCTCTAAAGCTTGACATAAGCAAAGCTTATGATCGTGTTGACTGGAGTTATCTGAAGCATAGGATGGAGGTGATGGGGTTTGATGATAAATGGATTAAATGGATGTTTTTATGTGTAACAACGGTGGAGTATATGGTGTGCATGAACGGTACTCTGGCTGGTCCTGTTTCTCCTAGAAGGGGTCTGAGACAAGGCGATCCTCTTTCGCATTATTTATTTCTGCTATGTGTCGAGGGTCTATCTCATGCTATTAAAGTGGATGCTGCGAATAATGAAATTCAAGGTTGTAAAATCAGTAATAATGGGCCAGTTATTTTTCATCTTCTTTTTGCTAATGATAGTTTCTTATTCTTTAAGGCAAGTTTAAGGGAAGCTAAAGCAATTAAAGATTAGTTGAGTTCATATGAAAAGCTTTCAGGGCAAACTGTGAATTTTCAGAAGTCGGCCATTTTTTTCAGTGCAAATGTACGTACGGACAAGCAACAGGAGATAAAGGACGTTTTAGCAGTCAATAAAGATTTAGGTGAGAGTAACTATCTGGGTCTTCCTTCGTTGGTTGGTAAGTCTAAAAAACGAGTTTTCAATTTTCTGAAAGAAAGACTCTGGAAGCGTATCCATGGCTGGAACAATAAACTTCTCTCGAAGGCAGGAAAAACAATTCTTGTCAAGAATGTTGCTCAAGCTCTCCCGTCTTACAGCATGTCATGCTTTTTACTGCCAAAGACGCTCTGTCAAGAAATGGAAAGGATCATGAACAGCTACTGGTGGTCTTCAAATAGCAGCAATAAGAAGGGGATTAATTGGTTGTCATGGGAAAAAATGAGTATGGCTAAGTGCAAGGGTGGGCTGGGCTTTAGATCTCTCCATGGGTTTAATCTGGCCCTCGTAGGAAAACATGTGTAGAATTTTCTGCGTAACCCTTCCTCTTTGGTTGCCAGAATTTTTAAAGCTAAATATTTCCATGGGTGCAACATATTACAAGATAAGAAGGGTACAGGAGGTAGTTTTATATGGTCTGGGATTTGGGAAGCAAAGGAGCAGTTATGTAGAGGTTATAGATGGGTTTTTGGTGATGGCAAGGACATTCGAATTTTTCAGGACCCTTGGTTGAGAGGAAAAGCTGATTATAAGGTGGAGGATCATCATAGGAACAATGTTAGAGAAGATAAAGTTTGTGATTACTTCCGCCCAAGTATCAAAGAATGGGACGTGACAAAAGTAGAACAAAATTTTCACTCAAATGATGTTCAGAATATTCTCCAGACTCGAATTCCGCAGGACGAAGTAAGTGACAGGTTAGTGTGGTCATTGACTCCTAATGGCAAATATTCAGTGAAGTCGGGGTATAGGTTTTGGCAAGAGCACCAGGCAAATGTGACTCAAGAAAATACAGGAGGAAGGTGGGATAGAATCTGGAAGCTGGATATGCCTCATAAAATGAGAATTTTTATATGGAGGTTCTGCAAAAATAGTATCCCTGTAAGTACTCTTTTCTGGTGCAAAGGTGTACAAATTCCACTCAATTGTCCAATATGTCAAAGAAAGATAGAAGACGTGATTCATCTCTTTTTTGAATGTGATTATGCTCGTAGTTGCTGGCAAAGAACGGGTTTAGTTTTTGACATGAGGGAAGTTGAACATTGATAATGTGTATTTTATACACATTTTGTCCTTTATTCTCTTGCATTTTTGTTAGTTTTGAATGTTGTTTTATCGATATTAATTATGTTTTCCATCTTTCAGTGCCTCATGCTTAATTATTGAAAAGATGGAATATTTTGGGTTTGAAAGCAACAATTATTCAAGAGGGAATTTAGAAGATGCAAGCTCGTGTTGCGGGAGATTTTTATTGTATAATCTTGAAGATGTTGTCTCGCACGACCGTTTGTACGGCCGTTCAACAAGCTGTGCAAGGTGTTCCAAGTAGTGCAGAATGGACAGAATTTTGTACGGGCTACTGCACGGCCGTGCAACAGGCCGTGCAAAAATCTGCTGTGCATAAAAGAAGCCAAACCCTACATTTATAATCTCTTACCCTAACATCTAACACCTTCATCTTCATTTTCCCCTCTTCTAGAACACAATTAGGGTTAGTAGGAATTAGAGAGGAGACATTAATTACTTGTAATCTAGCATTGATTATGAGTAACTAACTCCATTTATTTGGCTCAAGGAGGAATTCTTGTACTAAACCCATCTCAATTTAAGTAAGATTTATTTAACTCTATCTTGAATACTTGTGATGTATTGTTTATGATTTTGCTTGGAGATTTGTAAGTTGCTTCATCTTACTCTTCTTGTATCTTCAATTGCTAATTGTTTGTTCTAATACGTAATCGTTAGTTCATTCATTATAGTAGCACAAGGTTTGGTGTGCCTAAACTTCAAGATTCAAGTACAAATACCTAGGTTGAGCTTCTCATCCTTGGGTTTGTCCTAGCCTCTCTTTGTTTAATTCCTTGACTTGGTTAAATTGATAGTGCTTCATTATTGGTTGCTAGTGTCAAGAGAGCTAATTTATGTGCTTCACTAAATTAGTGTTTATAAAAGAGAAATAAGTGATTGTGTGCTTCACCAATTATCTTGGTTAGGTAGAGTTGGATATATTTTGCTTGTTTGTTGGGTTGAAGTGCTTGAGTTTTATCCTTGGGTCAAATATCTTTATCTTATTAATTTACTCATTGTGTTGTTGTGTTGGTAAATTTGGATGATTGGCATTAACTTAGTTGTATATCTATAGAAATTTATTTATTGTATGCAAGGTGTTTGATAGAACACCTCAACCAAACTCAAAACCCCCTTTTGTCCATACATCTAAATTGTAAGAAATAATCTACTTGAAATCAATATTGATAGTCCTTCCCTGTGAACGAATTACGAAAATACTACCTTCAAATTGGCGCCGCTGCCGGGGAAGGCAACAATATTAATTTTGAGTTAATTGTTTCTTATATTTTAGATTTTATTTTTGTATATAATTTTTTTTTATTTCTTTGTTTTTTTTGTGTGTCTTCATGTTTATTGGATATAGACATGAACTAACCCTTTCAGGAGACGATGGATAGTTATTTTGGTTGGAATAACGCTCAAGATTTCACCTACGATCAAGAACGATATCAAGATTTTAATTCTTTTCAGAATTTAAATGCGTATCAGGTGAATTCTTTATATTCTACAAACTCATGCTATGCTCCTTACCCTCCTAGCATTGATTATTCATATGCTTTTGAAAATCAATGTCATGATTTGCAATATTCATATGCTTTTGAAAATCAATGTCATGATTCGCAATATTCATATGCTTTTGAAAATCAATGTTATGATCCACAATTTAATTCCCAAGGCCATCAAGGGTCTTCTTCATCTTCCTTATCATCATTAGAGGAGATGATGAAACAAATGGCGGCAAACAACCTCCAATTTCAAAACCTCACTTTTCAAAGTATATCCAACTTGGAAAAGAACATTTCTCAAAGCATATCCAACTTGGAAAAGAACACTTCTCAATTTGAAAAGAACACTTCTCAAAGTATATCCAACTTGGAAAAGCAAATGAGTCAACTAGCCGAAACCGTGAATCGATTAGCGGAGGTCAACTCTCCTACTAATCATGATTCTTGTTTTGTAATTGATGAAAACTTTGTGCATGATGAATTTGCTTGTTTAGTTGACGATTATCCTATGCTTGATAATGATAAATTGGATGTAGTTGAGGATCTACCAAATTTAGAAAATACATTTGAGCTTAATGAATTGGTAGATGAGATAAAAATTGATGAATGTCCGATTAAAATTGAGAAGAAATTAGAGATTAATGAAATTGAAATTTTTGCTTGGGTATATAAGGATCCAATTTGGGAAGAGTTTTTGAGTCGTGCTTATAAAGATTATTCTGACAATTTTTCTAGCTACTTTGATTTTTCAAAGTCTCTTGAAGATGTGAAGATCATAAAAATATTTTAATATTTTTATGGATCGAAGGTACATTTGCACATTTTATTTTTATTATTGATTCGTAGGTATGTGCATTTATTTTCTTTTTCACCTCATTAGTTATGGTACTTGTACAAATAAGTCGAGCCAACGACAATAAACAAAGCGCTTTTTGGGAGATAGCCCAAGGTACGCATGTATTTATATATATATTTTTTTAGTGTGTTAGATTTTGTTCCTTACTTGCATTTATGTAGGGTGTTATGCATATTGTGGGTTTGAGAATTGATCTAAGTATTAGTGAGTGAGAATTTCTTTTTCATCTATTTTAATTCATAAGAAAATAATCCAAAAATATATAATAATTAATTATTATGTATTATTGTGGTGTGACTAATGAATTTTATAATAGACTTAAAAAAAAAAATTACGCCCCACTCAATAATATTTAGTATCATTATTCTACTTTTTATAATTTTTTTTGTATTATTCCACACTTGCCTTGATGTGTTTGTTCATGTTTTCAGGATTTAATATTTTATTCAATCATTCAAGAATTTGTGTGCAATTTAAAAAAAGAAAATAGTTTGCTTCAATTTTGGAACTGCACGGGCATTCAAGGAACCGTGCAGCAGGCCGTGACATTTTAGAGGCATTGCAACAATTTTTAGCAGATTTATTCACGGGCCTGTGCACGGCCGTGCAGTAGACCGTGAGATTTCAGCTTCATTCTGCATTCCAGCGCCACTCCAATCTTTTGTCTGTGCATAATTTGCGCAGGCCGTGCATTTCTAAAAATAAAAACAAAACAGAGCAAGCAATTCCCCCATTCCCTGCACTTCATATCCGTTTATCCTCTCCCTTCACCAACTCTTCTCCACGACAAACACCTCACCTGCATCTCCGTTCAGCATTCCTCCGTCACCTGCATTCCTCACCAGCAGCATCCCTTCACCAGCCTCCACGCCAATTCTCTACCACCTCCAACACAACCAACCCAACTTCCATCTACTCCATTCAACAGCACCACCAGCTCGCACCGCAGCTCCTTCAACCTTCTTTCACGACTACAATCAATCACCATCCCCTCCTCTTTCCGTTGTTCTCAACAACCCACTCCACTGTTCCTCCGTTCTCTTAACACCTTCATTTCGCACCACCACCCTATCTCTTCTTCACGACTTCACCTCTACTCCTCCCATTTCTCCTCCGACCAACTCCTCTCCATTCAAAATCCACCACTCCTCCATTTTCAATCCACCACCGCTACAACAAGCTGCCCACACCATCACTGCTTTCTCCAACGCCTCCTTTCTCCCCTTTAATTCAACTCACCTCTATTCCTCTATTTTTTTTTTCGACCTCCATTCAACTCTCCACCTCTCTTCCACCAATCCTGCAGTCTCTCCACATCACCTCCAAGCCATCAACAACCTTCACCGCTTCAACTCACCACCAACAGAACTCCTCCTCTGTTCTTCTCCACTACAGCCTCCTCCACCAATTCACCACCATCCATCAACACTACCCCATTCCCTCCTTCCACCGCGCGCAGCTCAAACACCGTCCTCTTCTCCCGACTTCACCACCGAACAGCCACCTCTCCGCCGCCTCCTTCCTTCGCGAACCTGTCGCCTGCACCTTCAACCACATCACCTCCATTTTCTTCTATCCTTTCATCCCATTAATCTCCCTCCTGCCCTATTCTCTCCCTTCTTCACTTCTGTTTCAGCACATAAACCCCTCCCCTGTTTTGTTTTTGTTTTTTTTTTATGTTTAGTTTTTGTTTAGTTTAGTTTTTTAGTTTTATTTTTATTCACTTCTTTAAATTTGATTTTCATTTTCATTTTTTTTTTGTTTTTTTTACTTTTTAATTTTCTAAACTAAACAATTTTTATAAATTCAGAAATCAATTTAAATTTACTTTATTTCGATTTTTGATTTAATTATTAATTGGTTAGTGATTTATTTCATTTTATTTTATTTTTTTTAAAGAAAAAATCCAAAAACCAAAAATTTAGTTCTTTTTAGTTTTGATTTTAGTTTTTCATTTTCTAAAACTAAGTAATTTATATAAATTCAAGAATCAATTTTATTTCACTTTGAAATTTGATTTTTGATTTTATTAATAATTGATTAGTTATTTTATTTTATTTTATTTTATTTAAAAAAACAAAAACAAAAGCAAATATATTTATTATTTCTATTCCTTAATTAGTGTATTGCAGGGCTTTGAGGGGCGTTGGATATTTAATATCGGCTTGTGGTTATTTGTTGGGTTCATTATGGTGTGTGGCGGTATTTCCATTCGTGATTTGCAAGTTCGGAGTTGAATTTTTGCAAATATGTGTGGTGCTCCCGGTCCTTGTTGTTCATTTTAAGGGGAGTTTCTTTCACTTTTGTTTCTACTTCGTTTTTATTTGTCATGCATGAGGACATGCCATGTTTTAAGTGGGGGAAGGATTGTTTTGTTTATCATTATAGTATAATATGTAGCTAGTCTTAGTACTATCTTTTGTTTCATTTGATTTCCGTCTCGTTTGCATTTAGAAACAAGTTTGGTCATAAAGCTTGTTTGCTTGTTTGTAAAATTTACGACATTGTGAGCTTGTAGCCTTGTTTTCTCCTATTTCGTGCCTAACATTACCAATTTGATGTGAATCTATAAGTTTGATGCACCTTATTGCACACACACACACACACACACACACACACTTAAAATGGCATGAAAAGTCTAGATTGTTGTAATTAAATTGTGATCATGGCGATTATCTCTTAGCATGCAAGGAATCAAATCGAGAAGATGTTATTACAACTTAAACCTTGTGAGGACTTGAACGATGATTTCTTTTACTTGTGTGTTTCTCCTTCTTTATGTGTGTTTTGCTCTAGGGCTTGCATTAAACCTTAATTCATGGATGCACCATAATAAGGAAATTCTTTTTAGATAACCTTTTTGGCCTTTTTAGCTTGTGAACCATGAAAATAATCCCTAGTTACCCCCTTTGAAGCTTATATCCATGTTTTTCTTCATCACTTTCCCCTTCTATACATGAGTCATAGCCAAATACTTCACTCTCGACCTAGTTGAGCTAGTTGAGTCTTGGAAAGAATTGATTGATGAGCATGTGAATTGGAGAAGTTGTGAAGAGAAAGAATTCTAATTATTGTAAGTGGGAACTAGTTTGATGTGTATATTTAGATGTGGTTCAAAGTTCTTTGTAGTATTTATATATGTAATGCATCCCCTTTGCTAAAAAAAAGAAAAAAATAAGAAAAAAATAAAGGGGATGTTGAAAAAGAAAAGAAAAGAAAAAAGCAATAAATCTTTGTACATTATTTTGTTTCAATTTTCTTGGTAAATGTGGTTGTATTTTGTAATTGTAAATGAGTGGAGATATGCTTTAGTTTGAGAGTTTGGTGTATGAAGAAAGCAAGCGTCATTTTGACTCAACTAGCGAGACTTTTACACCTTCCTTGAACTTAAATTTTCACACCTTCACCCAAGCTTCGTTACAACCCATTTTATGAATTCCTTGTTTTTGGTGCAATCCGGAATTTAGGTGGACATGCAAGGTCAAGTAGAGCGCATGCATTTAGACTTGGAGTTGAGTGAAATCTCTAACCCATACTTGTGTGATGCATAATTGAGAGATGTGAGATTTTTCACCATACAATTTCATCTTCTTAATGCGAAGCCATGTATGCTTTGTGATAATCTTGTCTAGTGTTCACGATTGAAGTACATTCATTCTAGCTTTAATGTCATGGTTACATTTTGCACAAGGTGTATTATCTTGATTCTTGAATTGGTTGTTAGCTCGTTAGAGTGGATGATAAGGTGAATAGCTCTATATGTTTGATTTTAGTTACAAGTAGATATAGCACCATGCTTGACTTGTTTTCTATTTGTACGACGATTCAGACATGTGAGTGTAGTAGTTAGTTTAATTAGTAGGTATTGTTAGTTTTTTGTTTATTGGTGATTTTTGTGATTTTGTGGGCACATCATCTATAAACCCTCACGAGACCTCACTCGTCCACTAGGGCTACCTAGGGGTTCCAAGGGCTTGTTGCATATGCCAAATGCAACCGTGATCACCTACGAAAGTGGTACTAGTTAGAAGTATATGGTTATGTTAAGTTTAGTTTGCTCGGGACTAGCAAAGTTCAAGTGGGGGAAGATTTGATAATGTGTATTTTATACACATTTTGTCCTTTATTCTCTTGCATTTTTGTTAGTTTTGAATGTTGTTTTATCGATATTAATTATGTTTTTCATCTTTCAGTGCCTCATGCTTAATTATTGAAAAGATGGATTATTTTGGGCTTGAAAGCAACAATTATTCAAGAGGGAATTTAGAAGATGCAAGCTCGTGTTGCGGGAGATTTTTATTGTATAATCTTGAAGATTTTGTCTCGCACGACCGTTTGTACGGTCGTTCAACAAGCTGTGCAAGGTGTTCCAAGTAGTGTAGAATGGACAGAATTTTGTACGGGCTACTGCACGGCCGTGCAAAAATCTGCTGTGCATAAAAGAAGCCAAACCCTACATTTATAATCTCTTACCCTAACATCTAACACCTTCATCTTCATTTTCCCCTCTTCTAGAACACAATTTGGGTTAGTAGGAATTAGAGAGGAGACATTAATTACTTGTAATCTAGCATTGATTATGAGTAACTAACTCCATTTATTTGGCTCAAGGAGGAATTCTTGTACTAAACCCATCTCAATTTAAGTAAGATTTATTTAACTCTATCTTGAATACTTGTGATGTATTATTTATGATTTTGCTTGGAGATTTGTAAGTTGCTTCATCTTACTCTTCTTGTATCTTCAATTGCTAATTGTTTGTTCTAATACGTAATCGTTAGTTCATTCATTATAGTAGCACAAGGTTTGGCGTGCCTAAACTTCAAGATTCAAGTACAAATACCTAGGTTGAGCTTCTCATCCTTGGGTTTGTCCTAGCCTCTCTTTGTTTAATTCCTTGACTTGGTTAAATTGATAGTGCTTCATTATTGGTTGCTAGTGTCAAGAGAGCTAATTTATGTGCTTCACTAAATTAGTGTTTATAAAAGAGAAATAAGTGATTGTGTGCTTCACCCATTATCTTGGTTAGGTAGAGTTGGATATATTTTGCTTGTTTGTTGGGTTGAAGTGCTTGAGTTTTATCCTTGGGTCAAATATCTTTATCTTACTAATTTACTCATTGTGTTATTGTGTTGGTAAATTTGGATGATTGGCATTAACTTAGTTGTATATCTATAGAAATTTATTTATTGTATGCAAGGTGTTTGATAGAACACCTCAACCAAACTCAAAACCCGCTTTTGTCCATACATCTAAATTGTAAGAAATAATCTACTTGAAATCAATATTGATAGTCCTTCCCTGTGAACGAATTACGAAAATACTACCTTCAAACATGCAGCGGGTTGGCTCCTAGAGAAGATAGGTTCGGAGACGGAGGATAGGTTAATCACTATTTCGAAAGTGTTATCAGGAATCTGGTTTGCTAGAAATAAAAAAGTCTGGGAGGATAAGTTGATAGAATCGAGTATGATTGTGGAGATGAGTTCGAGACAAATCAAAGATTGGTAGGTAGCAAACAGAAATATTCAGAGGAGTAATTCTCAGCTAAGCCCAGAGGTGAGTTCAGTCATTAAATGGAAGCCTCCTGATCGAGGTTGGTTTAAGTTAAACGTTGATGCAACAGTCAAAGAGGGGGACTCAAATTTTGCAGTAGGAATGGTCATAAGAAACGAGGTGGGTAATTTTGTTATGGGGAAAAACTTAAGGATTGCTGGTTGTGTTAATGTGTTAGAAGCTAAAGCTTATGGTGTTTGGGAAGCTATGAAATAGAGAGAAGAACTACAGTTAAAAAATGTGATAGTTGAGACGGATTCAAGTATGGTAGCTCAAGCTGTGCAACATGGTTCTGAGTATTGTTGGGGAATATGGGTAATTACTTGGATTTTTCTGAAGTCGTGTGAACACTTTCAGATTGAAGTTATTTGTGGTTCACCCAAATAATTCAATTGGATAAAGTAAGAAATTATGCAAGAAGAGAGAATGTGTGTTGGGATTTATGGGTGATAGATCAGATAGCTTAACTAGATTCATTGGTATACTTAGTTTAACTAAGTAGAACATACTGTCGTAGCCAAAAATGTTTTCCTTGTAATTAAATAAGTACTATCATGTGATAATTGTAATTCTTGGAAGAAGTTCGATTATGTTCAAGCCTCAAGAAATACATAAGTTCGACAGCAGGAATAAAAGTTACTGTCAAGCATTGACAGTAAGGTTACAAGGAAACAACATGTTGCCTAGGTCGACAACAAGTTTCATTGAGTCGACAACAAGTTTTAACTTGACAGCAACATTGGCGGAGATTCTGATGACAGCAACTTTCATATATAGTTTGCGACAGCAAGTTTGGAATTCTTGACAGCAATCTTTGCGGGGAATTCATACTGTTAACCAAAACACAATCCTTTGACAGCAAACTTTGAGGTAAACATACTGTCATATAGAATCAACTTGATTTAGGAATTTTCTAAGTCAAATTAAGCGACAGAGTACATGTTCAAAAGAAGCAGGCGTGCTGCAACATTCAAACTTTACAGCAAGCTTGAAAGTCTATAACAGAAGCTCGAGAGATCACATGGAGCAACCTGTAAAGTCTAGAGCAAGATAAATTTGATAACTGCTAGATCTGGGTGGCTTAAATGTGGAAAGTATCTAAAGTTACTTTGTATGTAATTATTAGATAATCACATGGGAATAAAACGTGTAATGAGCTGCAAAAGGAATATGACAGCAACTCAACAACCCATGTTGAGAGTGATAGTATAGTAGAAAAAGATCCAACTATCACTCTATAAAAGGGAACACTCTATCACACAATTAAGTGTATCTCTATTACTGTAATCTCTAGAGAAACCGAAGCTTGAGAATTACTTTGTTCTCAAGGTTGTAGCAAAACTTTGCAAAATAAATAAAACATTTATTTTGTGAAACATCTGTGCAAGATATAACTTGTAAATTCATTTCTTCTACTAGTAAATTACAATTTCTATTTATGTTGTTGAAATAGTTTTTGAAATTTATTAGTATTGCATTCAACCCCCCTTCTGCAATACATTCCGGGACCAACAACTGGTATCAGAGCATTCAGATTAATACACATATCTGAGATCCAAATGGCAAGTATTCAAAGGTCAAGTAATATCAAGATTCCAGCTTTTGATAAAGAAAACTACAACATATGGAAAAAGAAGATCATGTTATTTATCAAAGCTCAGAATCCACTATTCCCAGCTATCCTGGAAAATGGCCCCTTCGTTCCTCAAAAGGAAGTTCCAGCTGCTACAGTTAATGATGTAGTAATCCCATCACATTGGGTTGCTAAGAAGCCTACTGAGTACAATGACTCAGAAAGGGAGAAGGTAGCCCTGGATGATCACCTACAGCTCATTCTGCTAGATGCACTTACCCTGGACAAAGCCATGAGTGGAAATATAATAGTATGCAATTCTTCCAGGGATATGTGGAACAAGATAGAGCTACTGTGTGAAGGAAGTGAAGAAGTTAGAGAAAATCAAAAGCAAATACTGGTGTCACAGTATGAAGCGTTTATGGCCAAACATGGAGAAGAGCTAACTCACATGTTTGAAAGGTTTAGCAAACTGATAGCTGAGCTCCAGATTCATGGAAAGTTTTATGAAAGGAAGGAGGTCAATATCATGTTTCTGCTAACTCTTCCAGAACACCTCGAGCATAGAGTTACAACCATTAGAGAAGGAATAGATCTAAACACTGTCTCCCTTGAAACATTGTATGGAGTTCTAAAATCATATGAACTAGAATACTATCAAAAGAGAGCCATACAAAGTGGATCCAAGGGATTGATGGCAAACATGGTTGGTGCTCTAGTTGCTCAAGGACCATCATACTTTCAAGCAAGTGAGCAAATACAAAGTGCTCAACAGCCTCAATTTTCATCTGTGAAAATTAAAGAGTTGGTTGAGGATGAAGAAAAGGTTGTTCTTCAACTAGAAGATGTTGAAGATGAAGAATTCTACACACTAGAAGAAATGGAGAAAATGGATAATCCAACGATGGCTTTTATGGCAAGGAAATTCAAGAATATAAGGTTCAGGAGGAACAATCCATATAAGCCTCAAGGTCAATTTCCAAAATATAACCAAGGAAGCTCATCAAAACCTGCTACTGGCACCAAGGGTGGATACAAAACAGGAATGATGGATAGATCAAAGTTTAGATGCTACAACTGCAATGAACTTGGTCACTTTGCTACTGAATGCAAAAGACCAAAACAAATACAAAGAATGGAGAGAGGAACTGGAAGTCAATTTAAGAAAGGACAAAGAAAAGCCTATGTGGCTGAAGGAAAATGTTGGGATGAATCTGATGATGAAGAAGAAGAGGAATTTGTGAATCTAGCCTTGATGGCTAGAGAGGATGAAGAAGCATCAACCTCGTCAAGTCAGGTACCATCTCTAGTTTTACTAGATATGTCTTTAAATGACTATAAGCAAACTATTGAGGAAATGAGTACTGAAATGTTTAATATTCATACTAGTTTATCTGCTGCAAATGAAGAAATTGCTAGATTAACTAAAGAAAATGAAGTACTCAGATCCAACAATGATGTGTTGTTACTTAAGACCAGTTCTATTAATTCTTTAGCTCAGGAAAACGGAAGATTAAAAAATGATTTAATCTGTGCTAAAGAGATAAAGGAATATCTAAGAAAAGAAATTTCTGAAAATGAATTTAAGCTTAAGGCATTTAGAAATTCCTCTAAAATAATTCAAGAGTATCATGAGAAACATACTGAAAGCAAGAAGACAGGCATAGGATATGATTATAGTAGGAGACCTGGTAAAGAGGTTGTTTTACAGAACAGTAATAAAGACAGTACTGTCAGACCTCACATCCTCAATAATGTGAGCAATCCAATTTTCAAAAGTACAGAGTTTGAGTTTGATGAAACTTCCCTAATTATTAATCAAGAACTCTGTGATGAAGATGAGAGGGATGACAGTATATCTAAGAAAGAAAAAGATTCTGTCAAATTTCCAATGACGGTAACTTTACCAAGCAGCCCGACCATATGTTCAAAAGATACTATCACAAAGAATGAGACAGTAACTTTAAAAGATACTGTCAAGAAGGTACCCAAGACAGTAACTTTCAAACCTATTGTCAAGACAATAAGTACAAAAGGTGCTGTCAAAGGTAGCTCGACAGTACCTTCTGAACATACTGTCAAGACAATCGTCTTCAAGCCTAAGAACAGAAATGGCAAGCTAGGCATTGATAAAAAGAATAATTATGCATATGTTAAGCAAGCACCCAGGAAACTTTGCAATAACTGTGGCTCCTCACAGCATTTAACTTATGTTTGTAAGAAATCAACTAGTAGCATACCTAATGCAACAGAGTTGAAAGGGAACTTACATAGAATCCCCGTTATGCAAAGAACAATGGTTATCTGTAACAACATTGATTGTATGCTATGCAAAGTTACTGCCATGAGTACATGCTTTAATCTGCAAATTTCATCTACTGAGAAATGTTCTTATATGCAAACTGCAAAGACTTCTGAATCCACTAAAGATAGTAAGAAGGATTTTCTAACTAAGAAAAAGTCTAAGCCTTTTTCTAAACCAAAGTGGGTAATGAAAGAAGTCAAGCAACTATCTTCTGATGATATTGTCTCAAATTCTGATAAAATTTCTGTTGATACTGAGTCTGCAGGACCCAACAAGGCTTGGGTACCAAATGCAAATTAAACTCCATCAGTTTTGCAGGGAAAGAAAGACAAACGGGTTATGTGGATAATCGACAGTGGATGTTCCAAACACGACTGGTGATATATCCCTGCTATCACAATATGTTGAGAAGAATGGCCCAACAATTACCTTTGGAGACAACAACAAAGGTTATACTGTGGGATATGGCTGTTTAAAAATTGGAAATGTTATCATTGAAGAAATATCTCTTGTGGAAGGTTTGAAGCATAACCTGCTTAGTGTCAGTCAATTCACCGACAAGGGATTCAAAGTCAACTTTGGCATGATGGAATGCACAATCTACCACAAGAAGGATAGAAGCCTGTCTCTGAAAGGAGTTAGGAAAGGAAGCCTATTTGTTGCATATTTAAACTCAACAAATGAGGAAAGAATATTTTGCTTCTACAGCAAAGCAAGTGTTGGAGATAGCATGCTTTGGCACAAGAAGCTTTCCCATCTCAACTTCAAAACAATGAACATGTTAATGAAGAAGGAATTGGTGAGAGGACTGCCTCAACAGGAATTCTGTCAAGAAGGACTGTGTAAAGACTGTCAAATGGGAAAACTAAGAAAAGCAATGCATAAATCAAAACAAATCAACACCAACACAGAAGCACTCAAGTTGATTCACATGGATCTGTTTGGACCAGTGAATGTTCAATCACTAGCCAGAAAAAGATATGCACTGATCATGATAGATGACTATTCTAGGTACACTTGGGTGAAATTCTTAGAATCAAAACACGAAGCTGCTCAGGAAATCATTGATCACATAAGGGTACTTGACAGAACCCCAGGAGCAAAAGTTCAATTTCTAAGAAGTGACAATGGAACTGAGTTCAGAAATGCTACACTAGGAAACTTCTGCAAAGATCAAGGAATTGTTCAACAATTCTCAGCTGCAAGGACTCCACAGCAAAATGGAGTTGTGGAAAGGAAGAACAGGACACTCATTGAAGCTGCTAGGACTATGTTGAGCAATGCTAAACTACCAACATATTTCTGGGCAGAAGCCATCAATACTGCTTGTTACACACAGAACAGAACACTAATCAACAAGGCTCATGGTAATACTCTTTACTATCTTTTGACAGAAAAGAAACCAACTGTCAAGTACTTTCATGTTTTTGGAAGCAAGTGTTTCTTAATGAAGGACAACCATGAAAGAAAAGGCAAATTTGATGCTAAAGCATATGAAGGCATTTTCATGGGATATGGGATAGAAAGAACTGCCTACAGAGTCTATATCATGGAGCACAAGACAATTGAAGAAAGTGTGAATGTCACATTTGATGAAACCAAGTTTCCAGGATTACATGAGGATGGTCAAATGCAACCCTTCAGATTTGAGAATCAAGGATACTTGGAAATAAAAGAATTTGTTGATGAAGAACCCAGTCTCACACAATCAATGAGATATGAGAAAGAATCTGTCAATGATCATAATCCAAATCAAACTTCAGCTCAATCACAGACAATATCAGGCATTAATCTACAAGACTGTGAAACTGGAGAAATTGAGTTAAATGAGCAGATCAATGAAAATGGTGGAGAGTCAAATCCTCATACTAACGAAGGTCAATCTAATCAAACAAGAAGCTTGCCTCAATCAACCAAGTGGAACAGAGATCATACCAGTAATCTAATTATTGGAGATCCCACTACTGGTGTAAAGACAAGGAGGAATATCTCTGCTGATAGCATGTTTTCATGCTTCTTATCTCAAATGGAACCTAAGATAATTGAAGAAGCATTGTTGGATTCTGATTGGGTGATAGCCATGCAGGAAGAGCTCAATCAGTTTGAAAGAAACAATGTCTGGAAACTGGTTCCAAGGCCAAAAGGAAAATCAGTCATTGAGACAAAATGGGTCTTCAGAAACAAGATAGATGAAAGTGGAAATGTGACAAGAAATAAATCAAGGCTAGTGGCCAAAGGTTACTGTCAACAGGAAGGGATAGATTATGATGAAACATTTGCTCCTGTTACCAGACTTGAAGCCATAAGAATTTTCTTAGCTTTTGCTGCACACTGCAACTTCAAGGTATTTCAAATGGATGTCACAAGTGCCTTTCTAAATGGAGAATTAGAAGAAGAAGTGTATGATGAACAGCCTCCTGGCTTTGAGAATGACAAATTGCATAACTTTGTCTACAAGCTATTCAAGGCTCTATATGGCTTAAAGCAAGCACCAAGAGCCTGGTATGACACACTCTCCACTTTTCTCCTGGAAAATCAATTTGTAAGGGGTATGGTAGATAAAACCTTATTCTATAAATACCATGGCAAAGACATCATACTTGTGCAGATATATGTTGATGACATAATTTTTGGTTCCACAAATGAAAAATTATGTGAAAAGTTCTCATCTCTAATGAGAAACAAGTATGAAATGAGCATGATGGGAGAATTAGCATTCTTTCTTGGTCTCCAAATCTATCAGAAGAAGGATGGAATCTTTATCTGTCAAACTAAGTATGTCAAAGAACTTCTCAAGAAGTTTAACTTAGAAGATTCATCACCTGCCAAGACACCTATCTCAACAGCCACCAAATTAGAGTTAGATCCTAAAGGCAATAAAGTGGATTCTAGTACATACAGAGGCATGGTTGGATCACTACTTTATTTACCAGCTAGCAGACCAGACATAATGTTTGCTACATGTCTCTGTGCAAGATTTTAGGCAGATCCAAAAGAATCACACTTAGTTGCAATCAAAAGAATTTTTAGGTATCTCAAAGGCACTCCAAATCTAGGCCTTTGGTACCCTAAGGAAACGGGATTTGATTTAATTGGATACTCTGATTCAGACTACGCTGGCAGCAAGATTGACAGAAAAAGTACTACAGGAAGCTGTCAATTTCTTGGGGGGAGATTGGTGTCATGGTTTAGTAAAAAGCAACATTCAGTTTCTACATCAACAGTAGAAGCTGAATATATTGCAGTTGGAAGTTGCTGTGCACAAATAGTTTGGATGAAGAATCAGTTAATGGATTATGGACTAGAGCTGTCAAACATTCCTATCTATTGTGACAACACTAGTGCCATAGCCATATCAGACAATCCAGTTCAACACTCCAGAACAAAGCACATTGATATAAGGCATCATTTTATCAGGGAGCATGTTGAAAAGGGAAATGTGAAACTGGTTTATGTTCCAACAGAAAAGCAGCTTGCAGACATATTCACCAAGCCACTGGATGAAGCAACTTTTACCAGGTTGGTGAGTGAACTAGGAATGCTAAATCAGGTATGATTCACTTACTGATTTATCATTTCGCAGCGCATGACAGAAACTTTCAAAGTTACTGTCATGAGAAGGTACTGTCATTAGAAGGTACTATCATGAGAGGTTACTGTATTAAGTGCTACTTGTTCAGACAGCATGTTTGCTATGACTATGCTAAAATGATTTATCATTTTAGATATCATGTTTGCTATGACTATGCTAAAATGACTTATCATTTTAGATATCATGTTTGCTATGACTATGATAAAATGGTTTTACATGTCTGTCCTAATGTGGTAATAAGTAGTCAAGTATCTTTAACTTAATTTGTGTGTAGGTAGTGACATCATGTTTTTACGCCTAGTTTACTGTCAAATAAACTTGCTGTCACTCATTCACCTTATTGACAGAAATGTTATTAGCGCACAGGTTGCTGTCAACGAAAGTTGCTATCAATAAAAGTTTTTGTCACGAGAATTTGCTGTCAACGATAGTGGAGAGAAGAAAAGCGCACAGGTTACTGTCAATGAAAGTTGTTGTCACGAGAAGTTGCTGTCAAAGATAGTAGAGAGATATATATTTATTTACAGTAATATATATATATATATATATATATATATATATATATATATATATATAATTTTAATCCACGATCTAATAGCAACTGCCACGTGATATAGCAAGTGGGGTTAATGGGTAAAATCATTACCACACGTTCAATTAAGACAAGTAAACACGATTCATCTTATAAACTGAATCTACCGTTTAATCTACTATCACTTTCATCTGCAAAACCTTTCAACCTTCTACATCCAAAAACCACATTTTCTCTTTCACTTTTCAAAACACTCATCAATGGCACCCAAACAATCTATTGCTCAAACTAACTTTGCCGGTATCCATTCTCCTGGTGATGCCGGTGAAAACTTCAAAGGACTTATTTCATTCATAAATAAATCCTACTTAGGTCATGCAATAACCTCAACCCCTAAGCTTGATATTGATAGAATTGAAAAATTCTGGAAATCTGCCAGTATTCAAGGAACTGGAGAGAATGAAGCAATTATCTTCAAGATAGATGATGCAAGCCATTCTCTCTCAGTAAAGGACATTAATAACGCTTTGGGTATTGTTTTGGCCAGTGGAGAAAGTTTTCAGGACTTAGCAAATGATGACACTCTGAAGAGGTTCTTTCTGAAGATTGGGTATTCTGGTTCTAAACTTGAAGAAACCTCTGATAAATGGTATCAAACGGGAGAAATGGACAGGAAGTATCTAAGAAAGGAGTGGAGCATGATCTTTGACGTCATGGTGAAGATGTTCTCTACTAAGTCTACAGGCTGGAATGGAATACCCTCTTATATTAAGAAACTCACTCATTCTTTAGTCCATGGATACAAGGTGAACGTTGGAAAGATAGTCATGGCACAATTGAAAAGCGCCATAGGCAAAAAGGTATACATATACCCTCGCTTTTTAACAATGTGTATTAATCATATTTGTGGAAATGTTGTAGATGCTCCTCATTCTGAGGAATGTCCTGTTTTAAAGAAAAACACACACACACACACACATCTCTCAACACACAAAATTTAAATGCACATATTCCACTATGTCTCACACAACACATGGTTAATCAAGTGCCCAACCTTGATTTTCCATTACCTACAGGGTATAATGTTTTCACAATTGAGAATGAGACTGAATTAGACCTAAATTCAGTTAACCCACATTCTACACCATACACTCCACCTAGGGACTCTAGACTGCCCAAAGCCCTTAAAATAGCCAAGCAAGAATCAAAGAAAAGATACTTAGAGAATGTAACTGGTGAAAATGTTGTGAGTCAAGAGGGAGTTACTGCACCTAGTGCAGCAAATAAGGATGGTAGTGAAATAGGACCCACAGTAGCCCCTTCTGAGCCTAAGAAGAAGAGAGCTAGAAGGGCCAAGGTTACTGTCAGCCACCCTAAAGTTTCCCAAAAGACTGTAGAGGATGATAGGGAAATAAACTCACCTCTAGGTGCCTCTTCTCAACAAGAGGCATCTATTGAAATTGGCATGTCTCCCAAGGCAACTTGTAAAGAGTCTGCACAACCTCAAGAACTCACTCTTGAGGAGCCTATAATTGAAGATACACACATAGAGATAGAGCACAGTGAGAAATTCATCTCTACTTTTGATGTTCCACAATTTTCCTCTGTGGAGCAGCCAAATAATCCATCTGAAATTCATACTTCTGCCTTCATTCCTACATCTATTGTTTCTTCTGTACAACCTAGAGAGGGGGACAGTACCAACCCCTCAGGTTTTGATCATCCATCTCAAACCATGGATGAGCCCCCATCAAGTGGTCCACAAGAACCCATTTCTCAAAGTGAAATGGATACCACTCCTTCAAACACTGGATTAGATCAAGGTGGATTTCTGTCAGATATTGAAACAGCCAGCATCTTGATCGATTCCCTCAAAACATCTTACCATAGGGAAGCTACTGTCACAGCCAATGTTGCTGTCAAGGACAACCAAGAAGGTTCTGTCAAACAATCAAGTGACAGTAACATTCTGGTAAAAGATGCTGTCAAGAGCATTCCCAAAGATGCTATCAATCCTGCTCAACCTCAAATCCAGGAAGGATTAATTGAGGACATCTCTGATGATGACATGCCACTCTCTAAGGCCTTTAAGGTAAAATCTAAATCTTCTATTTCTTCTTTGCATGATAGTACTGCTCATACTCATGCATCTAGGATGAGTGAAGGAGTAAAAAAGAAAAGAGAGATAAAAGAAAAGAGAGGTGAGCTTAAAAATGCGAGGCAGCCAAATGAGCTGGCAAAATGTGAGGGACTTGAGCATGTCCAGAGTGACAATGAGGGAGCCACTTATCAAAAGGCATTAGGCCTTGAGGGACTTAATGTGAGAGGTGATGAGATCACCTGTAAAAATAATGAGAGTGTGAGAACCCACACAGCCTTCTTACCACAGACTTATTCCTTACCTTCAAAAAGGTTTAGGTCTGGTGGTCCCTCTACTGAATCAAATACAAGGCTCAAGGCTCTAGAAGACAGGTGTGCATCCATGGAAAGCAAGTTAGACAACCTGTCTTCTACTGTGAAAACTGGATTTGCTGAAATTCAAGCATCTCTGTTATCTCTTTCCTCTATCCTTAATGCTGTCAACTTAACTAAGGGGGAGAAAGTGATAGATCAGAAAGAAGCTGAGCAACCAGAAATAAAAAGGAAGACACAATGGGAAGCTGAAAGACAGGGGGAGCAAAGGAGTCAGGGGGAGGAAAAAGAAACTGCAATAGCCTCTGGAACTGGTGAATTTTTTGAAACTGAAATAGATGGGGAGACAATGCTAGTATCTAAGGAAGTATTGGAACAGATACAAAGAAATCAAGCATCTTCCATCAAAATTAGTGAACCAGTTCCTGAAAAGAAAGAATCCACTTTGGAGAGGCTTTGGAGAAAAAAGGAGGAGTCAAACAGGATGGGAAAAGGCAAGGGCAAGTTGCCTGAATATGTGAATCCTTCTGAGTTTGTTACTTGGACTGATGGAAGCACATACTCTCCAGAAGAAGCTGAATCTATGATGATAAGTCATATGGAGAGCACTCTAAACAATAAGGATGAGGAATTCAACAATCTGGTAAATGGAGCAATCACAGAATCTGGAGGAAGACCTGCTAAAGTGGCAGAGGCACTGAAAGAAAAAATTATCAATTTGTCTGTAAAGATTAGCTCAAAGAAAAGATGGGCAGTTGAGGTATTTCTAAAGAGCAGACACTCTATATTCATCACAATGCAACTGCTAGAATCTTTCTCTGCCAGAATTTAGTACATTCTTGGGCAACTAGTTAAAACCAGATCAACCATCTTCAATGAAAGACTTCTTGCACAGCTGAACTCAATGATCAACAACAAACTTCCATAAGTGAGTTTTCAGCCATATGGTGTTAGCTTCAGACAAGTAACAGCCAAAGGAACTAAGGGACTTGGTTTCTTAACTCTTGAAGGCAAAACATATCTACAAAGCAAAATCATCATGGAAGCACTGAAATTATTGCTGAAAGCTCCTATAACCAAGGAAAGGGTTCAAGCAGTTAAAGATATCCACAAGCTTATGGCAAAAAGAGATGAGGAATATAGTGCAAAAATTAAGAAGCTCATTGCCAAAGCAAATGAAAGCAGAAATGCCAAAGGTGGAAGCTGCTCCTTTGATGACACCTTGGATAAAGATGGTGATGATAATGAAGGTGGAGGTGAAGCTGGAAGAGCTAAAAGGCTAGAAATGGGAGACTCTTCAAAAGAGCAATCCCAAACTAAAGAAGCTGAGCCAAAGAAAACTTCAGAAACTCCTGGATCAAGCAAGAAAAATGAAGTTACTGTCAAAGATGCTGTCAGGGAAGATGATGATACTGTCAAAGATGCTGTCAGGGAAGATGATGATACTATCATGAAAGATGCTATCAAAGAGGACACTGTCAGAAGCTCTATCAAGGATGTTGTCAAAGAAACTACTGTCAAAACATCCAAGACAGGAAAAATAAAAAGAAGGGCAAACAAGAAGATAAAGGGAAAGACTGTCTATTCTAGACAAAGAAAAGCCACTGGTCTAGGGCTTAAGAAACCAATCATGACAAGAAAAATGAATAGTCTGGAACGATTACAAGAGATAGCCAAAAAGATAATCACTTCTGTATCCATAGATTTAGATGAGTCAAAGGAAAAAGCTACAAGATTCATTCTATTGGAAAATAAGGAAAGATTGATTTTGGTGGAACCAGACTTCACTCAGGTAACAAAATCAAGGGTGGTTTCCAGCAAACTCAATTCATCCTTTGGAACTGTAAAACGCAGAATTGATTATTTCAATTTGGAAAGAATGGTTGAACTCTTGGAAAGCTATGGTAATATCTCTGAAAATATTATGGACCAAGTCCGTAAATACTATGCAGTCAGACGTGCTGAATTCATTGAGAAGCATGGTGACTGGACACTTAAAACTGATGAAGATGTCTATGAAGCTCTAGACTTAGAATTTGAGGAGGACAATCCCATTCCTGAGTACAACTGGAAAGAAATGGAGAAACCTTACACAAAGCCAGAAATGGATAGATATGAGGCAGAGCAGAAATTCAAAGAAGAATTAGCCTCAAGGCACAAATCTCGTCAACAGATAGAAGATGAGATTGAAGCTCAAATGAAGGAAAGCTACAGTAAACTCAACAATCTTAATAACAATGAATCTAACTATCAGCCATGTGTACTAGACAATCCTTTGAGAATCAAGTATGGAAAAGAAGAAATCTATGCAGACAGCTTTTCTAAGTTGAGAACTAGTGTGCTAAAAGAATTGTACTGGCAAGTGGTAGGATCATCAAACAAACTTGAAATGCTGTGCTCTTGGGAGCTAGATATGATTTTTGATCAAAGGAAAGGAGAAGATCCCAGCTTGGACAGACTAAGAAGGGAAACCTTAAATCAGTTGCCTGGCAGAAGATTCAAGATGGAGGGAGATGTGTTGAAATTCAGATCAATTGTCAAGCAAAATGTTTATTGGATGGAACTTAAAGATGTATTAAACACTACTTCCTCAATGATCAGAAAATACATCTTAGAAAATGAAGATGATGCAGAGTCCCCTGAAGAAAAGGAGCTAATTGAAAGACTCAGAAAGGCTCTGCAAGAAAAGGAGGGAAAAGGAGCTAGATGAAATCTCAAATCAAGTTAAGTAAAACATTTTCTATCTACTCAGTCTAGAGGAGTACTTGATTTTTAACTATGAACTTTTATGATCATTGTTTGAAAACAATCTAGATTAATCACATTTTTCAGAAATGAAGGGTTTATTCATTCTGATCTATGTTAGTTAAGTTGTCAGCCTGATATATTTGTAAATTTGTCCTTATTGTCCATAAAAACAAATTGGGGGAGATTGTTGGGATTTATGGGTGATAAATCAGATAGCTTAACTAGATTCATTGGTATACTTAGTTTAACTAAGTAGAACATACTATCGTAGCCAGAAATGTTTTCCTTGTAATTAAATAAGTACTGTCATGTGATAATTGTAATTCTTGGAAGAAGTTCGATTATGTTCAAGCCTCAAGAAATACATAAGTTCGACAGCATGAATAAAAGTTATTGTCAAGCATTGACAGTAAGGTTACAAGGAAACAGCATGTTGCCTAGGTCGACAGCAAGTTTCATTGAGTCGACAACAAGTTTTAACTTGACAGCAACATTGGCGGAGATTCTGATGACAGCAACTTTCATATATAGTTTGCGACAACAAGTTTGGAATTCTTGACAACAATCTTTGCGGGGAATTCATACTGTCAACCAAAACACAATCCTTTGACAGCAAACTTTGAGGCAAACATACTGTCATATAGAATCAACTTGATTTAGGAATTTTCTAAGTCAAATTAAGCGACAGAGTACATGTTCAAAAGAAGCAGGCGTGCTGCAACATTCAAACTTTACAGCAAGCTTGAAAGTCTATAACAGAAGCTCGAGAGATCACATGGAGCAACCTGTAAAGTCTAGAGCAAGATAAATTTGATAACTGCTAGATCTGGGTGGCTTAAATGTGGAAAGTATCTAAAGTTACTTTGTATGTAATTATTAGATAATCACATGGGAATAAAACGTGTAATGAGCTGCAAAAGGAATATGACAGCAGCTCAACAACCCATGTTGAGAGTGATAGTATAGTAGAAAAAGATCCAACTATCACTCTATAAAAGGGAACACTCTATCACACAATTAAGTGTATCTCTATTACTGTAATCTCTAGAAAAATCGAAGCTTGAGAATTACTTTGTTCTCAAGGTTGTAGCAAAACTTTGCAAAATAAATAAAACATTTATTTTGTGAAACATCTGTGCAAGATATAACTTGTAAATGCATTTCTTCTACTAGTAAATTACAATTTCTGTTTATGTTGTTGAAATAGTTTTTGAAATTTATTAGTATTGCATTCAACCCCCCTTCTGCAATACATTCCGGGACCAACAATGTGTTTTGTTGTGAATTTCAAATGAACCAACTCTCTGAAAATGATCAATGCAACACCTATTTATAGATGTCAACAGATGTGTCTTTTGCCAATAGACACATCTCAAGATGTGTCTTTTCCCAATAGACACATCTCATTCCAACAGTCATGTCTAATACCAATAGACACATCTCAAGATGTGTCTTTTCCCAACAGACACATCTCATTCATCTCATTCTAACAGATGTGTTTGATGTCAATAGACATGTCTCATAAGCAATAATACTGAAATCATAACGAACTCGAACAGAGCATGCACTCCGCACTCTCCCGACTTGTTCGATGTAACATTACGATTACATTGATCAACTAGTCAATCCAATTACACTAAAATATCCAACAATCCCCCCCCCCATTTTAGCGTAATCCATGATTAACTAAACAAAATCACAACAAACAACAAACTTATGCATAAATGAAATATCGTGACGATTGAATTTCACATTAGTATATTACACATTCCAAATATTCGAATATCAAGGTATCACTATGGATTGAACCTCTACTATTCATAGTTAATACATGAATATAATATACACATAAATTTACATTCTCAAATGTTCTTACTTGACACTATATTTTACTAGCCTAATGTCCTAATCCTTCATAAGCATATCAAAGCCAAGTCCAAGCTTCTTGAAGCGGCTAAACTTCATGCTCATATAGGTAGTTCTTTTATTCTCGCACCTGCATATGCAATTTTTCAAAAGAACTATTAAGAAGATAAACTTCAACCTCCTTAACTTGCAGGTCTGAACACATACCTTGGGATGATACTTTAATGTGTTCCAATCTCTAGATGTTAAGCTTTCCACATTGAATTCAGCACCTAATGTCATATTAGATGGGAATTGGGTATCTCAACATGAGAGGTTTTTGATGGACTTTAATCCCATCCCTACAACCGACTTGTGCACAAGATCTCTACTCAACCCTTTGATTAGATGATCGGCTAAATTATGTTGAGTTCTTATAAACTCCACTGATATAACACCATGCTTGATAAGCTCACGAATCATGCTGTGTCTAACACCTAAGTGTCTAGACTTGCCTTTGAACACTTGTCTATAACCATTAGCCAAGGCAGACTCACTATCACATCTGATAGATATGGGTGATATCGGTTTAGGCCACAATGGAATCTCATAAATCAGATTTCTTAGCCATTCAGCTTCTTTACCAGCCGCTGATAATGCCACAAATTCAGATTCCATCGTTGAATCAGTAATGCAACTTTGTTTCTTCGATGCCCAAGAGATAGCACCTCCCCCAAGAAGGAATACCCATCCACTTGTGGAAGAATGATCTTCCTTATTGGAAATCCAACTTGCATCTGAATGACCTTCAATCACCGAAGGAAATCCAGTATATGTCAAACCATAATCCATGGTTCCTTTCAAGTATTTGAACACTCGGCTTAAGGCTTGCCAATGATGTGAACTTGGCTTGCTAGTATACCTACTAAGCTTTCCAACATCATAGGCAATATCTGGCCTAGTGCTTATCATGGCATACATGAGACTACCAATAGCCCTTGAGTATTCAAGTTAATATACTGCAACACCTGTATTAGGTAGGAGTTTAATACTAGGATCAAGAGGAGTGCTAACAGGAGAACAATCCTTAAAGTTAAATCTTTTCAGAATCTTCTCAATATAATGAGATTGAGAAATTGAAATACCATTGTTCTCACGCTTGATCCTTATACCAAGAATCACCTCAGCCTCCCCCATGTCTTTCATATCAAAATTAGATGACAAGAACTTCTTGGTTTTATCCACTTGATTTTGGTCAGTACCAAAAATCAACATGTCATCCACATATAAACAAATTATAACTCCTTTACCATAAGCATCAAATTTGCTATATACACACTTGTCTGCTTGGTTAAGAAAATAACCGTTAGACAAGACCACAGTATCAAATTTATCATGCCAATCCTTCGGTGCTCGTTTCAGACCATAAATTGATTTCTTCAATTTACACACCTTGTTCTCACAACCAGGCATAACAAACCCTTCGGATTGTTTCATATAAATCTCTTCATCTAATTCACCATTCAAGAATGCAGTTTTCACATCCATTTGGTGAATGACAAGGTTGTGTATAGCAGCAAGTGCTATTAACAACCTAATAGTGGAGGTTCTAGCAACATGAGCATAAGTATCAAAGTAATCAATCCCTTCTTTTTGTCTAAAACCTTGGATTACCAATCTGGCTTTAAACTTATCTATGGTACCGTCCACCTTCATTTTCCTTTTGAAGATCCATCTGTTTCCCAATGCTTTACAGCCAGGGGGCAGATCACTCAATTCCCAATTATTATTATTCATGATAGAATCCATTTCATCTTGGATAGCTTCTTTCCAGAATGCAACATCCCTAGATTTCATAGCTTCGCTAAAAGTATTTGGATCCTCCTCAATAACAAAACAATATTGGTATTGATATTCAATTTCATCTCTAGAGCCTTCTACTAGATAAAGATGAAAGTCATCACCAAAAGACTTTGCTTTTCTAGCTATAGTGCTTCTCCTTGGTTTAGACGGTCCATTCACATCTTCAGTAGAAACTGAGTTCCTACTAGAAGAATTTTGAAGCATGTCCCTTGGTCTAGGTATAGATGTAAATCTGTTTTCATCAAATATAGCATCTCTTGACTCGATAATCGAGTTCACAGATACATAGTCATTATATTCTAACACATAGAATCTATATGCTATGGAATGCTCAGCATAACCAACAAATATGCAATCTATACCTCGTTCACCCAAGTTTCTTCTTTTGGGTTCAGTGAGTCTTACAACTGCTCTACATCCCCAAACTCTCAGAAAACTCAATTTTGGTGACTCTTTATACCAAAGTTCATAAGGGGTAATCTTATTCCTCTTACTAGGAATTCGATTCAATAAATGACAGGCTGTCAACATAGCCTCACCCCAAAATCCCTCACTCAAACCTGAGTAGGATAACAAGGAATTAACCATTTCTTTCAAAGTCCTATTCTTTCTCTCTACCACACCATTTTGCTGTGGTGTATAAGGAGCCGTGGTTTGATGTATTATACCAGTAGATTGAAAATAAACCAGATCATAATACTCACCTCCTCTATCAGTACGTAGATTTTTAATCATGGTACTCTGATGTAGCTCTACTTCTTCTTTATAAATTTTAAACAAGTCAAGAGCTTCATCCTTAGCATTCAATAAATATACATAGCAATATCTAGTAGCATCATCAATAAAAGTAACTACATACTTTTTATTTCCTAATGATGGTGTAGAGTGGAAATCACACAAATCACTATGTATTAGTTCTAAAACATCAGACACCCTATTAACCTCTTTAAAGGGCATTCTAGTTATCTTTGTTAACATGCATGTTTTGCATTTTTCATTGTCTAAATCAATAGCAGGTATGAGACTCATTTTTGACATATCCTTTATTCTTTTGTAATGTACATGTCCTAGTCTAGCATGCCATAATTCTGGTTTATTCAAATTATTGCTAGTACTAGTAGAAGCCATGCAAGCAGATTCATCAATAAATGGAGTATTTACATTCAACATAAACATACCATTGCACAAATGGCCAAAGCCAACAAAAGAGCCATGTTTTGACAATATATATTTGTCACTTTCATAAACTTGTTTATATCCACAATTGTTCAATACAACACCAGACAAGAGATTCTTACGAATCCCAGGAACATACAACACTTTATTTAACAATATACATTTGCCAGAAGTAAAAACTATCTTGACATTTCCTAGTCCTTTGATCGATTCAGTTGCAACATTTCCCATCTTTAAGATAGATCCATCTTCGATTGGTTGAAAGTCTATGAACCAACGAAGATCTTTGCATGTGACAGCCCCAAATCCGGGGTCATGAATCTGGGCCATCACGGACCAACTTCCATTCAAAATCAATATCTCTTGGGTTTTTTTTTTAATCAATACTTATGCAATTGACCCCGCAATAATACACACACACACACCAGTCATATGCTCAGAGAACAACATTCACCATAATAAAAGTTTAGAGTTAAACAGTTATTACAAACCCAGAATCATACTTAGCTACATTGTTGAATAATACTTCGACATGAAGCATTTCAACAATCAAATGTTATTACACCAACTTACACACTTAATGCACATAATCTATCAATACCCAACCGTCCGATAGCTACCTCGGGAATCGATGCTAGCACGCTCTCAGAAGGTCGCCTTTCCCCTACCCTCTTGCGGGGCGTTCTGCGTAGTCTCGACATACCTAGCTGTATATAGATAAGTAGCAAAAGTGAGCTAAAATAGCTCAGCAAGATAATTTCTATCAGCTAACAACAAAGGAAAATAAACATCATATATATATTTTAATAAACAATTTTTCAGATATTATGGAAGGAAACTTTATTTCCGTTCAGGACATATACTTTTCAATTATCTTTGTACGAAAAGAAATATATAATATTATAGCCTCAGTCTCACTTCTAATATCATGTAATAACTGGAAACCAATTATAGACTTTGAGAAAAATGACATTCCTATTTAATAATACATCATCCACTTCTTATTATAAGAAAAGAAATCTAGGATAATATAGTATCAGTTTCTCTTCTTAAATAATATAACAATCAATATACCCTTTCAGTGTAATATTTCAAGATAATATGAATACTTGAATAAATCTCTCACTATCATTTTCTCCTTTCCTTCTTATGCAACAATCATATAAATTAATATAAAATCAATTTCTCTTCATCTATAACAATAATTCCATCGTTTCATATCATTTTCCCTTTTCAGTATACCAACCTGACTTTATCGTCGATTCTTTATTCAAAAATTTTGGGGGTTTTCACTGTTGCCGAATACGTGAGCCACGATGATCAGTCGTCCTCCGTACCCGTCCCTTTTTACTACCGGTAGAAGGAATGAAGGCCACCTGCTAACATCATCCCTGGAGGAAGGCCACCTGCTAACATCCTCCTGGAGGAAGGCCACCTACTAACATCCTCCCTTGGCATCTTCGTGCCGAATAATATAATGAATGCTGGACTGTGTCGCACACAGCCCTGACACAGCCTCTTACGCAAGTTTGTTGCTATTTTCCCCTCTTTATAAAATCATTATTCCATTTATCAACACCATTTGACATTTCCATTCACGTATATCATTTCCATTATCAATTATCATTCACTCATATCATTTCCATTCTCGCACATTACTTCTATAAAATATATATATATATAACATAATACTTTGATTACGCTCCAGACATCTCTTTCATATTCAAGAGATCAAATATACTTTTATATTCATAAAATATTCCGTCTATTTTAAGAGTAGTAAATAACAATCAAATAATATTGATTAAATCACTAATACTCAAAAAGAATATTTATAATATATCATTATAAACCATATAACCCTAGATAACAACTGATACCATTCTCTTTCATATCTCTTTTACCATAGAGCATATTCGCTCCATTCGTAATCATTCTATATTCATATTACGTAAATCATGTCCATCTCTCTTAAATTCCCAAAATCAGGGAAAATATATTCTTTGCAACATAGCAACAATAGCATCACATATATATATATATATTCCATGATATCATTTTTATTCCGAAGATAAATAATTTTCAAAGTAGGGATAGAAGGATCTTGCCTTGGTTTCTGTATCCTGATAGTATGGCTGGTCCCTCTTCCGGAGTTTCTATAAACACAAAAGGACCGTCGTTAGAATACCACATCTCTTACTCACTACACTCTTGTATAACATTTCCCTTGACACTTTAATATATGTTTATTGTATCTTTATTACCCAAAAGGTTCAAGAACTTAACCATTTATAATCTCAATCGAAGTTTCAGGGGTTTTTCACCATTTCCCCTAACGACCACACTTAACTGTAAAAATTCTCAGAAAATATAGATTTCGAATTTTAATGCAAGGTCAACTTTCAAGGGTCCTCTGACCACCCTACTACATTATCCCAAAATTTCGTGGCTTATAAAAATGTCTAAGTATGATAACTTTAGCCTCAAAGTTGATACAATTACGTTTTCTCGGTTTTCGAATGCCTTTCACTAAAACTGACTTTTCTCCTAAACCGTTCATCAGATTTTAACGCACCTTATATCCAAACGATCTATGAACCAAGCTCTATCATTTCATGGTCAATTGGTAACCTAGGCAGTGAGGTACCGTACGAATACAGGGGTCACAAAACAGGGCAGATTTCGTTCTAACGAAAATCGGACATTATAACGGCTATATTTTCGTACTTTCCAAAATCAAACTCCTCCAAATCAATCATCCACCTTATACACCATCACCTACACCATGTGGTCATCTTACCAACCATGGTTATAAGCACATACTCCTTCCAAAATCAACCTTAATCACTTACAAACACTTATAACATCATAATCATAACATTTATACCACTTAATCACTAAACACAACCATATCCATCATAAATATAAAAGAGCAAGCATGATTATACCTTCTTGAAGCTTTGATAACCCTTAACAATCCTTGATATATCCTTAATCAACCTTATACTAGCTTGAATCAACTAAAAGAACCATGAAAATCAAGTTAGTTCTTAGAAAACACTATTCATCACTATTCATCAAGCAACTTTCATGATTTTATTACCTATGAAGATGATGATGGTTGGCCTTGAAACTTTGTGCTAGTCTTAATCTATCCTCCAAGAAGCTCCATGATTTTTCCCTTGATTTAATCTTGATGCTAGCTAGAGTTTTGAATTTTTATTTTCTCCTTTTTCTTGTTTTGGCCGAATGGAAGAACTAGATGGGGGAGAGGTTTTCTTGCTTTTGTTTTGATCAAATCTTGTGTTAATCTTGGTGATTCTAGATTGTCTTAGAAGCCTTGTAGATATTTTGTGGTTTAAGCCAAGCGAAAGTACTAATTTACCCTTAAAAACAAGTTAATGGAAAGTGATACCACTTGGATGCTCTAATCTCTTATTTCTAAATTTTCTAAGTACAATGCCCATCACATTGGTAAATAATATGGTATGTATCCTTGTTATATTACTAATCTTGGTTTCCATACTCGTTTAATTGTGGTTCGTTTCGAGTATACCTCCTTATCTCAGTGGTTTTTGAAATCATTTACGAATCCAATTTCCTTTGGTGTTCTCTTAACTTAATAATCCCTTGGTTTAATCTAAATTCACTAATCCCTCAATCTGTCATTCTTATAATATTTCCATGCTCCTCAATATCCAATAGAAGCTTATTCGAATTCAAAATCCTCAAAATCCATATTCAGGAATTTCTGCAATCCTTCGTCATTTCGAGTCTCTTATTTTCAATGTACAACACTAGTATGGTTTCTGTTTATTCCTTTTCCGTTTCCATTATGGAGTACTTATATACCCTTTCTCTAAATCCTCGAAATTTACTATTCATGTGATCACTGTAGCTTTGTTAAAGTTAGGGTTATTACATCCTTCCCCCCTTAAAAGGATTCCGTCCCGGAATCACGTTAGAAATGTTCATAGATACCTTTTCATCTACACCTTATAACTTCTACACCACTTTCTCCATCCTTTTTCCTTCATAATATCTCTATCTTGTTTGCACAGAATACCCCAACATAAACTTGCTTGTCATTCATCAACATGCCATTTAGCTTATCAATAGCAGTGCTTTCACTATCTTTATCTTGCAATTTCCTCTTGTTTTAGTCATTCTACGTTAGTTAATCTCTCATTCCTCCTTTAGCTAAGGGTATCGGCCACTACATTGGCCTCCCCTGAATGGTAGTGTATCTCACTTATGGTTTATCCCTATTTTGATCTCTATCATGACATAAAATATACACACTTCGATCTTATTATATCTCGTCTCTGTAAAATCTTCCAGAAATCCGACTGGAATAAAATTCCTTGAAACAATTGTAAGAAAATACTTCCTATAATATATATTTCCTGTTCGTATCTAAACAAGTCTATGGTTTACCCCCAAAATATCATTACTTTCTCTCTCGGGTTCAACATATCTTAGTTCTAACTCAGATAGATTATTCTTATCTATTTTATTAACTTATTTACACCATTCATTGACCACATTGATTCTTAACCAAACATTTACACTAAAAATTTAAATACTAAAAGAAAATGTTCACCTGCATCTGTATCCGGCTTTTTCAATGCTTCTCCTAAAGTTATGTTGTACACTCTGGCAGTAGGTTTATTTGAAACAGTCATACTTTGTCCCGGCGCAGATGACCCACCGGAACGGCAATCTCTAGCAAAGTGTCCTAGTTTCCCACATTGATAACACTTGATATCAATCTTGTCAGTTGATGTGCACTGGTTATAATAGTGTCCTTTCTGTCCGCATTTAAAGCAAGTTACTTCCGACCTCCTACACACTCCCGTATGCTTTCTACCACACTTGCTACAATCTGGTAAGGGTGGTCGTGATTGATGGGATTGAAACGTTCCTGAGGTCTTACCACCTTGATTCACAGTCTCACTAACAGTCTTGTTACTCCCTGTCTTTCCCACAAACTGAGATTTTTGTCCCTTACCAACCTTGTTAAAGTAACTTCCTTCGCTTGAACCTCCTTTCTGACCCTCACATCTCCTTTTCTTACTTTCTCGCCCTATCTGATTTTGTTCGTTATGAGCATTTTCATTCTGTCTATTTCGACTTCCTTCATCTCTCTCATTTTCCCTTGCATTTGCTCTATTATTACGCTTAGGCGGCATGATTCTGTATATAGCAATATTCTTCATTAATTACCCAAATTTAGGGTATATATACATCATTCTCATATGCACAATTATATCACCAGTTAACTCATTTATATACCATAATATTCTCAACTCCACTTTAACAATTAAGCGTATCACCTTTAGCACAATACCCTTTTCATTTAAGTTAATCACCTTATATACATCAATATTCTGGAATCTCAACATTTAATATCGAAATACGATAGAATTTAGACAGAATACACAAACTTCATTAATTATCTCACTTCCCTTGTTTATCCTTATTCTGACTTTTCCCTCAAAATACACCTTACTCTCAATAGTAAATCTCAATTATACCTTAAAATTCCTCATATTATTTTATCTCACTAGTCCTCAATTATACCCCTTTCTTCTCACGAAATTCCTTCTTTTTTTTATAGCGAAACGCTTCTAGCTCTAATTATCTCTTATTGAAATTTCCCTTGAAATCTCGAGTTTCCTCGTATAATCACGTATACTCTAAACCTTGCTTCCATTATCCCATCCATTACTGAAATCTTCTATATTCGAAACAATTGATAGAATTTAAGAAACTTTGAATTGAAACGAACCCAGAAACAAGCAAGGGTCCCACAATAATTTATAAAATTAAGAGTTTTAAATAACTTTTATTTGAAACAAAAGGATATTTGAGAAATCAATATGATGGAAGAACCCGTACGTCACACAAGTGAGGGCGTCCCCTCCGACTTTCTATCACATAGACAGATTGTCCCCGTGTATACATATAGGGCTATTCCTCTTAGTTGGAGTAAGAAATATAGAGGTAAATTTAAATCACGATGATAAACACCATTTTTCAAAAATAATCTTGGAGAAATATTTTGACTAAGATAGATTAAATACAATTTTGAAACACCTTCCAAAGGTACCAAAATATTTTGAAAAGATACAGACCCTTAATGAATAAGAGGTGCCAGATCACAACTGGATTTACCCACCAGTAGAGGAAAATTTGAAACTCAATAACATAATTTAGCAGGGATTTAGAAAATTTAAGAATAGGTACCGTTAATAGCCTCTGCCCAATTTAAAATCCCAAATAATGGAAGGTTTTCCTCAAATACCATAGATATCTAAGACTGCGTACTCTCCAAAATTTCTTAAATTTGGCACTTATCCTTTAGCCTTAAACTATCGTCTTATATTCCCAGTTATCGTCATTTACCTAGTCTTGACTTGGCTCGATACTTTCTGCCTTTATCCATAATAGAACACAACCCTCTAATCGATATACTTACGTAATATTGATCGTCTTAGCCTGACACTGCTCCGGTATCAAGGACCCTTCAAATTATACTTCTAAATTGTATATTCTAACATACCACACATACTCACACTATTTTCTAACGTACACTTCCTGTTACCTCAAATATTCCATTCTCTCATATCAGTCCCATGTGCTACATAAACTTGACACTTTTGGCATAATAACCTTTATTAGCAATAATCTATAAAATCATAATCACTACTTAGGATAAACGCTTCGTTCGATAAACCCCCCCTTGAACTCGATGGAAGTTCACAATTTTATATCATAACTAATACATTTATTATTATCACTCTTGTTCCTGAGCATTATGACTCTTAGCTCTGATACCAAACTGTGACAGCCCCAAATCCGGGGTCATGAATCCGGGCCATCACGGACCAACTTCCATTCAAAATCAATATCTCTTGGGGTTTTTTTTTTAATCAATACTTATGCAATTGACCCCGCAATAATACACACACACACACACACCAGTCATATGCTCAGAGAACAACATTCACCATAATAAAAGTTTAGAGTTAAACAGTTATTACAAACCCAGAATCATACTTAGCTACATTGTTGAATAATACTTCGACATGAAGCATTTCAACAATCAAATGTTATTACACCAACTTACACACTTAATGCACATAATCTATCAATACCCAACCGTCCGATAGCTACCTCGGGAATCGATGCTAGCACGCTCTCAGAAGGTCGCCTTTCCCCTACCCTCTTGCGGGACGTTCTGCGTAGTCTCGACATACCTAGCTGTATATAGATAAGTAGCAAATGTGAGCTAAAATAGCTCAGCAAGATAATTTCTATCAGCTAACAACAAAGGAAAATAATCATCATATATATATTTTAATAAACAATTTTTCAGATATTATGGAAGGAAACTTTATTTCCGTTCAGGACATATACTTTTCAATTATCTTTGTACGAAAAGAAATATATAATATTATAGCCTCAGTCTCACTTCTAATATCATGTAATAACTGGAAACCAATTATAGACTTTGAGAAAAATGACATTCCTATTTAATAATACATCATCCACTTCTTATTATAAGAAAAGAAATCTAGGATAATATAGTATCAGTTTCTCTTCTTAAATAATATAACAATCAATATACCCTTTCAGTGTAATATTTCAAGATAATATGAATACTTGAATAAATCTCTCACTATCATTTTCTCCTTTCCTTCTTATGCAACAATCATATAAATTAATATAAAATCAGTTTCTCTTCATCTATAACAATAATTCCATCGTTTCATATCATTTTCCCTTTTCAGTATACCAACCTGACTTTATCGTCGATTCTTTATTCAAAAATTTTGGGGGTTTTCACTGTTGCCGAATACGTGAGCCACGATGATCAGTCGTCCTCCGTACCCGTCCCTTTTTACTACCGGTAGAAGGAATGAAGTCCACCTGCTAACATCATCCCTGGAGGAAGGCCACCTGCTAACATCCTCCTGGAGGAAGGCCACCTGCTAACATCCTCCCTTGGCATCTTCGTGCCGAATAATATAATGAATGCTGGACTGTGTCGCACACAGCCCTGACACAGCCTCTTACGCAAGTTTGTTGCTATTTTCCCCTCTTTATAAAATCATTATTCCATTTATCAACACCATTTGACATTTCCATTCACGTATATCATTTCCATTATCAATTATCATTCACTCATATCATTTCCATTCTCGCACATTACTTCTATAAAATATATATATAACATAATACTTTGATTACGCTCCAGACATCTCTTTCATATTCAAGAGATCAAATATACTTTTATATTCATAAAATATTCCGTCTATTTTAAGAGTAGTAAATAACAATCAAATAATATTGATTAAATCACTAATACTCAAAAAGAATATTTATAATATATCATTATAAACCATATAACCCTAGATAACAACTGATACCATTCTCTTTCATATCTCTTTTACCATAGAGCATATTCGCTCCATTCGTAATCATTCTATATTCATATTACGTAAATCATGTCCATCTCTCTTAAATTCCCAAAATCAGGGAAAATATATTCTTTGCAACATAGCAACAATAGCATCACATATATATATATATATATTCCATGATATCATTTTTATTCCGAAGATAAATAATTTTCAAAGTAGGGATAGAAGGATCTTGCCTTGGTTTCTGTATCCTGATAGTATGGCTGGTCCCTCTTCCGGAGTTTCTATAAACACAAAAGGACCGTCGTTAGAATACCACATCTCTTACTCACTACACTCTTGTATAACATTTCCCTTGACACTTTAATATATGTTTATTGTATCTTTATTACCCAAAAGGTTCAAGAACTTAACCATTTATAATCTCAATCGAAGTTTCAGGGGTTTTTCACCATTTCCCCTAACGACCACACTTAACTGTAAAAATTCTCAGAAAATATAGATTTCGAATTTTAATGCAAGATCAACTTTCAAGGGTCCTCTGACCACCCTACTACATTATCCCAAAATTTCGTGGTTTATAAAAATGTCTAAGTATGATAACTTTAGCCTCAAAGTTGATACAATTACGTTTTCTCGGTTTTCGAATGCCTTTCACTAAAACTGACTTTTCTCCTAAACCGTTCATCAGATTTTAACGCACCTTATATCCAAACGATCTATGAACCAAGCTCTATCATTTCATGGTCAATTGGTAACCTAGGCAGTGAGGTACCGTACGAATACAGGGGTCACAAAACAGGGCAGATTTCGTTCTAACGAAAATCGGACATTATAACGGCTATATTTTCGTACTTTCCAAAATCAAACTCCTCCAAATCAATCATCCACCTTATACACCATCACCTACACCATGTGGTCATCTTAACAACCATGGTTATAAGCACATACTCCTTCCAAAATCAACCTTAATCACTTACAAACACTTATAACATCATAATCATAACATTTATACCACTTAATCACTAAACACAACCATATCCATCATAAATATAAAAGAGCAAGCATGATTATACCTTCTTGAAGCTTTGATAACCCTTAACAATCCTTGATATATCCTTAATCAACCTTATACTAGCTTGAATCAACTAAAAGAACCATGAAAATCAAGTTAGTTCTTAGAAAACACTATTCATCACTATTCATCAAGCAACTTTCATGATTTTATTACCTATGAAGATGATGATGGTTGGCCTTGAAACTTTGTGCTAGTCTTAATCTATCCTCCAAGAAGCTCCATGATTTTTCCCTTGATTTAATCTTGATGCTAGCTAGAGTTTTGAATTTTTATTTTCTCCTTTTTCTTGTTTTGGCCGAATGGAAGAACTAGATGGGGGAGAGGTTTTCTTGCTTTTGTTTTGATCAAATCTTGTGTTAATCTTGGTGATTCTAGATTGTCTTAGAAGCCTTGTAGATATTTTGTGGTTTAAGCCAAGCGAAAGTACTAATTTACCCTTAAAAACAAGTTAATGGAAAGTGATACCACTTGGATGCTCTAATCTCTTATTTCTAAATTTTCTAAGTACAATGCCCATCACATTGGTAAATAATATGGTATGTATCCTTGTTATATTACTAATCTTGGTTTCCATACTCGTTTAATTGTGGTTCGTTTCGAGTATACCTCCTTATCTCAGTGGTTTTTGAAATCATTTACGAATCCAATTTCCTTTGGTGTTCTCTTAACTTAATAATCCCTTGGTTTAATCTAAATTCACTAATCCCTCAATCTGTCATTCTTATAATATTTCCATGCTCCTCAATATCCAATAGAAGCTTATTCGAATTCAAAATCCTCAAAATCCATATTCAGGAATTTCTGCAATCCTTCGTCATTTCGAGTCTCTTATTTTCAATGTACAACACTAGTATGGTTTCTGTTTATTCCTTTTCCGTTTCCATTATGGAGTACTTATATACCCTTTCTCTAAATCCTCGAAATTTACTATTCATGTGATCACTGTAGCTTTGTTAAAGTTAGGGTTATTACATTGCATACATGACTTGTTGCTCCTGAATCAATCCACCAAGCAACATTATCATCCTGCACATAAAATGCCTCAGATATTAGTGATACATAATTCTGACCAGAATTATAATTTTGTATTAAAATCTATCCTTGTTGCTTTTCTAGATCCTTGGATCCACTTGGACCAGCATTTTGCTTTTCTTGCTTGCCTTTACCAACCCGACAATCCTTCTTGAAATGTCCAGGTTTGCCACACTTCCAACATGCCATCTTAGGCCTTTTGTTGGAAGAATTATTGTTGTTTCCTTTAAACTTTCGTTTATCACCCTTGCCATTCTTAGAGTTCTTGGAAGATCCACCATCTTCAACCATATTCACAGAAGAGTTACCGACTTGGTTCTTTCCCTTAGGATTATTCTCAATTTCTTGAGTCCTCAAAGCCTCTTCAATTCTGAAGTGACTTCCAAGTTGAACCAGAGTCATATCATCTTTATTATGTTTCAAGGAGTGTTTAAAATCCTTCCATGATGGTGGTAGTTTGTCTATAACACCAGAAACTGAGATAGATTCATCCATCTTCAGATTGTGTTGGGCAAACTGTCCCAGAATCCTTAACAATTCATTGTATTGTTCCATCACCGGTCTAGAATCGACCATTTTGTAATTCATAAAATTAATGACCAGAAACTTCTTACTAGAAGCGTCTTCTGCCATGTACTTGGATTTAAGAGAATCCCACAATTCTTTCGCTGACTCAACATTTTGGTATATATCAAAAAGGGAATCAGACATACCGTTTAAGATGTGGCCCCGGCAGATGTAGTCATCGTTTTCCCACTTGCACCGCTTCCTAGTCTGTTCAGCGGTTTCATTTTCGATCACTTTTGGCATGAGGGTACTTAGAACGTACACAACCTTCAACGTTGTCAACAGAAAATGCATCTTCTTTTGCCATCTTCTAAAATCCTGACCCTCAAACTTGTCCAATTTTGCAAACTTGCTTGTCATATCTTTTGCAGATTCTGCGTTCGTCATCTTTAGAAAATAGATAACTTCAATCTTTGTTGGGGAATATGGGTAATTACTTGGATTTTTCTGAAGTCATGTGAACACTTTCAGATTGAAGTTATTTGTGGTTCACCCAAATAATTCAATCGGATAAAGTCAAAAATTCTGCAAGAAGAGAGAATGTGTTTTGTTGTGAATTTCAAATGAACCAACTCTCTGAAAATGATCAATGCAACACCTATTTATAGATGTCAACAGATGTGTCTTTTGCCAATAGACACATCTCAAGATGTGTCTTTTCCCAATAGACACATATCATTCCAACAGTCATGTCTAATACCAACAGACACATCTCAAGATGTGTCTTTTCCCAACAGACACATCTCATTCATCTCATTCTAACAGATGTGTTTGATGTCAATAGACATGTCTCATAAGAAATAATACTGAAATCATAACGAACTCGAACAGAGCATGCACTCCGCACTCTCCCGACTTGTTCGATGTAACATTACGATTACATTGATCAACTAGTCAATCCAATTACACTAAAATATCCAACAAGTATTTGGTTGAAGTGGGGAATATCTTGGAAGCTTGTTTCAAGATTATGCGAGAGCGAAATGATTTAGTAGTTAGTCATGTTAAAAAGCACGCAAATAGGCTAGCTCATAATTTAGCTAGCTAGAATCCCCTGTTTGGTTGGATGCCATAACTTGTTTATATCTTCTCAGCACTGTGTTTTGGAGATTATTTTATCGGACATTTCTTCCTTTGAATAAAATTTTCTTTGAGTTTCAAAAATAAAAACATCATTGAAATACAATAATTTACAAGTTTAACAATTTTTATTGACGATGCTCTTATAAAACTTTCGTGACAATCACATTAGAGTTTGATCAAATGAATTTCAAAAGGAAAAAGAAGGAACGCCATAAATTCCAATTCTTCCAACAAAATGACCCCACAAAATATAGCCAAGAATGTGAAATAAAGTTGGAAAAACTCTTAACATATCACTGAAAAAGAAGAACAGTTAGTTCACCACCACACAACCGAACAAGAAAAGGGTAAAGAGAGGAAATAAAAGACACAAAACAAGAAAAAGAAAAGCCGAATTTGAATTATGTCTGATGTCTCTTCAAAAATTTGTCCACTTTGCTTTCTACACACATTTCAACCTTATTATACAACCAAACAAACATAATACGATAACCACCGCAATTATTTAATCCCCACATAACCACCTTTCTTGTAATATCATAATTTATTCAAAGTGGAAATGCCCACATTTTTCGAATCCCAAGAAACCAATAAATCTGCTTCTTCCTTTTCCTTCTCTCAGAGTCTCAGTGATATCTATCATTTCTTCCTTGCAGTTGACTGACTCACTTCTTTTTCCAAATTTCTTCACTTTATTATTTTTTTTCTTTTTTGTCTTTAACAACTCTATTACTATTTATACATACACAGTGACATCTTGATGTTATACATTGTCCTACTAGTACTATTAGTAGTACTATTTAAATAGAGACAGACATTTGAATTACCATATCATTGATACAATGGGAGATCTTCACTCTATAGCTAACTACAGTACTACTGGCTTCTGCTCTTCTTCTAATCTTGGTTGGGAATATCACAATCTTGGAGTTTTCAATGCAGATATGTCTCATTCATGTAAATATTCTCTATCCTTTATTCTTTTCCTCTTTTGTGATTTTGAGTTTCTCTATAGAGACACTCAATGATTTGTTTATCTATATATTTATGTGTACTAATGATTGGAACCATGCATTTTGGTGTTTATATATGAATGCAGTTGTGATGGGGAGTGACACTCCACCATATTCCTCATCACTTGATAATCTTTCTGATTATTCAACTGGCTATCTCCAAGATGCTTTGTTTGAATTTAGCTCTAAACGAAGAAGGCTGATGTTGTTCTCTGAAGACCAAACAAACTACTCTGCCTGCCCTATTCAGGTACTTCTATAATTGCTTAGTTTAGCCTGTTATACGTACATACATGCATGTAGTTACATTATCTGAGAACAACAAAATATAATTTGAAATTAAAAAATATTTTTTGATGTTAAAATATAATTTCAATTCCAATACTAGTTGCATTTTGCATCCAAATAATTTTAAATTTAACTAAATTTTTGTTTTTTTCTTCTCACTTTTATTTAAAGTACACCAATATTCAAATGGTTAAATGATGATGTGACATATATGCATAAATGGATCATTGATTTCAAATTTAGAACTAAATATGCATTTATGCATATTTGCATCTAACTATAACACCCCTTTACTGATGAGTCTTTTAACACTTGATGCTATAATAATAGAATCAAAGATAGCAGTGCATCCGACTTGCTCCTATGAATTACAAACAACTATATATATATATATATATATATACATGTAGGCTAATATAGAATTTGCTATATATAATACTAAAGATCTTATTTTATCAAAACACATTTTAACGTAAACAACAATGCAGATGACTATTTTATATTTTTGAACAATAAAATATACTCTAACACACTGATATAAAATATGCATAATCATTGTTTTCACCCGAATCACTTCCTATATATTGGAGTAATAATATTTGAATGTCACTCTATTTTTATTGTATAGAGTTGCTGGAAGGAGAATTTAAGCCAGATATATCATGGGGATTTTGACCAGACTAATGAGACAGATATAGTGACAGGTGACTAAATAATTGTTGTTGAAATGATGTGAACATAATAAAAAATCAAGGAATTTTTATTCAATTAATTGTTGTTGCATTATGTACAGACAAGATGATGGACAATAATAGAGATGTGGAAACATCAGAAGAAGAGGCAAGACCAGCTTTTGAAGGCAATGCTTTGTACTCATACTCCTCTTCACCACCAAACAGCAAAGATTCAATCCAGACCGGGTCCATTTCTGAAACACTAGATTCCCTAGCTGGCCTCTCTCCTCTTTCAGTCGGTATGTAACATATATTTATGCCTTTTTTTTTTTTTTAATATATGATATATAGGAGTAGTCCCAATTTGCAATATTTTTTATAGGGATCCGATCGAGAACAAGTTATTGTTGCACCATACCATATATACAGTAGGGTTTCTGATGTACATATATGAAAACTCATCTTTATATATACGGTAACGGTGGAAAGTTACCATTATATTGCATGTTGCTAACAGACGTTTGCTCATGATCATGCATCTCCTTTTTCTATATTGTACATAAAAATATAACTTGCAGCACACATAATTGTTACTTAAAGGAAGTTTGACACCTACAGAAAATGGTGTGAAGCTTGAGAAAGAAAAAAGATTAAAAAAAAGAGAGATAAATCTTGTTTGTTACTTGGTGCAAAGCATGTCTATGATATACAGAATGTTTTTCTTTATCTTTTCTTTCTTCTTTTCTCTTTAATTATTCTGTTTTTGGATTGTACATAGAACACATAATAAATTTTATTGTATAATGCTATTTTCAAGTTGATTAAGACACAAATGCATAAGTAAATAGTAATTGTATAATAATTTCATGGCACTAGTACTTAATTTACATAATTGTACTAGGGGATGGAGACTATGAGAAGAAAAGAAAGAAGGTGATCATGACAAGAGTAGTCTATCCATTTGCAGTGGTGAAACCAGGAGGCATAGAAGGCGATATGACGTTAAATGACATCAACGAGAGAATTTCGATGACTCCGACGAGGCCGGTGAAGCACCCGGTGGGGGATTATGCATGCCGGCCGATAGCTTCACCGCATGGACATGGCTTGTCCGGGAAGGCTGTGGTGGCTTTAACCAAAATTCAAACACAAGGGAGAGGCACAATTACTATTATTAGGACTAAAGGCTAAATGTAATTAAATCATGTTTCGTCAGTAGTTTAATGTTGTACATACAAGACTGCTTGTTAGAGTCACTTTAATTATTTTCACTTTCACTTGCGAAAATTGTATAGACATATATGTATGGGTTACCTATATGTACGTACAATTTTGTTGCTTAATTAATCTTTGTACATGCAGTAAAATAGTACTAAAATGGTCCCAACGTACCAACAGTTTTGGACTGGTTAATGTATCATATATACATCTTATTGGCTGTTCACATTCATTAATAAATTTATACTATTATATAATAAACAAACAGGATATGTCAATAACGTACAAAATTAGAAAATAAATCCTGGTCAATTAAATGTTTTTCTTGCGGAAGAATATGCATGTTCATACAATACTAAAAATTGTTAACAACCCTTCAAATAATTAACAGCTGAATTAATATATTACAACACTCGTTATAATTTGGTTAGATTTTCTTTATTTCAAAAGATAGTAAAATATATTTTACTTGTACACATTTTCTGCTCTTAGAAGAGTAGAAATAGCTTATAAGAAAATAAAAAGTCACATGAAAGACCCTCATCAATCATCATCTAGCTGTCTCAGTTTTAGGCTTTTAGCTTCAGAAAATAAGTATGAAATTGTTGAAAAAATCCGATACAACTAATTAATATTCACTCCTATTATTACTTTTTCTTTTTGGGTCGGATGCCAACGCACATTTTTGAGCGTTAATATCTTTAATTTCGTATTAATATTAAATATTAAAATTTTACTATATTAAAGTATTCACAAATAAATCAAACAAAATAACTCATAATTATATTTTATCTTATAAATTACTCCGTATATATAAATTAGTAGTCAACCGTTTATAATGAATAGTGTAAAAAATCAAAATTGAAAATATTTGAAGAGACGTAGGGGTATCACTGTAATAAGATCTGGTCTTATTTTCATAAGCAAAACATATACTACATGTTTTCGATGATCAGTAACTTTGGTTTAGTTTGTTTTTTTAATAGATAAAGACTCATATATTTTAATATTCATTTTCAATAAATTTTGGGATAAGTAAGAATTGAAAAACAAAAAATGAAACCAGTATTTGAAGCGACAACGGATAAATTATAATCCAATTTTACTTTGATTTGCTATACATTACTAACTTTGGTTTAGTTTGTTTTTTTAATAGACAAGACTCAAATATTTTAGGGAAATTCCAAAGGGTAGCACCGTACAATTGGCTTTTCCATTTGGTACCATCCAACATTTTTGACTTCCAAGTGGCACCACTGTACTTTTGGCTTTTCCATATGGTACCATTCAACTTTTTTGACTTCCAAATGGTATCACTATACAATTGGTTTTTCCATATGGTACCATTCAATATTTTTGACTTCTACGTGGTACCATTTTCCTTTCACTAAAATCAAATCAGAGAAAAATGGTACCACGCAAAAGTCAAAAATATTGAATGGTATCATATGGAAAAGCTAATTATACAGTGGTATCATTTGAAAGACAAAAATGTTGAATGGTACCATATGTAAAAGCCAAAAGTACAGTGGTGCCACTTGGAAGTCAAAAATGTTGAATGATACCAAATGGAAAAGGCAATTGTACAGTGGTACCATTTGGAATTTCCCAATATTTTAATATTCATTCTCAATAAATTTTAGAATAAGTAAGAATTGAAAAACAAAAAACGAAACCAGTATTTGAAACGACAACAGATAAATTATAATCCAATTTTACTTTGATTTTGCTATACATTACTAATATCACTATTTAATCTCAGCTTTCGCCTGGATCATGTACAGATACATGTATTTATTTGAATCTCGTTCATCGCATTATTAGTTGCTACTGTTTTCGCAAGTACTAAAACGAAGAACGCAGAAAACTAAAGTGAAAATGAATTTATTCAGTGGACCTACTGCACCTTATAATTGGGATTGAAGCATGCAATATATGCAATATACATGCAGCTTTTGTATAGAGAGAGATCACTACTTTAAATTCGCAGGCGTTGAAAATAGGGGATCCTTGCATGTGTTTTTGCTTGTAGCTTCTCTTTTTCCACCTGACTACAAATACGGAAAGAACATCCCTGGTACAAAAATTTATAAATATACCACGTCTACCTTTTATTTACTTAATTAATCATGTTATTTAGCATTATAAAAACTTCAAAGGCTACAACACAAGGACATGTGATATAGCCACTAACTTACTTTCAACTACAAAAAAAAAAAAAAAAAAACAATGTATCAGAATACTCCCTCTGTCCCGATAGTTTCTTTACATGGGGGTTGGGTACGGAGACCAAAGATAGTGGATGTAATATTGTTAAAATAAATGAAGTAGTGGGTGTAATAGTGATTTTATTGTTAAAATAAATGAAGTAGTGGGTGTAATAGTATAAAGTGTTGAAAAAGTGGAGTGAAGTAGTGGATGTAATAATATATTTTATTGTTAAAAGTTACTATTTTTAGTAATGTAAAGAATTGGTGGGACGTCCCAAAAAAGAAATTGTAAAGAAATGGATGGGACAGAGGGAGTATAATATAAAATTCCGTTAAAATCGTTATTTATTACTCCCTCTATCCCACCGTGATCTTTACATCCTTCGTGGGCACGGAGATCTATATATATATATATATATATATATAGGGTGTGGCTCAAAAGAGAACTCATTTTTTGAAGAAAACTAAGGTACTAATCCTAACCATTGGATGTATTATAATCAATGGCCCCGCCAGGGGCACCCACACACTAATCAAATACACCCTCACACACACAATCTCACCTAAGCACCTCCGTTTTTTATTTGATTTTTCCCGTCAATCGGTGATATTTTTTTAAAATCTAATTTCACCATATTTTTCTTCATCTCACAACGATCAGTTTGCATACCATATGTGCTATATTTTAATTTAGTTTTCTAAGTTCTCCTTTTAAAGGGGTTCTCTCTAGATCCCTACTCTATATATATATATATATATATATGCAAGTGCTCAAATAAGATCCCTAATTAAAATGAGAACTGAGAATTCATCTCAGTCCTTTATTTTACTAAGACTCCTTTAATCTAAATCACACATTTTATTCTTTCTCTGCCTCCATCCCGTCACATATTATCTTGTAGTTTTTTACATTTCTCACTCTTCTTCTTCCCAATCTCCTCTCTCTCTCTCTAAAACATACGCGCGCACACACACACATTAAACTCTAGCATTTTAAGAGCTCAAATTGAAACATCTTCGAACCTTTAAAAAGTTTTCGAAATCATATTCCATCCTAGACTCTCATCTTCCCGACGTCGATTATAGACATTATGCACCATGATAGAAGCTTCGACGAATCTTTTGAAGGTATAAAAGAAGAAGATACGTCATGGATCAATTCAGTTCACCACGATGGAGGCTAACAATCAACGAGCATGATAGTGGTTGTGTGGGCTAGTGAAATGGCGATGATGACTCAGATCTGGTGATTTTGATACCATTATGAACTTACATATGAATTGTTTTTATTTTTTTTGTGCTCAGAATTTTTAGTGATTTGGGTGTAAATTTTGTGATTTGTCTTTAAATTTTGGGTTGAATTTTAATTTGGTGATTCTGTAGTTGTTGATAGCGATTGTGATCTAAATCTTGGTGATTTGAAATGGCGATGATGACTCAGATCCGGTAATTTTGATACCATTAAGAACTTACATCTCAATTGTTTTTATTGATTTTGTGCCCAGAATTTTTAGTGATTTGGGTGTAAATTTGGTGATTTGTCTTTAAATTTTGGGATGAATTTTTATTTGATGATTCTGTACTGATAGCGATTGTGATCTAAATCTTGGTGATTTAAATATAAATTTGGTGATTAAGTATCTTATAGTGTAGGGTGATTATGTCGATGTGTTTTATGGGGATGATTGTGGTCGTGAGGTGGAATGGATGGAAAGACAATAGCAAATTATTCTGATGTAGGAGAGGGTGTTGGGTCGGTGGCGATGTGCAAGGATGTACACAGATATGTTGTATAACATTTGTATTGTGTATTTTTAACGTATCATTAATTCTGTAACTATCCATGTAGTTCAGTTTAATTACAAAATTGCCATTGGGGTCTCAATTCTCATTCTATTGGGATCTCATTAGAATAATCCTCTATATATATATTTAAGAGTTTACTTTTCACAACTAAAATTTGTTCATTTTATGAGATTTTTCACTTTCGACATGTCTATAGCTGGTTTTCGGCATGTAGATAGCTGGGGTACTTTCGACATGTCTATAGCTGATTTTCGGCATGTAGATAGCTGGGGTGTTTCTGAACATTGGGCTACAGGTGGTGCGTATGTGAAGGTCATTTGCAATATTACTGGTTTCAAGACTGGTGCATGTTGGATTGATCGAGAAGTCACTCTAATCTTTTTTATTTCGAAGAATTTTAAAATTCATAATGTAAAACAGTCTGCAAACATAAACGGCTATTTGGTTAGCTCGTTTATTTGTTTCTTTCCAGATTGTAGTATCAGTTCAAGGACTTGTCCTGGCTGTAATTTGGTTGTTTGAAGTTAATACAATTGCTTTCGTCAAAAAAAAAAAAAAGTAGGTAAAGTAATGAAAAGTGATGAAAGGTGGGTAAAGTGGTGGGATCTATCAAATATTTAATAGTAGATTTGAGAAAGTGAAGGAAGTTAGAGCATCTCCAATGGGGAAAAACCCTTAGCTAAAAGTCTAGGTGGACTATCTTAAATAAAAAATTTAAAGATTGTGTAAAAAAAATTGCACTCCAACGGTATAAACCCCTTGTGTATAATTTTAGCCAACCCCGTGATATTGGCTATATTTGTCGAACCATAAAGACCTGTATTAGACCTATAGCAAAATTACACGTCATCTATTACCATATTAAAAGAATACATTTTATTTATAACAACTTGAAATAATAATAAAATACTATTTTTAAATTATAGCCAACTATTATAACCAACGCCGTTGGAGTACAAAACCTTACAGGTTCAGCAAATACCTTACAGGGATCAGCAAATATTATTTTAGTCAACCATTTTTAGCCAATCCCGTTGGAGATGCTCTTAGTGGATGTAATAGTGTTTTATATTATTAAAAATTTACTATTTTTGGAATGTAAAGAAATGGATGGGACGGTCCAAAATAGTAACTGTAAATAAATGGGTGGGACGGAGGGAGTATTGAATAATATATATAGTATGTTCTAGAATTTTTTATATCATTTTAAGATTTTAGATTAATTAGTTATTTAACATGATATTCGAATTTAAGTTAAAGATAGTTTTATATTCGAATCCTATCAACCTCTCTAAAAATAAACATTTAAGACGTACATATTCGTAAATGTCATATTGTCATGTTGCAAGTAAAATTAGGTGAATATTTACTCAGTTCCTCTTATTTTTTTACACTTTTCTTTTTAATATGTTTATCTCAATTCTTTATATTTCAAAACTTAATCAAAATAAAAAAAATTATAATATAAAAGTAATTATACCCATTATTTTTCGAGAAAATGCCCAAAATGCCTAGATTTGGGGGGACATGGCCCGAAATGCTGATATGCGGGAGCAGTGGCCCGATATACCGATGGGTCACGCATCTCACAGATGCGTGTCCGGAGATGCGCATCTCTGACATGCGCAACAGGGGTCACGCATCTCTGAGATGCGTGATGACGTCAGCTGGCGTCATTATGTACACAACATCTCCGGCGTTGCTCTGAAGGTGAAAATCGCCATTCACGTCGCCACTTCCGTTCTCGACAGTACAAGCAATCTCCACAAAAACTGAGTACATGAAAATGATTCCCCCAACTGCCGCTTCAATTTGACCCATCCATTTGTGGTTTTCTGGCCCCGCAGGGGCATACAAGAACAGATCGGAAATTGAATCGGAGAAAAAGAGCTCGAATTGGGCGTATCGATTCCAGCGAAACAAATGACAATCCAAGTACATAGGATTGTAGAGTGTAACCAGACGATCATCTTGGTATATAGAACGTGAGTGCTCGTTGCCTGTAGAGGACGAGCGAACCGATTGAAAAAAGACGGTGAACAGGACAGGCGGCGCAGCTGAAGAAGACGGTGAACAGTGTCTGGTGATACGCAAATGCAAAATGCGTATCTGGTGTTACGCAAACTCAAGATGCGTGTCCATGACACTGTTCATGACTGCAGATTTGAATTTTATGAAGAATACGGCTTTGTGAGATGCGTGTCCATATACGCCCTCTGTAAATGCGTATCCGGTTGGTAAAAAAGACCACCCTCCGCGCATATTGGCATTTCGGGCCAATTGACTATAAATCTCGGCAGTTAGGGCCTTCACCCTTATTTTTTTCCACTAAACTCACTTTATTACATATTTTTTTAACTACTATGCCGGAGGGAATAATGCCTAGCAACAGTAGCAACCTTGAGGTGGATATATTAACAAAAACGAAGAAGACAGTTACTTATGTTAAACGATATAATGGGCCCGTTTGGGAAATCTTATTTTTCAGAAATAAGTTACTTATTCTGGAAAAAAGTTAGGAAATATGTACTTTTTTCAAAAATAAGTAACTTATTTTTGCAAGATAACGAATATTAAACTTCTCATACACATTTTTCTCTAAAAAAGATGATGTAAATACGAAATTTTTTCCGAAATAAGTTACTTATAAGTCGGCTTTAGAATTTGCCAAACGGGCCCAATGACCATGCACTAATACAACAATAACGTGAAAAATTAAATAGCTCTTTTTCTTAAAATTCATTACTATTAGGGCCACTAGTTGATCGTAAATTTGTGGGCACGGGTAAGGAAAGTTTATAATGTCTACTCACATGTATACTGTCGTACTTCACTTTATGTGGCTTTAGTGACACTGTAAATTTATAAGTATTTCTAAAGTTTTACCAACTATGATTGTATAAATTATTTTTACCACAAGAGTCATGAATATTTAAATACGATTGTTAAGTTATACTTGCCCACATAAAGGTGACCAACTCTACTGTCTCACCATTTTTGAAAGTCTGATTCTGAAAGATGCGATTCATGTGAATAGTCGTCATTTATCATTTTTTTTCTAATCATATAATCTTAAGTTCGTTTAAAGTGTGTGCGTTTCAACAATTGCATCACAAGAGATAAGTAAAACTTGATACATTACAGATTCAGATTTCAAGATACATGTTTGTTACATTTTGAAAAATAATTTTGAACTGATGTTTAAACAATTTTATCGAACTTAGGACAAGATGAAACACAAATTCTCTTAAATAATATAAATAAAAAATAATAGAATGGATTAAAAATTGCATTATTGAACTCCAATCATTATCGTAAAGCTGTTCTTTTTTGTTTTTAAGAAAAGATACGTCAAACCACTAATCTTGTTTAGTGAAATTTAACTTGTTCTTGTCGATACAAAAATTCTACTAAAAGTAGAGAAGTAGCTAGCTAGCTAGTAAATCTATGTTTTTTCCCCTTTGGTAGGCTCAATAGTTGTTAATAAGTCACCAAATCCAAGGAAATAACCATGCCAGTCCAAAGACATAATCTAACATGTAGGACCGATTTAAAAAGCTCTATTATGTTATTTTCTTCCATGAACGAACCTGCTAATATTTGATCATCTACATTTCCAGTTCCCAGCATAGTTCAGTAGGTGGAGTTTCTTCATGGTTGCATTGACGAACAATTGTTTACAGTACTTCTTTGATTGAAATTTTTTTTTTTATTAATTAATCTGATTCAAAAAAATCTCACCGATCTTCCAAAAATTAATTAAAACTTCAACGCTAGTTAGCCTCCCCTGATTCCGTTCCGCTTAAACTATGTCGCTGACAAGCTTATGTGTATGTAAAACCCAGCAGTATGCCAGAATGACATAGATATCGTTTAAAACCATCCACACACGGTTATGTAAAATAGAATGTGGGAGTCAGTAAAGCTAGTAGCAACTAATTGTAAGTTTTGTATTCTTGTTTAAATTCTTTTGGGAAACACTGAACCGTGTCCGTGACTATATTTTGGCTGAATGTACAAGAAGCATATGGAAACCCTTTTAGTTGGGAAACACATTTTTCATAGGTGCGGATCAAAAATATAAATTGGAGTATGAAGAATTGTAGCAGAGATGCATAGGGAAGAGTTCATCAGCTTAGTGTGATAATATGAAAGTTCTTAAAAACTCGAAACACATGTTGACTAATATTTGCGTTAATACATTTTGCTTGATTTCTAGCTTGGATAATTTATTTTGAAACAGAAAAGTACATGACTAAGCAATATCCTGTTACATGTAATTTACGAGTACAAATGTATTTATGCAACAATTTTTGTTCTGGATCGAGATCGCATTTATTTATTTAATTAATCGTCTTTTAATAAATTTATTCAACTTTGTTTTCGTGATATGATACAGAGCCTTTGTAAATGTAAAGATAATATATGATTATTGATTTATTGTGCTTCTTACACTATTTTTACGAGAGCTTCTAACTTAAATCATAAAATACAGCAATATTCCGATAAACTCGTGGTGATAAAATGAATCTGAACTAAACAACATATCAGGCCCCTATAAAAAGATGGCTTCCGCTCTTGAGCAATTGTTTGTTGTTTCACTATTCAAATCATTTCAAAATCGTGAATCAACCATCCAACGATTCTTCAATAAAACTTTTTGCAATACGAGCAAATTATCAAAACATCCTTCCTGTTTTCACACCAAAAATCTAGTACCGCAGAAAGTTCATGTAGTATGTGGCGGACCGGATTAAAAAAGAATTGGTGAATTAAAGGTGGTAAAATTGTGGGCTTCAAATTTGAATACAGTGATTAGTGAGACTGCCTTAGCCAGTCAGCCCAGACTCTTATTTCTAAAACAGATCCTTATAAGTTAAACCCCCAACTGCAAGTCTTTAACACGTCTTAAATTTTGCCACACACGGGCTTGGGCTTGGATTTGGACTTAGTGGGCCTAAGTGAAATTTAATACAGCCATCTTTAGTAATAGAAGATTTATTTGTGTTTCCAAAAGGGGGAAAAAGTAATTGAAAATTTAAGTAATATAAAATGTTGGGGTGTACAGATCATTCGCTTAATCACAACCGAACTGCAAGCCACTCGCAACCGCACCGCATTTTGCTGCTAATCACGAAATGCGAATTGATTGCGGATTGAATTTTAAAAAACCACATATTTGCGAATTGGTTGCGGATTTGAATATTAAAAAACCGAAAAACTGCAACCGCAATATATATATATATATATATATATTATATATTTTTATATAATATAAAGCAGCATGGGTTCTTACTTTGGTTCTTGTCTAGTCCTCTCTAGCTAGCATGGATTGTTTCACGGGTTGTCTTAAGTAATGACCATAGCATGATTATTAATATTATGTAGTATTACTTTACTTGTAGTTAGTACTTTCAGTTGAAGGAATTTCAACACATGCGGAAGTATTTATAACATTTATTTGCATAGAAATCCTAATTAATCATGCATATATCTCAAGAAAATAAGAAAATTACCTTGAATGCTTTCCGGCAACAGCTATGAACTTGTTCTTAAATCCCAGCAATCAATCCTCAGTGTGTGGAGTGCTCTAACAGTATCCACCAAGAGAATTAAACGAAGAACAGAAAATGAGAGAATTTGGCTAATTCTTGATTTTGCAAGATTCTCTTAATCTTTGCAAATGTGTTTTTGTACGTGGTTTGTTCATCACCAAGCTCTCTACTCTTATAGCAAAAATCAGCTGTGTTTTGACTTGAATGAAGTGCTTGTAATGATTACCTTTAATTAATTAATCTTTATTAATTAATCATTTAATGATTAAAACATATTTTAATCATTAATTCATTTTTAAACTCTTTAAAAATTATTCTCTCAATATATTTAATTTCTTAAATTAAATATATAATTTATAATATTAAGAACTCCTTCTTAATATATATTTATATATTTATAAATAATTAAATCATATTTAATTAATTATAAAATTAATTATTTATTTATTTCTTAAATAAATAATCATTAGCCAATATAAAAAATTTCCTTCATCTTCAAATTTAATATCTTTTATGGTGTGACCCTTTAGGTTCATAATTATGTCGGTAGTAGAAATAAATAATAATAAACTATTTATTATTATTTATACGAATTACAATTAATTCATTAAAAAATAATTATCGTTATAATTAAATTCATTCTACATCGTGAGTGATACTTTTGAAGGTATATCGCGACTATCCGAATAATATGAATTCATCGCTAGGAATATAGAACCTATTCAGTGAATGGTTACCGTACAATAAATTCCTTATTCCATAACAATATCCCGATTAAATACAAGACATAGATCTCGTGTCAAGCCTATCTAATTTAATCATATGATTTCTTATTCCTTATGTATAGTTCATGATAATGCAAATTAGAAACTACTTTCTAATTTCATTTACTCTGACCAGAGATTCCTGAACTACCATATTAAGAATAGCATAGGATATTCACTTCCTTTACTGGAAGGGGTAGATCCTTTATCGATCGTTAACTATCTCCATATATAAATTCCAATGCCCAGAATAGAACTTATTAATTGCCCTTGAGACTAAGGACTAAACCAAAGCATTGTTCATTATATACAAGATGACTCTAACAATCTCAAGTCTAAGGATATACTTGTACAACCATCACTATTTGAACAATTACTGACACGTGAGTAAACTCTATTAATTGTTCAAGTGATCGAGTCATGTTCAGTGAACTCATTCCCCAATGAGCACCTACATACTAACTATAGTGTCACCACACAAATGCCTATAAGAACAGACATCCTTCGTAGGAAGCAAGTATAGTATGTACCGATCTTTACGGATTAACTAACTCCCAATTAGTTATCCTATGATCAGGAACAATTTAAGTTTAGTGTTATCATCTTCTAGATCTCACTATTATGATCTCATTATAATTCTAGAAGCTTTACTCAAAACTATGGAACATCTTATTTAAAACACTTTAAATAGATAAAGCCCGTAATAAAAACAAACAAGTCTTTTATTAATATAAAAAAAATCAAATAAGATTACATGAAAGTTCTTCCTAACTCATCTTACATGATTGGATTTAGGACATAATCTTTCATCAGTTAGTACTAGTTCCTTGTTTTATTAACGAAACTAATACAAGTTTGTGTTTAGTGAGTTCATTCTTTAGTCTCATACTCTAGGGTTTAATTTCCCAACAAAAATATGGATTTTTTTTAACTTATAATTGGTTATTTATCAAAAAAGTAAATTTAATATAAATTTTAATAAGTGGTTGAACCGCAAACCGCACCACTAAACCGCGACTTTAATCACAACCGCAATCGCGGATAACCGCAATCGCAATTGCGGTTGTGATTTGAAATTTCACATAACTGTTAAAATTGAAAAACCGCAATAACCGCCAAAAATCAACCGCAACTGCACCGCGTACATCCCTAATAAAAAGAGTTAAAAATTCTATGAAAACCATCATTTCATTAGAAACCTTGGAAACAATATACGTTCTGCATTTAAAACATTATAAAATTTATTATTTTACAAAGCGTGTTACATAAAACTCACTATTCCCTTGTAATCTTCAAAATCGTGTATTTTCCGCAAATAAAATATGTATGTTTTGTAAAATTCTGCAAACAGAACGTGATTTGGAGAATAATTCGGTTTGCAATATTTGTTAGCAAAATATATATGATTTTCAAAATTTTCAGTGAAATAATGATATACATTGAATATGTTTTGTAAAATAACTCATTTTACACTGTTTTACTCGCAATATATATATGATTTTTAAGGTTTTCAATAAAACAAATTTTTATAAAATTTGACTTTATAAAAAGAAGGAAATCTAGCATTCACCGCGAAAATTTATATTTTATATTCATCCTATTTTGTCAAATAAATTAAGAAAAATATAACTTTTACCGTCCTTGGAGAATATTGGAGGAAGAGTGGCACTTTATATATGAGATGACGGATGACCTATGATTCGAACTAAAATTGAATCAAAAATAATATTGACTTTGTAAAATCACTATGAGATATATGGTATGTTCTAAAATTATCGAGTCGGTGGAGTAGTTGATTCGAGTATTTGTTTATGGGGTATAATTCGATTTAATTCGTATTGATTATGGTCAAAATTCAATTTTTAAATATTTTAATTGATATTCTTTCAAATTATGAGCACTCAAAATTAAATCCAATTATATATTATTCAATTATATATTATTACTTTTAACGTTGGCGCAAAATACATGTATTTGATCATTATAACATATTTTTAGTTGTATTGATAAAAAAAATGGTATGCAACTGTTGTTGCAGAAATGCAATGATTGTAACTTACTGCGTAATCACATATGCAATTTTAACCATATTTTTGCAAAACAGTTTGAAAATATGGGTTTTTTTAATAATTTCTCTAAAAATTATTAAGTGATATTAATATTTGAAAATTATTATTATTATTAGTACATTGTCGAAACTATTATTAAATGAAATTTTAATATTTATATAAGATTATTATAGTAAGTAAGAAAAGCCGATAACTTCAAACAATGGTTAATTAAATTATGACATATAATTTTAGTATATTAAGGAGAAATTATGAAAGTAATGTGTGATTAGTTATCCAAATACTCATTTTGAGTTTTCTCTCAATTTTCGAATACTCATTTTTTGAAATTAAATCGAATAAAATTTTCAATTTTTATGATCTTGGAGTATTTTGAACGGCGTTGGTTAAAATGATTAATTAAAATATTATAAAATAATGATTATGTAAAATTTGTTGAATTTGTAAGGTATTGTACTCCAATGGAGTTCAATATAATAATTTACCATATTTCAAAAACAGTATGTTATTATTATTTTAAAATTTTAAAAATATAATATATTATTTGAGTATGAAAATAGATGACATATCTTTGCACTTTAGGTTAACTAAAACTTTAGATAACAGAAATGATTCATTAGAATAGGAATTTTTTTACATAATATAATTCTTTTTTTTGACCAGTTATATACATTTTTACATTTTTAGTTAAGGGTGTATGGTTGGAGTCTCGGTTAAGAAAATTCGCCGATGTACACTTTTCTATTGAAATAGAAATATATCCTAGAATAGAACAAAAATATACTGTCATTGAAAAGGCCCAAGGACCACTAGCAATTGAAAACACCCCTCTTACTAAATCTGATTTAAGAGAAAAAGGCCCAAGGACCACTACCCATTAGTGGGAAAGTTTTAAAGTTGCGTATCAACTGTGTACATATAAAATTAATTTAACATGTGTGGCAATCAGAGTGTTAAACTTATAGACGTTTGTGAATGTGTCTGCACTAACTTACACTCGGATGGAACATCAACAACAACAGCACTTGAATAGTCATGAGTACTTGCCGGAGTCTTTGTCGGAAGTGGTGGTATCTAACGGAGAATCTGTCGACGGTCGTACTGTCAATAAACAAGTATGATATTTTAATTTTTTTTTCTCATCTTTTTCATTCTTTATGTTTTTGTTGATGGGTTTTGCATGGATTGTTGTTTACTTGTTTTTCTTGAATTTGCTTTCATTCTTACATAGAATTTGTTACAACCTTGATATATGAATATTCCATAGATGATAAAGATCGTCAAATGAAATTTATTTCGGTTTTTTTAACTATTTTAATTGAATAATCTCGATTAATGAATAGAATTATCCTAAAGTATTTATTTATTGAGGTTAACTGTAAGTTATTGTTTATTGATGTTCAATTTTGAATATGCATGTAAGCTGGATTAGTCGGTAATACATCAAGAATATGTAAGTTACAATCTGGATGTATGATACAGCACTCTGTGTATGTGGTTTTGTGTGGCTGACAATGCCTTAATCTTGAACATACTATACTTGGAAAGTGTGTGATTTTAGGTTTATGGATGTCATCTTTAGGCCCATTTCGCAGCTCTGTTGAAAAGTAGTTTTTGTCATGCTTCCTAGATTTTCAATTTTCATACAAAAGGTATCAAATCTTATTTCCCGTGAAAGTAGAGCTCAGCTATACTGAGAGGTCTCAAGCTCGATTCATTAACCCGATTTTAACAAATAAATAAAATTTAGACACTAAAGTTGAATGTTAACTTAAAAGACCGGTTTCTAATATCTAATCTCAGAGGTTTCAATATGCTATTCGAGCTCTTATAACCCAAACGTTTTGAGTTCAAATCTTGGAAATGCCAGAAATCCTCAAGATTAGGTACCGACATGAAATATAGTACTCCACTCAAGGCAACCAATGAACAATCCAAATGATCCACTCTTCAAAGTATTTCTTCTAAGAGTTTAAAGTTTAAATTTCTTGGAAAGTTGTATACTTAACACACCTTACCCACATGTCTGCTTGAAAGTTTAGTTTCTAATTCATTAATGATGAATGAAGTTTTTCTTATTTATATTCTAATCGTAAGAAATTTAATCTAAAATTGAGTTCATTCTTGGTTCTGGATTCTATATCATTTGTTCAGGGGACAGGTCACTGGGCGACAATAGTTCTTGCTTATAAGACACTAGGAGTAGTTTTTGGAGGGCTTGTGACTTCCCCACTTTATGTTTACCCTTCAATGCAATTGAAGTCTCCAACCGAAGATGACTATTTGGGTATCTATAGTATAATTTTCTGGACGCTTAGTTTGATTGGAGTTGTCAAATATGCATGGATAGCTCTGAAGGCCGATGACCAGGGTGAAGGTAAATATATTCTATTCAGTTCTCTCCGTCACTCAGTGGTCCATTCAGTTTACCTGGTGAAACCTAATGCATCTAGAAGCCATTTGCAGTTCCAAGAGTTAATAACCTTTAGATCTAAGTTGACATGTTATAAGATTTGTCATGTGTGTAAATACTATAACAAGACATTTTGTGCACAAATAAAAAATTTTTGACTTCACTATCCAGACACTACTTTTGCCTAAATTTCAGAGACTTGATTGCTTTGCTGCAGGCGGAACATTTGCTCTGTATTCATTACTCTGCAGGCATATGGATATTGGAAGTCTTTCTTCAAAACGTGTCGGGAGTTCAACCCTTTTTCATTCCAGCCTGTACGAAGGCTCCAAAGAGCAAAGCAGACTTGGTAAATTTTTTGAGAAGAGCGTGGTTGCAAGGAGGCTGTTATTTTTTATTGCAGTGCTAGGCATGTGCATGCTGATTGGTGATGGTATACTTACTCCGGCAATATCAGGTTTGTTAGTGTAACCTGCCCTCACAGTTTCTTAAAGCAATTTTATGCTTAAATCCTCCATTGAGACATCCAAGACTACTCTTTTCCTCTATGTCATGTAAAGGCATCACATATCATATACTATCTTAATAGTATATTTTTTTAACCATTTTCAGTGTTGTCAGCAATAGATGGCATCAGAGCACCTTTTCCTTCTGTAAGCAAGTGTAAGTATGGATACAAAAACTTTATATTTGTCACAGTTGAAACTTGAAAGTTTATCTGTTAGCTCCTCTCTCAAGCATGCCTCTTGAGAATTGAAAAGCCAGTTTGTGACCATCCTAGAGGAGATTTGACTTATTTCCGTACTTAGTAAATACTCCGGATTTTATTTCTTTACTAATTGGTAGTATATATGCATGTTCTTTATCATTGTTTTTATGCTGCAGAGGCAATGCAAGAATACATCTCTAAGACAAATTTTCATTCAAACTCTCAAATGTTGCAACTGCCCTGAGTTTATATCATTAATATGTTGTTTTAAAGATTCACCTATTTATCTTAGTTTATGTAGCACTAAGAACTAAGAAGTAAGAAGAAACAAGTTATGTACATTTAAAAATAAATAAATCCTGTAGACATTCAAATTGCTTAGATTTGAGACAATGATCTCTAAGGGCCACAACTCCACAAGTACTTGTTTGGGACTACCAGTAAATGTGGGTTGGAATCGATAGTGCATTTCACCAGGGTTGTGTCTGTAGGGTCTAACATGACTGACTAATCATGAAATTCGGTAACACGCAGAGAGAAGGAGAATAAATATTAAATGATACAATATTAGGTTCAATAGATGTTAATAGTTTTTCACTTTGCCACTTTGGGATTACACTAGAGCAGGATAGAATGAATATCTATACTATTTTCTGTACTGTTTACATGTTCACACTTTTGGTTTTGGGGTTGCAGCTCTAGTTGAATCTATATCTGCAATAGTTCTTATTGTCCTGTTCCTGATGCAAAAGTTTGGTACTTCAAGAGTGAGTTTCCTTTTCTCCCCCATCATGGGGGCATGGACACTCAGCACCCCCCTTGTCGGAGTATATAGTATTGTGCATCATTACCCAAGCATATTCAAGGCAATATCACCACACTACATCTTTCAGTTTTTTCTGAGGAACGGGAAGGAAGGCTGGCTTTTGCTTGGTGGTACTGTTCTTTGTATCACAGGTAAGCTTCTTTCAAGGCCAAATAATTTATTAATAGAAATAGAGGTTACATCAGTGGCATATTAAAATAGTTCCTGTATAATATGTCTGGGTAAGTAAGAATCCTTGGTTAGAGAATCAAGGAGTACCCAAGCGAAGGCAAAGGAGCTCCTAGTGCTGCAAGCGGTCATCAACTATCAAAAAGGAAAAAAAAAACGCTTCATAGCAATTATGATATTGGTTACTCATCTAAACTTTACCTGGTGTCAAAAGTCTAATGCAAAAAGTTTAAGACATTTAGTAGAGTTCTCATAATACAAGCCGGAAATGTTATAAGTTGCAGCCTCCTCATTTTTGCTATTGCGTGAGTAGCATAAATAACTGAAATTGGAGGTGGCAACTATTATGAGGGCTATACATCTTAGGATAGCAGTCAAGGGAGAAACTCTATCATGCTACAAGTTTCTACTATAAGTTTAAAGCTCCAATATAGTTCCTACACAGCATTACTGTCAACTTCTTGCTTTGGGAAATTAGACCCCCTTTTCTTCTTTTTAGTTCACTAAACATGTGTTAGTTAGAACCTTCTTAGTTTTTTTTTTGCGTGTGTGTGTCTCTAATCGTTATACTATGCAGGTTCTGAAGCAATGTTTGCTGATCTTGGTCATTTCAACGGAAGCTCTATTCAGGTGATGTACTTGCCAAACATCTTAGTTCACACTTTCATTTATTATGCTTTGCCCAGTGGATTCTGACACTTTCTGTTCCCAATAGATGGCATTTCTATTCACTATATATCCATCACTGATTTTGACATATGCTGGGCAAACTGCATACCTTATCAAGAACCCAAATGATCATGATGACGGGTTCTATAAGTTTCTACCAACCAAAGTATACTGGCCTATCTTTGTGATAGCCACATCAGCTGCTACAGTGGCGAGTCAGTCACTGATATCAGCAACTTTCTCTGTTATCAAGCAATCTGTTGTTTTGGACTATTTTCCTCGAGTGAAGGTGGTCCACACTTCCTCAAGTAAAGAAGGCGAGGTTTACTCTCCAGAAGTCAACTATATCCTCATGATTCTTTGTGTTGCCGTCATACTTATTTTTGGAGATGGGAAAGATATTGGAAATGCCTTTGGTATGATATTTGATAGCTATCTTCCGTTTTGTTGATTTAAAAGATTACATACAAATTTGATTTCGCAAATAGAATGCAGGTGAATTTAGTATCATAATTACATGGACATTTAGGTGTTTCCAACCATGCTTCTAATAATTGTCACTGCTATATAGTCATCACCGCATCAGTACTTTGATACCTATAAGGATATATTATTTCAGCCTGCAAAGTTTTTGCTAGCAAGTACAAAGTATATGCGTAGGTTGGCAAACTTTACATCCATATTTCGGTATTTTTTTCTGGATTTGGGAGGATTTATGTTTAGACTGTTACTTTTAAGGTTTAGATCTATCGGACTTATGCTATCAGTTGCTTACTTGATTGTTTAAATCATAAATTGCTTGCAGGTGTTGTTGTAAGTATGGTTATGCTCATCACTACCATTCTACTTACGTTAGTCATGATTACAATATGGAGAACTCCCCCAATTCTGGTTGCTCTTTACTTCATTGTTTTCTTTGTAATGGAAGGTGTCTATGTGAGTGCTGTCTTGACCAAAATTCCAGAAGGTGGTTGGATTCCTTTCGCTATATCTTTCGTCCTTGCTTTCATTATGTTTGGCTGGTTTTACGGAAGGCAGAGAAAGATAGACTATGAACTGACACACAAGATAGACATGGACAGATTTGAAGTGCTTCTATCTGATCCAGTGGTCCAGAGGGTCCCTGGACTTTGCTTCTTTTACACGAATATCCAAGATGGATTAACACCAATTCTGGGTCACTACATAAAAAATATGAAATGTCTTCACAAGGTCACAATTTTTACAACACTTCGGTACTTGCTGGTCCCCAACGTCTTGCCACATGAGAGGGTGTCTGTGAGGAGGCTGGGCCATAAGGGTATATATGGATGTGTAATTCAGTATGGTTATGCAGACTCACTTAGTCTGGAAGGGGATTTGGTTGGTCGAGTTATTGAGAAATTGAAATCCCACATACTTAATTGCAGTGATGATGCAGGGTCAGTTCCTTTGGACGAGGAAGCGGTTCTTGATCTAGAAGAGGCAAAGAGAACTGACGTGGTTCATGTTCGCGGAAAGACAAGGTTCTATGTAGGTGAGAATTGTGGTTGGTTTGACAGAAGCATGCTTTCTTTTTACGAAATCATTCACAGTAATTGTAGATCCACGCTTCCAGCATTAGGGGTCTCCTTAAGGCAGCGTATTGAGGTTGGGATGCTCTACGAGGCATGAAATACTGAAAGCTTAAAATCATACCCATGTATCACTGTTTCTGCAATCTATAATATTTTTTATGGGACTTGACAATCACAACACAAATGAGATTGCAGCAGTTGTAAAACATATACAAGTTGACAGAGTTGTAAGAATGAATTACAAGAGATGATTGAATATACAACACTGCATGTTATCTTTCTGCTTTTGGTAGAAGATCTGCCATGGTTACATGGAACGGATAATACGCCAGGGAAAGGATTAGGGAGGTATACGAAAGCATCTTTGTTCAACTTTTGTCGTCTCTTGCCTCTTAAAAAGGAGGTTCTGAAGTACTTTGTATGCTGATTATGCCATACGGTATGATTAGAGAGGCGATAATTGCCTGTACAGTTTAGTAGACATGGCTTTGTCAAACATTAAAAGCACATTTCTGTTGGATTAATAATCTAACATAATTATTTATTTACTATGTTTTTATTTAAATAAAACGCGCTTGTATTGTTTACAAGATGTGGTAAGATTTGGTCTAGGTAGTTAGCAGATTGGTGGAGAAAAATCAGCAGTTAGTTCCTGATTTCTTGGTTTGTTATAGTTGATAGATTAGTATAAGTATCATATGTATTTCTCTCATTTAGTTTATCAAGTACGCAGGTTATCCATACAAATGTTTGTCTTCTATATCTCAGTAGTGTTCTTGTTTGGCTTTGATCTTTTACTACATTTGGTATCAGAGCACCAAACAACGATGGACACCACCAAGGGTAAAGAGAGTTCTTTTGGTCTGAGCTATCCTATGTTGACAAAGACTAATTACACGGCGTGGGCTATGAAGATGCAGGTCTTTATGCAAGCCCATGATGTCTAGGAGGCTATAGAACCCAAGGATCCAAAGGCGGCCACTGAGGATAAGGTGGACAAACGGGCACTGGCCATTATCTATCAAATCGGGGAGGATTTGCTGTTATCAATTTCAAATAAAAAGACATCAAAAGAGGCATGGGAAGCAATCAAAACGGTCCATCTGGACGCAGACAAGGTGAAGAAAGCACGTGCCCAGACCCTTAAAGCTGAATTCGAATCAATCCGCATGAAGGAAACAGATATTTTAGATGACTTTTGTATGAGGTTGAACAGTCTAGTGACAAATATTCGGGCTCTAAGCGAGACGGTTGAGGAAGCGTACGTGGTCAAAAAGTTGTTAAGAGCCGTGCCTGCTAAGTTCTTGCAAATTGCGTCAGCAATCGAACAATTTGGCAATCTGGAAACCATGTCAGTTGAGGAGATAGTTGGATCTCTCAAGGCACATGAAGAGAGGCTCAAAGGTCAAGGCCAAGAGGATAACAATGGTGGACATCTCCTGTTGACTGAAGAAGAATGGTCAAAACGGGAAGGAAATGAGAAAAAGCTCCTGCTCACACGAGAGGAATGGATCAAGAAGACGACTAGAGGAGGGGATACTATTGGATATGATAGTCGTAACAAAGACAACCGTGGATTCAGAGGTGATCGAGAGGTGATCGAATCAGAGTACGATGTTACAATTGCCAAAACCAAGGTCATTACGCTAGAGAATGTCGAAAGCCAAAGCGAGAACAGAGGGCTGAAGCAAACTTAACTCAGATTAATGATGATGAGCCTGCCCTGTTGGTGGCAAAACTCGAGCATGACACAAACGTAACAGATGTGAGGATGATGCTACACAACACTGGTACTGTCAAGGCAACGACCAACATAGGGAAGGAAATTGAAAGTAAAATTGAGGAAAACACCTGGTATTTAGACAACGGTGCCAGCAATCATATGACTGGACATCGTGAAAAGTTCACAAAACTCGATGAAAACGTTGCTGGTCAAGTTGTAACGACCCGAAAAATTACGTGTAATTTATTATATTAAAATATATTTTTAGTTGATTTTAATGTGTGTTAGTTTATTTTTAATGCATTTAAACGCGTTATGATTTTTATTAAATAGGAAAATTATCCCATACGTGTTATGTGACTTCTGTGTAGTATAGATTATTTTATTCTATTTTTCTGTAATTTTTATATTTTTAGAATACAATTATTTCGCATTTTAATTTCCGGATCCAGCCCCTGTATCGAATTCGAGGCCCTGTTTTTCATAAAATTATTTTTATATAATAGTGGGATATCTGAAAATGCATTATGTTGTAATTTTTGTAATATTCATAATTTTTGGGAAATTTTGACATATATATTGTATGAGAAAAATGGCCCTGAGGTTGACCTCAGGGCACTTACCTAAGGTTACATTGTTTTCTAGTACAAATGGTGAATGACATTTTTATAATAATAAAATCTACCCTCCTGTATTTACAAAAATAACCCTGACTTGTAATGTTTTTTGTTTTAACCTCAGGCTACAACCCTGAGGTTGTCCTCAGGCCTAGGATACTCATATTGTATTTGTTTAAAAATAAAATTTTTACATTTTATCCCATAAAAATTATTTTTAGGGCTTAATAATTTTAATTAGGGGTTAAAAATATTTTTGGGGTATTAATTTTCAGATTTATATAAATAGCAGAATTTTATTTTTAATTGTTAAAATTAATCAAAAATCAGATTTTTGATTTTATTTTCTGGAAAATTCTTTGAATATTGTTCTTGGTGTTCTTGGAGATCAAACACACTTTTGACAGTGATTCCGGCATCCAAATCGTTCATATGGGTAACCAAACTGAAGCTCTTGATCTCTACTACATGTTTATGTGTGTTTTAACATCCTAAATTGCTTGATTCGAAAATTCATAATTTTAGTTTAATATTCGAATTTTTTCGAATTTATTTTGGATTGTAGGATGATTTGTTGTTGATGTGGTTAGTGTCTATAGATTGTATATAATCCCAGGAGCATCATGATAATTTTTGTTTGATTTTTAATAGCTTAAAACTCGAAATCGAAAATTTGGGGGTGAGATGTAATTTTCAATTTTCCGGATTTCTTGATGATTGTTTGATGTTTTGGATGATTGATATGAGTCATTGAACTCCTGGGCTTTGATTTGGTATATAGAACGTTTGATTTGGTTAAGAAATGAGCAAAATCGAATTTTGATCGGAAAATTCTTTGAAGGTCGCCGGATTAATTCAGATTTGGCCGGATTTTTGATTCGGTTGATTCTGGGATTGAACGAATGGTATGGTTGTGTTTAGGAGAAGATTTGGAAGGTGTTTGGTACTTAAAAACGTAGCAAAATGTGCGTTTTAGGGGTGGCCGGAGGTTGCCGGAAAAATTTTTCCGGTGACCGGATTCTGGTAAACCTCCATTGTTGGTGGTGGTGTTCTTGAAGCATTCATGTGAAGGTGGTGATGAATAGTACCTGTTTGATCTTTAAAATCTATTAACCTTTTCTGAAAAATGATTTTGGGAATTGATTTTTACTTTTTACTAATTATTTTTACTTTTATTTACTTTTAATTACTTTATAATTCTGAATTTAATTATAAATTTCAGAAATATTATTTTCTGAAAATGTTTGATAAATCAAGAATTTATTTCTGAATTCCATTTTAATTATTTCTTTATTTATTTGTTTTTAATTCAAAAATAATTAAGAATTAAATACTTTTAATTATATTAATTAATCTCAAATAATGATTTAATTAATTTGATTATCTAATAAATGTAATTATTTATTAGATAATTTTATTAATTAATCATTACTTGATTCTAATTAATTTATTTAGGATTATTAACCAATTTTCTGTTTAAAAGTGATTTAAAATAGAAAGAAATTGTTTTAAATCCTAAAAATAATCCGGGAGCGATAAAAATAGTTTTAAAATTATAAAATTATTTATAAACCCGGATTAAATATTTATTAAAATATTTTGGAGATTCAATAATTACCCGGAGGGTTTATTAGCAATCGTTTTTGATTCAAAAAGGGTATTTAAATCTTCTAAAATTCTTTTAAGTGATTTAAAAATATTTTTAAATATTCTAAAAATACTTTGAATGCTCTTTTAAATTGTGGGTCGTATCTGCTATGTGAATTACGTGCTATGTGATTATGTGATCTACTTATCAAGTCCTTATACGTGCGATGTAAATTGTCAAGGTATTAAGTAGCAAGGGTTAGGTTATAAATTGAGTTGTGATCGATATATATATATAGTTAATGTATGTTAATTGTTTATGTGGTTTATATTATAAGATGTCATTAAGAGTAGACGATATTTTCTTTGATTTACTGGCAACGATGGTCGAATATCGTTTATGTTCGCAAGGATTAATTGTTGAATATTGACTTAGGAATGTCAGCGGAGTTAAGTTGGTATGAGACGAAGAAGGTTGGAAATGGATGCAGTATTGTTTGTGGATTTCGATAAAGAAGGTTGGAGATGAAAGTATTGTTTATGGAATTGCTGGTTTACTTGTGAGGTGTTTTAACACCGGGAAAACGCCTATGTTCAAAGGGGACATTTCCAATTATTTTCTTTCGACAAAGATATTGAAGTAGACGCACAGGCTCGATGTCAACGGATCAGACTCGTGGCAATCGCAAGAGCGTCAAACCAACGAATGATCAACAGAAGATGTAATGACGTGAGATAGAAGAAGATAGTTGTGTTACCTCGACTTTGCGCAATAGCTAAGGACCAGAGGCAAGTATTTTCCCCTTGATCATCTTAAACACTGTTTGTTTTATGTTTTATTGATTCATATCATGACGAATAGCTATTATTCAGAGCTATTTGTGATTCTTAAATATTTTTGTGCGAACACAATTACTTGATTTTGGTACCCTTGATGTGGGGAATTGTTTAAGATAAACTCTTCATATCCTTATTATCGTAGTAAATAATAAGGATGTGACCAGTATTTAAAACTAAGCATTTCCTGTTGAATTAGGAAATTGCTCTATTGGATTGGAAAATGATAAAGCGTAGGAGGCCATGGTTGATGTCATGGTCCAGCAATATTTTTTGGAAAATGGTAAAGCGTAGGAGGCCATGGTTGCTGTCATGGTCCAGCAATGTTTAAGGAGGATATGGTAACCATACCATCTTCCTATAGGCTAACATTACTTGCCTATTTTGGGTACCCCAGAAATCCGGACTATACACACACGGAAAAAAGAGAATACCGGTGGAGTATAGAGGGTCCCATTGCCTTAGAACCTGATCAGGGGGCAATGGTGTTCAGTTATATATATATATATATATCCAATCCATATCGCCCGAATGGCTATATTATATTGTGAATTGGCAGATGATTCATTTTTATGACATGCCAAATGATTTCAGTTATGATTTGAATTATATCACAGTTGTTGATTCAGTTTCTCTATAAACTGTTTTACATTTCAGTTGATTTTATGCCCCACTTATCCTGATTTTTTATCCAAATTTTTATACGCTTGCTGAGCATTTCTTTCGCTCATACTTGCTGTTGTAAATTCTAACATTTCAGTAAGGTAGTTTGGCGAGACGTATCCGCACAGCTCAGAAAGAGAAGAAGCGTGATGCTATTTCGAAGATGACTTGGCTCAGGATCTCTGGATTTAGTGTAAGATCTATTTATATATTTGAGTTATAATATTTATTATTATTATGTACTGGTCTAGTTGGCCTGGCGTACTTCTTATCGAAGTTACACCAGTGATTTAAGATTTGATCAAAGAGAATGTTTTAAAGAAGGAACTTTTTATTTAATGGAATTTGGATTCTTGTTCCTAGCCCTATAACCTTAAAAGATCTTGGTATGTTGGGGTCACAGATGTGTTATTTTGAGGATTCTCGCGTGACAACCAAATCTCCTGACCCCGGATTTGGGGGGTGTCACACAAGTCAAGTTTGGAGATGGTTCTGTGGTGCATATAAGAGGAAGAGGTTCAATAAAGCTAGTGTATAAGAACGGGGAGGAAAGAGAACTCAAAGATGTGTTTTTCATTCCCACTCTTAGAAGCAATATAATCAGTTTAGGGCATCTATCCGAGGAAGGCAATAAGGTCATTCTTGAAGGGGATCAACTGTGGGTTTATGACACATATGGAAAACTACTTATGCGAGTTCGGAGATCGTCAAATAGGCTATATAAAATAAGTATTCAGGAGAACAAACTCGTAAGTCAACCAAAAGGATTGTGCAACGGATGTCTCCTGTCAAAGCAAACTCGTAAGTCCTTTCTTACTCAGTCAAATTTTTCTGCAAAAACTCCTTTAGCATTGATACATGGGGATCTAGGTGGTCCCATATCTCCTCCCACACCTGCTGGAAATAAGTATTTCATGTTGTTGGTTGATGATTTTTCACGTAATATGTGGGTCTATATGTTGAAATCTAAAGATGAGGCATTGATGATGTTCAAACGTTTTAAAGCATTGGTTGAGAAAGATGGAAAACCAGGAATACAAGTTTTCAGAACTGATCGTGGGGGCGAGTTTTGCTCACATGATTTTACAAAATTCTGTGAAGATCAGGGATACTCCGACATTTTACTGCACCATACTCACCTCAACAAAACGGTGTCATTGAACGTCGTAACATAACAGTAGTAGCAATGGGCAGGAGTATGTTGAAGGAAATGAAGGTTCCGTCTGTCACGTGGGGGGAAGCAATTCGACATGCTGTGTATGTCTTAAACAGATTACCCACACGAAGTCTGACTGGAATGACTCCGTACGAGGCTCGGTTTGGAAATAAATCGTTTGTGGATTACTTAAGAATCTTTGGCTGTGTCGCTCACATGAGGATACCCAGTGTACATGTCACGAAACTAGATGACAGAAGCAAGAAAAAGGTCCATTTTGGGAGAGAACCTGGAACCAAGGCCTATCGACTCTATGATCCAATCACTGGAAAGATTCATATAAGTCGTGACGTTATTTTTGATGAATCACAAGGATGGCCATGAGAGACAACAGATTTTGAAGATCACTGTGCTACAGGTTCTTTCGAATTGGCTGGTTTCGAATTGAATGTGTAGAATAAAGAGGATACTGTGCAGAATGATAAAGAAATGGAGGATGATAATATGTCTACACCACAGTCACAGAGGCCCTCAGTTGACAGCTCTAGTGCAAGTCCAGTCACTCCTGAAACAGTAACTCACAGTGGAGAAACAGCAGAAAATGGGTCTATCGAGTTTGATACTTCAAGTGCTAGTGCAAGTAGTGAACCAAAGCGCTTCAGAACTCTCAGTGATATTTATAGAAACACAGAAGCAATTGAGTTAGCTGACGAAATGCTTTTGTTGGGAATTGTTGATCCAGTAACTTATGAACAAGCAACAAGAGACGATGTATGGAAGGAAGCAATGCACAGTGAGATCGAAGCAATAGAAAAGAATAAAACATGGGTTTTGACTGATTTGCCGAAGTGACATAAAGCTATTGACTTGAAGTGGGTTTTCAAAGTAAAGAAGGACACAAATGGAGAGATTGTAAAACACAAAGCACGCCTTGTAGCAAAGGGATATGTTCAGAAATATGTAATTGATTATGAGGAGGTTTTTGCCCCGGTCACAAGAATGAAAACTGTCCGTTTACTACTCATTCTGGCTGCAAAGAATGATTGGGAGGTGCATCACCTCGACATTAAGTCAGCTTTCTTGAACGGTGAGTAGGCGGAAGTATACGTGTCTCAACCTAAGGGGTATGTAAAGGCTGGTCAAGAGACTAAGGTGTATAGACTGCTTAAAGCTTTATACGGGCTACGTCAAGCTCCTAGAGCCTGGTACGCACAATTGAATAAGTGTTTGCTAAGTTTGGGTTTTGTCAAATGTCCCTTCGAGCATGCCGTTTATACTAGAAGGGAAGGTTCTGAGTCTTTAATACTTGGAGTATACGTAGATGATCTTTTGATCACTGGCACCAACGTTGCAAACATTGTAAGATTTAAAAGACAGATGGCCAGAGAATTCGACATGTCTGATCTAGGCACGTTGTCGTACTACCTCGGTTTTGAAGTTGAACAAAGAAAAGGATCGATTGAGTTGAAGCAAGCTGCTTATGCAAAAAAGGTTCTGGAGAAAACAGGTATGAGAGATTGCAATCCAGTCAAATACCCCATGGAGCATAAAATTCAGTTAACTAAAGACGAGGGAGGTGAACCAGTTGACCCAACACAGTTTAAGTCGATGGCAGGAGGTCTTCGTTACTTAGTGCACACTAGACCTGACATTGCATATGCCGTTGGAGTAGTCAGCAGATACATGGAGCGTCCGACCACACTTCACTTTAATGCAGCAAAGAGGATTCTTCGTTATGTGAAGGGGACGATAAATTTTGGTTTAGTTCACACAAAGGGGCGAGGGAACTACTTGTTAGCAGGTTTTTCAGACAGCGATCTAGCTGGAAGTGTTGAGGATCGGAGGAGCACGGGTGGAATGGCGTTTTACCTGGATGAGAGTTTGATTACATGGATTTCCCATAAGCAACGTTGTGTTGCCCTATCGTCTTGTGAAGCCGAGTTCATGGCAGCCACTGCTGCAACATGCCAAGCAATATGGTTACAAAGAGTTCTGAATCAAATTTCTGATGTGAAAGTTGGACCTGTTATTTTGTATCTTGATAATAGGTCTACAGTGGATCTAGCTAAAAATCCCGTGTTCCATGGCAGAAGTAAACATATAGATGTCCGGTACCATTTCGTTAGAGAGTGCGTAGAAAAGGGGCTGATAGTGATCAAGCAAATTAGCATAGGAGAACAATGTGCCGACATTTTAACAAAAGCTTTGTCTGCAATAAAGTTTGAGAAAATGAGAAAGTTGCTGGGTGTTGAAGAAACTGCTGGAGATCGAACAGCTTAATTATGTTGGATTAGGGGGGAATATGTTGGATTAATAATCTAACATAATTATTTATTTACTATGTTTTTATTTAAATAAAACGCACTTGTATTATTTACAAGATGTGGTAAGATTTGGTCTAGGTAGTTAGCAGATTGGTGGAGAAAAATCAGCAGTTAGTTCCTGATTTCTTGGTTTGTTATAGTTGATAGATTAGTATAAAGGTCATTATTCTATGGAGACCCATTTTATATAGAGTCCAATAGAGACTCAATCTGGGTCATTGAATCTAAATCATATCCATCGGCTAAAATTAAATCTTGATTAAAATTAAAAAAACTTATTACAATAGTCGTTACGTTATTTTTGTGCGTATAGGTTATACACTCACTTTCTCTCTCTAAATCTCTCTCGCCGTATATCTCTCCATGTAATTACAACCATTACGAGATGCGTCTTCTTGAAATTAAGTTTTCTTGTTCTTCGAATCAAGATCAGTGTTCCCCAATTCAAGCTCAAGTCTATGATTTTGTTGATATTCAGTTCTCATCAGGTTCTATTTCGATTTTATTATTTCAATTTTGATGATTCTATATCTAAATAAGTGTTCACATTATGAGATTCAGTTTTGTGTAGTTCTGATTCTTTTAATTGTAATTTACGGTTCATTGTAACTATTTTTTGTTGAATTGTTTGAAGTTTTGCAATTCGATTTGTTATTACTAGTTTCCTTTTCGATTTTGACAATTTTATTATTTACAGTATAACTTATGCATTTTTATTGGTTCTATTGTAGAATCGAAACAATAATTTTCTTAAGCATGTAGTTTTATTATGTAATTTTTATGTAATTTTGTGTTGTAGCTTTGGTTCCACTGTAGAATCAAATTAGTTCCATGGGAAGAAGTTCTGATTGCATAGTATATACTTTTTAAATTACGTATTTTATTTGGTTCTGTCATAGAATCAAAACAGTTGAGCTAATTTGAGTAGTTATAGTAGTTCTTGTTTAATGAGTATTACGTCTAATATTGAAACAAAACTTCTCAACTAATATTTGTGGTAGTGTTAATGAAGATCTGTTGTTTTGTTATTATTTTATAGTATCTAAGATTTGTTGTTATATTTGCAACTTTTATTGAATTTTTTTTGTTTCTATTATAGAATCACAACAACTGTTTATACAAAGTTAGTTGTAATGATAATTCTCTCTTGCATTTTTTTATTCTACCGTAGAATTTTTTAAATTTTAAGTTATTTTTACGTTGTTCTGTGTTGTAGTCTTGGTTCTACTGTTCCAAAATTTTAATTACAACTTATGTATTATTAAATTTTTTGTTCTGTTGTAGAATCAAAAATATTACAATAAAATACTACAAGGTTTGTTTGTTTTAGTTAGAATGTAAAAAAGGCGATGATAATTTAATGGCTTCTTTGATGATATATTGTTCAATTACCAGGGGCGGGGAACTAGCGATCAGACGGAAGCACGACAGTACTTTAGTGACCTTGGAACACACAATAAATTTTTTATATGGATTGGTGATGATGATGGTGATGCAATAGAGCTTGCCTCTAGTAAGAAAAAGATTGAGGCAAGAAAGAACTGGTTAAGCGCATTTTGAGGTTAGTTTCACAATTTTTAAGTGATTTTTGATTTTATGATGATCATTTATTAAAGTCCTTCATATTCTCTTGTTCGAGCCTGGTACTTTCTTAGATCAAACAGAGAACCAGATTAAGCATAGTGAGTTTGTAAACAAGGAGCTTATATTGTTTTCGATATATGTCTACATGAGTAATAATAATGCAAAAAAAAAAAAATCAAACAAAAATGAAATTACTTTGTTGAGAATACTAAGTCTTGAGATGATTATGAGAATACTCATGCCCCTAAAAATGAGATTCCTCTGGGTAATACTTGCCAACTCCTGCCGCCACTAAGGCTTGAACAATTATGCATTTCTTACCCAGGGAAGGGGAGGCCAAAGGAAAGGGGTATCCGCTATGAGCCAAGGAATAATAAGACCTAGATATATAGAACTAATTAAATCAATCCATCAAAGAATTTCAAAATTGTGTCATCTTTTCATAGACATATATTGTACGCTACTGCTCAAAAGAGCAACTAGAAAACCATAATTACAAAAATTAAATTTGCCAAAAAATTAAGTTTTGCTAATTTACAGTATAACAAACTTTGCCAAACCAAAGATTTTGAATGCAATTTATCAAATATTTGTTGTCTAGTATTTACTCATACGATTATAGTGTAATAGTTATAGTCTCTTCAATATGCTATGAATCACCTAACATTTGGATATTAGCAGCCTTCTGCTGGCATATATAGAAAAAAGTTGCAACTGTAATGAGGTTGTGTGATGTATCTCTTCTGCAGATTGGAGCTCAGGCCTTTAGGTATTGATGTAATAAATGTTGTCCCAAGAGCTATTAAGTCGAACATTGGTAATGCTGCTATATATTGCCAACTATAGTCGGATGCTTGAATGGAAATTATACAAGCCATTTGAAGAAGCAATCTGAAAAAGAGCCTACTTCTCGCAAAACTCAAAGTCAACTCCTTCTGAGGAGTTTGCTAAGAAGGTGGTTGCTGCAGTCCTGAAGAAGAATCCGCCTGCCTGGTTCTCCTTTGGCCAGTTCTCAAAGATAATGACAATTTTGTACCATCTGCCAATATTTATCATGGATTTCCTTCTGAGAAAGGCAATGAAGTGTTGACATCCTGTAATTCATATTATAATCCACTATATGGTGGCACAAAGCAGGGAAGCAATACCCAACAAGATATGAAAAAAATGATTTTACAAAAATTTTATTTTATTTTTTTGGGTGGGGGGTTGCTATGTCCAAGTGCAGAATTGACAAAATAGTAGTATTCATAATACCATGTTGCACACACAATGAAAGGTAGTCACTTTGTGTTTCCACTTTTGCTTCTGTTGCATATTTGTTGGATCATATATGAGTGAAAAGTTACACTGGTTTGTATGACTTATTTATCTTTGTCCTAACTTTCAATTTTGTTGTAAAAATTCTGCGAAATACGAGTCCAGGAAGGTAAGCCTTCTCTTCCCCCCCCCCCCTTTTAAATAAACCAAAGTAATAAGAATGAAAGATGAATCAAATAATCAAAAATATAATATGTTTCTAAAGTACATCTGCAAAAGGTTCAAAGAAATTTCATTAGGACTGCCTGTCAATCCATTTTCTTTACACTTTAAATGACACATATTTTGCACTTCGATCATTCTCTCAATCTTTGAGGATTCAACATTTTACTCACACCTATGAACCAACCCCAAGTTTTCCCACTATTCTCCAGGCTTTCTGCATAAAAAATTACCAGAACTTTTTGCATTTTTTCTGGTAATCTTACTCACCTATGCTACTGAGTCTATAATTGGCTTAGTAGCTCCACAAACACATGCACACACTGTCATGATGCTATGTATCGTTATTATAGAGAAAACAAAAATTTGCACAGCGGGTCTACAAAGAAAAAAGTTTGATTTCCCTCTACATGCAAAAAGTATCAAATTCTGGCTCCTCAAGTTGGCTGAAGTCACTGTTGGTGATGAGGGAAAGCATAATACACCATACCAGGAGATTGAAGAGGGTGGTAACTAGGAGCAGGTGGTTGCTGATTCATTGTTATGTGATTTTGCGGATGCATTGGTTGCTGCTGGGGCATATGCACCATAGGGCTCATCATGTATGATGGAGGCGGAGGCGGCGTAGCTGGTGTTATGGGAGGGCCATTACCATAACCATACGATGTCACAATATTAGCCGACGGTTGCATGTACTGCTGGAAAGGTGGGTTACTAAGTGAACTATATTGGGCTTGTGAGTTGGGCATCTTACTCTGCATGGTGGGTTGGGGTATCATAACCGAATAATAGGGATTACTTGTTTGAACATTGAGGGGTTGTGCTGCCATAAAAGCATTGGGATCTGAAACAGGATATGATTGTTCTGGATAAAAGATGGGGTTGCTGACTATATTGTTCGATTTGGAAGGGAAAGAATTGGACACAGTAGAGGTCTTTGTTCGCCCAACTTTTTTGGCTTCCTCAGCTGCAAATGTGGAAAGAACAGAACTCGTAATATACTGAGAGGAGCTAGAGGTTGCAAGCATGTCCGCAATTTCTGCTGCAATGGTTGCAGCTGACTTCTTTGGTGTTTGCCCTTTCGCAATGGCATCTACTGCTGGTGGGGTCGCAGTTGATAGTTTAGAATCAGCCACATAATTTTTATCACTGAGCTGTTTCCTCATGCTGGCAGCTTCCTCTGCTTATGCCTGTGCCACCTAAAAATTCATTCCATTTATATCATTATATCAGATTGATATGTATTGTTTGCAAAAACATATGCTCTAGAAGCATATGTCAAGCAAAAGCTAGTGCTGCAACGATGACAAGCGAATAACAGTTTCATGCCAGATATAGCCACATATATAAGTCTCAAGTACATCAGAGGTTTGACGAATTACTACAACTTTCAAAGGGGTAAGAGAAAAATCTTTAAAATTTTGCCTGCTAATCAATGCTTCAAGTACTCAAGCAGTTGATTACTGATAAAGATTGACATGAAAACAATATAATAAATGCTGCAGAAGTATACAGGATTGCACAATCTAACAGATCGCCACATAGATAAATTTAAAAAAGGTCGAGATATTGTCCTATACATTGTCCAAACAGACACATAAACATAAGTAAAATACATTGTCCTGAAATACGTGGCAAGGGTATAATGGTTACAAATATATTGAAAAAGGGTCGAATTGTATAGAAGTAAAAACACAAATGGTTGAGTTGTACAAAGGACAAACATAAAGGGTAGGGAGGTAAAAAAAATTACTATAAGGTTCATGTGTCCAAATGGACATACTTGAAGGGTCAAAATGTTAATAACCAATTAAAAAATGAAACATTATTGATGAGATGCTAACTTGCATTGTGCTAAATAGCACCAGTTCATCTGACCACCAAGAGACAACAAGACTACTTAGATAATATGAAACTAACTCAACTTCTAGGCATCAGAGCACAAACCTGTATATGTGTTCGAACATTTTCCAATTCAGATTCCTAGTAAGGAAAAAAAGATAAGTAAGCACAAGCATTCAACAGCTTAACCAAATTGATATATACTTTAGATTAAAAAATACAACAGAATTTCCATTGTCAAGAAGAATCCCCTTGTTACCTGTTCATTCAGTGCATTTCGTAACTGTGACACAGGTGCCAATCTATTTGCTTCAACAACTGAAAGCTTATCAATACACTGATGCAATTTTTTTCCGTCCTCCTCCAGATCTTTGGCTACCGCCTTTCTCTTAGGATCCTTAGCTAGAACTGGGGGGTGTTAAAATCACTATGTCGAGTATTTAATAGAAACATGGCAGAAATGTTAAAGGAAATTAACATTAAGAGTCAATAGAACCAATCTAGGAACACAGCTATAAAATTTGAAGTTTAAAGAAATGGTTAACTTTGCATAATTGCCTGCTACCTTGGCTTAGGGTAATGTCAACTTCTTTTTCCATCTTTCTGACACGATGGACAACTGACTTGCATTTATTGATTTCATCATCTTCAGTCGCATGTTCATTGTCTACCAAGTGAAATGCTGACACTATCTTCTCTGCTGTTCCCCCAATTGTCAGTTTCTTGCATTCAAAACTACAGAGTTAGAAATGGCCAAATGCATTGTTGATTAAAAAGTAGGTATATCATTAATAGCTAATTTTACTGGAATTAGAATGGATAAATGGAGAAAGCTTGATAGATATGGTCCTCACCGTTCTTATGGATCGTGAATCCCTTTTCACAATTGTGACGAAACGAGAACATTTTTTGCTGAACTCTAAGGCTAGGTTCACTTGGATTGAATGGAATGAGGGGAGAATGGAATGAAATTTATACTATTATTTGGGGGAGATTGGGGAAAGTGTTTATAAATTTCATTCCTTGCTTCATTCCTCTCCAAATAATTTCAACTAGAATTCTAACCCACATGTTTTGGAAAGAATGCTCCATTCCCAATCTTCATCATTTTCCTTGCAATCTTCATCATAAAAAACTTCTTTCTCCCTCATATTTGTTCATTATTTCCCCCAACATCCCCCTTTCTTCATAAATTTTGTTTACAATTTTCATTCCATTCCTACCTCATTCCATTCTTTCCAAGTGAACACACCCTAATGGTTTAGGTGATTCTTCTCCAAGCATCACATCCTTGATGGTACTTTTTACACGGGAACCAAACACCCTCCTCTATTCCCATATGTTAACCTAGAAATGAAAGCTATCAGAACATACCTTACTATGCATTTATCAACTAGCTACTGCCACCCAAACATAAAATGATCCACATGCATTGGTAATTTGGTATTTTTAGGACATGGGTACATAATTTTTATATAGAAGTGGATTCAGCCATAATTTACATAAGCTGGTATCAGAAAAATTATGATAAGTACAGCCAGATAAAAAATTAGCATATGCTCAAACTAAATCAATATTTATACGCGGTTGAAAATATAGATCGTTGAATTATGAGGGACGGAAAAGAGCAGGCTGTACCAATTTGGAGACTGCTTTCTTTTCATACTCGCTGCCTTTCTCCGTAAGATCTTTAATTGCCTTAGGGAGAACCTTCCAGAACTCAGTGACAAATTCATGTCCTTTACGTTTGCTATTTTGCATGGTATCATTAGCAAGGGAACTTTGTGAACTATCATGATTCTACTACTGAACCATAATTACAAAACTTAAATTTGCAAAAAAGAAAAACATGATTCTACTACAGAACCAGTTCTATTAAACTTAAATTCAAAAGTTAAATATGCAAAAACCATGATTCTACTACAGAATCAGTTCTATTAAATTTACATACAAAACTTAAATATCTAAAAATCATGATTATGCAACAGAACCAGATCTACAAAACTTAAGTTTGCAAAAAAAAAACATCATATATAAACAAATTACACATTAAATATATAAACAGTGGTTCTACTGTAGAACCAAATCACATTACACAGTATATAAACAAAAATTTAGGTTATATTACAAAACCAAAATTTTAATTTTTTTTATATATCAGGACAGAATTATACATAACTCTACTCTAGAACCAGAATTTAACAAAACCGGTTCTATTTCAAAACTACAATTTATATCTTAATTTATTACACTAAAACTAATTTCATAAAACTACCTTAATGCTTCTAAGGAACACAACTTCGGGACTATGGGGATGTGATTGGGGTGGGAAAGAATTGCAGCAGTTGAAAACGGATATTCATTAATGTAGAAACATTCACCAATCATATCAAAATAAGAGAAAGAATGGTGAAAATTAAGGATTCCTGCACTAGTTTGTTTTGTGCTCTACCTTTTTGTTTAATAAGATTACCAAATTCGCAAGTATAGAGTGTTCTACTTGTTGGCCAAGACGAGTAGCTTTTGTAAAGCACAACTTTACAAATTTTGGTTATATTACAAGACCTTAATTTTAAAATAATAATAAGCATCAAATAAATTCAAACATGCTTCTACTCTAGAACAACAATGTAATAGAATTTGGTTCTATTACAGAATCACAATTCATATGTATTTATTTAATGCTTATTTATAGAAGCACAACTTCAGAAATATTGGTTCAATTACAGAACCTTAATTTTAAAACAATAATGACCATTAAAATAAATTCAAACATGTTTTTACTCTGGAACAACAATGTAACAAAATTTGGTTAACAACATTTTATACATATTTATTTAATACCTATTTAGAGAATCACAACTTCACAAAATCTGTTTCTACTAAAGAGTCTTAATTTTTAAAAAAAATAAGTATTAAATAAATTCAAACATGCTTCTAGTCTAGAACAACAACGTAACAAAATTTGGTTCTATTACAGAACCATAATTTATACCTATTAATTTAATGCCTATTTTTATAAGCACGAGTTCACAAATTTTGGTTCTATTATAGAACCGTAATTTTTAAACTAAGTACGAATAGAATCAGATCTACGAAACTGATTATATGTTAGTAACACATATGCATGTAGAATCAGATCCAAGCAAATCGAAATCGTACAAAATTATTATCAATAAACATATACACATAATTAACAAGCTCATGTGTGATAATCAAAAAATTGATGAAAAACAAATCGAAATAAGAGAATCGATGTTGATTATTACCTTTCCCAACATTTTTTGATCAATTGATGCTTGCGATGATCTTTAAAGAAGTTCGAGATAATCTTTCCTTCTCTCTGGCGCTCTCTCGCTCGCTCTCTCTCTCCCTCCCTCCCTCTCCGACTGTATTGCGTGTATTATGTGCGTATAATTGTCGTAATGATTTTAATTTTTAATTATTTTATTTAACTAAATCACAGCCGTTAGTTAATTAATGGTTAGATTATGGGTGTCCACGATACTCTATATAAGATGGGTCTCTATAGAATGTGACTCTTAGTATAAATATCATATGTATTTCTCTCTCATTTAGTTTATCAAGTACGCAGGTTATCCATACAAGTGTTTGTCTTCTATATCTCAGTATTGTTCTTGTTTGGCTTTGATCTTTTACTACAGTTTCTGGGCTAAGAGCAACGTTAACCAAGTCCATTTGGCATTATTTTATCTAACTTCAAAACAACTTTTCCCAGCTAAAATAGTGCTCTGTAACATCACAGCTCACTTGACATTTCTCAACGAGCTAAGAATTATTCGACGTGGGAAAAAAAACAGATAATTTTATATCAACTTTTTGTCAGCCTTCAACTAAATTTATCATGTTTTGGTAATATTTGCTTTACATTTCCTGAATTTTGCTAGTCACGAAAATGCGAAACTGGCCTAATTGATGAAATTTTGCGAATTTTCTTATATATGTACCTGCATAGGTGGTATTGTGTAATCTCTGTTCTAAAAATCCCCGATTCAGCCGATTAATCCCCGATTAATCTTCTGGAAGGTAACCAACTGATTCGATTTTTGAAATCCGATTAATCCTTTTAATTTATTTAAAATGATATGTTTAATTGTAAATTAGACTAATATATTAAATATTATTATAATATCCGATTAATGCTCCTATTAATCCATCCGATTAATCCCCGCCTACCCGATTAGGTGCTAGGCGGTACCCCGACCGCCCTGGGCCGCCTAGCGATTTCTGGAACACTGTGTGTAATACATATTGAATTAATAGACTGCAATGTTCAATACGTTTCACTTTGTATAAAAGACCAACAGAGCCAGATTGGACTACGATGACAACCACGCTAGCTTGTACTGTATCTGTTTCTTTTAATTATTCTGGAATCGTGATACATGAATTATGTTTGCTATTTTGTTCAGCGACACATTTGAGAGTAAGAAGTACGAACGGAGAACTTGCAAAGTTTACGTAAAATTTGCTTTATACTCTTTGTTGGCCGGGTCCAACGAGTCTAGCCTGAAATTTGGGACATTTCAAGAATACAAGTCGTGTTCATAGCTTGGAACTTGTTGACATTTCGAGAATACAAGCCGTGTTTATAAATATATGAATGTGCATTGTTCTAAAGTATGTTAAAAAGAAATATGCGAACTTCAGAGATCGTTCCTAGTTATGTATTAAAAATGAATTCAGTAAAAGCATCATTTTAAACCATATTTGAATTAAATGAAATTTGTTCGATTCATTATCTTTTAATTGCTATCACATTTTTTTTGACGTTTAAAGGGGTTGGAGAAACCAACCCAGAGAAGAAATATATTAAAAATATCTCACCTCAATAAAGAGGAAAGTTCACGAGGACAATAAGTCCAATTTGAAGGAAGCACAGAAGAATAAGCTTTTTTAGCTATCCAATGTGCTGGTGCATTACATAGCCTAGGAATAAAATGGAACTTCAGATTAAGCGTAGCTGCAAAAACTCTTATATCATCAACAATTGCACTAACATGCCACGGTGGAGTTTTGTTGGAGGAAGCAAGCAAGATAGCCATGAGTGAGTCCGATTCAATGAAAGCCGACTGAGAATTCCTTTGATAAGCAAGGCTACAAGCTCCATGAATAGCAAGAAGCTCGGGCATGTAGTGGAGTAGAGGCTTTGACTAAGCTACCATGACAATCAATCAAGGTTCCAAGATTATTCCTACATAAAATACCAACTGAAGCTTTCCTATCCTTGAAACTCCCATCACAATTATACTTCACATAATGTGCAGGAGGGGGTCTCTGTGAGTTCGTTGTGGGGTTGGGAGGATCAACAGAAGGATGGTAGAAAAGGGATGAAAACTCACAAGAAAAGGACTGACTGAGACTGTGAGTGAGGTTAGGATTGATTGGCATATTTTCAAATATGTGTGCGTTTCTCGATTTCCAAATCAAAACATACAGTAGAGCAATAACAGAATACTATATGTAGAGCAATTTTCTTTGAAGAAGCTTGAGCAATAATAGAATGAAGCAAAGAACATACAGTAGTTGAGCTGCCTATAGAAGGCCGTAGAGAAAGGGAACATGCCAACCAAAACAGCCAAATAACATATGTTCAGTGGTTTCAGCCTCTTGAAAACATATCTGACAAGCTGGAGATTGTGCTGGATTTTGCCAAATTAGTTTCCAGAAATTAATACAATCACCAGAGGAGGATGAAGAAGCATTAGACACTATCGGATGCTTTAATAAATTGCAGGCAATATAGTATCCAGATTTGACAGTTTATACGCCATTAATGGTGTGATGCCACACAAGCTTATCATGAGCTCCAGTTCTACTAATAGGGATTAGTGAGATATCATTAAAAATAGGTGCTGGAACGACTGAACCAAGTTTTTCCAAATCCCAAATTCCATTTTTGATAAAATGTGAAACACACAAAGAATTTGGGAAAGGACCTTTGGCCTCTGGAATGAAAAAATCTGGTGTACTAGAAAACCATTTGTTACACCAAAAGTTAATAGGAAAACCATCCCCAACCTGCCATCTCATACCAGCCAGTAGAACATCTCTCCCTTGAAGAATAGAATTCCAAAACCACGACGCTTTACGACCTTTTTTAGCTGTCATGAAAGATCCGTTCGGAAAGTAGAGGCCACGAATAACTCGAGCCCAAAAAGAACCTGGATTCATTAGGAGTCGCCAACCTTGCTTAGCAAGGAATGCCAAGTTTGATGCTTTCAAATTCTTGAAACCCAAACCACCTTCCTCTTTAGATTTAGTGATCAGATCCCAAGCCTTCCAGTGAATATGACGTTTCTCGGCATCCCCCTCCCCAGAAAAATCTTCTAATAGAAGACATGTGGCATTCTGGACCACTTGTATTAAAGAGAGAGAGAGAGGTCTCCTCTGACAGAGCTACATCAAATCTGTCCAAACACTTTCCCTAACCAGATAAGAAAATTGTAATACAAGAACTGAAGTAGCCAAAGGAAATGGTTCTATTTTTGGCATTTCTCCTATTTACTGAGGGTGAGAGTACAAGTCTCGCATAAGTAGTGTATTTACTCGTATAGGACTAAAGGTAGTATTGACTACTGAATGGCACATCTGTGCACACAAACATATATACAAGTTGTACGCACACAAACAAATATACAAATAACATATTTACACTCACTACTTAACAAACATTCATAAAATAATTGACTTGCCATGCTGCTATACATGCTTAGCTGCATTGGCATACAAGTTGTTAGCATGTTCATTAGTCTCCGCAATAGGTTGCTCGTGAGTTTGTGTTGGTTTGAAATATTGGTTAGGCCAAGTCATAAGACCTCAATGTTCTCTACTTTGATATCGAGTGGGATGATCTTTCTTTTGTGAACCTTATGAAGAACTTTTCTAAATGGAACTGTTAGCTTCATAAGCAGCAGTATTAAGCATGACGACTCTTGCTCTGCTCTCCACTTTATAACAAGATGCTCGATGTAAAAAGCTCGCTGACTTGATGCCTATTAACAATATAGAAACAGATGTAATCTCATCTAAAAGATTCTATATACCAAGTATTTCTCAATATCCAGTTCATATAAAAATTTAAAATGCATTTTTGCCTGATAACAAAACAAAAATCTATCATTAGAAGGTGAGATCCTTTCACCATCTTCTAATTTCAATTACCATAAAGAAACTACATGAAAGAAGAGATGTTTTTAACCCCAATGCAGTAACACTATATTGATAGATTGAGCAAACATCTCATGAAATGTTTTACCTGATATTTCTGATCCCTGGGAGCTCATATCACCATACCAAGGCATCAGTGCTGCTGGTGATGCTATGAGTTCCTCCTGAATCCCTTGTCCTTTTATATATCCTTCCAATAAGAAGCCAATGTAATGGTGAGGTACTTTAAAGCTTTCTTCTCTAAGATACGTACTCGCTGTTGACTTTTCTGCATCAAGAGCTCTAACTTCTTGCATTGGGATATCCTCAAATATTTGTGGAAGCAAGATTTTAGCAAGAACAATTGCACTTTCCTGAAGAGAAAAAATAATTATATATCCCAAAATATACAAGACAATTTCTCTAAGGTCCTGTAAAAATGGTCAAGAATGATGTGAAAGTTAAAGCGGTTTATTAACTGTATTATACACAATCAAAAGTATATCCAAATATTAACTAAAAAATGAGTCACAAAAATTAGAAGATGGTATTTACATCTCTACAATCTACACATTGTCCTTTCTTTATGTGCATGACGATGTACCTTAATGCCAAAATTAAAAAACTTAATTTTTTACTAATCTACAAACCTTCAAGAAGAAATCTTCTATTGCAGGATCTGAGCTGAGAAGTGCAAGTATCTTTTCTGCTTCAATGAAAAAACAGAGTAGGATGGAGTCTGTTATCATATCACAGATATAAGGCCTTCCATTCACCACCTCATACAGTCCTAGAAAACTCCCGTGTATAAATTTTGAATGCAAAGAGTGCTTATTTCTTATACTCTTGCTTGCCCACTGCCACAAGTACATATTCCTTTTAGACATGGTAATAATACTATAATAGTGTAAGGTTGAACTGTTGTTTGTTTCGTAACTTGTATCACTGTAACATCATGTTGTTACCTCCACTACTCCATTCAAAATGATCCAGATGCCATTTGGCGTGGTTCCCTCCTTATAAAGTGTTGAACCACGTAATTTCATTGTCAGTTTAGTTGACCCTAAAAGTGTCTCACGCGTTGTTGGAGGAAGGGCACCCAAGAGAGGATTAACACTAACAAGGTCATGTGCTTTTGGAATCTTAACTAAAGGAGGATTTCTTAATAGCTTCTTCACGTCGATCTGGGGTACAATAGACATGTTGGCAAGTAAATATATAGAGAACATGCAAAATTAAGAATATTTACACACATCCATAATCTATACCATCACTGGAAGTAAACAAATTCCAAGAGGTACCTGTACAGCATCATGAAGATGAACAATTTCCTTTTTCTCCAACAATCCAACTTTCTCAAGAGTTTGCACATAATCACTTAAATGTTTTAATACAGAACACGTGACCTGCCTTGTTTTCAATGCGTGCAGGACCTGAAATGTATATCAAATACAAAATTAAATATCTAAAAATCCCCTCCCTACAAGAGGTAGAGACTGGGCCCAAGCTACACCTAACATAATATCTTGCTGTATACAAAATTCAACTTAGAAGTATAACTGCAAGAAATTATAAAGTAAACCATATACTAATCTGAATATCAATCAAAGATAGTGTTAAACTCCAAAAAACCTGAGGGAATGTAACACGAACATCTTCCAGGAACTTCTTTGCCTCCTCTCCTTCTATTTCGCTTTCACCAAAAACAGTAGATGTAACTTCATTTTCACCTGAACAGTGAACAATATAGGCAAAAAAATGATGTCACTGTGGCAATATAAGTTTTGGAAAAATATTATAAAGTAAACATAAACTGGTTAAGGATTCGTTGATATACCCTAGTACCGTGAAATGCAGAAACATTAGGAGAACGGGAAAGCAAAGGTAAGGATTGAAATATCAAAACCACCAATACACATAAGAAATTGCAGATAACCAACAGCATTCACAAACCCTGTTGGAGATTCTTACCAAAAAATTCATGTAACTGCCGGCGGGAAATTCTGTGGGCGCGCAGAAAAGCAGAACAGATGTAGCATGCTGATTCTAATCTTCCAACAGTGAAATGTGTGACAAGTTTCTTAGGGAGTAATAGTTTGGGAAATGTACATTTGCCTTTAAACATTTCCAGTCAGACAGAGGCTCTTGAGATACCAAGTCCAATGCTTCATCAACAGATTGCATCAAAAGCTTTGCTATTTTTTGTGTTATTCTCCCCTCCTCTACCATTTCCCAATAAGCAGCTTGCACACCTAGAATTGAATGGTTATGTAAATTAGCAAAAAAACTAAACATGGGAGTAGCACACAACAGATTATGTACTAAATAATTACTGACCTGATTGAGTAGATATCATTCCAACATACACATTTAATATTTGCCTTCCACTATGCTAAATTCCACAAAACGACAGACTACAAATTTCATCATTATAGATGTACATATTATATAGACAATCAGCTTCCCACATACACATTTATTCCAAAACTGCTTTGATGTTCGAGAAAATGGAATTTCATAAATTATTATGTACTATGCTTTTCCATATTACATGATAATATAGAAATTATAAGATAGCATCCATGTGTCTGCATGTGTGTGTACAGTTCTGCTGCATCATAACATCCACACAACCCGCTCTAGAAACAACATAGCCATCAAATGGCACCGTAGACTCTACGATGTTAGATAAGGGCTGCAAGTGACTACCCTAAACTTATAGAATTTGTCTTTGTGGCTGTTTCGGGATTGTGAAGAAAGATTACACATTTAAGCTATGTTACCCAGACTTGGCTGGAAGTGTCCAATATTAATGTGCTCAGGTGTTGGACGACTCAGCACTTGTTTGCAATTTACGCATATTTTGGTCCAAAACAAGTGTTAAGTGTAGATATATGTCCGAGTGTCCAGTGTTTGACATGGGTATTTTAGCTGAAATAACAAGTCAGGGTAAAGTAGCATTTGAGTAAATGATGGGTATATTTTATCTAATTAAAAGATTGAATAACATTTGGTTGTGTGAGATAACAAATAACATTCTTTAGTTGTTTATTCAAAAGGAGGACAGCCTGTTTTTGTTCAAAATTTTATAATTTACCCATTTCCTTGTTCAATCGTGTTGAATCGACTCTTGACTCTTGTATATTATTGAGAAATAGAGAATTGGAAAATATTTTCCTATATTCTTTTAATGTACTTACAGTAAAATACATTTTGTTATGGTATTATATACTAATGGTATTGTTAAGACATAATTTAAATAATTTATGACTTCCACAATGTTCACAGTCACTGTTTTACAAATTCCGGATTTAACGATTAATCCTCCGACTGATCGCTACAAGGTTCTCTGCCCACTCAATTAAAGATTAAGTTTACTCTACAAAGACAATATTGCCTAAACCCCTCAGCAATTCATCGCCCGGTGGAGTTAACCTCTCTTATCTCCTCCATTTTTCTCACTCCTCCGGCCTTCCTCCAATATATATGTAATGTATGTATCTATAACCCCTTAACTCTCCAAATCTTCTTCATCATTTCAATGTATTTGACTCTCACTTCTACTCAAAACCCTCATTCAAAATCCATCTCTAGGCATGAAAAGTGGATTACCAGAATGCATCTTAAATGGGCAATAATCTATCACACTGTCCATGAAAAACGTGTCTTCAAGACTTGAACTAAAGACCCTGGGGAAAACTTAGGCTCTGAGTTCTAATATGTTATACCTCGTTAGATGACCAACTTTCGAATAAATTGAAATTTTACGAGGACACAATAAAAAAATTTCAGTATACGTACGCACAATTTCAACAAAAAAGCACATAAAAAGGAACATTACAAAAACGCACATGAAAAGGGAAAAAAAGGAACATTACCATTTAAGAACCTTATGCGTATATCTTCTAGGTTCATCATATCAAGCTTGTCATCACTGTGGGACTGTGTATGGGGATGGGCTTTCTCTCCTTCAACATCAGATAAAGCTGTAATATATTCTTTAACTGTAGGCCAGTCAGCAGGTCCTAGTTCCTCATCATCGCCAAAATCACCAAATATCTCAAGAGCTTTGTTCATCATTTCATATTTTGTGTAGTCCAGTATTCTCCTCTACGACAAGAAACCAGTTAAAAAACATACATAAATCATACAGAGTGCCGGTCACAGTATTTTCAAAGTGTCAAACAATAAGCCAAATGCTGAGAACACAAGAACCTAGAAAATAATAACTTCACTTTTCTCTGTCAGAGGTAGCTGTCTGAATTTAAAGTCAAAAACAAACCGAAATCAGTAAGTTTTAATGTTGTAATATAATACACCATGGTGTATCCTGTGATATAATACACCATGATATTCTCTTTATCTTTCTGGGTTCATTATTGAAAGACAAATCAGCATAATCCTTCAGTGCACTCGACGAGGGATCGTCATAATGCCTCAACCCAGACAGAAAGTGTTGTCAGTCGGTTCGTCCAGAAATTTGAAAAACTACAAAGATAAAGATGATAAGAATGTGTAAACCTAATGCCTGATCAGATTAATTTGACTTTTCACTTTATAGCATTGATTTCTGACAGTGTGAGTGTTTTACGGTGATGAATAAGCAATAAAAAGGAAAGAGACTTGGAACACGGTTACATAAACCAGATTAGCGTCAACCTGTCTCATTACACTTATGATTTTCAAGCTATATCTTTACAACAGAAAATAATCTATATAAACCATATGAGCCATTTATGAAGCTGTAACCTTTTAATGTAAAGAGTTTATCTGAGTCTGTCTTACCGCCTCTGCTTCTGTGCATCTGGCTTAAAATCCAAGTATTATACAAATAAGCTGCTGTAATAGTAAACTTACAATCCATACAATATACATATTGAGGATTGTTTACGTCGATACACTCATTCTACTGATCTACAAATTTAACCCTGGTGTCAAGCAGTTCAGGGATTACACATGTCATTTGTACATCACCTAAAGCGAACATGAATGATGCAGTTTAAAGCCAGTCTAGGTTATTGACTGCAGTACCTTGGCTGCTGACAACTTGTCCAGATCTAGAAAATGTAAGATAAATTGTGTAGTTGATCCATTCAAAACAAGCGTCAGAAAAACTATTCCTCCTGTAAAGAATACAAACTGCAAAAGTGAAAGAATATAAGTCTTGCATATAAAGTGGTGGAATGTAAGCAAGTGAACAGTTAACAAAATTAACTATCTGCAACCCTGACATAAAATAAACTTTGCACCTACAAAATTTTCCAAGCAACAGTCTGCAGCCACCGCAATTTGAAATTTGGCACTACGGGCTTATCTAATGTTTCAATGTACGTACTTTACACAGCTTTAATCCATCTAAGAAGGTAAACACGACCGACCATATTTGAAGCACATAACAGAGATGCTTGTACTGGAAATTTGAAATAGATTAGAGTATAAGTTAGTTTGACCCGAAAAAAATTGATCTATTTGCTAAGTCATCGTTTTCTAATTCAGAGCATCATCGATGGGTAAACCATGTTCTACAATCTACACTTTGTGCAATGCAAGCATAGCATCACCATAAAATTTCTTACAAAATAAACATACTAAAACATCAAAACCAGTAAAAACAGAAAACAATAAGAAAATTTCTGAATATTCCAACTTAATTGAAATAAAACCTAATAAAAATATATAAAGGAACAGAGGTCCAAAACGTCAAGTTGCATTTTTGTCATAAGAATTTCCTTTTGTTGAAAGAACTGGTTTTAGGTGGATACATTCTTTCAATATGGATAACACTATCTACTGTAGGATTTTTACCAAAAAAGGAACTACTTGTGTGAAAAGATATGAAGTTTAAAGAACCTCCAAAGAAAAATTAAGAACAAAAGATAACTCAAGGACCAAGAAAAACTCTAACTCGCGTGTCGATCCAAACAGTCTACTATTTCGACAATGGTAATCAACCAAACCCTTATAGACAAAGAGAAGTTAGCAGTGTGCAGTAAGAAACTCTGGAGTGCAATAAGTTACTCATGGAATTTGATGCTGCAAACTGTTGCTGGGTACAAATCTAGATGTGTGTGACTGTCAAGTGTCCTGAACTCAAAATATTTGCATTGCCAACTTCATAATACCCGGCGAAGGCATAAGTTATTTAGTTTCAAAACTTAAACTTTGATTCGATATGTATAAAAGCAAAATATACCAAAATTCCTGTCTCTGGGCTGATATAAGATGCGCTGTCGCTAGAACGCTGGAACACCAAAATGTATAAAAGTCGGTATTAAGATTCGTCAGAGAATAAAATTTTAAAGCATGTCACATGCATGAATAATAACCCTTAACGAACAAAAGCACATTCCTATCTTTGACATGAATTCACACTGCTACATCTGCTGAACTAGATTAAAACTTTTCATGTAATTGTCCTGATAAGTGGATTTGTAAGCTAGTATTAATAATCGTGATCAAGTCCAAATGAAATTATATGTTTAATGATCCTAAATCACCTGGTAACCATGATAATTCAGAATAAGTACAAAATAAGGTAATTTCCGAAAACTAAATACTCCAACACAGAATCTGCAATCTGGAATTCTTTTAACTTACATTTGCAACGGCTAGTGTGTGAATATCATCATTCTCAACATCACTTAATCAAACACAATCTCTTAATATATCTAAGATTTCACGATATGAGATATATGAGCAAAACTTGCCTTAACTGACAACGAAAGTGAAAGTGATACAGCTCCCCTCAAACCAGACCATACAAGGATGGTAGCTTCTCTCCAATCCAGACCATAACCAAAATATCTTAAACAAGGATACAATACTGCAACTACCACAGTTCGTGAGATTTGAACGGAAACGTAGAGGAGAATAAGGTAGCCCCAAGAATATTCTGAAAAGACCAATCTAAGTTAGAAGGACTATGTAGATTAAAGAACAGAACATATCTATTGGAAGAACGCCAAATATCTTAAACTCTTCCAACAGATTAACTTAAAAAACATAAGTGGTAGTGCTATTTTTGGAAGTCTCGTAGTCAATAAAAGTCTAGTTGAATTAACTTCGGTACCAGAAAAATGTCACCATTAGCTTTAAACTGTGAACTTTTAATGTTCCGCTACTCTATCCTTAGTGAAGGTCTTGCAATGCTTCCACATACTAAACTTTATCTTCAAAAAGAACTGAGAAATCTGTGGCAAAGTTTTTATCCCTCTTTCATGTGACTCATGCCATTCTCTTAATCCTTAATAGTCAAATAACCAGCCATGTTGTGACAAGTTTAAAGGTCATAAAACCATTCTAATGACAGTGTTTTCTAGGAGTTCCCATTTAGATATTATTAATCCCTGTAACAATAGGAGTCCTCTACCATGTTTTTTTCTAAGGTACTTTTGCCACTTACACTCATATGGGTCCGGGCGTTGGGCGTTTAAAAATTAATTTCTACACAAGTTGATTCACTGTACCGTCTCACTACGTCCTTTCTAGTATAAATCCTTCTCATAGTGGGAGAATCAGTGTGACGCCCCCAAATCCACTGTTTGTAGACTTAGGTCGCCACGATTTATCAATACCTGCCTCATACAAAATACATTACAATACATAATAAATATAAAAGTTTTATCGTCACAACAGTGGTCCTATCCCACAAGTCCAACCATCGACATGTCTCTGAATTATTACAACGTATTACTAGTACACATGATATCGCTAAACATGTTGAAATATATGCTAACGGTCTTTGATATGGTCGTCGCCTCTGAGATAGAACTCTAGTCTAGCTCAGTGCCTTAGTGCATTTCCTCCTTCCCCTTGGCCTTGCAACGAGAGGTTTCGCCTTTTTTCGTCTTCACTGAAAAATATTATTAACAACAAGAATAAGCAACTATATGCCCAGCAAGTCCACTGACTCGCTCTCTCACTAACAATGGAATTGAAAAGGAAAACAACTCTATTTACGAAGGGAACTCGTATGCAAGCAAAGTGCCCTGATAATACTTACTGATAGGCCCAAACAACTTATCTCTGAATAACAGAAGTTAGAGTTTATAAGCTTGAGATACTGGTCTTCCGCCTTTACGATACCCCACAGCGCGATCAACCGTTGTGTCGCAAGTACCGCACACCCGTGATACCCCATAGCACGATCACTACTATGTCGCAGGTACCACAATATCGTTTTGCTAGCAAAAAGGTGGTTGAAAAGTCAACCTGGCAACTTTTGTGCCAAAATGTTAATATTTCTCTTTCGATACCACGAGTTTATTCCCTGTGTTGATCCGAAAGAAAACCCATGGGCCACTCCCACGTTGACCAGTGGATTACATGATTATTTCTCCGAATATAATTGATGGATTTGGAATCTTACTCGATTCTGGCTGATCGCCAGTCTATACTTTGTACGCTACAGACCTGAACAATAGGCCTTCACGATATTTTCAAAAGAAACTAATTGACACGAACAATGTGTCAGTACAAAACAATAACGTAATAAAGCTTGAACAAGAAAGGTTCGTTGATTAGAATAAATTATGTGGAGTCGTCTTGAAATAATAAGAATGGCTCGATTCAGAAAGAAAACCTTTAAATATGCTAGAGTAGGTATTTTAGAGGAAATTCTGATGATAAGCTATTCTTCTGTTCTCTATTCTGAGTGTATCTATTTTGATTCGCACAATGAATCGAATGGGAATATTGAAATAAAATTTATCAAATCTGAACAATAGATCCGATTGAAGACAATAAAATTTAACTACTTCGATATATGAGCGTAGTTATAGCTGAAATAATCTTTGGGGTCATCCTGAACAAATAAGATGCCCTAGAGTTCAATCAAAGTACGTTTTATGAGCTTATAATAATTTAAGGACAGTCTCTAAAATTTCTAAATCAACATTTGTATAAACAGGATATATCAAAAAAAAAAATGAATTTATAACGACCTGGCAATTCAGAAATATTTAGCAGAATCATATCTCGTCATTTCTCTAAATATTTCAAAAGGAGTGAGGGTCAGAAAGAACTTGCCTCGAACTCGGAGTGTAGTAAATGCAGATAAAATTTATACTCTACCCGTGAACTTGGCTTCGATCTACGGCTCGAGAATTATCCTCTAAAAATGGCAACCAGAAAAACGTGAGCGATTCGTCAAACTAAAATGTTCCTGAACCGATAATATAATATTTAAATATTAAAATAATAATAATAATAAAATATCTCTTGAAAATCTTTACAATAAAATAACGGAAAATAATTCCCGGATAAATAAATCTTCTTCGAATTCCGGAATCAAATCTAGAAAATATATACTATTTTAATATCCGTAAATCCCGCTTAAAACGAAAAATAGGGTTACCGAATATAACGGCAATAATCCATTTTTAATCTCGATTTTAGCCTCTAAAATAATCTGATTCGATCCGGTTAATCAAAAATAGTCCGGAAATGCTAAATATCAATCTTCCAAAATAAAACCATATTTAATTCTATTTATTCACAATTATTCCATCTTTTTATCAACGAATCATTATATCTCTAATTTACGTCTAATTAATCACTAAATATTTCTACTTAAACTAATTTATCAATTATACCATTTAATCTATTTATTAATATTCACTTTAAATAATATGCCAAATTAAATCCCGATTCTAACAATCAACCACAATTTTATTATTATTTTATCTTTTTTATTTTTTTAACTGCAACAGCGGCGCGTGGGGCCCACCTGCCACCACCGCCGCCGTGCACCCCCCTCCCTGCACTCTCTTCCACCCCGCATCTCTCCCTCCCCTTTCTCTCTCTCTCTCTCTGTCATCTCTCTCTATCATCTCTCCCTCCTCTCCGGTCACTCTCCCTCTCCCTCTGTTCTCTTCCCCCTTTCTTTCTCTCCCGTTCTCTTCCCCCTTTCTTTCTCTCCCGTTCTCTCTCCTTCTCCCTCCGTCAGCCTCCGTATACAGTAACCACCACCACCAATCGGTGGTGGTTGCTTCGCCCAAAATCCAAACACAATCCCTCCCTTCTCCGACAACACTACCACCCCATTTTAACTCCAATTCAAACCACGATCACCACACACACTAAAACCCACACGCATCAACACCCAACAACACACACCGGAACACAACAAATCGGAATCGAGTCTACACACACCAGATTCAAAAACGAAATCGGAGAAAGAAATAATAAAAAAAATAAACTACCTGAGATTTACCCTGTTTGTAAATAAAGATGTGGCCGGGTTTTGTCTCTTTTGATTTAAAGGGACAGTAGATGGTGACTTACAGGAAAAAGGGAAGATGGGGCTTTTGGTGAGAAGTGACGTTGATCCCCTTCTGTATCAATCTTATTAGCTAGATAACCCACTAACCCTTAATTAACTACTACGTGGTTATCTCCTAACCACGCAACAAAACACGCTAATCTATTAACACGTAATCATCCCATTTCTCCCCTGCTGGCCAATTAAAACGAGACTCTAATTTTGCTTTCTAAAATAGATTTTGGGCTTTAAATTAATATCAACCCAATAAAACTAAAATCCTATTTCCATATCTTTATTCCTAATTTTAGTAAATACCAATAAATATAAATACACATAAATATAATATAATATAATATTTACTTATATATTATAAAAAAATGTACTAATTAAAATATACTAGTGCATCGCTCTTAAATAAAATTTAAATATTGAGTAGAAAAATTTATTCGAAAATTCGCGGTTATTACAGTCTTCTCCCCTTATAGGATTCTCAGAATCAAAATTACACACTAAACAATTCAGGATATTTATTCCGCATTTCGCTTTCTAATTCCCACGTAGCTTCCTCGATTTGGTGATTTCTCCAAAGTACCTTTACCAAACTCACTTTCTTAGTTCTTAACTTTTGCACTCTGTGATCTAGGACTATACTGGCTGTTCTTCGTATGTCAAATCAGGACGGATTTCCACTGGTTCGTAGGTTATAACATGTCTGAAATCAGAATGATACTCTCTTAACACAGAAACATGAAACACATCATGGATATGTTGAAGGTCTGGAGGTAGGGCCAACTGATAAGCTAGTGGTCCTATCTTCTTGAGAATCTCAAAAGGTCCTATATATCTGGGGCTCAACTTGCCTTTCTTTTCGAATCTCATTACTCCCTACCAAGGTGAAACTTTCAGCATCACTTTATCTCCCATTTCAAATGCTTTGTCTTTTCTCTTTTGATTTGCATACTTTCTCTATCGATCTTGAGCTGCAACTAACCTTTTTTGAATAACTTCTGTTGCCTGCTTGGTTTGTTGAAGTAGTTCTGGTCCTAGTATCTTTCTTTCTCCTACTTCATCCCAATATAGAGGTGACCTACACTTCCTTCCATACAATGCTTCATATGGTGCCATACCTATGCTGGAGTGGTAACTATTGTTGTAAGCAAACTCAACCAGGGGCAAATGATCATCCCAACTTCCTTTGAAATCCATTGCACAGGCTCTTAACATATCCTCAACTGTTTGAATTGTCCTTTCACTTTGTCCGTCAGTTTGTGGATGGTATGCAGTGCTCAAATTTAACTTCGTGCCAAGACATTCTTGAAAACTTTTTCAAAATCTAGAAGTAAACGGGCATCTCTATCAGATACAATTGAAACAGGCACTCCATGACGAACCACAATTTCCTTTAGGTATGTGTTCACCAATCTTTCAATGGAGTACTTATCACTAATTGGTAGAAAATGCGCAGATTTAGTGAGTCGGTCAACAATAACCCAAATTGCATCATGTCTAGCTCTAGTTCGGGGCAATCCTATGACAAAATCCATGGTAATATGCTCCCATTTCCACTCGGGTATCTCTAAGGGTTGTAAAAGTCCACTTGGTCGTTGATGTTCTGCCTTCACTTTCTGACAGGTTAAACATTTACTTACCCAGTCTGCAATTTCTCTTTTCATGTTAGGCCACCAATAGTTTTTCTTGATGTCCTGATACATCTTCGTGCTTCCGGGATGAATAGAGTACCTCGAGCTATGTGCTTCGCTCAAAATCTCTTCCTTTAGTTCTGCAACATTTGGTATCCAAATTCTAGATGCAAATCTTTTAATTCCCTTAACATCCTTTGGACTTTGAAATTCTTCTCCTGTTAACTGATCCTTCACTTCTTTCATCATTTTCTCTTGACAACGACGAATCTTTTCGATCAACTCTGGTTGTAAGGAGATTTCATATACTCTCTCATTAGCTTGGACAGGAATCTTAATCTCCAAGTCGAATCTCTCAATTTCTTTGATCAATTCCTTTGATGATACTACCAGGTGAAGTCTCTCTTTTCTACTTAGTGCGTCTGCTACCACATTGGCCTTCCCTGGATGGTAATTAATCGAGCAGTCATAGTCCTTGATCAATTCTACCCATCATCTCTGCCTCATATTCAATTCTTTCTGGGTGAAGATATATTTTAGACTCTTATGATCCGTGTAAATCTCACACTTTTTCCCATATAAATAGTGTCTCCAAATTTTCAGTGCAAAAACAATCGCAGCTAATTCGAGATCGTGAGTTGGGTATCTTACCTCATAATCTTTTAACTGTCGGGAAGCATAAGTAATTACTTTTCCATGCTGCATCAATACGCATCCTAAACCCTTATGAGAAGCATCACTATAGATTACAAAATTTCCCGTATCGTCTGGTAATGTCAAAACCGGGGCAGATGTTAATAGTCTCTTAAGTTCTTGAAAACTTTCTTCGCACTTGGGGATCTATTCAAACTTTTCATTCTTTCTGGTGAGCTTGGTCAATGGTGTAGCTATCTTTGAAAAATCCTTTACAAATCTACGATAATATCCTGCTAGTCCAAGAAAACTTATGACCTCTGTTGGAGTCTTCGGCCTTTCCCAATTTGCAACTGCCTCCACTTTCACGGGATCAACAAAAATTCCTTCACTGCTCACAATGTGTCCTAGGAATTGCACTTTACTTAGCCAAAACTCGCACTTAGAGAATTTAGCGTATAGCCTTTCCTTGCGTAAAGTTTCCAATACTAAACGAAGATGCTCTGCGTGTTCTTCTTGGCTTTTAGAGTAAATCAAGATGTCATCAATAAACACGATTACGAACTTATCCAAATACTTCTTGAATACTCGATTCATCAAATCCATAAAAGCAGCTGGAGCATTTGTCAATCCAAATGGCATCACTAGAAACTCATAATGCCCATAGCAGGTTCTAAAGGCAGTCTTTGACACATCTTCAGGTTTAATCTTCAACTGGTGATAACCCGATCTCAGATCAATTTTGGAAAAATAAGCTGCTCCTTTCAGTTGATCAAACAAATCGTCAATTCGTGGCAAATGATATTTATTCTTGATTGTCATCTTGTTTAACTCTCGGTAGTCTATGCACAACCTCATAGATCCATCTTTCTTCTTTACAAATAACACTGGAGCTCCCCAAGGGGATACGCTTGGTCGAATTACGCCTTTGTCTAGTAGTTCTTGCAGTTGTGTGGCCAACTCCTTCATCTCAACTGGAGCCATTCGGTATGGTGCTTTGGAAATCGGTGTAGTTCCTGGGGCAAGACGATAGTGAATTCTATTTCTCGGTCAGGAGGCAATCCAGGTAATTCTTCAGGAAAAACATCCTCAAATTGATTCACTACAGGAATTTCGTCAACAGCAGGGGCTTGCTTCCCGTTGTCAACCCCATGAGCTAAGTAGGCTTGACATCCTTGTCTTAGTAGTCTCTTCGCTTGGACCATAGTCAAAAAATTACGGGTAGGTTTTCTTCCGCGAAATTGTATTCTTTTGCAATTAGATCCCGCCGACAATTAATTTGAGCATCATAACATGCTAACCAATCCATTCCAAGAATTATATCAAACCCTCCTAGATTAAAAAAAAGGAGATCTGCATCGAAGCGTTGTCCCTGAATTTCGATTCCACAATCTGGACATATCTGATCTAAAGGAACTTTTTCCTGATTTGTTATTTCTATAATCAAGGTCTCTCTCCTAATGGTACGGACTGAATATCCAGTTTGTTCATAAATTCTCCGATATGAAAGATCTTGTCGCTCCCGAGTCAATCAAAACACATGCATCTATAGAATTTACTAAGCGTACCTGTAATTACATCACTGTCAGCAATAGCATCCTTCACCGTCATGTTGAAAGTACGTGCAGTTGGCTTGTTGCTAGCAGGGGCGGGACAAACAAATTTGGGGCCCTGTGCGAGGTCTTAAAATTTGGCCCTCTATTTATATGAGCTGTCTTAAAAAATAAAGACGTTAGTTCTATTAATTAGAGAAACTGTTCAACTTTCCAAGATGATCAATACTCAATTTATGGTAATATATTTAAACATTACAATAATTAATTTACCTTTATATACTGTTACTCTCAATATTTTCCAACTTTACTAGTTAAACTTGCCAAATATCTTTTTTTTTACAGAGTCAAAAGAAAAATTATGAAGTAATCTGAATTTTTTTGATCAAAATTTCAAAATCTCTCTACATATATATACATATATATATATAAGGAGGAAAAAATTTTGGGGCCCTATATTTTTGGGGGCCCTGTGCGATCGCTCACCCCGCACACCCCTGGTTGCTAGAAGGTGCCATTAGTCTAGGTACAGTTGTCTCCTTTGGTGGTGACATGCAATCTCGTGCAATGTCCTTTCTTCCCTTCCCGCATTTGAAACAAGTAGTTGCCTTCTCCTTCTCCTTACAGTTAGAAGAATAATGCCCTTTTCTGTCCACAATTGTAGCAAACAATGCTGGCAAGATTACAAGGTCCTGGGTGCTTCTTCCCACACGTACTGCATTCGGGTAATGGTGGCCTTCCTTGAATCAGATTTGCTGTCTGAGGGGGTCTGAATTTCTGGTTGTTTCCCCTAGTGTCTTGATTCCTAATTCTTTTTATGTCATTGCTTCTGTCTTCCCGCTTCACAAATGGTTTCTTTCCACTCCGGTCGTCAAGCTTCCTCTCAAAACTAGTTCCACGATTATGAAACTTCTTGTCTTCACATCCTTGTCCTTTGAGTACAACTCAGTTCCACTTTCAACAATAGATGCTTTCTGAACCAAAGTAGCATAGTTGGTGATTTCTAATACCGCAACTCGATTCTGGATCCATGGTTTCAGCCCTAGTTGGAAACGTTTAGCTCTCTTTTCGTCGGTATCCACATGGTAAGGCACAAACCTAGAGAGTTCAGAAAACTTGGCTTCATATTCAGCTATAGTCATATTGCCTTGTTTAAGCATGTATCTAGTCTGACATAGGTAGACCAACACTGAGTAGATGGAGTAGTTTTGACTTATGTACTAGCTGGTTAGATTGTATTGGATGTAGTCACTGAATGTACCTTTATGGTACCATTTTGATTATATATGATGATATCAGTATCTTTGCACTTTTATCTGTTTTAGACTGTTGTACTTTATTAGTAGCACTTCTGCTTAGATATAAAAAAAATGAATTTATAACGACCTAGCAATTCAGAAATATTTAGCAGAATCATATCTCGTCATTTCTCAAAATATTTCAAAAGGAGTGAGGGTGAGAAAGAACTAGCCTCGAACTCGGAGTGTAGTAAATGCAGATAAGATTTATACTCTACCCGTGAACTTGGCTTCGATCTACGGTTCGAGAATTATCCTCTAAAAATGGCAACCAGAAAAACGTGAGCGATTCGTCAAACTAAAATGTTCCTGAACCGATAATATAATATTTAAAAATTAAAATAATAATAATAAAAAAATATCTCTTGAAAATCTTTACAATAAAATAACGGAAAATAATTCCCGGATAAATAAATCTTCTTTGAATTCCAGAATCAAATCTAGAAAACATATACTATTTTAATATCCGTAAATCCCGCTTAAAACGAAAAATAGGGTTACCGAATATAACGGCAATAATCCATTTTTAATCTCGATTTTAGCTTCTAAAATAATCTGATTCGATCTGGTTAATAAAAAATAATCCGGAAATGCTAAATATCAATCTTCCAAAATAAAACCATATTTAATTCTATTTATTCACAATTATTCCCTCTTTTTATCAACGAATCATTATATCTCTAATTTACGTCTAATTAATCACTAAATATTTCTACTTAAACAAATTTATCAATTATACCATTTAATCTATTTATTAATATTCACTTTAAATAATATTCCAAATTAAATCCCGATTCTAACAATCAACCACAATTTTATTATTATTTTATCTTTTTTATTTTTTTAACTGCAACAGCGGCGCGTGGGGCCCACCTGCCACCACCGCCGCCGTGCGCCCCCTCCCCGCACTCTCTTCCACACTCTCTTCCACCCCGCATCTCTCTCTCTCCTTTCTCTCTCTCTCTCTGTCATCTCTCTCTATCATCTCTCCCTCCTCTCCGGTCACTCTCCCTCCGTTCTCTTCCCCCTTTCTTTCTCTCCCGTTCTCTCTCCCCCTTTCTTTCTCTCCCGTTCACTCTCCTTCTCCCTCCGTCAGCCTCCGTATACAGTAACCACCACCACCAATCGGTGGTGGTTGCTTCGCCCAAAATCCAAACACAGTCCCTCCCTTCTCCGACAACACTACCACCCCCCTTTTAACTCCAATTCAAACCACGATCACCACACACACTAAAACCCACACGCATCAACACCCAACAACACACACCGGAACACAACAAATCGGAATCGAGTCTACACACACCAGATTCAAAAACGAAATCGGAGAAAGAAATAAAAAAAAAAAAACTACCTGAGATTTACCCTGTTTGTAAATAAAGATGTGGCCGGGTTTTGTCTCTTTTTTTGAATAAAGTTGTAATTTCATTCAAATAATCGAATCCATTTCGAGTACATGAGAGATAAAACCAGGAGGGGTATTAAACCATTCTCCTGAATCTGACATAGGATAGGAAGCTTGTGCTAACACATGAGCCACCATATTCGCAGATCGATACACAAATTCAACTAGCACCAGATTAATGTGCTTTAACAAATAGATACAATCATCTACTATAATCCCGAAAAAAGCTCGCCCATTTAAAGGGACAGTAGATGGTGACTTACAGGAAAAAGGGAAGATGGGGTTTTTGGTGAGAAGTGACGTTGATCCCCTTCTGTATCAATCTTATTAGCTAGATAACCCACTAACCCTTAATTAACTACTACGTGGTTATCTCCTAACCACACAACAAAACACGCTAATCTATTAACACGTAATCATCCCATTTCTCCCATGCTGGCCAATTAAAACGAGACTCTAATTCTGCTTTCTAAAATAGATTTTGGGCTTTAAATTAATATCAACCCAATAAAACTAAAATCCTATTTCCATATCTCTATTCCTAATTTTAGTAAATACCAATAAATATAAATACACATAAATATAATATAATATAATATTTACTTATATATTATAAAAAAATGTACTAATTAAAATATACTAGTGCATCGCTCTTAAATAAAATTTAAATATTGAGTAGAAAAATTTATTCAAAAATTTGCGGTTATTACAATCAGCTTGAAAACAAAATCCAGAAACCGAATCGATTCAGATTTCAGAAAATGCAAAACATGGTAAAAGAGCTTGGTCAATTTATTTTATTGTTATTTGCTATCAACATAATATTTACACTCAGAAACGAAAAATGCTTAAATAAGCCTCATTACAATCTATTAAAATTTAATATTAACCTCAAAGTGGATAGTATATACAAACAATAATGCGAAATGGAATGAGGAAGGAATGAAATGGAATTGTGAACAACATTAAAGGAGGGGGGAGTAAGGGTGAACGACCAAAAATTGAATAAAAAATATTAGGTTGGGGAAGGAAATGAGTAGAAAGAACAATGAAAAATTCGTTCTCAAATTGGCAGTCTGAAGTTTAGTTTAATTTGCTACCAACAAAATGAAGAAATAGATAAATGTTTCGTGTGTTTACCAATAAAATGGTACAGCTCAAAATGATTAGTATTAACAAACCCTAATGCTATTTTTTATTGGAGAAAATGGAATGGAGGAGAATAAAATGAAATTTGTGGACAACTGAGAGGGAGAGTAAAGATGCAAGACGAAAAATTGGAAAAATTAAGGGAATGCGAATTTTCTATGAGGTTTGGGAAGAAGAGTAGGAAGGAGAACAGAATTTCGTTATCAAATTAGAGGGTTTGAGTTATAGTTTAATATGCTACAAATGGAATGAAGAAATGAATAAAAAATTATAAATGTTACCGAATAAAAAGTACTAACTTCATTCCCTTCCCGACCCCTAATTTCATACTCTCCCACCAAACACAACATAAGCACCACAATAAAGGTCTTCCACTACACAATTCAAGATTATATAAATGAATTTATAAAAAACATTTACTACAAGCAATGACTGATGTCAATGATTTCAGGAAAAAATCTTCTACAATGATATTTTGACTCTTCTGTCAAATGGTTTGTACAAAAATTATCTTAAATGTTGTTAGAGTCCAGAAAAGAATTACTATAACCCTTTTTGCAGCAGATTGTAGGGTTAATTTCTTTGTTGCAACTTATAACAAAAACATGTAGTTATGCACAAGGGAGGGAATAGGCATACCGTGGCTTTTAAAGACAGTGTTGTTTCCGAGAACACCTTCGGCTATAACAACTCCACTGCAAAATAATATGAAAAGCTTGATAATCTATTGTAGATACATTTATAGCCTTTATTAATAAGCGAAACCCCTTTTTAATGGTACTATTTTTTTGGTTTGCATCATATTTTGGTTTCACCCCTAAGCTTCTATTTACTACATTTTTGGTTCGTACCATATTTTGGTTTCACCCCTAAACTCTTATTTCTACTAAATTTTATGTTGTTTTTTTAACTAAAAAATATAAAAACCTATTACAAGTATAATTCTGTTTTTGCAATTATTGGTTCGCACTCTACTAGAAATCTATGTTGTTTTTTAATTAAAAAATAAAAAACTTATTATAACTATAATTCTCTATTTGCAATTATTGGTTCGCACCATATTTTGGTTTCACTCCTAAACTTCTATTTCTACTAGGATTCTATGTTGTTTTTTTAATGAAAAAGTAAAAAACTTATTATAACTATAATTCTTTTTTTTTGTAATTATTTGAATTAACACGAGGTACTGCACACAATAAATTTACAAGTGCACTTCATTAATTTAACTTAACATCATAAAATAATTCAAAGACTTTAAAAAAATAATGGAATCGTGGTGTGAGTCATGTGACCTGCTTAGCCGTTAAATCCTCCCCTCACTTCCCTCTTCCCCCTCAACAGCCATGTATATACATACAAACTCCACCAACATTATAGTAAAACACCACCAACCGGTCAAACAAATGTCCACCAACGGGAAAGAATGTTTTCTCTACTCTTAATTAAACTCCACCAACGGGTAAAACACCAGCGGGTATAATCTACTTACAAATATACTTCCCCAATAACCGAATTAAAATAATCCTTTAATTTTTAAAAAATTTAATAAATATTAAAATATGTTAAATTCATTAATATAGGTTTTATATTAAGTAGATTTAAAATGGGTTTAAATTAAAAAGCTCTATCTATTTTAATTGGAATAAGTTTAAAAAATAATTACCTTTAGTAATAAGTTTTAAATGGTATGAGTCTTAAAAAAGATGGCAAAAATGATTAGGAACATGTGTTTGTATTTTATTTTGGACCAAGTAACGAAAATTAAGTAATAAAAACCTAATTTCGATACTTAAATTTTAATATTAAACCTTATTATGTATGTTTATAAATAAAATTAATTAATAAGAATAATTAAGTGACAATAATTAAATATTAAAGATACAAAAATAGATACCAAAAATATTAATATTTCGTTTTAAATATATAATATAGATAACAAATAATGTCATATAAACATAACAAAAAAACAAAAATTTAAAGATTATTATTAATAGATTATATAAAATGATCAAATCTAAAATTTGATCGTCAATAAAAATAAAGAAAAATGAGTAATTTTAAAAAATAAATTCAGCCGGTTATCAACTATTTTATATAATTGTTATTATTCTTCAGCTATAATTTTGATTTGAATTTGAGAATTATTTTTTTCTCCATCTTCTCGTAATATATAATAACTGATTAATCTAAACACACTAAAAAAGTAAGCCTCTAATGAACATTATAAAAATCGTTACAATAATGTTACAAATATATACTCCCTCCGTCTCTAAATGCTTCTCTCGTTTGATATGTCGGGACTGTTCATAACATGAGACAAATTAGTAATTTACGATTAATCTATAAGACCAAATATAGTCATGAGTGATCTTGTTGGATTCGTATTTATGAGTACTTTAATACAGTGAAATTTTTATATATAAAACTAATACAAAATTAAAGATATTAACGATTAAAAGTGTGCGTTGGCAAACGTGTCCAAGGAAAATGAGAAAAGTTTTTAGAGACGGAGGGAGTACTAATTTATGATGGTGTCTCAATGAATGATTATAACAAACAACAAGATAATGAAATTCGGGAAAAATATAGGCAAAATAATACCTTGAGATGAATATCAATGTATTAGCAATATAAGCAATCATTTCCCTGAAAAAGGTAGCCAAAAAATATTTAGTATGATTAAGTTGAATTTCATAGAAGTAAAGATAACATGTTCAAGAATTTCCAGAAAAAGCCTTTTCAGTAAAGACAAGTACCATAACATCCAATTATTAGGTAAGAACTCAAAGAAAAAGTTACTGCTATTATACTACATTAACCTTTACTGGGAATTTCTTTCTTTTGAATTAACACTAGAGAAACCAGTGATTTGTTGTATTAAGTATAGCATATGTCAAACTAAATCGAGTAATGATCTCTTTATACACATAAACTAATAACTGCAAGCAAACCTACCAAACACAGGACTTCTAAACGACAAGCTAATTACTGGCTAGTGAGAACTACGGTTCCATTCCTTTAACACTTCTCTTCAAGCTGGAGCATATATATATTATATATCAAGTTGTATTACATCGGTTGTGGTCAGTCGTGGGAAGGGGCTGTTGCTTAATAAGTCTAGGAAAAACCCACCTCAGAAGCTAGATTTTCTGGTCTAGAGAGGCCCGATGATAACAGACCTAGGAGCCCCAGATAAAGTAGGCACATGAAATCAGTGGGAGCATTTGAAGCCATTCATGAGCTTTTGGGGTTAAGATAGGCAAGGCAACACAGCACTTAATGTATCATGCCCAGCTTCTTACAAAGACAAATAATAATAGATGACCCAGTGGCTTAGTGAACACATAGCAAGTGGATCTTGTGGTCCCTATTAAGTAATAACAGAAGTACAATATTAATCCACATTGGAAATTATCATCTCTGAAAACAGTTGAGCGACCCCAAGGGTTGTTGCTTCATATAAGTTGGTTTTGATTATTCATCCTGTAAAAAGATGCGAATTTACAATATAAGAAAGACCTTACAACAAATTAGGATAGTTGGTTATGGCATAACAGAAGAACTTTAATGACCACATAATTCGCAATGAAGGGAGTTTATGAGATGCATCCTGTTTACATCCTACATAAGCGTCATGGTTTTATATTTAAGATGATAGGCCACTTAATGTGTAACTAAATATTATACCAAATACACTTGTAACCAAACAGATACGATGCCTCGGTTTGAGAAGTGAGAAAGAATGCTGTCAAGTGCATAGTATAAAATGCAGTATTACGTTTGCTTTATATGAGAGTTTACAGTTAGTACTTGTGCAAAAATATAATCATACTTAGCCCTTAGGTAAACTTGATTGAAATAACATAGTAGAAAAGTCAAGTTTTAGGATCCAATACTAGCCGAGTCTCTGATAAAATATAAGAGTACCATGTACTTTTTTTCCTTATCCTTTGCCTTCTGAGAGAAGTAGGAATACCATGTTCTTAGTTCGAATGAAGCATATATAAATTTTTATGTGTGTGTACTCATATATTTTCTTTAAGATAATGTCAAAAGCTAGATAACTTGAAAATCAAAGAGCAGTACCAAAAATGATGCAAGCTTTGCTGACCATCACCCCTAAAAGCAGTCCTAGCAACTGCAGCATAGAACCTGAGCATAAATAATACTTTTGAGATATCAATTCAAATACACTCTACAGAAACTTGTAAAAATGAATTATGGCTTACATTCCCAATGTCATAACTGTCAAGACACCAGAAACATCAAGCCACTCCTGAGCCTATCATAAAAGAGACTTAGTTAAGTTTTCACATGAAGGGACAAAACAGAGTAAAAATCCAAAACAATATTTTAGTTTCCTTAAAAATTTAAATATTGAGAGAAGAAAAATAAATGTCATTGTGAAGTCCCAAATAATCACCGCACCTAGATACCAAATAATAGGCTGGAATATAGTACAAACTACAAATATACAGTACACTTGATAATATATGCTACAGATCCAGATAGGTTGTCAAAAGTAACTGGACAATGTACTATGCATGATAGCTTCTCTCAACCACTAGTTACACCTTCTTTCATATTTTAGAATGCACAGCATGGCACAATACGCACATAATATTAAGATTTGACAAGTTTGAATGGCCAAAACTGACATATTTGCTTTAAATAATAGATATAATTGTTTCTGTTCATGGGCTTCAGTCACGGATTTCGGTATTACAAGGATTTTGTAGGTTAAATAAAAAAACTGAGGATAAATCAAAGGAATTTCAAAGAACAAGGGATGCTTACTCAACAGTCCAATCATTGACTTATATCTTATATGATTATATCTGTACTAAATCAAAGTAAAACTGGTTCAGATACCTATGGTTTCCTAGTTCTTTAAATTATATTTGTTTGAAGTGCACTTAATTGTGGTATCGGCAACAGAATAATGAGTCTAAAAAAAACATATTCAGGTCAACAAGTATGAATATGATAATGGGATGATGAATGTATTAATTTTTTGGTTGAGAGTTACTTACGGTGAAGTAAGCAATGTAGCTCACAGCAAGTGTCAGTGTGATCTCTATCACCGTGTCATTGAATACATATTTAAGCCACAAAACAGATGCTAACCCAAATGCAATACCAATGCCTACACTGAATTAAAAAAACAATTATTAAAACAAGTTCATATGTCGTTAACATTGATTGAGAGCAAGTATACCTACGCTCCAAGAGAAACTTGTGCCAAAAATTTTACAACAGCAACCCAGTTCATGCTTGATCCCGTGGCCATTCGAAAAAATAGTTGGAAGACCACAATTGCAATCCTGGAGGTGGAAACAAATATACTTGCTGAAGTAGATGCAAAATGTTAAGGACAAGGTAATTCAAATGACCATTACATCCAAAGAGAAAAATAACAAAGCAACCTGATGTTAATGTTTAGTTTTTTGCAAGCATGCTGGCTTATTGACAAGTCATGACTTTTGTCAACTGGCAAGTAGAATACAAGATATCTACAAAGACAAAATGGATAATAGTTGACCAATAAGTTTGATACCCGTCATTCATCACCGATTCTCCTTCAATCATAGTACTCAGTTTTTTACTTGCACCAAGCTCCTTTAAATGGGCCACAACAGCAACAGGATCAGTTGCACCTAGAAGTCCTCCAAGCAACAATGACGTTGTCCAGCTCCAGTTATAGGGAAATATTAGCTGCCGCGAAAATTTGCTCTATCAGCACCAAAGTAATGAAGAGATGCACAGTATACTCCAAAGTTCAGCAAACCTTTATGGCAGCTCCAAGGAGGAAGGTTGATATTAGCACACCAGGCCCAGCAAGTAGAAGCATTTGTACCATACATTTCTGCAAAAAAAGAGAGAAGGTGATCAACTCATTCACTTAAAGTAATAAACTGAATCAATATAAATGGCATCAATGCAAACACTTAACCCAGTGCTCAAGTAAACTTACAAAAAATCAGTATTAAAGATAAGCAATCACATTGGGACAAGAGATGACAACATACCCCACACCATTGCAACAAACGTGATGGTCAAAAGGAAATGATCTTTCGAATGTGCTGGTTGACCATAAAATTTGTGAAACTTATTTGATCTGTAAGAAGTTAATGCACTGACCACAATGAACAATCTCAATCACTTTAGAGACACATTACTAGAGTCTAGAGGTGACCACTAAGGATTATCAAGTACTATTGGAATAAACCTTCCGGGCAATGACATGTTCAGTTGCATGAATTCAATAAGAGTTTGAGCATGAGAGAGTTAAAGCAACTACATTCTTGGGACTTTATGGTTCCTTAAACTTCGTTCTATTTCCAAACTTTATAAAATGTGTTTTGCATCTTTCATAATGTCATCAACTGAATGATACCTTAAAGAATACCACCAAAAATCATCATCTTAGATCGCGTCTACTTGCTTCAGGAAACATCATGCATTTCACTAGTAACAAAGTAATTACACCAGTATAAATAGCAATTAAATGCCTGTAAATACTCAACTGCCAATTAAATTCTAATATCTGGGAAGATAGTATTCTGTTCTAGAACCAGATGTGCTCAATTCTAAGAATATATAAACATATAAAAGCATAAATATATAAACGTAAAAATATGATGAGAAGTAACCTTAATTTGGTGCACGTCCATTGTAAATGAACTCTCAAATAGAAGACCAGGTAGGAAAACAGCTAGTAGAAGGTCAGGATCAATATTTGCCCCTGAAGACTAATAAAATTAAGAAATCAACTAGTTCCAATGACCGTAGGCAAGTCATATAACTGTACTTCTATAAACAGTATGACAGTTAATGAAGTAAGCATCAAGAGTCAAGACGTAACTTTTATACAGTGACATAGATACAAATTCAGCTAAGGTGAGATTTAACTTACAAAGTCGGATGCCATCCCCAATCTTTCCCAGGTGATGATGTGTACCATATTCTGCGTATTAATTCATTAAAATATTAAATTATCCAGTGCACACTGAGTTATTGCCTCGAGTCATTTACTGAATAATACAAGCAAGAGATCATGTGCATAATTTTTTTTAGTTTCATACCAAAAAATCTCAATCACAAGTTTTTGCATAGGTTTTAAAGATATACTTTGAAGTCAGTAGCGAAAAGAAAAAGCAAGTTAAATCACAAGAACGTCAAATGGTTGGCGGAGGGGTCATCGGTCATCCACGAGGAATCCTACAAGTTTGCAAGTGTATGTGAATAGTCACTCTCCATGTTTAGTTTCCGGTTCTCCTAAAACCTTAAGGCGTTAAAAGGACTTACCAAGGATCTTCTTTTTTTTTTATATTTTAACACTCAACATGACACCACGACAACCAAAATTTTACAAATTTTGTTTCTTAATTTTCACAATTGCAGTTTCTCAATATCAATTTTCTCTAATTAATGGCTTTATAAACAAAGAGACAATTTTCTACAATACTTTAAGAGGCAATATAACAACCAGCTGATCTCTTATAGAGACTTGCCTCCCTATAACCGAGTAAGATGATTGACTAGATCAATTTTCTCTAATATAAGTCGAAGCAACTTATATGCCAACAAAACAAATGTGGAAAGTGAAAACAATCCATCCAAATGCGAAAAAATCAGTACCTCTTATGCAATTTCTACACCCAATATATCCGCGTATGAATTTAAAATGTTTTGCCGCAAAAAAAATTAAAATGTTAATCATACTTTGCTATAAGTTGAAGATACATTAACAATTCTTTTGTACATGCTGTTGAAATTCACTGGAATAATTTAATTTAACAGTTTATAGTATAAAATACTGATGGCAATTTTGTAAGCCTTAATGACATTTTCACCCTTAAAATACAGACGTTGGACATATAAACCCTTAAATTATCAAAGAGGGTGTTTGGCAAGGGGAGCTTAAAGTTAAAAATAGTTTTAAGTCGTTTTTGAGGTGTTTGGCAATGGTACCTACCCCTCAGGTATCAGAAATGTATACTCTTACCCCTATTTACAAAATCCGTATCAGAAATGTATACATTTTTTAATCATTCTGTCACAATGTCAATATAGTTGGTATCATAGTTTGGCACCGTATAGACTTTAGTGTCATTTCTTGTTCTATATATAGCATCTAAATATACATGTAATAAAGATCTCTCTGAATATACAAATTCTCCTCTATCTCTATTGCTCATATTTTGACATGGTATCAGAGAAGGTATAATCCAAAAACCTCCGCTTCAGTTTTACAGTTGGTTCTTAAGGGAAACAAACTGTAAACATAAAATTCATACCAAACAGAAAACTGTAAACATACAGTAACAGAATCAAACCTCAAACCACAAATACAAACACATACATCAATAGAGTGCCACTATACGAAACTATACCAGAAAAATGGAGAAGAAAAGCCCTTGAACGCGCTTCCACGCGCCGCCGTAAGCCATCAGACGCCGCCGGACGCGCTCACGCGCCGGCGCGTGAGGTGTCCTACGGCCATTTTCCGGAGAAACTGCAGAAGGGTTTCTTGTTTGTCCAGTCATTCCGATTCCAACAGTGGTATTATTATTCAGTTCCGTGAAGTTTTATTTTTCTGATATACGGTTGTGTGTATATTTGCGTATATACATGTTTTTCTGAAAAACCAAAGCATCCCTTTGTCATATATATATCTTGGTAACACGTTCTCGCTGAGTTCGCTGTTTAATTGGGTCGATTTGTTTTCTGCTAATAGTACAAGTTGTGGGCCTTGTGGCTGAGTTCTTGTTTGGGTGGTGTTGTGAATATTGATAGTATACTGGACTATCAAATATAGGTTTTATTAACTGGGCTTGGGCTCAGTACTTGGTTATACAACTGGTGCTTCCAAATTTAGCACAAATTTGCTAAATTGATATTGATTAAGTTCAAGTTAAGACTTAACTATAATTGTTGGATAATTATCTTTCGGGTATTTTATTCCGGATTTATTTAGCATGATGAAAGAGGATTTTTCTGGAACTCACTCCGGCCTAACTGTTTCGAACCTCAAGTTTTTTCGACAGTTGGTTTCTGATATAAAGATGAAGACTGCAGCCTCATTTGTACCGACAAATACTTTTCATTCGAGTATTTCTTGTCATTCTGTCTCACACAGTTCACCTAATTCATGGATTATTGACTCGGGAGCGTCAGAACATATGACTTGCAATTCCAGTTTACTGCAGTCATATCACTACATCAATAAAACAGAGAGTGTTCGTGTTGCCAATGGAACTCATGTACCCGTTCACGGATGGGGCACTTCCAACTGTCTCCCTTCACTACCACTATCATCTGTCTTACATGTTCCTTCCTTATCAGTGAATTTATTATCGGTTCATCAAATTACTGAAAATCTTAATTGTTTAGTAACTTTTTTCCCTTCTCACTGTGTGTTTCAGGATCTGGCGACAGGCAAGGTCCTTGGCAGTGGTAAAGTGATAAATGGCCTCTATATTATGGAAGGGAATTCTGTTTCGCCATCGGCAAGTTATCAGGTTTCATCTAAATCTAATCCCAGTTTAGAGTCCTTGTATCAATGGCATAGACGGTTAGGTCATCCTTCATTTGGTGTTCTGTCGCATCTCTTTCCGAATTTAGCATCAAAATGTAAAAAGGAAGAATTTTTTTGTGAACCATGTGAATTAGCCAAACATAAAAGGTCATCGTATCCATCTAGAAATAAGAGAAGTCCTACACTTTTTTCAACTATTCATACTGATGTTTGGGGTCCATTTAGTCATCCTACACATGATGGGTATAGGTGGTTTGTTGTCTTTGTTGATTGTCATTCTCGACTTTCTTTTGTATACCTTCTTAAACACAAAAGTGAAGTATTCGAATGTTTTAAATCTTTCCACCACATGATACAAACACAGTTCAATGCCTCTGTTAAAATTTTGCGAAGTGATAATGGTACCGAGTATGCCGGAATGTTTACATCTTATTTGGACACATGGGGTATTATTCATCAAACTACATGTGTTAAAACCTCTCAGCAAAATGGAGTTGCTGAAAGGAAAATTGGTCACTTACAACAGGTAGCACGGTCCCTCATTTTAACTATGCATGTCCCTAAATATCTATGGGGTGAGGCAGTCATGACTGCTGCATATCTGATCAACCGTCTCCCTTCAAGTGTACTACAATTCAGAACACCGTTGTCCTTTATTCCTGCACCTTCGTCTCATCCATTGCCTCTTCGGTTATTTGGGAGTGTATGCTTTGTTCATAATCATTCTCCCTCTCGAGATAAACTTGATTCTCGTGCTCTCCGCTGTGTTTTCATTGGTTATACACCAACTCAAAAGGGGTATAAGTGTTATCATCCTCCCTCACATCGCACATATGTCAGTCACGATGTTACTTTCTGGGAGTCTATTTCTTACTTCTCTCCCGGATCCTCCTCCTTGCTTCAGGGGGAGATTAACCGACACAGTCTTGATAGTAAAGCGACAGAGGAGTCTCAATTCCTTCCATTCATCAATGTGCCAAACACTAGACCAAACACATCATCCATCCCTCCACTTATGAGTAAAGAGGTGGATGATCTAAATAGATTAAAGGGGCCAGATTTGATCACATATTCTAGACGGAAAAATAATGATATAACCACTTTACCACCTCCAGAGACTTCTGACCTCGAGGCAGATCCTACAGCTCCTACAATTGAGCCTGATAATGGTAACACTCTTGATCCTACTCTTAATCTTCCTATTGCTGTTAGAAAGGGTGTACGTTCTTGTACTAACCACCCGATCTCAAACTGTGTGTCCTATAATGCATTATCTCCTTCTTCACTTGCTTTTGTGTCATCCTTGTCTAGTGTTTCTGTCCCTCATACTTGGCAGGAAGCTTTATGTGATCCTAAATGGAAAGATGCTATGATTGAGGAAATGAATGCATTAAAACATAATAACACTTGGGAGTTTACTCATCTTCCTGCTGAAAGGAAGGTAGTAGGATGCAAATGGGTGTTCACTGTGAAGCAAAAACCTAATGGGCTGGTTGATAGGTACAAAGCAAGACTCGTGGCAAAAGGGTATACTCAATCTTACGGGATTGATTATCAGGAAACTTTTGCTCCAGTAGCAAAGATGGCGTCTATTCGAATCTTAATATCATGTGCAGCAAATCTTGGTTGGGAACTTCAACAGTTGGATGTGAAAAATGCATTCTTACACGGAGACCTGAAAGAAGAAATCTACATGGATATTCCACCTGGTTTTTCTACAGATGTGACCATTGGGAAAGTATGCAAGTTAAAGAAGACTATTTATGGATTAAAACAGTCTCCAAGGGATTGGTTTGGCAAATTTCAGAGAACAGTAGTTAAATTTGGCTACAAACAGAGCAACTCGGATAACACCATGTTCGTGAAAAGACGAGGTGTAAAGATCACAGTGTTGATTGTTTACGTCGATGATATTGTGATCACCGGCAACGACACATGTGAGATTACGAATGTTAAACAGAGACTTGCCTCTGAATTTGAGATGAAAGACTTGGGAAAACTACGGTATTTCCTTGGCATTGAAGTCTCCAGAAGTCCGGGTGGTATCTTCCTTTCACAACGGAAGTATACACTTGATCTTTTAAATGAAACAGGGATGTTGGGATGCAGACCGGCAGATTCTCCTATAGAAGCAAATCATAAGCTTTGTGGAGATGCTGGTGAAATTGTTGATAGATCCCAATATCAAAGATTAGTTGGACGACTAATCTACCTCGCACACACAAGGCCAGATATATCATATGCAGTTGGAGTTGTGAGCAGGTACATGCATGATCCACGCCAACCTCATTTGGATGCAGTTTATATGATATTAAGGTATCTTAAAGCTGCTCCCGGAAAAGGAGTGATGTTTACTAAAAACAATCATCTTGAGGTTGAAAGCTATACAGATGCAGATTGGGCTGGATGTCTAGATGATAGACGTTCCACTTCAGGATATTGTACATTTGTGGGAGGTAACCTAGTTACTTGGCGAAGTAAGAAGCAACCAGTAATTGCATTATCTAGTGCTGAAGCAGAATACAGAGCTATGGCTCGAGGAGTGCGGGAACTACTATGGGTTAGATTGTTGCTTATAGAATTAGGACTTGCATTACCCACTCCGATGAAGCTGCATTGTGATAACAAAGCAGCAATTGCCATTGCACATGATCCAGTTCAACATGATCGAACCAAACATATCGAGATTGATCGGCACTTTATTAAAGAGAAGATCAATAATGATATCATTAATATTCAATTTGTAAGATCAGAAGATCAAGTAGCTGATGTGTTCACCAAGGGATTTGGAAGAAAGATGCTACATCCACTTATTGGCAAGTTGGGCATGAGTGATATATATGCATCAACTTGAGGGGGAGTGTCACAATGTCAATATAGTTGGTATCATAGTTTGGCACCGTATAGACTTTAGTGCCATTTCTTGTTCTATATATAGCATCTAAATATACATGTAATAAAGATCTCTCTGAATATACAAATTCTCCTCTATCTCTATTGCTCATATTTTGACACATTCTGATTTATCCTTAGATCCGATTCCCGTTTTTCACAATACTACTCGAGGGATTAAAAGGTACCCTTTAATATATGTGTCCAACGGTCATTAACGTTAACGACGAAAAATGTGATTAAGCCGGTTTATAAAAACATGTAACTTTTCGTAATTATAACAACATGATTTAAAAACACAAATATACTAGTATGTTTTATCATGCAAAATAAAATAAAATAAGAGGAAAAAGTAAAAGTGTTAAAAGTACCAACGGAACCGAGAGCGATGCCGAGAATAAGAAGAGCAACAGTATAGGGAACCCTAGTTCCTTTGAGCAATTGATGTGATGCGATTCCTAATAGTAGAGATATTCCCACGAATATTATTGCAGTTTCGCTAGATATTGCATCCATTCTCGCCTTCGAGTCCCTCTCAACTCTAACGAGCTCGCCAAATTTAACGATATAGGGTGAGTAAAACATGATAGGTATTGAGACAAGCAATTTGGTCAGCTGGTTATCTGGGCAAATCGGTTAGCACCGTCCTCAACTTGCTTGTAATGCCGTTTCAAATCGGTTACACTCTGTTTTTAAAAGAAAATTAGGAAATAAAAGAAAAATAACATAGTTTCTAAATACAGGTCATCTTTACTGAATGCAGGTCATTGAGATTACTAAAATAACCTTCCTCATTTTTTGTGCAAACTGTATACAATCAATAGATCCTTCTCCTTTTTTGTGCAAATTGTACCATTTTCTAGGTTTTTGTGGTAGTGTCGTATGTATCAATACATCTGCACAATATTTTACAATACAATAACTTATTATATCTTTGTTACAATAATTTTGTTATTGTGTTTCATAATTTTTCTTCCATTTTATACACATATAATAATCTTAACTTTAAATATATTCTTCTCATCTTCAAAATAGCTTTACCATTACATAATATGGTGACCTAAAGATGTGTAAGATAGTGTTTCAATCATATTGACGTGGTTCTGGATCTTAATAACAAACAGTGATATATATGTAATTATATATTAACATGTTTGTGTATGTCTCTTTAATTTGTAAAGTACTTCAAATTGCATGTATAATATATAATAGTAATTTGATCTCTTTTTCTTTTCAATCATTCATGAGTATTTAAAAATAATCATTTTCTTAGTTTACAAAAGTTGCGACTAATAAATTAACTTGGTTATATTATACATTTTCTTTGTTTATAATATTTTAGTATAATATAAATTCACTGTATCTATAAATCATTTTCTTTGTTTATAAATCATTTTAGTATATATTTTCTTTGTTATATTATACATTTTCTTCGTTTATATATCATTTTAGTATATTATAAATTTACTATGTTTATAAATCATTTTCTTTGTTTATAAATCATTTTAGTATAAATTTTCTTTGTTATATTATACATTTTGTTTGTTTACAAATCATTTTAGTATATTATAAATTCACTATATTTATAAATCATTTTCCTTTTCTATAAATCATTATAGTATATATTGTCTTTGTTATATTATACATTTTCTTTGTTTGTAAATCATTTTAGTATATTATAAATTCACTATATTTCTAAATCATTTTTTGTGTATAAATAATTTCAATAATTTTCTTTGTTATATAATACATTTTCTTTGTTTATAAATCATTTTAATATATTATAAATTAATTATATTAAATAGATATATTATCATGTTTGTGTGCATTTTTATGTAATGTAAATTTATGTTACTTGAAATTGCACTAGGTATGGTCATGATTTTTTTAAAGTATTTTTGAAGAAACATGCAAATATTATATTTGATTAGTAAATTAATTGTTTGCTTCTTACTTGTTACATTGTTTGTGATGTTACATTGATATGTAATTTTGTGAGGACTTTTTTAATATAGTTTTTTATACTTACTATATATTTTTGTCATGTATTTAATATAGAAACATGAATTTTATTATCTATTAATTATCATTTCAACACAAATTATTTCTCACACATTTTTCAAAAATAAACATATATTTGAAATGTTTTTTATAAAAACAAAATCGTAAATTATATATAATGAAAAAATAAAAATAATAAGTATTACTAAAAGTAAAAAGTCTTTTAACTAGCACAAATCGAAGTAGCGAGAAGGCTAGAGCCAACCTCAAATATTAATTGTATTAATTTAAATTATTTAAATTCTAAAACTATAAAAATTTTAATGATGTAATATACCTATTTTAAATTGAAAATATGGATATTTTTAAATAAAATAAATAAGAATAAAACAAATTGTTCATGTTATCATAAATTGTTAATGTTATATTGTGTTTCATCCATACATTTTATTTAACTTATTTAATAACAGTAATAAATATGCACAGGAGTCAGCAAAACCACGACAGGCTCAACCGCCTACATTTAATAGGGTATCATGGAAAAGGGGTTTAAATGTAATATCCATGAATTGCATTCAGTAAACATGACCTGCATTCAGCACCACCCAAAAATAAATGTGAGAAAGAGAAAAAGTCAAAAAGGAATATAAGATGGGTGTTACTAAATGCAGTTCATGTTTACTTAATGCACACTAGTAAATTACGTTTATATCCTTCTGCTTTAAACATATAAAATCATTAATATAGGTCTGTAGGTCTGGGTGTACACCAACTTTATACTTATCATATCCATAAGAGTAAAGTGCACTTTGTGTACCTGAATTTTGGCGATGACACCACTTCGCATACCATAGTTTCAAATCTGCAACGGGCAATACTGAACAAACTAATTACTTACAATTAGTGTACTGCCGTCTATTTTTCACTAACGCTGTTAAATGCCCAGGGATAATATAGTCTTTTCCAGCTTAAAAGTAAAATTCAGATTTTTAAATAAATTCTTTTTTTATACAATTCTTAAGCTGATGGATTTCGACCTTAAAGATGGTGTCATTTACAAAAGTTTCCACAAGAATTAACTTATAACTTCTACAAAATAGAACCAATAATTAACTATAATCTTTTATAAACAGAACATGATGTGGAAAGATCGTGCATCTTAGTGAGAATTTTGGAAGGACGAGTTGAGATGGGAAGACATGAAGGTGGTGTCGTTTTTGTTGGCGGATCTGGTTTTCTGTCCGGTTTTTTGTCTTTTTTCTTTCGCCTTAGTTGAAAGAACTGCTGCATGACATCCGAACATTCTGATGCCAATACCCCTCGTCTAAGTTTGATATTTGGGAGGAATGGGTGAACCGGAGGTGGAATCCGGCGACGCGATTCCGGGCACAAACACATCACAACATCCGATTTCTGCAGCTTTGTGACTACTGGTACTATACCCACACTTAAACATGACCAACAACTAACAAAACGATCCCAAAACGGACCAAAACAAACAGGATTCCGGCGAACTGCTCGAAAACTCCGGCGAACTACGATTTTACAAAATAGCAAACCATATTGCGTGTTCTATATGTCAAATAAAAGCCAAGAATTCATACAATCTATCTGTGGTTTCAGTTTTTACAAACAATCAACGGTTTGCAAGAACGAATCAATCAAAATTTCTACAAAACTATGAATTCGAATCTTATAAAAACGAAAGCAATCCCAGTGATTCTATATACCAATCTACTCCAAATGACTTCAGGAAGCTCAAGAAAGCATCAGATCAACTAAAAAATGCAAGAATCAAGAAGCCCTAATTTTAAGAACATAAACCCTAATTCACCCACATATACTCCGATTATAACACCCTAATTACTCTTAATTTCCATTCGTAAACCCTAATTCACCCACATATACACATATATCTGTGTACATTATATTGAATATGAAAAATCTAATTATAATTAATTAGATTAATCTAGAATATTAAGAAAATATAAATATAAATATAAATATATTATTAAATATATTGTAGTACGTAGATAGGATATAAATGATTAAAAATAAATTAATTGTATATGAGTAGGTGAAGTTATTAAACGTACTATGACTGCACCTAGAATTTCCACAAAAGGGCAGAAAGGACAATAGTATAGTATATCCAAACTGCATTGAGTAATCTTGAACTGCATTTAGCAATCATGTATCAAATTAACCTGATATAATTATGTCAGGTTAAATACTTTATAAACATGTGTCTTATTCTAATTCACGTAATCAGTGTATCGTTAGTTTAAGAAACGCACTAATCTTCACATTTTACACCTTCCTCGCCTCCATTTCTCATTTCCTCAGTCTGGATAACCAGTATAGTGATTTCTATCAAATGTTGTGTATCCTTACTTTACAGAAGATGGTTCACGTCATATATAGCTAATTTCCGTGTGTGTGTATATACATGTATACAGAATGTATTATTTTTGTGTAGTGTTCATCCTCTCTTTACGTGTTTACTACTTTACCATAATTAAAAATATCTTTTTTAAAAAATAATAATACACAAAATGAAAGAAATAAGTGAAGTGTAAATGGGTCCTAAATTGTTGTTTATCTCGACACGTACAGTTTTACCTGATATAACCTATCATTTAAATGATACTCCTTTTCCTCATGTGAGAAAATATTATAATCTTGTTTTAGAATATTTCTTTTAGAAAGAAAATTAAAGATTGGAAAAAATTCATACATGATTGTTTCCAAAATTTTCTTCCGATTGGGGAAATTAGAAGAAAATATAAATAATCCATTTTCCATTTTTTCTGTTTTTTTTTTAAATTTTATTTGAGAACACAGTATTAAACTTTAATGCAAGCAATTTCTGAAATTATAATTTTATGTATTTTAAAACATATAAAAAAAACTACAGTAATCAATTTACACCGATCACAAGAACTGAGACAAGTACCTAACCAGACAATTGTATGTTTTCGCATTTAATTACTGTATCAAAATAGTCTCCGATAAACAAGACTTGAGAATATGCAAAGGTCGCAAGACGTGAGAATGTGTTCCCCCTGTCCTCACATGAAACGTTCAGGAGTGGTCGAATTTTAACATCTTACATTCTTACAAATATTATCATAAATATTAGATTGGGAAAAATGAAACTAACATTTCGGATCAAGTGCTTAGAACCTATCTATTGTCGTCCCATTCGATTCTTGCTCATCCCGAGATTTATTGAGAATAAATATTCATTTTAAGGCATATAAACTAAACTACTTATTCAAAGAAAAAAAAAAATTCTCGACCACTTCCCTCTCTACAGAGATGGTTTATTCTGAAGTATTACACACCTTATACTACATGTTTTACTATGAAATATAAATACCATGTGATGTCTATATTAGCATAAAGTGAACACATGTACACGGGCAAGTTAAAAAAAAAAAAAAAAAAGACTACTGAAACTGCCGAAAAGATAATGTACTAGGTGAATCAATTCTCACAATATGTTCATCCTCAGCACCAGATTCGTCACTTGAGTAATCCATTCCATGAGTTTTGGTTGTGCTAGAACTCGGAACTGGAGGTTCACCAGTGGGCACATTCCCCAATGTAGCAGCCCCTTCTGATTTGGCATAAACAAGAGGCTGCCCTTCAGGTGATACAACTCTTGGATATGACAAGCTGTGAGAAGATTTTTTCTTATTTCCACGAGAACTTTGTGCATGTAGTCTGGTGTTGTCAATCTAGCAAGTATGACAAAGTTAGTTAAAGTAACAAGCTGTAAGGCGAGAACTTGATGCAGATGAAAAGAGTTTCAGTATTGTATTACAAACTTCAAATTTTTCTCAGTTTGGGACCAAGTTATTGGTGTTTTGGAAGTCTCCTATGGAATCTGAGGTACAAAAACTGACATAGAATAAGATAAACGGTTCCAACACTTTCCAAAGCAACGCAAAGGGCTTCAGACCAGGACTTGGCATTTCTTTTCTTCACTAAGAGGGTAAGAATTCAATTCGAGAAGTGGTAATTTCTCATACAAGTACTATTGACCAGCACATGTAGAAAAATCATGTATACAAGTTATATGTACACAAACAAGTATACAAGTTGTATGCTCACTATTAAAGAGGCAGTTCATAAAATGATAATAACATACCATGCTGCCATACATGCTTAGCTGCATTGCCTTGACAGATAGATTGGTAACATTTTTGTCAGTCTCTGCTACGTGAAGCTCATTACGCTCATTACTTTGTGTTTGCCTGTAAAACTGTTCGGGCCAGCTCATTAGACCGCAATGTTCTTTACTTAGGGATCGAGTGGGATGATCTTTTGTATGTGAAACCAAAGAAGAAGACCTTCTCTGAAGGGATCTGTTAGCTTCAAAAGCTGCAATATCAAGCATGATAACTCTTGCTCTGGTTTCCACCTGATAACAAGATGCTTGATGCAAAAAGCTGGCGGACTTTATGCCTATTATCAAAATCAGATATTGATTAGGAAGTCCAGCAATAGAACCCGCATCTCAAAGCCACAACTTTATTTAACCAATAAAAAAAGATCTCTTCTATTTTTTTTTATTAATGCAAAATGTTACATCGGCTTTTTTCCCTAATAAAAATCGCACACAAATCTGAACCTTGGACTATAAGATTTTTTCGCCAACTTCTCCTTTCACTTCTCATCAAGAAACTACAAAAGAGCAGAGACATGTCTACGAGATGTTTTACCTGATACGTCTGATCCCCGGAAGCTCATATCACCATACCAAGGCAACAGTGCTGCTGGCGATGCTATCAGTTCCTCCTGAATCCCTTGTCCTTTTATATATCCTTCTAATAACAAGCCAATGAAATGGTGAGATAGTTCAATACTTTCTCCTCTAAGATAGGTACTCATTGTTGACTTCTCAGCAACAAGTGCTCTCACTTCTTGCATGGGCATTTTCTCAAAAATTTGTGGAAGCAAGAGTTTAGCAAGGACAGTTGCACTTTCCTGAAGAGATTAGATAATTTAAAAAATTCAAAATTGCCAAACGGTTATTAAATAAGTCACATTGTCTACAATAAAAAATATATCCATTGAATAAAAGAAATTGAATAGCACAATAAAATTCAAAGCTGCTATCTATATCTCCACATTGTACAGATTGTACGACTTTTTTATATGCACGGTGTACCTTAAAGTCAAGTTCCGAAAAACTTTCTACCACACTAATCAGTAATCTACATTCATACAAGTCAAATGTTGAGTTTTGAGGAATGAACAAACCTGCCACAAGAAATCTACTATTGCTGGATCTGATCTGAGAAGTGCAAGTATCTTTTCTGCTTCGATGAAGAAACAGAGTACCACGGAGTCTGTTATCATATCACAGATGTAAGGCTTTTCATTCACCACCTCATAGAGTCCCAGAGAACTTCCGTGTGTAAATGTTGGATGCAAAGAGTGCTTAGTTCTTATACTCTTGCTTGCCCACTGCCACATATAAAGATTTTTTTTTAAAAAAATTGTAATGGTACAAGTAAAATTGTTATGTCCAATATGTTATACATTTGTTAGCTTACATCAATAAAAACTATGTTTTACCTTCACTACTCCATTCGAAATAATCCAGATGCCATTGGGCTGGGATCCCTCCTTGTAAAGTGTTGTACCACGTACTTTCATTGTCTCTTTAGTTGATCCTACAAGTAACTCGCGAGTTGTGGGAGGAAGAGCACCCAAGAAAGGATTCAGACTAACTAGGTCACGTGCTTTCGGAATCTTAACCAAAGGAGGATTTCTTAAGAGCTTCTTCAAGTCAATCTAGGGTGTAATCGACATGTCAGCAAGGGAAGCATGGAGAACATGTAAGGTGAAAATCATTTACACAAACACACCCACACAATATATATCATTATTGGAAGAAAAAATAGTAAAATACTTCAAAAGAGTACCTGTACAGCATCATGAAGATGAACCATCTCCTTTTTCTCTAGCAATCCAACCTTCTCAAGATTTTCCACATAATCAATTAAATGATTTAATACAGAATATGTAACTTGTCTTGTTTTCAATACGCGCAGAACCTGAAATAAATTATACATTGAATGTAAGAATTCCTCCTCTAAATTCAACCCAGGTAAAATTGTAAGGAAATGTAGAATACAACATATGTAATCAGCAAAACGATCAAAGATAGTGTCACTCCAAAGAACCTGAGGGAAAGCTACACGAACATCTTCGAGGAATTGCTTCGCGTCCTCTCCTTCTATCTCACTTTCACCAATAACAGAAGATGCAACTTCACTATCACCTAATGGATGAATGACAAAGGAAAAAATGATGTCAAGATAGTTATAGGAAAATATTATTTTAGCAGAAATACTGTATCAACACAGAAAATATTCAACATGTTTCTTATAAAGCATATGGGTAAATTCTTTATTTATATATATTAGAAAGACGATGAATTCTTTGTTTGAGTTTAGATATGCACAAAGTTTAAGCTAAACTAGTTTTGGAATTATTATGTTTGGTTGGTGCAGGAGCTTTGCAGTCTAAAATGGACACAGTATGTACATATAGTCAAAATGTTAATACTCATTTTACAAATTTAGAAATCAGGATATGTTTCTCCAGAGAACACTGTATACAATATAGTAGTAGGGAAGAATATTAGGAGCAGGAATATAATGAAGGTAGAAAATGCAAGTCATAGATATCAATATAGATAAAAAATTGCAGATAACCAAGAGCATCTACAAAACCCTGCACAAGAATTTTACCAATAAATTCATGTAGCTGCCGACGTGCAATTCTGTGGGCGCGTAGAAACGCAGCACAAATGTAGCATGCTGATTCTAATCTTTCAGCGGTGAAATATGTAACGAGTTTCTGCGGGAACAACCCTGTCTGAAGAAACTTGTAATAGTTTGGGAAATGTACATTTGCCTTCAAACCCTTCCAGTCAGACAGAGGGTCTTGAGATACCAAGTCTAATGCTTCATCAACAGATTGCATCATAAGATTTGCTATAGTCTGTGTTATTCGTCCTTCTTCTAACATTCCCCAATATGCAGCTTGGACACCTAAATTGAACGGGTCCTTAAATTAGCAACAGAACATGCCATGGGAATAGCACACAACATAGAATATTCAAAATGATTACTGAGCTGACTGGATCAGGTGTCATTACAACATACATATTCAATGGTTGCATTCCACCATAGGCTGTGTGCCAACCACATATACATATTTCATAGAAAACCGATATCCCCATGCCCACATTTATTCTAACAATTCTTTGACATTGAAGACAATAACTTCACAAATTCATATGTTGAACTATACTTATTGTGGTTATGACAGTATAGAAGATAGCATAACTAAAATACATTTCACAGTGGTATTATATACCTTGGTTTCACCTGTACAGAGATATTTAATATACTTTTTAAAAGTTCTATGAAGCTAACATCTGAACAAAGTCCTTTTCCAGTGTGAAGAGGGAGCATACTGGCATAGAAACACGAAGAGTAAGTGCAAGTATGTCTGTCTCAGCTTACAAGTAAAAAAATTCACTATTTTGGTGTAAAAGTTACGGTATTCCCGTAACACCAAAATGGTGCAACATCTAATAAATATTATGAAAAATAAAGCCTACAATAAATTGAACTAATCTGCTATAAATAAATTTACTTTAAAAAAAATTGAATTTTAAGTTAAGAGTCGGTTGCATTTTAGTGGTCCTAGTTTGTACCGAGTTTTAAATGGTGGTTGTAGTTTGGAATTTGCAAATCGGTGGCTAATTTTTACTTTGTTTCAAAAGAGTGGCTACACTTTGATATATACAAATTGGTGGCTATAGTTTATACCGAATTTCAAAAAGAGAGGTATGGTTAATAATTAAATAAAATTCCACAATGTTAAATGGAAATTAGTAATTTTATTATTCAAAAAATAATTTGATGACACATGATTATCTTTCAAAAGTAAAGAGGTTATCGAGTTCAAGTTCAATCCAAGTTCAAGTTAACGGTAAAGGTTATAATTCAAACTCGATTTGATAAGTCCATTCAAACTCAACTAGAACACTTTTTGCAGCTCCAATTGGAACAAATTATTTAGACCGGATAATTTTTTTTTTTTGTACATTAGATGAGTATTTGTTATAAGTATATAATAGCAGAGAGAGAGAGATTTACAGATGAATGTGAGAGATTTATATATATGTTGTATTGAATTACAAGAGACTACGTTCTATATATATAAGATAAACTATACGTCACTGAATACATCACATAGATACTGTAGAACATCTGACTTAGCTAGGTACTGTGGATCTTCTGACTTCTGTAGCTAGCATAGACTTAATTTAACACTCCCCCTCAAGTTGATGCATAGATATCACTCATGCCCAACTTGCCAATAAGTGGATGAAGCATCTTCCGATTTAAACCTTTGGTAAATATGTCCGCTATCTGATCCTCCGATCTTACAAAGTGAATACCAATGGTATCATTATTGATCTTCTCTTTTATGAAGTGTCGATCAATTTCGATATGTTTGGTCCGATCAGGTTGGACTGGATCATGTGCAATGGCAATAGCGGCTTTATTATCACAATGCAACTTCATTGGAGTAGCGGATGCAAGTCCCAATTCTTCTAGAAACAATCTTATCCACAATAATTCACGTACACCTTTAGCCATAGCTCTATATTCTGCCTCAGCACTGGATAAGGCAACCACAGGTTGTTTCTTGCTTCGCCAGGTAACCAAATTGCCTCCAACAAATGTACAATATCCTGAAGTCGAACGTCTATCATCTTAACATCCGGCCCAATCTGCATCTGTATAACTTTCAACCCTGAGATGATTATTTTTAGTAAACATTACCCCTTTTCCAGGAGCAGCTTTGAGATACCTTAATATCATATAAACTGCATCCAAATGAGGTTGGCGAGGATCATGCATGTACCTGCTAACAATTCCCACGGCATATGCTATGTCAGGCCTTGTATGTGCAAGGTAGATTAGTCGCCCAACTAACCTTTGATATTGAGATTTATTGACAATTTCACCAGCATCTCCACAAAGCTTATGATTTGCTTCTATTGGAGAATCTGCAGGTCTACATCCTAACATCCCTGTTTCATTCAAAAGATCAAGGATATACTTCCGTTGTGAGAGGAAGATACCACCCGGACTTCTAGCGACCTCAATGCCAAGGAAATACCGTAGTTTTCCTAAGTCCTTCATCTCGAATTCAGAGGCAAGCTTGCGTTTAACATTAGCAATCTCACATGTGTCGTTGCCGGTGATCACAATATCATCGACATAAACAATCAACACTGTGATTTTTTCATCTCGTCGTTTCACGAACATGGTGTTATCTGAGTTGCTCTGTTTGTAGTCAAATTTAATCATTGCTCTCTGAAATTTGCCAAACCAATCCCTTGGAGACTGTTTCAACCCATAAATAGTTTTTTTTAGCTTGCATATTTTCCCAATGGTCGCAGTTGTAGAAAAACCTGGTGGAATATCCATGTAGACTTCTTCTTTCAGGTCTCCATGTAAGAAAGCATTTTTTACATCCAATTGCTGAAGTTCCCATCCAAGATTTGCTGCACATGATATCAAGATTCGAATGGATGCCATCTTTGCTACTGGAGCAAAAGTTTCCTGATAATCAATCCCGTAAGTTTGAGTATACCCTTTTGCCACAAGTCTTGTTTTGTACCTATCAATCAGCCCATTAGGTTTCTGTTTCACAGTGAACACCCATCTGCATCCTACTACCTTCCTTCCAGCGGGAAGATGAGTTAACTCCCAAGTGCCATTATGTTTCAATGCATTCATCTCCTCTATCATGGCATCTTTCCATTTAGGTTCACATAATGCATCCTGCCAAGTATGAGGAATAGAAACACTAGACAAAGATGACACAAAAGCAAGTGAAGAAGGAGATAATGCTTTATACGAAACAAAGTTCGAGATAGGATGGTTAGTGCAAGAACGTACACCCTTTCTTATAGCAATAGGTAGATCTAGAGTAGGATCAAGGGTATTACCAGTTTCTGGCTCAAACACAGGAGATGCAGGATCTGTCTCGAGGTCAGAGGTCTCTGGATGCGGTAAAGTGGTGATATCATTTCTTCTACGCCTGGAATATGTAATTAAATCTGGCATATCCAACCTATTCAGATCATCTGATTCATTACCTGTATGTGGAGGAATAGATGACCTGTTTGAGCTAGTGTTTGGAATAGGTATGTTAATAAATGGAAGTGACTGTGACTCATCTGTTGCTTTACTATCAAGACTGTGTCGATTTATCTCCCTCTGAAGCAAGGAGGAGGAACCCGGGGAGAAATAAGAAATGGTTTCCCAAAAAGTAACATCATGACTGACAAATATGCGATGTGAGGAAGGATGATAACATTTATATCCTTTCTGAGTTGGTGAATACCCAATAAAAACGCAGCGGAGTGCCCGAGAATCAAGTTTATCCCGAGAGGGAGCATGATTATGAACAAAACATACACTCCCAAATACTCGAAGGGGTAGTGGATGAGAAGAAGGTGCAGGAACACAAGACAACGGTGTTTTAAATTTGAGAACACTAGAGGGAAGACGGTTTATAAGATATGCAGCAGTCATGACTGCCTCTCCCCAAAGATATTTGGGAACATGCATTGTTAACATAAGCGACCGAGCAACCTGTTGCAGATGACCTATTTTTCTTTCGGCTACCCCATTTTGTTGAGAAGTTTTGACACACGAAGTTTGATGAATTATACCACATGTATCCAAATAAGATATAAATGGACCTCCAAATTCAGTACCGTTATCACTCCGAAGAATTTTAACTGATGCATTAAACTGTGTTTGTACCATATGATGAAAAGATTTAAAACACTCGAAAACTTCACTTTTTTTCTTAAGGAGATATACCCAAGTGAGCCTAGAATAACAATCAACAAAGACAACAAACCATCTATACCCATCATGTGTAGGATGCTTAAATGGACCCCAAACATCAGTATGAATAATAGAAAACAAAGTAGAACTTCTTTTATTTCTGGATGGATAAGATGATCTTTTATGTTTTGCTAGTTCACATGGTTCACAAAAAAAATCTTCCTTCTTACAGTGTTTTATTAAGGCAGGGAATAGATGTGTTAAAACACCAAAAGACGGATGACCTAACCGTCTATGCCACTGACACAAAGATTCAAAAGCAGAATTTAACTTGGATGACACCTGATAAGTTGAGGGAGAAATAGAATTCCCTTCCATAACATAAAGTCCATCTACCACTTTACCATTGCCAAGGACCTTGCCTGTCGCCAGATCCTGAAATACACAGCGGGAAGAAAAAAAGGTTACTGAACAATTAAGATTTTCAGTAATACGCTGAACAGATAATAAGTTTGCTGTTAAGGAGGGAACATGTAACACATCAGATAACGGCAATGATGATGAGAGGCAGTGAGAAGTGCCTTGTCCATGAACAGGTACAATAGCTCCATTGGCAACACGAATATTGCCTGTTTCACCAGTATATGTTTCTAGGAAACTGGAATTTCCAGTCATATGTGCTGATGCTCCAGAATCAATAATCCATGAATTAGAACTTTTATCGGAGGTAAAGTGGCAAGATATACCTGCATGAGCAGAATTAGCAGTGGGTGTTGATGGAGTAGTGTTCAACTGGGACATTAACTGTCGGAAGTTGTTGAGTTCTGAAGGGGTCATTGTTCCTGTGGAAGGAGGCACCTCATATTCTGACACTGCATAATGAACATTAAAAGGATTGCCTCTGCCCGTATTTCTGCCTGTACCTCTGGATGATACACCACGGTAGCCACCTCGGCTGCGTCCTCCACGTCCCCTGTTTTTTAGGTGAGGGTGTAGGATAAAGCAATTTTCACGAGTGTGATTCATCTTGTTGCAATAATCGCACTGAAGAGTAAATCTTTCACCCATAAGAGCCTGACTGCTCTTCTTTTTCCATCTCAGGTTGCAGAATTTTTCCAGTTATGAGTGCAGATCTATCAGTGGGAGTTATAGGTGCCATGCTTTGCTTTCGACTTTCCTCTAATTGAACACGGCCATATGCATCCTCAACAGTCGGAAAGGGAATCTGTCCGATAAGTTGATTCTTGATTGAGTCATATTCATCAGACAGACCATCCAGAAATTTCATTACCCGTTCTTCAGTCAATAGCTTTTGATATTTCTCCTGATCTTCAGCACTTTTGCATTCAAAAATAGTGTAATGAGCCAATTCACTCCATAGAGATGTCAGCTCTGAGTAATACTGAGCAAGAGTTCTACCTTCTTGAGCCAATGCCCATATTTTCCGATTTACTTCAAATCGCTTTGCTACATTTCTAGAAAAGGAATATGTCCGGGTAAGAGATTTCCACACTTCTTCGGCCGTGTCAATAAAGATATAGCTCTTGCGAATATGTACCTCCATAGAGTTGGATAACCAAGAGCATACCATGGCATTTTCTGAATCCCAATCATCAAAGTCTGCATCTTTCTCCTGGGGTTGCTTGACTTTCCCATTAATATATTTCATTAATTTATGGGATTTAAGGGCCATCGTGCAGGCCTTCGACCATTCAAGGAAATTTTTCCCATCGAATTTAGGACTTACGAATGGAGTACTATGGAACCCCATTTTACTGCTACTTATAGCAATATTTTTGCTTGAAATTGCGGAGTCGCCAGTATCCGCCATTATAAAATATTCAAATAACAATTATAATAATTCTCCCCTTTTCTCCTTAAATCTTAGTAAGTCTTAACTACCCAAGATATATAGATGATAAGGGGAACATTTACTGCTTATATACTAGCCTGCCTAGCCTGCCCAGATATATAGATATAAATATATATATATATATATACGCAAATATACATACAACTATATATCAGAAAAATAAATCTTCACAAAGCTGGAAAGTGTTACCACGGTTGGAATCGGAATAACAAGACGAGTCAGAAAGCCTTCTACAGAATTGCCGGAAAATCACTGGAAGCTGCCACACGCGCCGGCGCGTGGGCGCGTCTAGCGGCGTTTGTCAGCTTCTGGTGGCGCGTGGGAGCGCGTTTGGAGGTTTCTGGCGGCCGGATTTCTGGGTTTGTCTTGTCTTCAGCTCTTCTTTGCAGATATGTAAGTTTGTTTAGGTTTTGATTCGGATAAAAAAAAAGATTTTCTGGACAGTTTTTGGTTGAAGTCTTCTGCAGTTTTTGGTTGATTCTTCTGTAACTTGAATTGCTTCTGTAAATGTATTTCCCTAAGATAGAACATTCTCTGATACCATGTTAAAAGTATATAACAGCAGAGAGAGAGAGATTTACAGATGAATGTGAGAGATTTATATATATGTTGTATTGAATTACAAGAGACTACGTTCTATATATAAGCTAAACTATACGTCACTGAATACATCACATAGATACTGTAGAACATCTGACTTAGCTAGGTACTGTGGATCTTCTGACTTCTGTAGCTAGCATAGACTTAATTTAACAGTATTTAAGTGTTTATGTGTCAGCATTATTTTTTAAATTATTAACTTACCATTTTTATGTATAATAATGTTGTTTTTTATTCTTTTATATTTGTTAAATTTATAAAGCACAACCACCTTTTCGAAATTCAGTATAAATTATGGCCATTGATCTGTAAAACTCGAAGTGTAGCCACTCTTTTAAAACTCAGTAAAAAATTTGGCCAGTGATTTATAAGTTTCAAACAATAGCCACCATTTTGAAACTCGGTGCAAACTCTAGCCACCAAAATACACCAGACTCTTAAAATAATTTTTACTATAGAAACAATTACAAACTTATAATAAAAGAAATCTTGTTAGGATATAATTGGAGTGAACTTGTTGTATTTATGAGTACAGGGGTAGACTTGAAATTTTGAAAAATTATAATCTAATCTAAAAATTACACAAAATGGATGGTATTCCCAAATTTTCTGTAATTCTTCTATTCACTTGCAATGGAATGATGCAAGTTTTAAAGTTGGGTTGGAGTGCACTTGTACACTCGAATGATCTAAAAGTAGTAAATAGCATTTTAAAAGTTGAATTGGAGTTTTTTAAGTTCCTCCCTTCAAAATCCACTGTAGGAAGGAGTGGAGTCCATCTCTGGTTAAAAGTCATCCTACTTTCCATATTTACCAGGGATGTGGCCAAGATGGTAACTTTTCTGGGGTGGATATTTTTGACCTTAATACTCTAAAATTGTAAATTGTAATATGCATATTTATTAATTAAAATGTATGTAAACTCAAAAAGTCGAAGAACTTATTCTACCTTTTTATTTTTAAAATCATATATTTTTTATAAGACCATCAATTATATCAAAATGTTGAAATTTTATTCGCAAACATACAAATTTTGAAGGGGCAAAAACTAAATTTTACACTGAAATAACAACACTTAGATATATAGTACAAAATTTTAAATACTAATCTTATAAAAGTTATGGAGTTTGGGGGTCTGCACCCCCTACTTCAGTCATGAAGGGCACCCAAGACTCGAACTTAAGACCTCGGAGTAAACAAGCTGGGTTAAACATGAGTTTTGAAATTCAGAACCCTTTTGAACAATTATCTTCCCTAAAACTTAAGACTTTAGAAGAAGGCACTATTTGGTAATTACACACAAACAGAAAAAGGAAGAAGAAGGAATCTTACCGTTTAAGAAACGTATGCGTATATCCTTAAGATTCATGGAATCTAACTTATCATCACTCTGGGACTGTGCATGAGGATGGACTTGCTCTCCCTCTACATCAGTTAAACTTGCAATATATTTTTTAACTGTAGGCCAGTCAGCAGGTCCTAGTTCTTCGTCATCACCAAGATCACCAAATGCCTCTAGTGCTTTGTTCATCATTTCATATTTTGTGTAGTTTAGTATTCGCCTCTATCATAGAATACCAGTACAGAAAAACATAGTTATTCATACGGAGTGTCGATCACGGACTTAGTACACTCTCTAACAAATAGCTAAACACTAAACACCGAGAAAATATATTGAATATGCTAAACATGATTCTAGCAAACAATACTTTCCTCCATAACTTGAGTCTGTGCCATCTAAAATTATGGTTAGTAGCCAAACCGAAATATGAAAGCTCTAATACATTGATATTACCATTGCATTATGATTTTTTGCTAAATATATACATACTAGCCAGTACTGCACAGTGCACACCATACGGGATAAGGTTTTTCAATATAAGATGGTTTTTTTATACTATTTCAATATAAATTGTGGTCATATGGGATAAAAATTCTGCAAATTACAATTATTATAAAAAGTTAAACATAACGTACTTGAATGTCCTCATACTTGTATATCTATATAATTTTTTTAATAATATATGTTTGTTATTATAGGAATATAATTGTACATTTCAGTTGATTAAGATTATAGTACGATTCTAATGACCTAAAAAAAATTAAGTACAACCAAAAAAAAATACAAAATGAGGGATATTGAAATAGAGATGCAATTGATTTCTGGCCAAATATTCCTAGACATCACTTTCTTGGATTGACTCGAAACCTATGCCCAAGTCCTACATTGCATGCAAATTGGTATCGTGGTAATTCCCCAACCCAAAAATATAGTACTGTCAGTTTTTTGAGAATTTTGAAAAATAAATGAATAACTGGAAAGATAAAACGATAGGGATATGTAACCTAGTGTCAGCTCACGCTGATGAGGTCTTTTCAGTATATTGATTTGATTACAAACAAAGTGAGACTTAAAGTGTGAAAGCTCCAAGAGGATGGATTGTCAATTTAAAATTGAAACACGAAACTTTCTTGGATTATAAATTAGAATAAGCAATGATAAGGGAGAAAGAGCCGGCTAGCAAGAACATAAATCCTAAATAGATGAGAGCCAACGAGTTCCATTAGACCATTGCACTAAGATTTTGAAGCTATATCCTACCCAAGAAAAGCTACATAAGTTAAATGAGACATCATGCAGAGCTGGTAACCTACTACAGTAAAGAGTTTCTTTGAGGCTGTCTCTTACTGCCTCTGCTTTTGCCCTGCCGGCGCTTAACATACACAATTAAGCTTAAGTTATTATAGTAACCATCCAATTATAGTTATTATAGTTATTATAGTAACCATCCAATTAAGCTTTAAGTTATTATAGTTACCATCCAATTATCCATTCAGTATAATTCTTGAGGCTTAGTTAGGCCAATACGCTTATTGTATTGAACTAAATTTTCACCCAGGTTTGAGAACTAAATTTTCACCCAGGTTTAAAGCAGTTAACTGTATCATGTCTCAATTGTAAATCAGAGTGAACAGAACGTGATAAAATAATGCAATTTAAAACTTTTTAGATTATTGATCATCTTACCTTAGCTGCTGACAACTTGTCCAGCTCTAGATAATGTAAAATGAACTGTGTGGTTGATCCATTCAAGATTAGTGTAAGAAACACAATTCCTCCAGTAAAGAACACAAACTGCAAAAGTAAAACATAGAAGTCCTGCTATAAAACAGTGGAAGGGAAGCATAATCACTTACATTGTTAGACACTTCCACCCGAGACCGGGTAACATGAAATTAGCTTTGTACCTTTATGTTTGCCACACAACATTTTGCTGTCGCCACAATTAAAATTTTAACAATTTGGACTCATTTTTTGTTTCAATGTGCATACTCTAAAACTTTAATTTTTAACTTATATGAGGGAAAATCTGATTTAAATTGTGTAAGAAACAAAAAAAAAATGACAACTTAAAGTTGCGTTGTCGAACTAAGACGAAATCAGCTCTTGCTCGAAGAGTTGGCTCTCAGTGGATCTACTTTTTCAAGAGGGATACCATCTGGATAAACTATCTACTGTATCATATCTACCAAGTAGGAAACTTGTGAGATACGATATGAAAGTTTAAGGAACCACAGAAGTAAAACTGAGACAAAGGATAACTTGAGGACCAAAGACTCCACTACTCATCTGCTGATCGAAATAGTCTCTATCGTTCAGACAATACTCATCACCTAAACCTTTCTAAGACACGAAGTAGCTAGGGGTGTGCACCTTGAGACAAGTAAGAAATTGTGGACATCAAATTATTGCTTTTTACAAATCTTGAAGTATGAACTGTTATGTTCTTCAACCCAAAACATTAAAGATTCCCTACTTCATTATCCACCATGAATTCATAAAAGATTTGAGTTATAAGACTAGAAGATTAACAGTGTATTCGAGATAAATAGTTTCATAACATACCAAAATTCCTGTCTCGGAGCTGATATATAATGAGCTGTCGCTAGAACGCTGGAACACCCAAAATGTTAGAAACTCAGTATCAATCTTAATCAAAGAAGAAATTTAAGAATAAGTTCCATGAATGAATTTAATAATCCAGATTAAAAGTACACTATCTATAACATTACTCTAAAGTATTATGTCTGCGGTACTAGTATTTTATAACTTCTCATGTAATTGCTCTAATATGTGGAGACTTATTTGATGCTGGGTTCTAATTTAATTTCCTAATAAAATAAATATTAATAGCCGCAAACAGATTAATGCAACTAGAATTATGATAGCTAAACTCAAATGTAAACCCTGATCCTAAATCACATGGTGAACAATGATATTTCTAATAAATATATGATAACAGCTAATGTCCAGAAAGTAATTCTTAAAACATGGAACCAGCAACCTGAATTGTATTAACTTACATTAGACTTCAAGTGTGCGTGTCTCTTAATTCTTTATATCATTTAAACTAAAAATAGTCTCTTACATATCTCAGATATCATGATATGAAGTTATATGGATAAAACTTGCCTTGACTGACAATGAAAGTGAAAGTGCTACAGCTCCTCTTAAACCAGACCAGACAAGAATGATAGCTTCTCTACGATCCAGACCATAACCAAAATATCTTAAACAAGGATACAATACCCCAACCACCACAGTCCGGGAGACTTGAACAAACAAATATAAGAGAATGAGGTAGCCCCAGGAAGATTCTGAAACAACCATTTAAATTAAGAACTGAAAATAAGTTAAAAGAAATATAAATATTTTACTGGAATACATAGAGTGGTATCATTTAATCATTTAATGACTGCACTACCCTTGTCTAAGGTTTAAGCATATATAAATATAATGATGCTCTACTTTCTCACTAATTCCCCTCTAGAATCAAATACTTCATATAGTGATAGAATCCATATTTGACATAAGAGATTGACCAAATTTCTTTGGGTAACTGATACCACGTTTATACTTGCATCCGGAAAACATAAAGGCTTATTTCAGTTTTACTGCAAATTAAACAGATTCAACATTTACTCTAAACTATTGAAAATCATAGTTGACTTTTTCGTTGAATTTTTTCTCTAAAAATTATCTAAACTGTTCATGTCAAGAAAAGTATCATTATAACTGTTGGAGTATTGATTCAAAATTGTAAACATAATATTAATTGTTTGATTGTGTTTTTAATGTTGCTTGATTGTAAAAGATATGTAATTGATTGGGCTTTATATGTGACACTAATCATGCATGTTTGTCTTACTATTAACTCTATAAAGTCTTGTGATGAATAAAAATATGAGCTTCCACCCAATAATTATATCTCTCCCTCTTGTATCAAAAAACCAACATGGTATCAAAGCTTCAATGGTGTTAAGGGATCTGTGAGTATATGTGTATAGTCATGATTTCTCGTATGAGAGGTCCAAGTTTGTGGAGGGTTGAATTTGAGAGGGAGATGCAACCTCTTAGTGACAATCCAACACTAAATCGGATTTTTGGAGAGGAGTCAACAAAAACTTCGTTGGAAGAACACGAAGAAAGGTCGAGAGGGTCCAATAACAAGAGGCACCAAGATGAGTGTCAAGAGGATGAGAAAGAAGGCATGGCACAAGTGGCCATGGAAGATTTTTGGTTTTAGAATCGTCAGTGAAAGATTCACCATGGAGAGAAGTGCTCCAAAATTATAGTTATTAATTTAATATTGATGAAGAGTGTAAAAATAAAATAAAGTTGGAATTAGTGAGAAGTGCACCACGAAAAGTGTTGTTGGAGAGATGTGCTCCAAGTGTGTAAGTTGGTGAGAAGTGCATCAACATGGAATTGGTGAGAAGTGCATCAAGACATGTTTATGGAGAGATGTGCTCCATAGTTGTGGAGAGAAGTGCTCCATGTTTGGGTGATGATGGGAAGTACATCGCCTTTTTTAAATTTTTCAATAAGTTTTACAATTTCGAATCAAGAGGGAGTGTTGGAATATTGATTCAAAATTGTAAACATAATATTAATTGTTTGATTGTGTTTTTAATGTTGCTTGATTGTAAAAGATATGTAATTGATTGGGCTTTATATGTGGCACTAATCATGCATGTTTGTCTTACTATTAACTCTATAAAGTCTTGTGATGAATAAAAATATGAGCTTCCACCCAATAATTATATCTCTCCCTCTTGTATCAAAAAACCAACATGGTATCAAAGCTTCAATGGTGTTAAGGGATCTGTGAGTATATGTGTATAGTCATGACTTCTCGTATGAGAGGTCCAAGTTTGTGGAGGGTTGAATTTGAGAGGGAGATGCAACCTCTTAGTGACAATCCAACACTAAATCGGATTTTTGGAGAGGAGTCAACAAAAACTTCGTTGGAAGAACACGAAGAAAGGTCGAGAGGGTCCAATAACAAGAGGCACCAAGATGAGTGTCAAGAGGATGAGAAAGAAGGCATGGCACAAGTGGCCATGGAAGATTTTTGGTTTTAGAATCGTCAGTGAAAGATTCACCATGGAGAGAAGTGCTCCAAAATTATAGTTATTAATTTAATATTGATGAAGAGTGTAAAAATAAAATAAAGTTGGAATTAGTGAGAAGTGCACCACGAAAAGTGTTGTTGGAGAGATGTGCTCCAAGTGTGTAAGTTGGTGAGAAGTGCATCAACATGGAATTGGTGAGAAGTGCATCAAGACATGTTTATGGAGAGATGTGCTCCATAGTTGTGGAGAGAAGTGCTCCATGTTTGGGTGATGATGGGAAGTACATCGTCTTTTTTAAATTTTTCAATAAGTTTTACAATTTCGAATCAAGAGGGAGTGTTGGAATATTGATTCAAAATTGTAAACATAATATTAATTGTTTGATTGTGTTTTTAATGTTGCTTGATTGTAAAAGATATGTAATTGATTGGGCTTTATACGTGGCACTAATCATGCATGTTTGTCTTACTATTAACTCTATAAAGTCTTGTGATGAATAAAAATATGAGCTTCCACCCAATAATTATATCTCTCCCTCTTGTATCAAAAAACCAACATGGTATCAAAGCTTCAATGGTGTTAAGGGATCTGTGAGTATATGTGTATAGTCATGACTTCTCGTATGAGAGGTCCAAGTTTGTGGAGGGTTGAATTTGAGAGGGAGATGCAACCTCTTAGTGACAATCCAACACTAAATTGGATTTTTGGAGAGGAGTCAACAAAAACTTCGTTGGAAGAACACGAAGAAAGGTCGAGAGGGTCCAATAACAAGAGGCACCAAGATGAGTGTCAAGAGGATGAGAAAGAAGGCATGGCACAAGTGGCCATGGAAGATTTTTGGTTTTAGAATCGTCAGTGAAAGATTCACCATGGAGAGAAGTGCTCCAAAATTATAGTTATTAATTTAATATTGATGAAGAGTGTAAAAATAAAATAAAGTTGGAATTAGTGAGAAGTGCACCACGAAAAGTGTTGTTGGAGAGATGTGCTCCAAGTGTGTAAGTTGGTGAGAAGTGCATCAACATGGAATTGGTGAGAAGTGCATCAAGACATGTTTATGGAGAGATGTACTCCATAGTTGTGGAGAGAAGTGCTCCATGTTTGGGTGATGATGGGAAGTACATCGTCTTTTTTAAATTTTTCAATAAGTTTTACAATTTCGAATCAAGAGGGAGTGTTGGAATATTGATTCAAAATTGTAAACATAATATTAATTGTTTGATTGTGTTTTTAATGTTGCTTGATTGTAAAAGATATATAATTGATTGGGCTTTATATGTGGCACTAATCATGCATGTTTGTCTTACTATTAACTCTATAGAGTCTTGTGATGAATAAACATATGAGCTTCCACCCAATAATTATATTTCTCCCTCTTGTATCAAAAAACCAACAATAACAAGCATTTTAGGATCTATTAAGGTAAATTAGTCTGCGGCTTTTAGCAAACCATGTCGTGAATGTCTTTGGTCAAGCATGAGGGAGATAATTTATAAGACAAGGACTACCATGGCTTTTAAAGATACTGTTGTTTCCGAGAATGCCTTCAGCTATAACCACTCCACTGCAAAATAGAAAGAAAAACCAAAAGAAGAAAATTCAGATGCATGATATACAATAACAAATTACTACTACCTTAGCACGGTTAAACTGACCCTTGAACAAATGTGATATGAGAATTTATATGAATGCTATAAGCATGTATTAATTGAAAGTGGTATCTTTAGGGAATGATTACAATGAAAACAGAATCCTTCATCTTACGATAATGAAATTCAGAGAATTAAGAACGATTTTGTTAAGGTAATAGTCTATCTAATACATGAATTTAGTTTTGTGTAAAGGGGGAAAAATCACCCTATATTTTGGGTGTGGGAGCAAATAAGTTTAGAGTTGTGTGAGAATAAGTATTGCCAAAAAGTGTCTTTTGAATACTACCAAGTATCATTAAAAGGTTATTGAGTGTCATCAGAAGATTAAAGTTCTTCATCCTTTAAAAAGTATTGGTTTTGTGAGATTGAAATAGATTTATTGTCTAGTACAGTGATCATCACTACCATGTGTTCTTTATATTACGACATTCAAAAGAAAAAAATGTTATTGTACTGTTGAGTTTGCTTCAGGTTAAAATATCCCAAATAAATCTGTATCGAAGAGGAAAAAGCCCTTCCGAACACACTTATAGTTGTCTGTAATAACAAAAAAAAATTGGAACCGAGCACAAATAACAGTGACATAATTTATTACTTTCCAGACCGATTTATTAAAGAATCTGCAATGTGGGAAAAGCTCTGCACGGTGCTTGACAAGTTGACCTGGATAAATATTTAAATAATAGACTACAGAAGATGTGTGGGGAGGGGGGGGGGGGGGATGTCATATATGACACGATTGTTGTATGCAATGCAAGTAACTCAACCTTTACCTTTCTTAAAATTGAGTTTATGACAGATATAATGGTAGATAAATATTTACCTTAAGATGAATATCAATGTATTAGCAATATAAGCAACCATTTCCCTGAAATCAGTACCCGAAAAAAATATTAGTATGGACGGGTTGAATTTATTAAAAGTAAATATAATACACTTAAGCATGTACAGTTCGATCCTTCACACAATACACAAGTACTAGAACATCCAGTCATTTCAACGGTGGCAACTAGAAAATTTACTGACATTGTACTACCTAAGTCCTGTTCTGAGAATATCATCTTCTATACAAACACTGGAAGAACTAGTGATTTGCGGTATTCAGCATACATATCAAATTATATCAGTGGAACAATCCTTATATGGCCATAAACTATAACCTTAAGGGAACCAACATTAAACTCCAGAAAGGGGATGAACCAGGCTGAAGCCCCGCCTAGACTAGAAAAATTACTGAAATTCTTTATTTAGAATCTCATTTTGAGTTGTAAAATCAGTAGAAATCTTTTTTTGAGCCCCGCCTAATCTCGCGTAATCAGTTAATATTTTATTATCAAATATTTCATCCCCGGATCTCTTCGAATCCTGGTTCCACCAGTACCAAGCACAGGACTCCTAAATGACAAATTACTTACTAGTTAGTTAACGTAAGGTCATCCTTTTCTTTAACACTCCCCTACAAACTGGAACATATAATTCTACATGTTAGGTTATCCAACATTGGTTCCAAAGGGTTGGTACTGGTTGATAAGTTTGAGGCAAAAGCCTAACAATAGAAGCTAAATTATCTGGCATAGAGAGGCACGATAACACCTAAAAAGCACCGAGAGGCACCCGGCCGTGCTTAGCCCCTCGAATTACAAATGACACCAGAGAATGGTGGGAGCAATTGATGTGATTCATGAGCTGTTGGGGTTAGAGAGAGGCCAAACAGCACCTATTGCATCATTTTCAGCTTCACACAACACACGTTTCTAGTTCTCACCTATTGCATCATTTTCAGCTTCTCACTACACACGTTTCTAGTTCTCCAGGTCCAAAATGATAGGAAAAGTATAGTCAACCACAGTACAACATTTGGAAATTTGTTTCCATTCTGAAAATAGTTGAGCTAGCCTAAGGGTTGTTACCTCATTGTAGTTGGCTGTAACTATTTTTACTTTAAGAATATGCACGTCTGCAATATTATTATACTAAAACAGTACAGTTGGGTATATCAGAAGAATTCTAATGACTTCAAATTTCGTAATGTAGGGAGCATATGAGATGCATCACATCCATGTTTACATCCTCATAAGCTGCTTCCAGGAAGTTTGATAACCGCCTTGGTCACAGTTTTTTACTTGAGAAAACTTTGTTTAGATTATTACAGTCAACTGAATATCGTTGTTTCAATTTTCTGAAAACTTTGTTTAGATTATTACACAAGTCAGCGAGTTTTTTACCTTCTTAGGTTTTGTCAAGGCGTGTCTGGGATTTATTCAGTACATGCTTAAACTCCTTATCCTCCTTTATCTTGATTTACAATTTTCTTTAGTTCTAAATTAAAGGGAAAAAACCCATGTTTGCCTCAAAGCCATGTAAACAATCAACCCATAACCAATCGATCGGAAAGCAATATCATGACTAAGATAATATACATAGTCTCCACATCTTATTTAAGAAAACATCTGCTTCCGCACCTGTTATATTTACAGTCCTTTGTGTCTCCCCACCTATTTGGTATCAGAGCCTAGGAATAATCTTTTAAAATGAATCTTTTAAAAGAAAAAGAGATTGATGATCTTCAAACTTCTGATGATAATCAAGATGTTGAAATCGAGTTTTCAGAAAACGAAAAAGGATTTCAAGGAAGCTTTTTGGTAAAACAAGAAATGCTTTCAAAAATCAAGAATTTAAAGCTTGATTTGAAAAAAGAAAAAGTATTTAGAATTCCTTTTAATCTAAATCCTTTGAGAAGAAAAAACAATATCTTTTACTTTGTCAGTATAAAAGAAATGCACGTCGACATAAAAGATACTAAAGGTTCAGTTTTCCTTTCCCTCATTAACAGAGAAGAAATTAGGTAAAACCTTTGTAAGATTGATTCTAAGATTAGACCAACAATCAGTACAGTCCATTTAGGAGCTGTTAAAATTTTGTTAAAATCCGAGTTTCAAGAAGGTATTGATTCGCCTATTAAAATGGCTTTAATAGACAATAGAATCAAGGATCGTAGAGATTGTATTTTAGGTGCTGCTAGAGGAAATTTAGCATACCAAAAATTCATGTTCTCAGTCTACCCTAAGTTTGGACTTAGCCTAAACACTAAGAATTTAGATACGGTTTTATCTTTCGTACACCAGTTTGAACAAGAAAACCTTATGGATGCCGGAGACCAAGTCTTTAGCATATCGTATGTTGTATGCCTTGACTAATAGTCATCATAGTATAGATTACAAGAAATCTGAATATATCGAATTAGAAGATGTATTCTCCGACATAGGATCAGTAGAAGAGAAGCAATTCTCAGAGATTAGTCCTTTAGAAAATTCTTGGGCAATAGACATTGCTAGGAATAAACCACATCTAGGAGAAAAACCTAGAATGAGTTTTAAAGGAAAGAACCTAGTCATAGGAGAATCCTCAACAGACAACCTTTTAAGGAATGTCTCAACAAGAATTGATAATTTAAGTCAAAAGCTTGAACTTATCAGTTAAATGACTACTTCATTACCTGTAAATCCTCATATTTACAAGAAAGGAAAAATCCTTAATCTGAAAAGATTAAGTGAAAAAGTAGAACAAGACCTGAAGAATTATACCTTCAGTAGTCACCCCAGGTAGTGCAAGAATTACTACTATAATTGTATCTACTAATAATCTTAATCAGATTACAGGAAGAATTTTACTTGGAATATATAAGATGTTATCTTATTTCTGTCTTAGTAAAGATCCAAGCGAAAAATTCTCAAAAGCTCCCCGTTATTTTGGAAAATATGGAACCACTTATTTTCAAAGAGGGGGGAGTGGGTCTAGCAGTAGCAACAGGCTAGAAGATATAAAAAAATCTCGTAAATGAGATTAACAATAAAGCTATGAATCTTTTAGTTAAGAATAACGAAGAGATTAAGAAGCTTACGGAACAGGTAGAAAAGCTTAGTAAAAATAAGCATGACATACCTATATCTAGAAAAGAAGTTGTAGACTTTACGTCTAAACTTATAGAAATCGAGGAATACCTTAAAAAGATTCTAGGATGAGTCTTAAGGAATTGCAAGAAGATTTCACTAAGATTATTAAGCCACAGTTAGAAGAAATTCTAGAGTTGCTTAAAAATCATCAGAAAGCCGAAAACATCGAAGCGGCAGCAGCAAAGATTATTAATGAAATAAAATTAATTATTCATGATTGTTCTTGCAATAAAGAAATTCTTGATGTTCTTAAGACAGGTACATCAGGCAAAGAAATCATCTTAGCAGATGAAAAATTCAAGAAACCCTTGAAATACAGTTATCCTAACTTTAATGTTGGTAACGAAGAAATGGGTTCAGGTAAAAACTCAGGAAGTTTTTCATGGCCATCTGATGTTGACAACAAAAAATCAACATGAACTACATGAAAAGAGTAGAAGAATTCTTCTGGAAAAATCTAGAAGATGAAGAATTGCAAGTTACTAAAGACTTTTGAGTTAGCATAAACAAACTATGTAGAAGCAGAGCAACAATGAGAGACTGTGAAATATAACTAATTCCAGTGAAAACACTGCAACCTTCACAATGAGGACCACAAGTGTTCCCACATTGTTTCTTATACTGAACATAGCTGACACTCTAACAAACTGCTTGGGAAAGACTACAATGCCCTCAACTATGACTAGACTATCTAACTAGATAACTATGAGACTACATGGCTTGGACACACATAGTTCACACTACTGGACAAGAGACACATCAACTCCCGTTTATGGCAGTGAGTTGATTTATTACAAACTGAAATGCATGCATGATAGACTAACTACTAGCTGCTTGCTTCGACTCCAAACTTCAATAACTTCAATACTCCCCCTCAAGTGGAGTGGAGGTAACAGCTGAGACTCCAAACTTGCGTAGAAGGTAGTTGTGTTGCTTGACTGGCAGTTGCTTCGTGAGAATGTCCGCCACCTGTGAATGAGATGGAACATGTTCTGTGGTGACATTGCCTTCCACTATCTTGTCTCGAATGAAATGGCAGTCAATCTCGATGTGTTTCGTCCTCTCATGTAGCACTGGGTTGGCTGCTATGGACAAGGCAGCCTGGTTGTCACTTTTGATGATGGTAGGTGGAAGATCATCAAGGCCCATGTCTTTCAACAAAGAGGACAACCATGTGACTTCACAACAAGTCAGGGCCATTGCCCTATACTCCGCTTCTGCCGTGGATCGAGCTACCACGGATTGTTTCTTGGTTTTCCACGAGATGGGTGAAGAACCCAGCAATACACAATAGCCTGACGTTGATCTCCTTGTAGTTGGGCAGCTTGCCCAGTCACTATCACAGTAAGCTGTGAGCTGGGCAGCTGAGGAACTTGCCAACAATATTCCCTGAGCTGGGTTGGTGAGTAGGTACCTCAAGATACGTTTCGCTGCCTGCATATGCACGTTCGTGGGCCGTTGCATGTATTGTGCAAGTGTGTGCACTGGGAAGGATAGGTCTGGCCTCGTTATAGTGAGGTATATCAGTTTGCCAAGTAGACGCTGATATGGTTGTGGATCATCAAGCAACACGCCCTTGTCTGGTGTGAGAGAAGAGTGAGTATCCATTGGCAACTTAAGTGCCGTTGCATTTGACATACCAAACTCCTTTAACAGGTCCAGAACATACTTCCTTTGTGAGACAAAAAACCCAGCAGCACTTCTATCTATCTCCAAACCCAAGAAATAGTTTACTTCGCCCAAGTCTCTCATGCTAAAGTGGCTCGACAGTACCCCTTTCAAATCTGTTATCTCTTTTGAACTATTACCTGAGATCAAAATGTCATCCACGTATATCAACACCAATGTAATGCTGTCCTGTGTCACTTTAGAATACAGGCTATAGTCGGCCTTCGAGTGTTTGAATCCATCCTGAATTAGTATCATAGACAGTTTGTGGTGCCACTGTCTAGACGCTTGACGTAGTCCATACAAGGCTTTCTTGAGTCTGCACACCCAGTCATGATTTCGATCACTTCGCTTGTTGTGATCACTCTTGGTGATTCTGCTCCCATGTCCTGTGTACCCCAAGGGCATTTTCATATAGACTATCTCATCTAGGTCTCCATTTAGGAAAGCGTTTGAGACATCTAACTGGCACACACTCCAATTCTTCATCGCTGCAACTGCTAGTAACGCTCGCACCGTTGTCATCTTTGCCACCGGTGCAAACGTCTCAACGTAATCAATTCCATAGAGCTGTTTGTATCCTAAAATCACCAGACGTGCCTTGTATTTTTCGATTGACCCATCTGCCTTGAACTTTGTCTTGAAGATCCACTTACACTCAATTGCTTTTCTGTTCGGAGGTAACTCAGTGATTTCCTATGTGTCGTTCCGTTCCAATGCATCCAACTCAGAATTCATCGCCTCTATCCAGTGTGCATGTTTCACAGCTTGACTAAAGTACATTGGATCGACCTGTGGAACTATTGCTGCCAAGAAACACTGAAATTTGGGACTTATGCACTGAGACGCCACCGCTGTGATGCTTGCCACATTGCTTGACTTAGGTGTGACGAATCCATCCAGCCAGGAGGGTGGCTTGGTCGTTCGATTTGATCTCCTTCTGTCCTGCTGTTCCACACTATCCTCATCTGCTTCAGGTGACTCAATATCTTCTGTGTCGTTACTTGTATTTTCACCTTCATAATGTTCAGTGGTAGTAGACCTTTCTCCATTGTCCACTCGATTTTCTGTTTCTCCACTATCCTCTGTATCCATTACATCATCAAACTTGTGATTTTCAGGTGCATCAATCGTCACATGTGCCTTCGATTTCTCTTTGTTGAGTGGCAGTACATGCTCATGGAAAGTAACATGTCTCGACACGAATGGCTGCATATTTTCCAAATTCAATAGTCTGTATCCTTTCACACCTCCAGGATAGCCCAAGAACGCACATAATACCCCTCGTGGAGCAAATTTATCAGTGCCATGTGTCGAATTGTACACCACTGCTAAGCATCCAAAAACTCTCATATTGTTATAGTCCACCTTTTCTCCTACAAGAACTTCATAAGGCACTTTGAACTTCAAGGCAGCACTTGGGAAACGATTGATGATATAAACCGCTGTTAGCACGCAGTCCCCCCAAAAGGATAACGGCAGCCCAGATTGAAATCGCAGAGCCCTTGCCACTTCAAGCACATAACGATGTTTACGCTCCACCCGTGCATTTTGCTGTGGGGTGTAAGGGCAGGACGTTTGGTGTATTATGCCTTTCTTGGCAAAATACTCTGCACATTCCTTGTCTGCGAACTCCAAAGCATTGTCCGATCGTATGACCAATATCTTGCCACTGTATTGAGTCTTGACATACTCATGAAACTTCATCAAGGTACTTAAGTAATCTGACTTCTTTTCCAACAAGTATATCCATGTCATTCTACTGTGGTCGTCAACTATTGTCAAGAAATACCGAAACTTACCTCTGGTTGCCACTTTGTAAGGCCCCCAGATGTCTGTGTGTAGTAGATCAAATTTGTTTGCAGCACGTGACTCACTAGTAGTGAATGGCAGTCTGGTCATCTTAGCAAGTGGGCAAGTGAGACATACCTGTTGCCTCTGTTGATGTACGTATGGTTTCACTTGATTCACATGTTGCAACTTTGATAACGATGCGTGCCCCAGCCTTTGGTGCCACAAGAAATACTCATTTTCATCTCCTCCTTTTGCCACACCCATGCCTGTGACTATTGACTTGTGACTATTCATAGCCGTGCCAAGAACTTGCACCTTTTCTGTGACTATTGACTTGTGACTATTCATAGCCGTGCCAAGAACTTGCACCTTTTCACTACTTAGATAGTAGAGCCCCTGTTTCATAACTCCTTTTCCTATTGTGCTTTTAGTTTCAGAATCAATTATTGCACAATCACTTGGTCGAAAAATCACATCACACCTATTATCTTTTGCCAATTTATGGATGGACAACAAGTTGTGGTTGAACTGTGGCACGTACAGTACATTGTGCAGTCTCAAACCATTGGGAAGAAAAGCATCCCCACATGCGTTATCGAGGCCGTTGCACCAGTTGGCAACGTGATGGTGAACGTAGAGGTTGTTGGCTTGATGTTCACGAGGTTCTTAAGAGAGGATGTCATGTGGTCGGACGCCCCAGAATCTATTATCCAACTGTTTGACTCCACTACAACCTTCTTTTCTTCATTAGCCCTCACCATTCCTGAAAAACCATAGTCAATTTCATCGTCCGTCTCTCCTTCTCCTTGCTTTGTTGTCTTGGCCCCCGGTATCATTTTTAACAACTGGTCCAATTGTTGGGTAGTCATCACCACAGACCGTTGCTCATCCACGTTCCCTTGCACATTATTCGCCATCCTGGTGTTGTTGCCCTTATTCCCTTGCCATTTGTTACTTGGACCTTCTGTGACGTTTCCAGCCCCAACTGCACCTTTCTGACCAGGCTTATATTTATAATGCCATTTTGGCAAACCTGTGGTTTTCCAGCACCTTTCACTCGTATGCCCCTTCTTGCCACAATTGTTGCACACCAGATTTCTTGCAAAGGTTCCCTTACTGTACATCGCCAACATTTCATTGTCTCCTATCCCTTGTTGAGACAGCACGTCTTTCTGGGACTCCTCTTGTTGCATAGCAGCACACGCAGTTTCCACCGAGGGCAAGGGTTGCATCATAAGCAACTGGCTTCTTTGGGCTCCATACACATCATCCAGACCATTTAAAAACTGGAATAGTTTCGATTCTTCCTTCATGACATTTATGGCTTGTAACAAAGCTGTGACTTCTGCTGTGACAGTGGTGACAGCGGGCAACACGTTCATCGACTCCAGTTCTTCCCACAAGCTGCTCAAGTTAGTGTAGTATTCACTAATCTTGACACCATTTTGTTTCAAACTAAACAACTCTCTGTTTAATTTATACTTTCTGGACCCATTAATCAGAGAAAATCTCTTTTCAAGTTGTTTCCAAATTTCATGTGCCGTATTGATGAAAAGCACAGAAGTTTTAATACTATCACAGATGTTATTATGGATCCATGATATTACCATGTTGTTGCACGTGTCCCACTGACTTGCCTCCGCAGTGTCCGTCACGCTCCTCGTAACTGTTCCATCCACGAACCCCAGCTTCCTCTTTGCAGACAGCTGTATTTCGAACATCCTTTTCCATGTTCTGAAGTCACCAGCACCTTGTAACTTTGACACACTAATGGACGTAGGTCCATCGGATGGATGTAAAAACAACGGGTTTTGTAGATCTGTATATGATAACCTATTAGTGGCCATGAGCAAATCTGAAAAAGTGATAAAGAAAGACCCCTTTTTCAGAAAGTGAAAGCAACAGCTCGACCCCTACACTTTAGGCTTTAAATGTCTCACTATCAACACTCTTTCTTCTAATCTAGCTGTTTCACAATGCTCGCTCTGATACCATAAAGACTTTTGAGTTAGCATAAACAAACTATGTAGAAGCAGAGCAACAATGAGAGACTGTGAAATATAACTAATTCCAGTGAAAACACTGCAACCTTCACAATGAGGACCACAAGTGTTCCCACATTGTTTCTTATACTGAACATAGCTGACACTCTAACAAACTGCTTGGGAAAGACTACAATGCCCTCAACTATGACTAGACTATCTAACTAGATAACTATGAGACTACATGGCTTGGACACACATAGTTCACACTACTGGACAAGAGACACATCAACTCCCGTTTATGGCAGTGAGTTGATTTATTACAAACTGAAATGCATGCATGATAGACTAACTACTAGCTGCTTGCTTCGACTCCAAACTTCAATAACTTCAATAGTTACAGATGACAATTACGGTCAATTGGAACAAGCAATCAGATTAATGGAAATAGAGAATGACTCTATCGCCAACAAAGAAATAGAGTCAAGCAGTGAGTTAAGATCATTATTTGGTTTTAATAATTATGAAACTCTAAATATTATTGAAGCTTTCAGCTCAGCAGAAGAATCAGATTCTGGAGAAACACTTCAATACTCAGGCAATGAGAGTTCAGAAGAAGAAGTTTTCCCTGAAAATTTCAGAATGAACAATCAGTCATCTCCACTCAAAAACGAGACGGGAGAAACAGGAGAATCTTCCAGAACTAAAAAGGAAGAAACTACAGGCGGTAGAAAAAGAAAAGGTGATTTTTATCCTTCTTTTACAGAACCTAAAAATGTTACTAATATTTACGGTAGTAATATCTTAAATATTGATGGCAAATCAAATAGAAAAGAACTCATTGACAGATGGGCTCAAGAAATAAGTCTAATAATACAGACTAATAGCGAAGTTTATGACGATCAAGAAACAGTTTTGTTATTGATGGAGCATAAGACAACAGGTGTTGTTAATAACATTGATGGAGTCTCCTCCGTTCTTTTGTAACCAAAAGAGGTCTAAACTATGATTATTTCTAATCATGTTAACATGTTAGAGGAACTTTCCTCTGATGTTCTAGTCCTATTGCGAGGATAGGGCTCTAATTTCATAATTCTTTTTAAATTAAGAATTTCATTTTCTATAATACAAGAAAATCTATTATAAAAAGAGGGTTGTTCTCTTTTAATGGCTTCTAAATCCAAAATTAGGTATCTAGTAGCTCTTTGGTTTCCAGGAGAAACTGTATTTCTAGATCTCTCTAAGAGATGATTTAAATATTCAAGGTTAGACATGTCAATCATGGCATTACCTTTAACGTTAACAAACCAAGGTTTATCGTTCATGAATATAATGATTTAATAAAAATCACAAATATATAATTTCTTTAAATAGGGTTTATGAGTTTTACCAGGCTTCTCAAATGGTCACTATCTGTATAGAATTATTGATCTTTAAAACTTCATTTTCTTCTGTAAATCTTCTGGTTATTATTCCTCGTCTTCAATCCTATGAGCGGCGTTTCCCTAACGGCCTCCTGCCTCAGCGGTACTCCATGTGCTCCAAAGCGGACTCCAGAATAACTTAGAATTAAACCAAGATTTAAAAAAAAAAGACTTTTTATTGATTCATATAATTATACAGATATAGACTCATTATGAGCCTGTTTACACTCATAACCCCTAAGGGTTTTTACTCACACATTTTTTTGTGGACTTTTCAAAATTGCATACAGAGTAGTTCGTATGAATTTCGATGTCCTTCAACTGAAACTTAACTCGCCTTTTATAACCCAAGGTCGAGGATCTGTACAAACTTGCATTATTGTTCTACTTTATTAAAGTAGATTCTTTTTAAAGCAGATGCCTTCTTCTTTTGACTTTTGATAAAGTTAAAGTAGATGCTTCTCCTTTTGATAAAGCTAAAGTAGATGCTTTTACCCAAGGTAAATGCTTTTCCTCTTTTGCTTTTGATAAAGCAGATTCCTTCCGCTTTAATTCTCCTCCACAACTTTTCCTTTATCCTTGCTAGTGGTGGGGTCATTTTGGCAGTATTGACAGAGATAACTCTCGTCGGTACCTGTCTTTTTAATTATTCGTGCACTAGCTTTACAAAATTCCGCGTAGTGACAATCGAACATTAGCTGGCTTTTTGTCATGCGTTTTTTGCATGCTTGCAAAGTAGCTTTATCTTCTTGGCTCATTGTGGTGTGAGTCATCGAAGTGATGATGCAATTTGAAGATGAATAATATATCTTCACCTTGTCTGTTTCTTTTATGCAGAGAATCTTTTCAAGGATGGCTGCATATTTGTGCATGGCTATTTGCTTCAAGTCCTTCTTTTCCAGTGTGACTGGCCTAGATTCACTTAGAGTGTAGCTCCTTTCTTTAACGATTCCTAGCTGAACGCAATGAAATGGTTTAGCCAAGACGTCTTGATAGTCTTCATCCCAAAACGGTAGTGTTGATTGGACCTTGATGAAGATTTCCTTTGCTGGATTTTTGCCAAATCCACAGGCATCAACGGATTTGAGTTGCCTTTACCGGTAGCCGTTTGCTCCGGGCTAGTTTCTACTTCACTTGTTTTCGAGGAAGGTGTAGAAATAACCTTTTGTTGAGAATCATCTGAATATTTTCTGATGAACTCCATTTCTGCTCTAATAATAGAGAGTTCTTGCTGTAGGTTCTCAATCTTCTTAAGAACTATCATTTCCTGCATAGCAAGCTTATCCATATGATGTAAATATGATATCTCAAAGAAAGAGATTATTTATAGAGCAAACAAAGCTCTTCGATCTGTTAAGAGATCTTAGGTATAGAGAAGTGTTTGGTGTGATTTCTGCACTCCAATTCTTCTCGTATTTATAGCCAGAAAATAGGCTTTGGATTCCTGCAAAAGCATAATAAACAGAGAAATGTCATATCATAACTTTTACACCTGTTATTGCTGGAATTCTCTTGTTAAAAAATCTGCTAAGCAGTTTTTAACTCCTTTAATGTGTTCCACATCAAAGCTGTAGCGAGATAGCCATTGTTGCCATCTGACTAGCCTTCCTTGCTTATTATCTCCCTGTATCCTAGTACGAAGAAAATAAGTGAAGTTTCTATTATCAGTTCTAACCATAAATTTAACTGGAGTTAGAAATTTAACTCAAATCCGTTGATGCCCGTGGATTTGGCAAAAATCCAGCAAATGAAATCTTCATCAAGGTCCAATCAACACTACCGTTTTGGGATGAAGACTATCAAGACGTCTTGGCTAAACCATTTCATTGCGTTCAGCTAGGAATCGTTAAAGAAAGGAGCTACACTCCAAGTGAATCTAGGCCAGTCACACTGGAAAAGAAGGACTTGAAGCAAATAGCCATGCACAAATATGCAGCCATCCTTGAAAAGATTCTCTGCATAAAAGAAACAGACAAGGTGAAGATAAATTATTCATCTTCAAATTGCATCATCACTTCGATGACTCACACCACAATGAGCCAAGAAGATAAAGCTACTTTGCAAGCATGCAAAAAACGCATGACAAAAAGCCAGCTAATGTTCGATTGTCACTACACGGAATTTTGTAAAGCTAGTGCACGAATAATTAAAAAGACAGGTACCGACGAGAGTTATCTCTGTCAATACTGCCAAAATGACCCCACCACTAGCAAGGATAAAGAAAAAGCTGTGGAGGAGAATTAAAGCGGAAGGAATCTGCTTTATCAAAAGCAAAAGAGGAAAAGCATTTACCTTGGGTAAAAGCATCTACTTTAGCTTTATCAAAAGGAGAAGCATCTACTTTAACTTTATCAAAAGTCAAAAGAAGAAGGCATCTGCTTTAAAAAGAATCTACTTTAATAAAGTAGAACAATAATGCAAGTTTGTACAGATCCTCGACCTTGGGTTATAAAAGGCGAGTTAAGTTTCAGTTGAAGGACATCGAAATTCATACAAACTACTCTGTATGCAATTCTGAAAAGTCCACAAAAAAATGTGTGAGTAAAAACCCTTAGGGGTTAGGAGTGTAAACAGGCTCATAATGAGTCTATATCTGTATAATTATATGAATCAATAAAAAGTCTTTTTTTTTTAAATCTTGGTTTAATTCTAAGTTATTCTGGAGTCCGCTTTGGAGCACATGGAGTACCGTTGAGGCAGGAGGCCGTTAGGGAAACGTCGCTCATAGGATTGAAGACGAGGAATAATAACCAGAAGATTTACAGAAGAAAATGAAGTTTTAAAGATCAATAATTCTATACAAATAGTGACCATTTGAGAAGCCTGGTAAAACTCATAAACCCTATTTAAAGAAATTATATATTTGTGATTTTTATTAAATCATTATATTCATGAACGATAAACCTTGGTTTGTTAACGTTAAAGGTAATGCCATGATTGACATGTCTAACCTTGAATATTTAAATCATTTCCTAGAGAGATCTAGAAATACAGTTTCTCCTGGAAACCAAAGAGCTACTAGATACCTAATTTTGGATTTAGAAGCCATTAAAAGAGAACAACCCTCTTTTTATAATAGATTTTCTTGTATTATAGAAAATGAAATTCTTAATTTAAAAAGAATTATGAAATTAGAGCCCTATCCTCGCAATAGGACTAGAACATCAGAGGAAAGTTCCTCTAACATGTTAACATGATTAGAAATAATCATAGCTTAAACCTCTTTTGGTTACAAAAGAACGGAGGAGACTCCATCCTTAAGAAAACATCTGCTTCCGCACCTGTTATATTTACAGTCCTTTGTGTCTCCCCACCTATTTGGTATCAAGTTCTTATCCATATATACATGGAACTTCGTGTCAAATTTAATGCACTTGTAAACAATCATACACCTCTTAGGGGACTGATAAAAAAATGTAGCACTAGGTAGGCTTTTATGTGAGCTATAGACTTAGTAATTATCTACGAACGAAACCATAATAAGGTAAACTTTATACAGAAATTTAGAACAAATGTCAAGTTTTAGCATCCAATACCAGAACAACTTGTCCAGCATCATATGTATACCATGTTCCTGGTATGCATTTAACATATATAGTTTAATCTAAGGCGGTGTCCTGATATATTTTCCTCAAGCTAATTTAAAAGGCTAGTTAAATTGAAAAGGAAAGAGTGATACCAGAAATGATGCAAACTTTGTTGACCATCGCCCTTAAAAGCAGTCCTAGCAACTGCAGCATAAAACCTGAGCATGAATGATACTTTGAGATATGACTTCAAATAGACCTACAGAAACTCTGGAAAAGACATTCTGACTTACATTCCCAGTGTCATAACTGTCAAAACACCAGAAACATCGAGCCCCTCTTGAGCCTATTATAGGAGAGCTTTATTAAGTCTTTATAAAATGGGGGGAAATAATAAAAGAACTGGAAATCCCCAACAAAGTTTTAATTTCCTCGGGAATTTACTTATTGAGGGAAGAAAAATAAATGTCATAACAAAGTCCTCAAACAGTCAAGTCACCGCACCAAAAGACCAGGTAAAAGCGTAAAGAAGCAGTAATATATTACTAATGAATTAACAATGCATGCTACAGAGCTAGATAGGCTTCCAGGAGAAACAGGACAATGTACTATCCAAAAGAGCTCCCCTCATCCACTAATTGATAAGAAACAAAACATACATAATATTTTCACAAAAAAAAAAACATACATAATATTAAAATTTGACAAGTCTGAATGGCCTATATAAAGAGAACTTACTTCAGTTTGCTACTTCTACAAGGGAACATGAGCTTTTTAGTAATAGAAAATTTTCAAAGCTTTAAATTTTAATAATATATATATATATAGGCTTTTGCTCAAATACAAACCAATCCTTAAATACAAACTACAAACTAACATTAAATATTTTATATTTCATTTATTCTATGGGCCCCGCCAGGGGCACCTTCACAAAAAATGTATAAAATTCTTGGCTTCATTCAGCAAAAAAAAAAAATTAATTAATGTTCACGCTGACGTCACTGCCACGTCAGTTGTGAACAATATTTTTTTTTGCTAAATGGAGCCAAGAATTTTATACATTTTTTGTATTGGGGTACCCCTAGTTTGGTCATTAGATTAGCATGAAATGTTGGATTAGTGTTTGGTTTTTAGTTTGTAGTTAATTTTGGTTTGTAGTTGAGTAGGACTCTATATATATATATATATATATATATATATAATACTATTATATTAAAGTCGAAACATTGAAAGTTTTAAAAGTTTTGGTTTTCGATTTGATTATCCTATTTATTAAAATAAATAATAACATAATATAATTAATGGTAATAAGTTGATTGGCTTTTTCACATGTTACCTTCTATCTAATTAAAACACGTTACCTTTTACTTTAAAACTAATCTTGCAATCATTAATATATACAACTAAATACATAAATCATACCATATATTTTAATCATTAATATTTCTATCTAATTAAAACAGGTTACCTTCTATCTAATTAAAACACGTTACCTTATATATCCAAAAATATTACACCATATCTTTCAATCATTTTTAGTTATCTCCTCATTCACAACCGGGTATATCTTCAACTCAAATAAATCATGGATATAGCAATACTAAAAGTTGTTACATATAAAGATCTAAGGTTCGATTCCTGCCAACTACATATTAATTTATATTTAATACTAAAAATTATTATATACAAAGATGTAAGGTTCGAATTTTTTCAATAATATATTAAAATTAATATTTATAATATTATACTATACTATAAACAAATTTTAAAAAATTAAAAGTAATATATATATATATATATATATATATATATATATATATATATATATATATATATATATATATATAAAAACTGAAGATAGATTTGAGCTAACGTCACATCTAAACAATATACTTTCTGAGAAGGGTGAAGTAGAGTGTAGTTGTATGGCCTTAAGAAAGTTACTAGCAAACAGAAGTGGATCGAAGAGAACTAATAACATAAGTAGAAGCTCAGCTCTTTCTCACACCTACTTTAGGCACCAAACATGTGACGTATTTATATGATGATGAGATGATGAATGTATTTGATAGGCTGAAGTATTTATATGGTAATGAGATGATCAAGTCTGAGAGTTACATACTGTGAAGTAAGCGATGTAGCTCACTGCAAGTGTTAGGGTGATCTCTATAACCGTGTCGTTGAATATAAACCCAAGCCACAAAACAGATGCTAGCCCAAAAGCAATACCAATACCTACACTAAAGTAAAAAAAAATAAACATAGAATCAGACAAATTTAATGTTACTAATGGCAGTTAAGAGCAAGTATACTTACGCTCCAAGTGAAACTTGTGCCAAAAATTTGACAACAGCAGCCCAATTCAAGCTTGATCCTGTGGCCATTCGGAAAAATAGCTGAAAGACCACAATTGCAGTCCTGTAGGTGAAAAAAGTTGCTCAGTATAGCAGATGCAATATGCTTAGAACAAGGTAATTTAAATGACCATAACATCCAATAGATACATATAAGCAAAACAACTAATAGTACATATTTTGTGCAATCATGTTAGCTTAGTGGCAACTAGCAACTCATGACTTTGTTCAACCTGTGAGTAGATACAAGACTTTTACTAATACAGAATGGATAATAGTGGACCAATAAGTTGCATACCCATCATTCATTAAAGATTCTCCTTCAATTATGGTACTTAGTTTCTTGCTTGCACCAAGATCTTTCAACAGGGCCACGACAGCAACAGGATCAGTAGCACTTAAAAGTCCTCCAAGCAACAATGATGTTGTCCAGCTCCAGTTATATGGAAATATTAGCTGTATTGATTTATTTTGATATCAACAACAAAAAAAATGAAGAAATAAACAGCATAAGCCACAATTTTGCAAACCTTTATAGCAGTTCCAAGGAGGAAGGTAGAAATTAGGACACCAGGCCCAGCAAGTAGAAGCATTTGTGCCATACATCTCTGCAGAAAAAAGAGAGGCCGTTCACTCAAGAATTATGAAGTTAATCAGTATAGTTAGCATCAATGCACACACTGGACCCAGATGTTAAGGTTAAGGTATTTCCATAGAAAAGCAATCACATCAGGACCAAGTATGACAACTAAAATACCATTGCAACAAAGGTGATAGTCAGAAAGAAAATGATCTTTATGATGTGCTCATTGATAGATTCTCTTTTTGACACTTACTCGTGAGTAATAATAACGGCCGTAAGAACTAAGAAGCTACTGCAGTGCCTGAAACAAAATACCTACTTCACTTGAGAGACACGACTATTACAGGAATTTTCCTTGTTCTATACGAACAAACTTTTCGAAGGATGAAATGCCTGTAACATACTCAAATGCCAATTATGTTGAAGTTAATTAGAATATAGAAATCTGATTGAGTGCCGCATGTGCTTAACTATAAGGATGTATAAATGCCAAAAAAAACAGGTAAATTTGTAAACAGATGTGTGGTGAAGAAAATGAACCTTTATTTGGTGCACCTCCATTGAAAATGAACTCTCAAATAAAAGGCCCGGTAGGAAAACGGCCAGTAGAAGATCGGGATCAATATTTGCCCCTGCAGACTAATAATATTAAGACACCAACTAGTTCACCTCAGGTAAGTCATAAGTTTGTACATTGACAAACAGTATGAACGCCGTGAAAAAGTATCATTTACGATATCAGATATTATTTCAATTATGTTGACATTAACTTACAAAGTCGGATGCCATCCCCAATCTTTCCCAAGTGATGATGTGTACCATATTCTGCATATTATTCCATTTATTCATTAGAAATTAAGAGCAACACTGTGTCATTTCACTAAAGTGCAGTAAAGTCAATATAAATAACTAGAGTAAACTATACACCAAATTCTAACATTGTGATTGGTTGGGGTGAATGAATTTTGGGTAAATGAAATAAAATATATATTCATTCATCGAATTTATCATGATTTTCATTCCTTCCTCCATTCTTTTCCTAACAAATTAAACAGGCTGTAAAGTGTAGAGTCCGAGGGTGCAAAAATGACGACATAAAAATTATATACTCTAAATTACTAGTGTAATTGATCCAAGCCTCCAACGTTCTGCTCGAGATCAAAAATAGTCCAATAAACTGGAGTACAGCTCAAAAACTTGAAATTATTGTACTTAATATTGACTAAAGCTCAAACATGAAAAGTTCAACTGCTAAATACATCCAGAATACTCAATTACTAAAACACACACTAGTGAAGTGTATTTGAGCAAGCCAATCACAAAAATAAATATACAAAATGCATGAAAACAAAAACATTAAACAAAAACATTAAACAAAAAAAAAGTGCATAAGAAAAAAAGATATTTATATACCGATGGATCCAAGAGCGATGCCGAGAATAAGAAGAGCAACAGTATAAGGAACCCGAGTTCCTTTAAGTAATTGACGAGATGCGATTCCTAAGACTAAAGAGATTCCTACGAATATAACTGCATCACTTGGATTTGTTGTACTCTCTTCTTCTTCTTCTAACAACCTTAACGACATCGTTTCGTTTAGTATTGAACCCATTCTCTCTCTCTCTATTACCAAACTAAACACTTCACTTGAGTTCATGTTTAAACACAGAAGCTACACAAACAAGATAAACAGTCTTCCAAATATTTATAATTTTAAATATGTAAAATGACAATTTTAACATCAAATCAGGATTATGTCAAAACCAACAAGAGAACAAATTAACATCATACTTAAAAATTAAAAGCGACATAGTGCTTTGGCAAAAAAAAAAAAAAAAAAAAGCGACATAGTGCCCGTTTGACGGGTGATGGCCCAAAATATTCATATGGGAGCCATGCTGGCCCCTTTTACTGACTGAAAACGCTACACCGTCTACCGTGATATAAGGGGTGTTGCGGAAGACCGTGTTCCGTATCATGGGGTGTTGCGGAACACCGTGTTCCGTATTATGAGGTGTTGCGGAACACCATGTTCCGTATCATGGGGTGTTGCGGAACACCGTGTTCCGTATCATGCTAACACGGAAGATGGTGTTCCGTATCATGCATAATACGGAACACGGTGTTCCGTATTATGCTAATACGGAGGACGATTCTCCGTATCCCGTCGGTATTTCGGGCCATTTTTTTCAAAATCAGTATTTTGGACAAAAACTTGTGAAAAATAGGCATTTTGGTAATTCTCTCCCGTTTGACAAAAATTAAAATGAATTTATAAGTTACTTAATTCAAAAAAAATTGTATTTATATATCTTTTTGAGAAAAAAATGTGTATGGTATTACAAAAATAAGTTACTTATTTCAGAAAAAAAATATATATTTTCAGAATAAGTAAGTAATTTATTTCTGAAAAATAAAATTTTCCAAACGGCCCATAATTATTTTTTATTTTTTATATTACCATTTACCAATAAGCACAGCAATTCAAACTTATACACATAATATGAAATGAAAACATTGCACAAGATAATGGGCCCGTTTGGGAAATCTTATTTTTCAGAAATAAGTTACTTATTTTGGAAAAAAGTTAGGAAATATGTACTTTTTTCTGAAATAAGTAACTTATTTTTGCAAGATAACGAATATTAAACTCCCCATACACATTTTTTTCTAAAAAACAGTATGTAAATACGAAATTTTTTCCGAAATAAGTTACTTATAAGCTCGGCGGCAGATTTGCCAAACAGGCCATATATATTATATTTTTAAAATATACTACTAAATGGGATCTTAAGAGGACAAACTGTTAATAAATTTGCAATGATGCTGATATGCGATCTGTTAAGCTAGTTTATTTATTTTTAAAATCAAAGAGTCGCATGATTGTCGACAAAAAATAATACTCCGTATAAATTATTCTTACATTTACTTGCAGGTCTCTGTTACTGTAGTATTCAATTTTGTCACGGACTCGTTTTTGTAATTATATTTCATATTTCTGAGGATCTCCCTGAGGTTATAAGAAATATTGCTTATAAATAAGGGGTCCCGTAAGGATAGTTTTGTAAATCTAAATTTTTATCAATAATTTACACAAATGTCCTTAAATTTTGTATTAATTTGTTCTATCCATCATCCTCATATACATGAAATCCTTTCATATTTTCCTCTTGAACACCGTTGATGCTTAAATTTCGAGACAAGCGCAAAATCATGATAATAGAATAAAATTTTATTTTACTGTTATTGCATAAATTTTAATTATAAAATGCTTTATTTACTAACTTTTTTTTTAAACAAACTTTATTTACTAACTTAAAAACTAACATAAGATAAGATTATTTAATTAAAGATCATTGAATAATATATGTAATATGTGTGTACATGAGAGCAGGAGAATTTTTAATTGAAATTCCAAAAAATGATCATTGTATAAAAACACATGATCAGCGTTCTAGAAAATGGTAATTAATTGGGAATAATTGTTGAGTAGTTAGATTAAAAATTATTTGTTGTAAAATCAATTAATAATCGATAAAATTGATTAATAATCGATTAATTCGATCAATAATTAGAATAAATTTAATCAATTTTTAATGAAAAAATTAATGTTTTCTTTTGTTTAGTGCTTAAAATTATTAGTTATTGTTTGACGGTTATCGAATTGATTTGAGAAAATGACCAAAATATATCACTTTTGGAGTCCAACTGCCCAAAATACCCCCTTTTTGACCACGGAATACGCATGTTCAGCTGGCGCGGCCTAGGATACGCATTCTGGAAATGCGCATCTGGGGTAACGCATCTCCTAGATGCGCAATGACGTCAGCTGACGTCATTTTTTACGTTTCGTCTCAGGCGTCTCAGGCGAACCAAATATCGCCATTGCAATCGCCTCTCTCCGTTCTTCCATCTCCGACAATCTCCAGTCCTTTTAAGGACATCAAAATAATGTCCAGACCTTTCGCTCCCTTTTCCCCCGTTCGTTTGTTGTTGTTTGGCCACGCAGGGGCATGTCCAAGTAGATCAGAAAATCAAATCGGGAAAAAAGCTTCGATTAGGGGTTTTTTAATCCGGCAAAACAAATTGAAAACGAGTGGCATAGGATTGTAGAGGGTGAAAAGACGAACATGTTGGTGTATATTATGCTAGTGAACAAAGCCTAGAAAGAGTGGACGGATCCGGCGAAGTTTTGGTCAAAAAATTGCTCCGACGACGGCTACGAAGAAGATGAACAATGGCAGGCATACGCATGTTGGACATGCGTATTCCCAGACACGCATGTTCAACATGCGCAACCAGGGTACTGTTCACCATATTTGAAAAGTGAAATTACAAACTCCACGCGTTGTAAACATGCGTGGTCAAGGTCCACACATTTTTGAAATGCGTATACCCTATACGCATGTTCAAAATGCGTGGCTCGTGGGTAAAAAGGGCGGACGTTCCCGTTCGTGGGTATTTTGGGCAACTGAAATTAAAATGTGGGTATTTTGGTTTTTCACCCAATTGATATTACAATAATTGGATTAAAAATTATTTTTTGTAAAAATTGATTAATAATCAATAAATTTGATTAATAATCGATTAATTTGATCAATAATCAAAATAAATTTAATCAATTTTTAACAAAAAAATTAATGTTTTCTTTTTGTTTAGTGCTTAAAATTGAAGCATATTCATGGGTGAGTGCCCTAAATACCCACTTTTTAATATTTCTTAACCAAATTGCCCAGATCCCGCGCTGTGCGCCCAAAATACTCATGGGATACGCCTATAACAAAGGAGTATCCTGGGATATGCCTACTGAAGAGGAGCAAATAATTTGTTACGCTGTAGCATAGGAGCAAAGAGTTGGTTACGCTAGTAGCTCAAGAACATATATTTCAGTTACGTATTTTCTAAAGGCGCATCGCATGTCACGCATGTGTGACATGCGTCATGACGTCAGATGACGTCATCTGTCATTTTCCTCAGATCTTATGCGAGCTCCTCTCCAAATGGCGTTTTTGAGGCGATTTTTGCCGGGAAAAGGAAAATCCGGTCACGTTGTGTTCCATATACTTTCCCATAGCGTGGTATACACTAATCAAATCGTCTCTCGACAATCTACACGACTACACTAATTTCAACCCATTTTGTTCGCCGAATTTGCAACACCAAAGAGCTTAGTTTAGTTTTTCCGATTTGTTCCAATGAGCTTCGTTCGACCTCTCCGTTCATCCTCCGATCACGTATTATACATTAATGGAATCGCCTTTCAATTATCTACACAACCATACCAGTTTTAATCCATGTTCATCACCAAATTAGAAACTCCCAAACTGAATTTGAGAGAGATCGATGGAGATGAAGCGCTACAGTACTCATGGGATGCGCCTTACTGAGTAGCGTATCGCATGGGTAGTTTGGGCAATGCTTCATGCGCGTGAGTATTTCAGTCGATGAGTACCCAAAAAATGGGTATTTTGGGCAATCTTTCCATATTCATCTCATTTTTTATTAAATGTAGTTACTAATTTCAGTTAGTTAACGAGATTACAAAACTTTTCTTTATTAGAAAAAAATTGAAAATTAATGAAATAGTACAAAATAATTATTTAATATATATTTTTTATTCAAATCTATGAATTTTAATTTTATAATTATTTATGAGATTCATAGACATTAGTTCTCTCTTGGATTCAATTACTTATTCAGATCCGCGCATCTAAATTAGTTCCTTGGAAAACAATTACTGCGCCCGTGTTGCATTACCCAGAGTTTTCTAATCTAATATCATTCTTAATTCATAAATTATAGAGGAGGGAGGAATTAAAATGTAGTTCCAAGAGATTTTTGGTGTTTCTTTAAAGGATTCAAAATCTATTTTTTTTTTCACTTTTAAGGAGAAAAGGATCAAAATGTCACAATTTTAAATTAAATGATTCAAAATATCACAATTCAAAATTATGTCTCAAATATTCCACTAATAAATTATATCGTGAACCAAAAACTCTACTTCAAGTAGCATTTTTGTAAAAAAAAAGGGTAATATCCCTTAAATTAGCGTTTTAGGTTGAAAACACCATTGTAGAGTTTTGAACCCAAAACTCAACTTAAAGTAGCGTTTTTTTTTTTAAAAAAAAAGAGTAAAACGCTATATGGTGTAGCGTTTTCGTTAAAAAATGAAAACATTACACGATGTAGTTTTTTATTGTGACATTTAGGACCATCGTTGTGATATTTGGGACCAGCATCCACTTAGCACTTAACTTATATTTTATTACTCACTCTGTCCCATAAATATTGTCTCGGTTTGAATTTTCAAAGTCAAATTTATTTAACTTTGACTTAAAAATAATCATTTATAATTTTATGATTTTACAAATTAATTCATAAAATATAATACTCAAACTTTATCATTGTACTTTTCTATAAATATTATTATATAAGGGTTTGATTTAAATGAGAACCACTATCTAAAAGAAAACCAGAGAACCATTGGATCCTACTATAGAACCTATTTTGTTTCGTAATAAAAATAAAGGGTTCCGCAACTGGACTTGCTTTTACAAAATTCTACAACCGAACTTACTTACCATTGAGACGTTCTACTGCAAATATATTTTATTTCGTACTAAAAATATAATGTTCTGCTACCGAATTTCAAAATTATGCACATGAAATTAAACTTTCTACAACCGAACTTGTTTTTCCTACAAAGTTCCGCTGCTGAACTTAAAAGTTATGCATCTGAATTTTAAAGTCAAACACATGAATTCTAAAGTTCTGTTACTAAACTTATTAGAGTTCTCAGGTTCTCCGTTAATTGGTTCTTCATAGAACAGGACCTATTATATAATATGTTTTTTTTCTTGATCAAAATTAATATACTTGACTGTTGTGGAATAAAAATTAGGTTATTAGATTGCGACTAGGGTTTGCTTGTGTTTAATGTCAGGGTATGTGAGCTTCGTGCTTTAATGGTGGCTGCTCTTGTTGTCGGGGACTAAATCGGTCCTAACAAGATGCCTACGTACCTTGATGAATATCAAGAATCAAGCCAAAACGTAGTTCTAGGTGATGGTGCCCTCGGGGCTATGGCGGCGAGGGCTCACCTAGGACGTAGTGGCTTATATGTCCTTCATCAAGGATTAAGCCAACGTAAGTGACGTATTGAGTTCTGCCCCAAAAACGTTGTTCTGAGAATGAGGGGTCAGACCCTTTATATAGGCTGAGAAGCCCTAGAATCGTTGTTGGATTAGGTGACTTGGTGGGCAACTCACCGCCTTGAGGAAGGTTCTAGACTCCTTCCTTGTAGGAGTCTGTTTCCTTGTATGACAGCGTGCCTTGGAGGCTACTCCTTGTAGTGATAATATCCTTATTTGGCTCTTATTTGCAAGCTATTAATTAGCCCTTAATATTAATTACGAAATTAATATTTAATTGGGGTTTCGGGCCTCATAAATAGGCTTCATCTTTGGACCAGCCTAGGTCTAATTAATGCAACATTAATTGTGTCTTTAGGGCTTATTTTTAGCCCATATCATTTGCCCCCCAACTTCTGGAAAAACGTTCAAGTTTTTGTAGAAGTTTAATTTGCCTTTTTCGAGACTTGGGGTTTATTTTCGTTCCCATACCGGGGATTCAATACACTAGTGTTTCACGAGTATCGTCTTTATTGCAAAGTGTGGAGCGACCTACACGTTTACTACGATTTTCCTTATTCGAGGCTTTAACTTGTGCTTGCTTATAGCAATTTCGGCACTTTTATAGAGCTTTTATGCATTATTAGCATAAAAAATTGTTTAATTTGTCAAGAAAATATTTTTATAATATTTCTTGTATTTTTCTGTACTTTTCCTAAATATTTAGGAATTCTTGCGTACCCACAGGTATTTTCGTTTATTTTTCCCAATAATTTAGGAATTTTTATGTACCCACAGGTATTTTCCGTAATTTTTCCTAATAATTTAGGAATTTTTATGTACCCACAGGTATTTTTCATGATTTTTCCTAATTATTTAGGAATTTTGTTGTACCCACAGGTATTTTCCGTAATTTTTCCTAATAATTTAGGAATTTTTATGTACCCACAAGTATTTTTCTTGATTTTTCCTAATTATTTAGGAATTTTGTTGTACCAACAGGTATTTTCCTTAATTTTTCCTAATAATTTAGGAATTTTTATGTACCCACAGGTATTTTTCTTGATTTTTCCTAATTATTTAGGAATTTTGTTGTACCAACAGGTATTTTCCTTAATTATTCCTAATAATTTTAGAAATTTTTAAGTACCCACAGGTTTTTTCGTAATTTTTCCTAGTAATTTAGGAATTTTTATGTACCCACAGATATTTTTATGTCAGTTTATAAAGTTTAGAGGCTTGTTTATAATTTCAGTAGAACCTGGGGTACTAAACTGTAATTTTGCCAAAAGAATATCTCCTGGTCGACTTCGACCAGGCCTCGTCGAATTACGGGCGTCTTTTTATCCTGCTCGAGGCCTTCCTCGACTAGAATTCTTGCTCGGTTCGAGCACGGTTGTGATCGAAACATTATTTTTTTTTTAAATATTATTATTCAATAATAATATTTTCTTTGTCCGAATCCCGGATAATTTCGATCCCCGAATCGGAGGTGTCCCGCTTGGATAAAATTTCACTCGAATAAAATCCGACTCGGATTTTATTATTATTATTGTTAATAATAATAATAATAATTTTTGTAATTTTGGAGAGGTCCTCAGCCCTAATAGTTTCGTAATTTAGGATCGTATTTTTGGACTCCAGCTCCTTTTGTAAAGTTTGCAGAACTTGGGGTACTAGATTGCATTTTTTCCATTTTTCACGTGTTCCAGCTTTCTCCTGGTCGAAGCACTTCTCGAGCAGCGCTGGTCGAAATAAGGACCCAAATTTCAGCTGGTCGAAGTGTTTTTCGATCAGCTTTGATCGTTTTTTTTTAAAATGGGGCCTTAATCGAGCCTCTCTTTTTTTTACCAAGATTTAGATCAAGATTTAGATCAGAATTTAGACCAGAATTTAGATCAGGATTCTAATCGAAATAAGGACCTTTCTAGCCTCTTGGTCGAAGGGATTTTCGATCAGGGATCTGACCCTGACCCTTGGATCAGGATTCTGATCGAAGTAAGGGCCTTCCTAGCCTCTTGGTCGAAGGGATTTTCGATCAGTGATCTGACCCTGACCGTTGGATCAGGATTCTGATCTAAATAATGGTCTTCCTAGCCTCTTGGTCGAAGGGATTTTCGATCAGGGATCTGACCCTGACCCTTGATCAGGATTCTGATCGAAATAAGGGCCTTCCTAGCCTCTTGGTCGAAGGGATTTTCGATCAGGGATCTGACCCTGATCCTTGGATCAGGATTCTGATCGAAATAAGGGCCTTCCTAGCCTCTTGGTCGAAGGGATTTTCGATCAGTGATCTGACCCTGACCCTTAGATCAGGATTCTGATCGAAATAAGGGCCTTCCTAGCCTCTTGGTCGAAGGGATTGTCGATCAGGGATCTGACCCTGACCCTTGATCAGGATTCTGATCGAAATAAGGGCCTTCCTAGCCTCTTGGTCGAAGGGATTTTCGATCAGGGATCTGACCCTGACCCTTGATCAGGATTCTGATCGAAATACCTTAATCGAGCCTCTTTTTTTTGTACCAGGATTTAGATCAAGATTTAGATCAGAATTTAGATCAGGATTCTGATCGAAATAAGGACCTTCCTAGCCTCTTGGTCGAAGGGATTTTCGATCAGGGATCTGATCCTGACCCTTGGATCAGGATTCTGATCGAAATAAGGGCCTTCCTAGCCTCTTGGTCGAAGAGATTTTCGATCAGTGATCTGACCCTGACCCTTGGATCAGGATTCTGATCGAAATAAGGGCCTTCCTAGCCTCTTGGTCGAAAGGATTTTCGATCAGGATTCTTGATCATTTCGACCAGGATCTTGGTCAAAATAATAGCCAACTTTCGGCTTTTAGGTGTCTTCGACTATGTGACTTCGACCTATGGCCTTTCGGGAGGTGCTCGGCCAGGCGAGCTCAGCTGTTGCCCTTCGCGAGGGACTTCGGTTAGGGCTACTTGGCCTTGAGGCTTCCTTGAGGTGCCTCGGCCTTGTGGCCTCGGTTAGATCGAATGATATTTCTTAAGTTCCTGAGTTCCTTGTTTTTGAGTCCAAATTCTTTGCACTGGAATCAAGCTAGAGTTCTTGGAAACCCTGTTTGGCACCGTGGCTTTCATAGCTTTTGTTACTTGTTGTTCTTGATTTAAAAAGGAGAACTCGTTCGTTGTTGGTTATCAAACATTCAACCTTTAACTCTCGTTCTAAGATGTAGAAACAATGGAGTCCCTTTGTTCTTGCCCCCTTGCTTCATATGGTGGAGGTCTTGCTTCTCGGTTGATCGTTCAAGAAGTTCACTTGACACTAAGCACTCAACTTCAAGTCTGGTGTGCGTTGGCTGGTTGTCAACCCTCTATCTTACTTCTAGGTTTCCAACCTTCTTCTTATGCTTGTAGAACCTTGAATAGGTTTTAAATTGCTAGACGCCTCTTTCCAAGTTCGTTTGGAGGCAGATAACCTTGTGGCTTAAATTTTGAGATTTGAAGCTCAAGACCTCAAGTATGGAATTGTAAAGGACCTCTTATCTCAACATTCTCATTAACAGTTTCTGTGCCTTCAAAGCATTACCAGGGGGCCAACCTAGTCTCAAGATGAACTTTAGGAGGGTCTATCCTTCAGCTTACATCAACTGGTGCTACCAATTTCGAATTGATGGTGGGGTCTTCAGGACCTGGAAGTATCCTTGAATATTTGAACATATTCTTTTCTAGCCTCAAACTCTCCATTTACTTGTGAGACTACCAGCTTTGAGTCTCCATAGGCTTTCAGGTTCTTGACCCTCATGGCTCTTGTCAATCCAAGGCCGGCTATCAAAACTTCATACTCTACCTCACTGTAGGTTGTTTGGAAGTCTAACTTCAAGGCATACTCAAGTGCGAACCCACCGGGACTTTGCACAACTAAACCTGCACCACTAGTTTTTGTTTTTGATGCCCGATGAAAATAGAGTTTTTTGTTTTTGATGCCCCATCAAAATAGAGCATCCAATATTCCTTCTTCTCTTTCAGGGGTTTCTCACCTTGCTGACCTTCCTGGTCTATTACCTCCTGCCCCCCGACTTTTTAGTTGTCAATGGTATATTTAATCACGAAGTCAGCTAGAGCCTGGGCTTTGATGGCCATCCTAGGCTTGTACTTAACATCGAATTCTCCTAGTTAGATTGACCACTTGATAAGCCTTCCATTGGCTTTCGTGCTATGCAATATGTTTCTTCAGCTGGTGTTCCATCAGGACTTCAACGTTTGTCTTTCATCCAGGGTCCTACAAGGACTTAAATTTTTATTTGTTGTAACCTAACTCTACCCCTAGGGGTATGCATTTGTATTTTTTTGATGCTCCATCAGAATAGAGCGCCTATCAATCCTTCTGGTCTCCTCATTCTTATTATGAGGTTCACTTCCTGCTTGGGATACTACCTCCTGCCCCCTGACTTCTTGGTTGCCAATGGTACATTCAACCACGAAGTCAGTTGACGCCTTAGCCTTAATGGCTGTCCGAGGCTTCTGTGTGATGTCCTCTGCTGGCCCTTCTTGGTGTTCTTACCTCTGCGAACATCCATGTCTTCAATCGGAAGGACCTGCCCCCCGACTCCATCAGGCCTTAACGAGGCTACATAACAGCTTCATGCCATCTTTTGATCACCTTTATGTTCTCCAACACCGTTCCTGGTTGGGAACTTGATCTTCGTATGATAAGTTGAGGGGCAACAGCCTTGAATGCATGAAGTCCAGTCCTTCCGAGGATAGCGTTGTACGTTGAAGCCGCCTTGATTACCAAGAAGTTCAACATCTGAGTGGCCTCCTTGGGCTCCTGTCCAATAGTTACAAGCAACTGAATAGTCCCTTCAACTTTGGATTCTACTCCATTAAATCCATGTAAAGGCATGTTATTGGGGGTCAACTGAGAATCAGTCTATCCCATCTTCACAAACGCATCGTGAAACAGAATGTCAATGGAAGCTCCATTGTCTATCAAGACTAGCTTCACCTCTGAGTTTTCAATCACAGGAGTTATGACCAACGGGTCATCATTAGGGCTGGCAATCGTGTCGTGTCGTGTACTTTCGTGTCGTGTACTTTCGTGTTTTCGTGTACTCAGAGCTAAAACCGAAACCGACACTAAATCATTTCGTGTACTGATCACCCTAACCGAATCCGAAACGAAATGTTTCGTGTTGACACAAAACGAAACGAAGTACACGAAATAAAAATATAAAAAATTATAATATAATATTTCGTGTACTTTTCGTATACTTTCGTGTACTTTTCGTGTAATTTCGTGTACTTTCGTGTACCCAAAACGAAAGTACGAAATGAAAATATAAAAATAAAAATTATATATATAATATTTCGTGTACTTTCGTGTACTTTCGTGTACCCAAAATGAAAACCCATATCCGACACTAAATATTTCGTGTAATTTCGTGTACTTTCGTGTTTCGTGTACCAAAAATCAAAACCCAAACCCATAATTTTCGTGTCGTGTCGTGTTCACGTGTCACGTGTCAAATTGCCGGGTCTAGTCATCATGGAAGAACTTAACCCCTTCCAAGTTTGAATCATCGAATCTGATTGCTACCTCAGTTCTTTCAAGCTTCGGTGTTTCTCCAACAATGTGCATTACCTCTCTGGCATAAGTTTTTTTGAGAGCTCTTGGTTGTCTCAGCCGCTGTCGGGCCTCCCGAAATCATATGGATACTGGCCCTCGGGGCTGTGGGTTGTGATCTTGATCATCATCCCTTTTATAATCTCTACTTTGATTACCACGATCTTCACCCTTAGTGAAGTGGCTCAGTTTCCCTCTACGGATCGAAAACTCGATCTCCTCTTTGAGTTGCTTGCAATCATCAGTGTCATGCCCTACATCTCTGAGGAATATGTAATATTGATTCTTGTTTCTCTTTGCGAGATCACCCCTGAGTGGCTTCGGCCATCGAAAATTATTATCTTTTTTAATGTCCAACAAGATTCGACTCCTAGGAGTATTCAACCTTGCATACTCAGTGAACCTTGGTCTTTGGTTGTTCGTAGGGGGGAGTCAGAGTCTTTGCTAGTTCGGGGATACTTGTCCCTAGCATCATACTTTTGCTTCGCCCTTCTCTTCTTGGAGTTGTCGTTGTTCCAATTACTAATGTCAGATGTATCTTTCCTCATACCGTCTTCACCCTTAATATATTTGCTTGCTCTCTGCTGGAGTTCAGCCATGTCCTTTGGGGGATGCTTGGCTAACGACTTCTTAAAATAAACGTAGGTCGTTCTATGCTATAAGGCCACCATGGCTATCTTGTTCTCTAGATCAGAAATACCCAATGTCTCCTTGGTGAATTTCTTGATGTAATCCCTCAGTTTTCACTCTTCCATTGCACTACGTTCATAAGAGAGACAGAGCTTTTCTTGTGGATTCCCCCACTAATGAACTAACTGGTGAAAGCATCGCTTAGCCCCTCAAAAGAGCATATAGAGTTTACAAGCAAACGGCTATACCACCTTTGAGCCATGTCCGACAGGGTTTGAGGGAACGCCCTACACTTGAGAGCGTCACTAGCAGGATGCAATAGCAGTGCGTTCGAGAATGTTCTCACATAGTTTGCGGGATCACCCGTTCCATCATAAGCCTTTATAGTAGGCATCTTAACCTTTCTTGAGATGTAAGTTCTCATGATCACCTCCTCAGTAAACGGGGTATAGGATTGTTAGATTTTTCGGGTAACACCAAGTCTACAGCCCTTCTTGGCCTAGGGGCAGCCATCCATGTTGCCTCAGTTTGAGGGACCTCTGTCCTTCTATCCCTCCTCGGGGTTTCATCCAAATTCACCACAGGGATACTCTCCCTTTTTTGTGGGAACCCTTACCTATGCTGCTCTCTTGCGATGTCTTCTTTCAGCCTTTGAATCTCAGCCTCAAAGGTTTGGATTCTTTCCAGGGCAGTGGTTGAGGGTCCATTGTGGATTCTTTGAGAACGCCTATGGGGTTCTCGGCTTTCTCGGCGCCTCCTCGGGCTTCATCTCGATTTCTTTTTTCAGAGGAAGAATCAGAGTAAGGTCTGGAGTAATCTCTAAACCTTTGGTTGTGCCGAGAGTCTCCCACATAAGGGGGGTCATATGGCTCGTGAGCATGAAGTGGGGGGTAGTTAGGTAGTCCAAACATAGGATTAGTATTCAAGGGGAGCGCAGTAGTTGAGATCTGGGTTCAATGGGATAGCGGGCGATCGCCTAGAGGGGCAATCACCATATGAAGAGAGTTCGCTCATTGTTCCTGAGGGTTCACCACTGAAGGCAGTGACCCTCGAGTTTGAGTTCATGTCCCCTACAGATTCGTCTTTTGGGGCTAAATAGGAAGAATTTGCGAACCTTCTCCTTGGGGTATCAACCCTTGTCCAGTGGTTGGTGGCACAGCGGTGCTAGCGTTAACCTCCTGACCTAATGGTTGAATCAAATCATTGGACTTAGCCATAAGGATCTCTGTCCTTGGGACCCTAGTCCTTCTATGCATCTTTGAAGGCCTCTCCAAGTTGACAAAGGGAATCTCTCCTATTCTTAATGTAGGAGGGCAATTGTACCTATTTTGTTCCTTCTCCAAGTCTTGTTTCAACCTTTGGATCTTGGCTTTATGAGACTTAACTTTATCTTAAGTCGTTCTTGTCACTCTGCCCGAAGTTTCTCGAATACGCCCAATAGTGGGTTCCTTGTCTACACGCCTCTTCCTCGGGACTTGATCTCGATCATCCTTAGATGATGAATCCTCGGTATAGGGTTCAGAATAATCTTCGTACCCTCCTTCATAGACAGGGCCTAAGCCTGTGATGCATGGGTGTTTATATGGCTTGTGCCCTCGATATGCATGACCACTTCCTCTAATGCCTCCTGCGTTTGAGGGGTAGATGGGTAGACCGTAGGCTATATTCGTTCATGCGAGAGTCACAGTGGTGAAGGTCTTTGCTTCATGGGGGTAGGCCGTATCCCAGAAGGGAAACAACCATTGAAAAGGGATTCATCTCCTGGCCTTGGGGATTCATCCCTACGGGCTGCGATCCCTTGACATGTGTTTCAGTATTTTTGGAAATTCGTCCTTGGGGTTAAGAACCCGAAATCTGGGTATTTGTTTAGGGGTACAGACCCTTGTTCCGTAGTCACGGGTAAAGAACTAACAGAAGTGCTTAGTGGTGGCGCATATAGGTGGCGCATATAGTCACCGGTGTTCTCCGTGTATTCATCATGGTTGATGTTGTCTTCCCACAGACGGCGCCAAATGTTGTGGAATAAAAATTAGGTTATTAGATTGCGACTAGGGTTTGCTTGTGTTTAATGCCAGGGTATGTGAGCTTCGTGCTTTAATGGTGGCTGCTCTTGTCGTCGGGGACTAACTCGGTCCTAACAAGATGCCTACGTACCTTGATGAATATCAAGAATCAAGCCAAAACGTAGTTCTAGGTGATGGTGCCCTCGGGGCTATGGCGGCGAGGGCTCACCTAGGACGTAGTGGCTTATATGTCCTTCATCAAGGATTAAGCCAACGTAAGTGACGTATTGAGTTCTGCCCCAAAAACGTTGTTCTGAGAATGAGGGGTCAGACCCTTTATATAGGCTGAGAAGCCCTAGAATCGTTGTTGGATTAGGTGACTTGGTGGGCAAGTCACCGCCTTGAGGAAGGTTCTAGACTCCTTCCTTGTAGGAGTCTGTTTCCTTGTATGACAGCGTGCCTTGGAGGCTACTCCTTGTAGTGATAATATCCTTATTTGCCTCTTATTTGCAAGCTATTAATTAGCCCTTAATATTAATTACGAAATTAATATTTAATTGGGGTTTCAGGCCTCATAAATAGGCTTCATCTTTGGATCAGCCTAGGTCTAATTAATGCAACATTAATTCTGTCTTTAGGGCTTATTTTTAGCCCATATCATTGACTTTAAATCTTCAAACTTTAAACAAAAACTAGCTTTGTAGCCCGTGCAAGGCACGGGCATGCTCTAGATTACAAATTTATGAATTATTCGTAATCACGTAGGATTGATTTGTTGATATCTTCGATTGTTCATATCTTTGTAGCAATTGTTCTGAGTAAATAGAATTTATGCAATACCCGATCGTGACATGCAAATTATAATTCTGGTTAAATTAAAACTTTTTTATATTTTACGCTATGTTTTGTTTTGTTAAAATAAACTTGAACGATATGTAATAAATTGGTCAATGTTAAGATCAAAACCGTACTTCGAAATATAAATATATAGAGTTAACATGGATGGATACAGAGATACATTCAAGTATTAATTACATAATAATAAATGCATATTAGTTCATATCAGTTATTATTATATATGTAATAAATATGTTAGTGTTGCAATACCTAAATAGCCCCCAGAAATATAACATAGATATAATTAATAGAGGTAAATACGACTTTTTATATGAATAAATTTGCTCATGGAACCCCCCCATTTGCTCTATTATATATATATATATATATATATTTGTTATATTATTTTATGCGTTTACGTATTAAAGATGTGATTGATGAGTTTTACGACAGTTAATGTTAATACAAGTTTGTATTATACTTACATAGGCATGAAGGTTTTTTTTGTATTGAGATATTTTTTGTAATATTTAATTCGTAAATAATTAAAGTAGATCTAAAATGATTAATAAGATATGGTATATGTTAGTGAATATTATAGTACATTATAACATATCCACATAAATTTATATATGTATTTATGTTTGTACAAGTTTATGTATGTATAATTATGCAGTAATTAATATATTATAAATAATGAAATATTAAAAGATTATACAACATAAATGTATGTATGTATGTATGTATGTATGTATGCTATATAGTATGTATGTATATATGTATATAATATTATAGTAGATTATTATATATGCACATAAATTTATATATGTATGTATTTATGTTTATACATGTGTATGTATGTATAAATATGCATATTAATTATACAACAATTAATAGATTACAAATAATGAAATATCAATAGATTATACAACATAAATGTAATAATGTATGTATATATTATATGTATGTATGTATGTATGCATGTATGTATGCATGTACGTATGCATGTATAATTAATAGTTATGTTGTATGTATATATGTATGTATGCATATATACATACATACATATATACATACAACATAACTATGCATGCATATATGTATGTATGTATGTATGTATGTATATATGTATATATGTATGTATGCATGTATGTATGTAACTATGTATGTATGAATGTATGTATGTATGCATGTACGTATGCATGTATCATTAATAGTTATGTATGTATGCATGTACGTACGTATGTATGTATAATTAATAATTATCTACAAATATACATTCTAATTAATAATTATACATTATCTGAGTTAAGCTAACTGAGATTTATCTACAAATTAATACATATAAACAAAAATATGTAGTATGTGTATGTATATAATATTATAGTACATTGTTATATATCCACAAAAATTTATATATGTATGTATTTATGTTTGTACATCTGTATGTAAGTATAAATATGCATATTAATTATAGAACAATTAATAGATTACAAATAATGAAATATTAATAGATTATACAATCTAAATGTATGTATGTATGTATGTATGCATGCATGCATGCATGCATGTATGTATGTATGTATGTATGTATGTATGTTATATAGTATGTATGTATGCATGTATGTATGTATATAATATTATAGTATATTATTATATATATATCCACATAAATTTATATATGTATGTATTTATGTTTGTACATGTGTTTGTATATATAAATATGCATATTAATTATACAACAATTAATATATTACAAATAATGAAATATTAATAGATTATACAACTTAAATGTATGTATGTATGTATGTATGTATGTATGTAGTACTTATGCATGTATAATTAATAATTATGTATGTATGTATGGATGTATGTATGTATGTATGTATGTGTGTATGTACATATGCATGTATAATTATTTATGTTTATGTATGTATAATTAATAACTATGTATGTAGTGTATGTATGTATGTATGTATGTATGTGTAGTATAATTAATAATTATGTATGTATGTATATATGTGTTTATGTATGTAGATAATGATTTTTAATATAATCTCAAATGTTCACATAGCTCAACTGGTTATGGTGTTGCATTAGTTATGCAAGGTCATGGGTTCGAATCTTTTGAATAACATTATTTTTACAAATATTTAGAATTAGGTTTGGAGTGAGGTTCGGAGGGTCCGAGCCTATGAATAAATTTGCTCAGGAAAACCCCTGTTGGTGTATTAGATATATAATAGATAATAGATAGATAGATTATGGAATGGAGGAATAATAAAATATAACATTCTATGAATAAATTTGCTCAGGAAAACCCCTGTTGGTGTATTAGATATATAATAGATAATAGATAGATAGATTATGGAATGGAGGAATAATAAAATATAACATTCCACCCCATTCTTACATAACTTTTTTGCTAGAGTGATGTTCATATCCAAATAAAATATAAATAAACAACTATGGTTAGAGTTTGACACATTAATAAAGGTAGTACTCCTTCTATTCCAATAAATGGTTAACATTTTCTAAAATATCAAGTTTTTCTCCACAAATTTTAGTAAGATCAACAAATTTATTCATTTTTATTCATTTTTTTCTTACATTTCTTAATCTTCGTGCTCCTTGATAAAGATTATTTATTTATATTATTTTGAAAAATAAATATATGAGTTTCTTGAAAATGCTCTAATTACATCAAAATTCGTTTGACATACGATTCTCGATAAGAAAAGAGGTGACAAGAAAATGATAAAGTATAAGTACATGCTTTTTTATGTCAAATCATTTCAAAGTGAAAAGATAAAGTATGAATATGCGAGGAATAACAAATTTGGTGAAGTGGGAAGTAAAGGTAGTTCAACAATAAATAAATCCATTTTATGCGAGGAACGTTTTTTTGGTTTTTTTGAGCATGACAAGTGACTAAGTGAGCACAGTGCAGTAGATTGTGATATAGGAGTATGCCTTTAATATTGGTTGTAGTAAACTCTTCTCTTTTTATCTTAAACTTTTATGAAAGTAATATACTTTAATCCCGGGGCAAGCACATCAAAAGTTCAAAACAGTGTGCGAGTCACATCTGGCGAAGCAAGTGATATAACAAGTCTTATTACTGCATGTCATGAGTTCGAATTCTCGCAATCTGAAAAATATATAGCATTTCACCTGCTAACAACTTACCTTTTTAGTAGTTTATGTAGACTGTAAGTAGATCGTATTGATCACATTTTGTAGATTTTCATTCAGGGCTTGTGTCTGATTTACGTTTATTGTGCTATTGTATCAGGGTCCCTGTGACTAAATATATTTGGTCACCAACAAGTCGAAAAGGTAGCTAGCTAGAAGGTATTTTTCCCAGCAGAGTGATGAAACCATGATTGAATGTTTAAATTTGGTACATGTTTCATTTCTCGTAGTCTCTCGGTCCCAAATCTATTGTTCTGTTTGATTTTTTGTCATTTCTCGTACTCTCTCGGTCCCAAATCTTTTGTTCTGTTTGATTTTTTGTGGTCAAATTAATCAAATTACACTTTCGAGTGATCTATAGTAATATCGCAATTCAATTTTGTTTGATTAAGACCAAGTTAGCCTCAGCATTTAGACTTTTTGGTGGAGTTTTAAATTATCAGAACAAGTGTAGGAAATGGGACTACGTACTGTATATACTTGAAGAGGACTAAAGAATGCCTAATAAATTAAGAATCATTACTCTGGAAATGACAGATGGTATCATTCCGAAAACTTGAAATAACCAGTTAAACACACATTTGGCTTATATTTGGAATCCGAAAACTCTCGAGACATGCATCTTTGTTTAGAGCTGCACAACTTTCCGATCTGACCTGTAAATTAGACCGGTTTAGGTTTTGGACATTTGTGCAGCAAAGACTTTGTTTACAAAATTGAATCGTCCAACTTGAAATAACCAGTTAAACACACATTTGGCTTATATTTTTAGCGCCAAGTAGTAAGCGTAGTATATAAGACGTACTACTCGTTAACTCTGCTAAGTTTTCCAAGTTTCAGGGTTTTTTTATAAATCTGCTATAGCCTATAGGCATGTCAAATGTTAGTTAAACAAGAAGTTGCAGTATGATTACCGTATCTATAAGAAACCACAAAGATAGAGATTGTTCGATCTTCATAAATGCTAGTGAAAGGTGGTTTATTTCATAAATCATTAGATCTCAAACTCAAAAGGCTTAGATAGATAAAAAAAAAATATAAAGGTTAGGATGGTGTATCTATTGTTAGTTACATATTAGAGTTCAACCTTCTTCTAAAGACATTTCTCTCTGGGTACAGTTTTTCAAATACTCTCCAATAATAAATTACCAAACTTATCAGAAAATGAACTGTAAGCCAAATGGCGTCTGAAAGTGAGATGCACTAGACTATAAGACTATAATCAGAGCGGTGGGGGGGAAACTGTGCTTAAAAGAATGACCTTTTATCTACTCACATTTGATTGAACGATATATGTGACGTACAAAGACTAAAGCTGCTCGAAAACCAACTGTCCCAAGCATGAGGAAGAATCCATAGCAGATGCAAGCCATGTACCCAAAGAAGAAAGAAATTTGCATGAAACCAGACATATCAGATCTTGCATAGTAATAGTACAAACAGTATCCGTAGATAAATATGCCGGTTGAGCCACCACAAAGAAATGACCTGCACCAAATAAAAGCACATATTGCAAATTCATACAAACTCAAATCTGCATATCTATCGATCTCAATGGCAGTTTCATCAAATAAAATTACATAGACTGCATTTGAAGATAGACATGATCAACTATAAAAGGTCAGGACTGTTTCATACTTCCATCTGTTCCATGTGCAAAATTTGATTATGAAACCATACTAGTCGAGATGATGCTAACTTAACTTGTACTAACACTTAAAGCATGTTTCAGATTGAGATATAAATTGTTTACTCATTCAAGTTGAACTCCACTCCTAGGAGTACAGTGAAGGTCTATGTACATTATTGTCTGCATCGACCTTACTTTCGAATGGGACATACTATATATGTTCGGCTTGGTTTACTTAATTAATCTGACTGTAAAGCTGATTTCATAATTACAGTTTTAATTATCTCATCCCTCATTGGTATTCCATCATATGAGAATCTCATTTACTCTTGAAGATTAAAACTACTAAAGGAATTTTTCCCTATTGGTAATATTGTTCAACCCCCATTCAGCCAGAGAATTGCAGGAAGGAATATGACAAGAAACAAAGACAAAAAAAACCGGTAAACTCACACAGAAAATAGATATTTCTAGAATATTATGTAAGAAAGGCATATTTATAAAAGTGAGTTTCTTCCTAACATATAATATGCCCATAATTAGAAAATTATCAATGTAATCATAGTTGCAGTAAAAGAAAAGGAAAAAGCTTTGATCGATCCAAAGAGATTTTGTACCTCCACCACCATTCATGATCTTCAGCAGCAAGCTGAAAGTACACCAACGCCACAGTAATGAAAGCAGTCACAATAAGCAAAATGATGAATACAATGAATAAAATGCTGTATATGGTATATATTCTGTGCCCCCAGACACTAGCAAAGATGTAATAAAGCTCAATGTAGATAGCACTGAATGGCAAAAATCCTGCCATTGCCATTTGAGGAAGAGTACTTCTGTACCAAGGCAGTTCTGGGATTTCTCTCGGATATTTTGTGGTGCGACAAGGAGCCTGGAAGTCAGTTTTGCTATTTTTTCCAGCAACTCCACCCATAATAAGCAGAGGTGAGGTTACTAGAGTCCATATAAGGGTTATAACCACAATTGTGCCAAAAGGAAGTGCTGCAGTCGAGCTATAAAATATGGCAACAGTATTGAGGAAGCTAAATGTCAGAAATAGAGGTCCGCAGAAAAGGCAACCTGTAAGCAACAGGTTCCTCACCTGCTCAAAGAAATGGAACCAACATGAACTCAACAACTTTCATTGAACAATATACATATAAGCACAAAAACATGAGATACTGATTAACACTTGCCCAGTTAGTTCCATCAAGTTGGCAATAAAAAGAGGCTGATGTATATCCCGCAAAGCCAGAAGTAAGTGCATACATGACAACCAATGCAGTGAATAGTGCTCCACGGTTGTATGGATAAAATACGCCTACCAGTGCAAGTATAAATATGAACACAGTACTGAAACAGATGCAACAAAGAGGTCAATTAGACTAGTAAATTCATTAAGCCCTTGACCTGGCAAAGATGGCTTCACACCTTCACACTTGTGGAAATATATGCTAAACTGATACTTACAGAGCAAAAAGTTGGGTTCCTGAACCAACAGCTGCTGCAAACAAGGATTTGTGCTTAGGGAAGCGGAACACATCACCATGAATGTACTTCCATCCTGTCTCCTCTTGGTCGTCAGCTGATTCCTCATCCCGTGCGTACCTTTCATATGTATAATATAAAATAAGATGCAACATGAAGTTGAAGAAAGCAACACTAGACAGCAAAAACAACAGGGACTGCAATATCCTTACTTGACAAAATCATTCTTAAGTACTCGCATTAGGATTGTGGCAAGAAAACCAGTTAGAAGAAGAACCGTGACACAAGAGTTTATAATCGAGAACCAATGAATTTCCAAGTGATGAGGCAAAGACGAAGCTTGTGAGAACTTATCCATCCTATGCTCAAAAGCCATGTCAGTTTCCTTCCATTTGACACTGTATGTAAACTCAGCATCAACTTCTTTGTCCTCCGTCAAATCAATGACTGAATGAGGATCCATCCGAGCATTGACCTCAATTACATGGTCACTATTGTAAAGGACATCAAACTGAATATGCTTGTACAGATAATATCTATAATCACTTGGAACAACTTTTCCCTCTCTATCGACCTTTCCTATAAATCCCCATATAGGCAAGTCGTCGTAGTACATTTGAAAGTAATAATCTTTATCAACTGCACTACGAAACTGAGCAACTTCTTTCTTTGTCAACCTTTTTCGGCAGACAACTTCAGACTCTTTATCCATTAAGAAATCAAGTACATATGGAGCACTTACCAGACGGTCTCCATTCAAAACCTCTCCTAGAGCTTCCCTCTTCTCTTTCACATCATCTATTAAAATGATCAAATAGTTTTCATCATAATCAGAATATGAATTCCCACAAAAGACATATAGAAAGATCAAATCAAGAGCCACAAGTACCCACAATTAAGAATTTACAACATAGAAAAGAAGCGAACCTGGTAAACAGAAGGGTAGGTCGAAATATCTGTAAGTCTCGCTGAAACCAAAACAAAGCATGTCAAGGAATCAGCAATGGTCAAGGAGTAACTACATTGTCAAAAATAAGTATGTACTAAAGCCAAATTACAATCCTCTTGTACAAATGCTTAGGCCTTGTTCCAGCATCACTTTCTCTTTGAAATTATATTTCTGAGTCCTACCATCAAATATTTTATCTACGTCCATACATAATCAATAAAAACAAGATTTCAGTCAATTTCTTCAATTCCCTACTAAAAACAAAAATTTTAAAATCGCGATAGCCTTGAGGTGATGCTCCATCCCCTTCCCATGATCGAAAGTTAGAGTTCATATCCTTATTACCCCTCTTCACATGTACTTTATATTCTATTGAAATGACAAATGTGCAACATAATTCTTTTCAAGAAAATTTTCCATTAAAATGACAAATGTGCAACATAATTCTTTTCAAGAAAATTTTCCATTAGTAAAAACTGAAGGAGCTAAAAGGTAAATGGAGTAACATTTTTTCACACAATTACAGACACAGTCCGTCAGTAACGCCCACTTAATTGGACTAGACCTCCTTTTCTTCTTCACAGTAATCCATAATATTAACGCTGGTTACAAATTCACATAAAATGGAACGATTTTCAAACAATTATCCAATCGAAAAAGTCCAAAAAGGAACACATGTTGAAGCATGTTCTAGCAGTGTCCAATATTTTACATGCAAATCACCTTAAACATGCTACATAAGTGCATACATGATAACGTACAATGAAGGAATGTGACAGTTTGTACACACCTATACAATACAAACCTAATCCCGATCATTCCAAATCAAAGATCCAAATTCAAAGTCTAAACAGATCAGTAATCAACAAATCTTGATCGCACAAACATTAACAAAATTGCGAAAACTACGTAAAAATTTATCGAATTCCATAATGTACGTACCTCGGATTGTGAAATGGCCCGACCTTATTCGAGTAAAGAGGAACAGAGTCACCAGCCTTAAATCGATGATCATCTTTTAGGAATCTGAATAAATCAGCTTTGATACCTCTGCAGCTCATAATTATCACCATGATCATTACCAAGACCGCGGCTCGCGACGGAGAAGGAGCCATTAGTATAATTCTGGTCGTAGAAAGAGATGCAAGAGACAGAGACAGGAGAAGATCAGAGCTGAGGAAATGTGAATGTGTATAGTTTTATATAAGGTACGTGTGACGGTGTGAGTATGTACAGACCATAAAAAGGAAATTGGCAAGTTAGCTAATTAAATGTTGTAACTGTCTAGTGAAGTTTGATTTATAGGAAATTATTGTATTAAATGAAGCAAAAGTACAGAAACTTTATAAGTTTTGGCTGACAAAGTCAGGCTGTATGCTGTTGTAGGTTTTTATTTGTAGGAAAATCGAATACTATATTTTTTTTCTAATTATCGATATGTTTATCTACGATAAAATTTAATTTTACTTGGACAAGCCATCAAAAAAACGTTACATAGACAAATTCAAAGTTTTTTTTTTCGGTTTAAGAATCATCATACCTGTAGCGTTCGAATTTTATTACGAGATAATGTGGGTGTTTGGGGTATCTTAAAAAATGTAGCTTATGACTTATAAGCACTTATGTCATATAAGTGATAAGTAGAGCATAACTTATAAGTCAGTAAAGTGTTTGGTAAATCAGAACTTATAATCAGTAAACTGTTTGGGTAAATCAGAACTTATAAGTTAACTTTTTTCTATAATTTTCAAAATTTTTGTTTTTTATATATAACAATGGATGTCAATGAATAGATCTCGATGAGTAGAGAAATTTGAGATATACGTATTAATTTTCTAATGAATGGATCGAGAGATATATGGTTTTGAAGATTTGAAGGATATTATATATTGCGTATATCGAGAAATAAGTTATAAGCATAAGTTGAATGTTAGGATTTCCTAACATTCAACTTATGTGATTATAAGTTATAAGTTGAGTCAAAACTTATTTTGGCAAACACCCCCCATAAGTGTTTATGGCCATATAAGTCATAAGTCAGTGGTAAAATGAAAGCCCAAACAGGCTCAATATATTGACAACAAATATTACAATTGGATAGGACCGGCTTTGTCACTTTTATTTTCTTGGGATAGTTTCAAAACTACCCATGTGAACTATTAGATTTTTAAATATATACTACCCATCTTTCTAAAATTCTAAAAATACCGACCTTGTTTTCAAAATTCCAAAAATACTACCTTCCTCAATTGCAACTTTTGCAACCTCATTTGCAACTTCCAGTTTTCAAATTTCTGATTTCAAGTTCCATTTGTTAGATGTCATTTTCGACCTCTTTTTTGGACTCTTATATATATATATATATATATATATATATATATATATATATATATATATATCAGAGTCCAAAAAAGAGGTCGAAAATGACATCTGAACCCCAGAACATGAAATCAGAAATTTGAAAACTGGAAGTTGCAAATGAGGTTGCAAAAGTTGCAATTGAGGAATGTAGTATTTTTGGAATTTTGAAAACATAAAAGTATAATGAGGTAGTATTTTTGAAAAAATGATTTTATAGAAGTGAAAAGATAGTTGGGTGGTAGTAAAATTGAAAATAATTATTAAAATCTTATTTATTTATGTAAATATCCCTATTTTCTTTGACTGATATAATATCTATATTTACGACCTTTATTAAGGACTTTTTTCATAAATATATATAAAAAAATAATTTTTTTCAATTTTACTTTTGTTAAGAAAACTTATTTGTAATTTTACTAATCTAAGTTTCAAAATTGCAAAAATACTACTCCCTCAGTACCTAAAAACCTTTCCTGTTTTGACTTTCATTACTGTTCATTGTAAGCAATTGACTATTAATTTATGCATAATTCATCAGATAAAATATAGTCATGAGTGATCTTGTTGGATTCGTATTTATTAGTATTTTAATACAGTAAAATTTTTATATTTAATACTAATACGAAATTAAAGATATTAACGATTAAAAGTGTGCGTTGGCAAACGTGTCCAAAGTAAACAGGAAATGTTTTTTGGAACGGAGGGAGTACCTTTTAGGGCAACCCTGCCCAGACTGCCCAGCCGTGCAACCAAATACAAATACAACTACATTCAACTTTTTTTTTTAAGGTGGGGTGATATTTTGGTTGCAACCACATTCAACCATATTCAACCACATTCAATTTTTTTTTAAAGGTGGGTGCTATTTGGGTTGCATTGCCCCGCATGAGCATATTCAACTGAATGCAACCATATATATATATATATATATATATATATATATATATATATATGATCCTACTCCACTACAAACTAAAATTAACTACAAACTAAAAACTAAACACTAATCTAATATTTCAAGCTAATCTAACGACCAAACTAGGGGTACCCCAATACAAAAAATGCTTAAAATAATTGGCTCTATCCAACAAAAAAAATAAAAAATAAAAAATAAAAATCACTGTTCACGTGATGACGTGGCAGTGGATTTCACTGGTTAACGGTGCTTCCACTACGCCATAGATGGCTTTTTACAACACTTAGGAGGGGGTGTTACCTTCTCAGGTGTTACCATAGCTATGAAATTTTGTACCTAACACAACACTCTAGTTTTGGTGTTACCATATCCTTATAAGTATGTTACCATAGCTGTGGAAGGTGTTAAACTTAGTAACACATGGGTTGTGTTACCTTAGAGTATAATTAACACATTTTTGAATTTTATTTATAATTAGCGATTTAGTCATTATTAAATTTTAAAATTAAATAATTTTAATCAAGTCTTTGAATTTATTACTATAAAAATAATATTCTATCAAATTCTTGAATTATTTATATTTTTACAATATCAATAGATTTTTTAATAATTTTATTTCAAATATCTTAAAATAAAGTAATATTCAAAAATTATTAAAATTTTATTAAATTCATTAATAAAATTATTGGAGAAGATAACAGGGTATTGTAAGTTTAAATTATTATTCAATAAATGAAATAATAAATTTTATTGTCATACAATTTTTTATAAGAAAATTAATAATATTTATAATATTAGAAAATGAAAAAACAATTAACGTAATGAAAAATTGAAAAAAAGATTGGGTATCTGTTGGGCGGCAAAAAAATAATGAAAGCGGGCAAATCAAATTTGGATCAAAATTGGTTAAGTCGGGGATAAATTAGGGATTGTTTCTCACTCAATTAGTTGCCTCTCTCCCCCTTGCCTCTCTCTCTCTCGAAGCTCACGATGGGTCAAACAACACAAGGCGGGTGAAATTGGGAGAAAATTGGATCGATTACAAGGTGGGGAGAAAATTGGGGAAAGTGTATGTACTCGCTCTCTCTTCTCACTCAGTCACTCACTCTCTCACAAGGATTAGGGTTAATCAAAACTTGGTTGAATTAGGGTTCGACCTGAGTTTAATCGAGGCAGGGTTCGTGTTTCAAAGTGTTTGATATCAATTTGAGGTATAAATCTCTCTTCGTATGTTTTGATTTGTATATATATCGATGTCTCTCTCCCCACTCTCTCTATCGCTTTCTCCATCTTTCTCCGCTCTCTATCTTTCTCCCCCCTCTATCTCTTTTTCTCTCTCGTCTCTCTCTGTGTTTTCTCCATCTTTCTCCTCTTTATCTCTCACTCTGTTTATATATCACTCTATCTCTCCATCTCCCCTTTATCTCTAATTTGACATAACAATTAAGATTTGGTTGTTCAGCCTTTATTTGCAGTGTTTTTTCCTTCAGTTAGGTTCTTTCTTGACAGATTTGTGTTTGAGGTATGTACTTTTTGATATATATATATATATATATCTCGATGCCTTTGTTTGTGTTTGTGTTCCTTCCATATATATATAACTTCTGAAAGTTTTTTAATTCCTTATCACCTTTTTTTTTCAGTTTCAGTACAAGGAGGCTGAAGGTTCATCTTACCGTGAGGGCTCATATCCTGAGACACCAGGAACTCCAAAAGTCAGTCATTGCTTAATTTGTATTGTACTTCTGTGAGCAACTAGCAATAATGAAAATCTTTTAAGAATTGGGGGTACATTCTCTTTGAACTTCTAGTGGCGTCATATTTATGAAAATCTTTTAATTTTTTCTGTTGTTTGCGGTTCAGGGCCTAAAAATTGAATGGAAGAATAATACACTGGCTTAAGAAAGACTAAAGAGTTATCTCCGTGGATTATATGATTGAAGATCCCTAAATGTGATTTTTGGGTTCAGAAACCATTTTTCTTGGTCTATGTTTGTTGTTAATTAGATTATAAGAATGCAAGTGTTAATTGGTACAGGTCTGGCAGTTCTCGTATTATAAGACATTTAAGTGTTGCATTTTTTCATGCTTTCCATATTTTCTTATTATTGATATCAATGATAATGACACTATCACACTACAAAAAAGTCTAATCCGATACTTCATGTGTAAGTCTGTAGTGCATATTGATTTGTCATATGTGGATATAATGCTAAAATGTTCGAGCTTGAGCGCGAGCCTAAGTATGAAGTATCTATATACTTATGTTGAGCTGCAGACTGTTTTAGCTTAATTTTTGGATTAGCTAATGATGTATAATGATTCACTAAATCGACAATGTGAGATTGTTATCTAGCCTTAATATGAAAATAAAGTTCGTAATTACCAAATATACATTCATTGAAATGTGAATTTAATTTACGTGGAATAAATTTACTTAAATTACATACAAGGCTTTGTAGGATAAAATTGTTTTTATGGGAGTACAGATCTCAATATATGTAATTATGTGGTGTAAGGTTGTGACATTTTTTAATGTAAAAGAAACTAGGACATTACTGAAGTGGAATTTCCATGAACAAGTTAGAGCTATACCGCTGGGTGGGAAAGTAAACCTTGATTTTTGATGGAATTAAGGCCAAAGGAATGCAGAGTAGAGCAGGTTTAGAGGTATGGGAATATGGGATGCAAAGTGGGTGCGTAAGTTGGTTTGCGCGTCTTATAAATCATTATATATACATAAGTTGAGTGATAAAAATGCAGTACCTAGTCTTATTATATTATTCTTTTATCTCTTCATGTTTATATATGTGTGTAACATTTCTTTGATATTTTATTGTTTGGAAATGTGAGTTTATAGAGTAGGAGGAGAAAGGATACGCAGCAGGAAGGAAGAGGAAAGAAAGGTCCAACCAGTATTGTGTTATTGAATAATTAGTTTTTACTGAATGTTTTAACATGTCTAGGTGGTGAGATTAATGGACGAAGTGGAGTCCTTGTTCACACGGCACTTTGCCAACAGTGACAGGAAAAAGGCAATGAAATTCTTGAGACCCCAACAACGCAGAGAATCCCACATGATCACCTTTTTTGTTGGTACAACTACACAGAACTCTTACCAATCATAAAATATTTATATGTTATTGTATAATAAAATACAATATTAATGAATTATTATGCATGGGATCTATACCTGAAAGTATTGGTTAAGAGTTAAGACATACATTGATAGATCCAGGAAATCTGATTTTATTTTCTGGGCTCCACTACCTTGTGTTTTTCAGGCTTGTTCACAGGTTGTTTTGTGACCCTGTTTGGTGTGTACGTAATCTTGGCACATTTGAGTGGCATGTTTTCCCGTATTACACAAATTGCTTATATGGAAACTGTCTGCACAAATTCCTCACATTTTTTGTGCACATCTGTAAAAAAAATAAATTAATCAGAAACAGTTTTTTATAATGTAAATGTGCTACTTTTTGCAGGAAAACATATTTTTATTAATATAAATTTGTGATAAACTGACCAATGTTCTGCAAATTATGAATGTGCAGTGTGTTTGCACTGGCTAGCTTGCACGTTTTCGCGTATGGCTGTGTTCTGTTTTGGTGGAAGGTAACAAGGATCAATTACAACTTCATATTCGAATTATTTTGCAATGATTCTGATTTTCAGTTCTCTCTGCTTTGAGCATTTTAAAAAAGTTTAGGGTGGTTCTCATGGATTTCTGTTTGTACACTTGTCTATCAATTATATTACATGTTAGTATATTTATTTACTTTTGGGGATTGGCAATATATGCATGTATTTGTTTAGTTAGTCTTGATTTGTTTTTGATGTTTTTATTTAGGCAGATTCATCAAAATCATCATCAGTGTATAATCCTCCCGATTTAAACAAGAATATTACTGGGATATTTGGGAAACTTATCAATATATATAGAGGTATCTTCCCATGTAGAAACTTTTGCTTGTAACTTCCTTCTGTGACTGTTACTATGCTAACATGCAATTGCTACCAACAGCCATGGGTGATGATCGGAGGTCCTAAGCAATTCCAATTATTGAAAAGTTGGCCTTTAAAATAGAAAGTGCGGAGCAGGTGAAGCACTTTCCCATCATAGGAAAATCGATGCAGGAACATGTAAGTGGCAGGTTTTTCAGCAATTGTTATCTTGATCATACCTAATCTCATAGATTCTTAAATCTTCCTCGAGTGAAAAGTTCTGTAATTATGTTATCGGTCTGGGAGGAGTTACTTTTAATTACATTGATCACTTTTGGAATCATTTCTGTTGTCTTTTATCTCATTATACCTTATACATTTTGGTTCAAATTTCTGCTAAAGCAGTGTATAGTTGCCTTTATATTTTTCACTTTCACCTCTGATATGCTCATATTTTACTGTGCAGAAATACGAATACCATGTTGGGACTTTGCTTTAGAACAATTCGTATCATCATATTTGATGAGTTAGTAAAGTTGGGAATATATGCAGGAGACGACATCCAATTCCCTTTTCCCGATAAAAGTCCCTAGTTCCGACTTGCAAGTTTATTATTCTGGCTCAAATGCAAACTAGTGATTGATCCCATTGCTTCAATATTTGATTGGATGCTCTGCAGTAGATTTGCAACCTCTGATGAAGACGGTGGCAATACATTGGGGGATATATTAGTTTTTGTTGGGACGTTTAAGTAAATGTATGTAATCGGTTGTACGATTTGTAAATTTTTCTTTAAATTAATGATATTTACAATATGTAGTTCTATTTTAGATTTGATATTTGTCAATTTTTTTTATTTTTGTTGTATCTATGCCATTTTTTATGAATATTAGAGTAATGAAATGGTAGAAAATAATTAAATTTGAATTATTAATTTTAAAATAGCAATGTTTGTGGGGCCCACATGTGGGACCCACATAATTAATTAATAATTTTGCAAAATTATAACATCAGAGGTAACATAGATTTGGTGTTGCTATAGAATTGCTTAGTGTGTTACCTTATAGGTCTATGGTAACGAATTTGCCTATGTTAGCTTATGTGTGTCGAGGTGTTACCTTAGACCCCAAAGGTTACATAGAACAAAACTATCCCAGCTAAGGTGTTACCTTAGCCTTTTTTTGGCCTTTGGTAACATTTTTTAGGGTCTAAGGTAACACAGTCGTGGTGTTACCGTAGGCTGTTTATGGCGTAGTGTTCGCACCTTCTTGTACGGCGCTTCGCGCCTTTATCATTCTAAAGTTGTAAGGAATGACAATCAATGGTAAAGGCAATAGACGATTGACGGGTGTGTCGAGGGCCTTCGGCCCTCATGACTACCTAACTCATCCGTTTACTGTCTTAAATGCTTCGCATTTCCACGGCAGGGATTTTTTTTTGTTGGATAGAGCCAATTATTTTAAGCATCTTTCGTGAAGGTACCCTTGGCAGGAAACTTAGAATATATGAAATAAAATTAATTTAGTGTTAGTTTGTAGTTTGTATTTAAGGATTGGTTTGTATTTGAGCAAAAGCCTATATATATATAGGCTAGCGTTCAAATAGAAACCAATCTTAGAATAGAAACTAGAAACTAACACTAAATATATTATATTTCATTTATTTTAATGGCCCCGCTAGGGGCACCTTCACAAAAAACTTATAAAATTCTTGGCTCTATTCAACAAAAATCTAAAAAAAATAAAAAAAAAAGTTACTGTTCACGTGCCACGTCATCACGTGAACAATAACTTTTTTTTAATTTTTAATTTTTTTTTTTATATTTTTGTTGAATAGAGCCAAGAATTTTAAACATTTTTTGTATTGGGGTACCCCTGATTTGGTCATTAGATTAGCTTGAAATATTTAATTTAGGTTTAGTTTCTAGTTTCTATTCTAATTTAGTTTCTATTAGAACAAGACCCTATATATATATATATATTATAGTTCAAAAATGAGGTCGAAAATGAGGTCGAAAATGACAAATGAAAAATGGAACTTGAAATCAGCAACTGAATGCAACCAGTTGAATGTGGTTGCATTTGGTTGAATATTGCCCCTGGCGGGGCCTTGTAACCCAAATCCACCAAAATCACTCTACTGTTTTTTTAATAAAAAAAAAGTTGAATGTGGTTGCATTTAATTGAAAATTGCCCCTAGCGGGGCCTTGTAACCCAAATCTACCAAAATCACCCACCTTACAAAAAGTTGAATGTGGTTGCATTTGGTTGAATATTGCCCCTGGCGGGGCCTTGTAACCCAAATCCACCAAAATCACTCACCTTAAAAAAAGTTCAACCCAAATCCACCAAAATCATCCACGTTAAATAAAAGTTGAATGTGGTTGAATGTTGTTGCAACCAAAATATAACCCCGCCTTAAAAAAAAGTGTTGCATCTGTTACACGCGGGTCAAAAGGGGGAGGGGGAGGGTTGACCTAGTATTTTTGAAATTTTGAAACTTATGTTAGTAAAATTGCAATTAATTAAAGAAGATAGTATTTTTGCAAATAAAAACTTTAAACCTAGTATTTTTGATAAATTCCCTTATTAATAAGCAAACTCTTTTTTTAGCAGTAATTTCGTTGTAAATTTTAAATAAATCTATAACCTTGATTCATAAGCAATTTTTATTAATGGTATTAAATTGTACTCCCTCCGTCCCATTTTTATTGTCCATCTATCAAAATCCACCTTTTATTCAATCATGTCAATTAAACTCATAGTTACCAAATAATTGTATTGTTTTTTTTATAAAAGTTAACATAATTAACACATAATATACCTTATTAATTAAATGTGAACAATTATTTTGGGACAAAGAAAATAGGAGACAGTGGACAATAAAAATGGGATGGAGGGAGTAGCAAATTTGGTCCGCACCATATTTTGATATTATCCCTAAAATCCTATTTTCCCTAAAATTTTTATGTTATTTTTTAAAACCACCGTATTTTGGTTTAATCATGGAATTCAATGTTATTTTTCAAACCCTACCATATTTTTTTATAAAAATACCATCTTTTTCTTTCTCTTTTTTTTCTCCACAGCCGCCTCACTTTCCCCTTCTTTTTTCTTGCCTAATCGCAGGGGCTTCCATCGGTTTTCATCGATGGAAAGCCCCAAATCTTTTAATTTTCTTTGTTTTTGTTCTTGTTTTTCAATAATCTCCCTTCTTGATGAGAGTTTACCCAACTTATTTGGGTCTAGTTTATCTCTCCTTGTGAGAGTTTGGTTTGTTCTTTGTATGTTTGGTGTGTTTTAATATCCGAGATTTCAGATCTGCAGGATTTCTTTGGTCTTGATGGATCTTTATGGTTTTGATTTTGTTATTCGCTTCTTAATTATGAGTGGGGATCTTGATTTAGTGATGAAGTTTTGTATGGGATTGCAGCTTAGATCGATAGCTCAAACGATAGCTCCATCGGGGCATGATGAAGAAGGTACCAGTAATCCGAGGATGCACGAAGTGAGTACTTGTATTTGTATATACTTTATCTTCAAAATGTCGCTTAACTGTCTCTTCATGAAAACAGGCGATTGCAAATTACTGTTTGTTCGACTCGATCATTGGTGTAGATGCCGTATGATTTTTTATTATTGAATTAACACCTTTATTTCAAAAAAAAAACCCACCATATTTTGGTTTCCCCCCTAAAATTTTATTTTCCTAAGAATTATATATATTTTTTAAATAAAAATAAAAAAGATATTCTATTATAATCATATTCTAGTTTCATCCCGAAAATCTTATTTCTCCCATTATTCTATGTTGTTGTTTTTAAAAAATTTAAAATAAAAATATTTTTATATTTTTTTATTTGTAAACTATAACCTTTATAATAATCGAAACATCTTATTAATTGGAAACATGTACATTATATTTTCTTGAATTTCTTAAATTAATCTTAGATAAATAGTAAATAAAATAATTCTTATTAATAAATGAAACCTATTTTTAATGGTATTTTGGCACCCATAGAATCCTATAACCCATAAATCTTTATCTTTAAGATCCGTCATACTTTGATTTCACTCTTAAATTCTATTCCCTTAGAATTATATGCTATTTTTAAAAAATAAAAAGAAAAATTCTATTATAATAGTATTCTGGTAAGAAAATTATCAAAATACCTCATTTTTTATGTTTATATAACCAAAATACACATTTTCATAAACACAAACCAAAATAACTGGCCGGATACTCCATTTCAGTCGAGTTCACCCAATAATACTCCACTAACAAAAAAGTATTTACGTTCAATACTACACTACGAATGAAGTATCCAACCTGATACTTCACTATGAGTGCAGTATCTGTCTTCATACTCCATCATTAGTAATGGAGTACGTCCTGATTCCTGAGGCCATGTTTGTTTAATGGAATTAAGCAAGAGATAGGACTATAATCTTTTAAAAAATTTAATCCCATGTTTATTTTGTAAAATCATATTTGGGATTAGTTCAAGGATTATAGTACTTTAAAATATCAATCCCATGTTTGTTTTGTTGGATTGGAGGATAGGATTATAATCCTTAATAATACTTGGTTGAAGGAAGTATTATTTAATCCCCTCTCATAAGTCATTTTTTAAAGGATTATAATCCCTTCACTATAATCCTATGAGAAACAAACATGAGATTAGCAAATTTAAAGAATAATAGTCCAATCCCATATTCTATCCCTCAAAACAAACATAGGATTAAAATTTAAAGGATTATAATCCAATACTTTTTAATCCTTCCAAACAAACATAATTTTGGATAATTTAAAGGATTATAATCTTTAGGATAATATTGAAATGATTATAATACCTAGACTATAATCCTTGGACTATAATCCCACCAAACAAACAAGGACTGAGTATTAATGGCATGTCATCCTAATATTTAATGAGTATTTGATGGGTATTTAGGATCATATTTACAGAATATTGATATCTTGGGCATGTTTTGCTTAAATATTTTGGGTCTTCACTCATTTTTTTAAAATTCTATTTTTCCTAAAATTTTATGTTGTTTTTATAAAAAATTAAAAAAAATTCTATAATATTTATAATCTTTATTAATAACCGAAAACTATATATTGTATTTTCTTGAATTTCTTAAAATAATTTTAAATAAATAAAATAATTTTTTATTAATAAGTGAAATATAGTTTTAATGGTATTTTGATACCAAATATTATTTGATCTCATTCCTATTTTAATTTCATCTCTAAATTCCTATCTTCAATAATTGTTGGAATTTTATTATAATCACAATTCTTTTATTAAATTGTACTGAGTTCCACAAACAACGTATTTTCTTTCTATAATTTTATAATCATAATTTTGTAAAATACTTATTTACCTTATGAATTTTAATTTTTATAATATATAATGATGTCAATATAATTATTTTTTCATGTTTAATTGGAGAACATCCATAAGGTTTAACTGAGTAAAGTACTTTTAAAGTCAAATTATTAATTAGATATAGAAAAAATGTAATATTATTGTAACAAAAATAAGTCAAAATTTTTCAATAATATTTTTTATTATTAAAATATAAAATAATGTTAAATTTTAAAATCAATCATAATATAAAATTATTGATCAATTTAAATAAATTTTCTTAACGGTGGGCTATCATCTAGTTTCTACAAAATCCAAAAATAGTTGAACCGACGCATTGAAAAAAAGTTGCATAAATATTTGCGATTACGGCAATTGAAAAAATATACATATCAAAACCGGGTGTATGAAAAAATATAAATCATCGTATTATTATTATTATTTTAAATACCATTTCGTTTGCTTTGGTTCACATTGACAAAGAACAATGCACCGATTTCTGATAAATCATTTTGCTGACTTTTTTGAAAAAATTATAGTAATATACACCAAGGTTGGTGGTACAGATTTCCAAGTTATTTTTAACACCAAAATAGCAATCAGTACATGAATTATTATTGGTTGATAATTAATCATTGAAATGGAATATCAAGGAATGTAAACGGAGACATCTGCACAACAATGATGCTTCGGCAAAAAAAGTACACAGTTTATACCTTTTGACTTTTTTAATGGTTAAATTGATTAATTTATTGAAAATTAAAAATTATTTAATTATTATTTTTGAAAACTGAAAATTGCATTGTAACATATATTCTTTTTAATAATATAATTTTTGTATACCTTTTAATTATATAATACATGTAAATTTTAATTCAATTTTAATTAATTTGACCAATCAAAAATTAAAACGGGAGAGTATATTTGTTCTTGCAACGGAAGACAATGAGATATTCTTACATGAGTATGATTGAGTGAGTGTTGTTCATTGCAATATACTCTTCGGCCTCTACAATATAAGGATTTTAAAATTTGTTCATCACATAATAAAAAAAGTCAACATTGAGATTCTTGTTGCAAGTACATGGGCTGCACCTCGAACATGTTCACAACTTATTAGGCTATGGAATTTTGCAGGCGCATTTAGGAAGTTGAAGATTACACAACCGGACTTTAATACTCCTATTGGCCAAGGGAATATTAATATTTTAATTTCGAACCTATACTTCGCACGGGTTATCAGTTAATATTTATTTGTACGTAAATTCTAACGTAAATAAATTGTTGAAAAATATTTATTGTAATATCAAATTTTATTGGAATTTTTTTCTAATACTTTAAGATTTTAGATTGGTTGAGTATGATACTTGTTGCTTTTGATAATTGATATATGTTTGGTTATGTTAACGTCATATGATCAATAGATACGAAACGTAATATTTGTTGGAGCATAAGTTCCCGTCGGATGATCAATAAATATGCCAGTTGCATAACATACCTATCTTAAGTTTTAGATGTGCCTGTTGCTTAACATACATATCTTTGTAATGAACTGTACTCGACCCAGTAAACCAGTGCAAACATTTAGCAGGCGCAAAAAGAAACAGGGTGAAGTTGGGGACAAAACCGTCTTTTAATCTGAACGGGCAAATGGGTCTTTTACCAACAAGGAGAATAAAAGGAAAAAGAGGAAGTCAATTAGGGTTATCGATTGAGAAGAGTTTTATTCCGTTCTTTTGGGAGAGGGCTGGGCCTCTCGAATGTCCCAGTAGATCTTGTAATCAAACAGTTTATTGTCGATCATATTAATATATCTATCTTTTGGAGTTGAGTTTGTCGTTGAATCGTGTTTATTATTATTCGTTAAGTGTGTTCATTTCAAGTGGTATCAGAGCAGTTCGAGCCATGGCACCACCCACGACACCGACGGTGAGCCAAAGGGTGGAGGAGTTGGAGGATGCGATGGGAAATTTGGAGACGAAGCTTTTCGATCTGGTTTCACGCGCCGTCGAAAAAGCGATGGGCACGCTTTTAAAGGGGCAAACAAAGACGGCTAAGAGACATGAAGGTGAGTTGGAGGCGGCGATAACACGGTTAGAGGGCCGAATCGCCAGATCTAGGGAGCAGCAAGACTCTATGTTATTTGCGATGAAGAATGAGATGGGTAATCTTCAATCGGAGATTAGGTCGACAGTTACCCAGTTTCAAAACCCCTTGCAGACGTC